>FYBL01000009.1:0-616425 GCA_900186055.1 Torulaspora microellipsoides | reverse complement strand
GTTCACACACCATATCTCCCTGTTTATCTTTTAATCTTTATGTATTTAAACCTTACACACACTTGAACTCTAAATAGAATGTTCTGTAAAGTATCTAAACATAAACAAATTCTGTAGGATGTGTCCAGGTCCTCCATCAAACTACATTTAGATGAGGCGCGCTTGTTCTCAGACTCATCGGCAGCTCTTTACTTCGGGAAACCCTGTTACATGCCTCTTCCGCTCCAATCAATAAACCTTTTGCACTGGTAGGATGTTAAACTACACGTGACACATACCCAGTAGGTCACATGCAGCTATTTGCCATTCTTCCGCTTCTTTTGTTATTTATATCATAATCTGTTACTCAGTTGTTATACCCAGGTGCATATGCATAAGATTTCGGTTGCGGCCATATCTACCAGAAAGCACCGTTGCCCGTCCGATCAACTGTAGTTAAGCGGGTAAGAGCCTGACCGAGTAGTGTAGTGGGTGACCATACGCGAAACTCAGGTGCTGCAATCTTTTTTATTGCCTATTTGAAGCATATAGAGTGCTAATCTTACAATATATAATAATCGTAACTGGAAGAAGCGATGATCGTTCCAAAATTTTGACGAATGATGGATGGATTTTACATTTGCTGAAATCCACCGTTTTAAAAAAGGAATCTATGGCATCAGCACTGCCCATACCTTAATTAACGATTTGGTTTACCCTTTATATTTAGGGTTAATGGCGATTACTTTCCAAGAGATATACTTATTGTTTATATTGTAAGGTAGGAAGATCGATAGAGGTCAAGAGTTCAAGTATTGAAGATACTCAGGCAAGCCTTATATTCACGGTATTTCGTATACACCTTTTACAGCTTAAAGAAATCAATCATCAAATATTAGTGTGAAAAATAATGGCGAATTAGTTGTAGTACAATTCGAACAATGGAGTAGTATTGTTCGAATTTTCAGCGGATAAATTTCTTCAAGACCCCTTACCCGCCTTTGATTACCGTTTACCGAACAAATGACGTAATAACTGTTACCCGCATTTGAGAAGTATTTTCAACCAATCGCTGCGGTCGTTAAATGTTTTTTTCACTGACCGGACGAAAATCGTTCCACGTTTAGCAACCATTACACGGGAGGAAATGGGAACCTGGTGGGCGGAATCTCTGCCTGGGTTGAGTTCTTCCTTCTACAACTTGAACGGAAGTTCCTGGTATATCCTAACAGATGCTCTGTTGGAGAAGTGGTGGTGTACTCCATAATCGTTACAATAGTTGTATAGTCATATACACGTGATAATATGACATCTGATCCATCAACAAGATTAAAGACGGCTAAGGATTCGGTATGTTGTTTAATTCCAGATAAACTTATGGCTCACCATGGCACAAGGACTAACCCCTTTCCCCCTTATTTAGTTGGTTTCCTCCCTCTTTGAATTATCAAAATCAGCCAATCAAACGGCTTCATCAATCATTGATTTCTATAATGCAATCGGGAATGATGAAGAAGAGAAGATTGAGGCTTTTACTACGTTAACGGAGGCGTTACAGAAACTGACAAGCGCAACCAATCAATTACACGGTATCAGTGGAGATCTAGTCAATCCCGCTGAAGATGACAAGGAGAGTCTTGTATCTCCCCCAGTTAAAGCGCCAGCAAAAAAGAGACCTGAACGTGATCCAAACGCCCCCAAGAAACCTTTAACCGTTTTCTTTGCGTATTCTGCTTTCGTACGCCAAGAATTACGTGACGCAAGACAAAGAGCTGGTTTACCGCCATTGTCATCAACTGAAATAACTCAGGAAATTTCAAAGAAATGGAAGGAATTGGGTGACAACGAAAAAGAGAAATGGAAGCAAGCTTATAGTGTGGAGCTAGAGCATTATCAATTGGAAAAGCAAAAATACCTGGAAGCAAAAAAAAATGGTACTTTCACAGCGCTAGAAGGCCCCAACCATGCTCCTATTCCAATACCATTCAACCTGCAGCATGAGGACCATTACGAATCTCGTCCAGAGAAGAGGTCTCATGATGAACCTAGTTCAGGATCCTCTGAAAAGAAAAAGAAAAAGAAAAAGAAGGATAAAAAAAAGGAAGCATGAAGCCCATGATAATCTAGATTATTCATTTTTGGTTTATCTCTCCTCAGTCTTTGGAACTGGTTGTAAAGTTTGTACTATCAGATGTATAAATACAATATTTAACGTAATTAATCGAACCTTGTTTTACGTGCATCTAAAATCGATGTTGCAATTTTCAATTTGAATATTTTAGATGAGCCTTGTTGATATGGGAAATATTTGGGGATTACATATATAAGATAAACATGCAATGTATATACAAGTTGGGTACTAAATGTTCATAGTTTTTATAAGTTTTTACCTAATTCCTGTATGAAGTTGAACTTATCCTGCGGAGCATCCTCAGGACGTTTCCATTCTTCAGGAAATACGTAGTTGTGTCTTTTTTTACGCAAATTTTTAGCGATAGTGTGTCTGGTATCAAGTGGAACATCGCTAAAATCATCCTTTAAATCCTTCGACTCCTTGAGTAGCTTTTGGAAAACATCGCTCAGATAGTGAGCATTCTGAGCTGCTTCAGCATATCTTTCAGAAGACATTTTGAAAACATCCGTCAAATGGTCGTAGCGATTCTTGGATAGGAGACGGAATTTATGAAGTTCCTTTTTATTTAGTCCAAGCTCACTTGTTTTCAGCTGCAAAACTACCTTGCGAGAGTTTGGATGGTCTTCACCTAGATATGTTGTGAAACGGTACTTTAATGGATGTGTCATACTAGAAGGCCTTTTATATGGCTGACGGTATTGAATTAACAGTGGTAACTCATAGGCGGCCAACCTGTTATAAAACCGTTGCTCCCGATGTTGGGCAACAAGTTGCTGAGCTTGAGATGGCAATTCGTCAAACATGAAAGGAATAGGGCTATAATTATCTTGCAAGCTACCTCCAATAATATCGACAGCTCCCTTTTCACCATTGTAGTATATTTTCTTAATATCACGCTTTAAAACACCCGTTTCCTCGGAAGTGGACAATAATGCCTCCAGCTCTTCGTTGCAAGGTTTATACTCAGATCCAAGTTTAACCATCCTTTCTCTATATAAATGGAAGATCTTTTCAGATGGCAATCCTTTCCATTTAACAGGTTCCAAGTATAAGCTTGAAGGAATTTCAGCTGTACGCGCTATTGCGGATGCTGGTTTGGTAGCAGCGATAACATCACCACTCAAATGCCTCACAGAGCTAAATAATCGCTTGTTTATGGCTGAATACATGTATGCTCGTTAATTTCCCTGTGTGTTCACTTTCCCTAGTCGTGTTCATGAGGACATATCTTCAAGTTTATCTCAGTTGTGCGTCAAAAAAATTCTGACCGTTAAAGATGATATATAGTCACCTGATCGAGTCGCGACGCTGATGTAGGGTACAATACATCAGCAAGCGTCAACGATTTGTTACGCAATTATTAACATCAACTTATCAAGAGAAAACAAAGACACAGTAAACCAAGGAAAGAGTTTTGTGATGCCTCCTAGGATTCAAAGACGGGGAAAGGGCCCTAGAGATCAGTCACAGCGAGCTGAAGAACTTGTTGAGCCGCCTTCGAAACTATTATCGTCGATACTTAAGACCTTGGAATTGACATTTGAACGCGACATTGGTATGCACAATGGGAAGTATGTTCGCTCTTTACCTGGAAAACCTGCTTTAATTGAGTTACAAGGTCAACTTGAGAAATTGCGTTCCTCGCTGAATACAATTGCGGATAGCGATCAGGAAACCATCAATTCACTGAGGCAAATAAGAGATGGCCAAAGAGCTGTAGCCGAAAAGGAAGAAGATAGATTGGCGAAAGAACTTGCAGAAGTTCCAATAAAGGAATTTTCAGCTACAGATGCGGACCTGCAGGCAGGAACCGGGGCAGCCCACATCAAAGCTGTTACCGATAGTAGCAAGAAGAAAGCGAAAGACGAGCACAATGTTGAAAGTTCCAAAGATGAAAATAAAGGCATAGATTCAGAGTCATTGATTAAAAAGAGGAATAGATCGCCACAAAGTATGAATGGTACCGAACAAAATTCTGAAGAGATGCCTACTGACGATTATCCTGGAAGTCCGTCTAAGAAAATGAAATTGGATCCCGAAGGTAATGTAGATATCAATAAAATGGAAAATGACCCCTCAGTTAAGAATCCAAAGTCAGAATTTGTTGTTTCGCAAACTTTGCCTGCAGCTGCAGCTGCATTGGGGCTTTTCAATGAGGAAGGCTTGGAAAGAACTGGGGAAGATAATTTGAAAAGAAAATACGATGTCGCTAGTTATCCAACAAACGATTTGAAAGATCTTTTACCTGGAGAGCTGCCCGATATGGATTTTTCTCATCCCAAACCAACCAACCAGATCCAATATAGCACATTCTTAGCTTCTGTGGAAAACTATTTCCGTGAACTGAATGATGACGACATTAAATTCCTGAAATGTAAATTTATTATTCCGGCAAATCTAGAAATGGATAAAACTTATGATCCAGAGGTAACTCCTTACGTGATACCGAAGTTGGGGCCATTATACAGCAATGCTTGGATAAAAGAGGACAGTAGTCAAAATATTGCAAATACCTCACCGCCGCCAATTAACGACCCATCTAGTATCTTACCTAGGAAAAGCGCATCAGATCTCAATGACTCGTTGTTGGATACAGAAGATATTTCATGTGGCCCACTTGTGTCAAGACTATTGTCAGCCATTTTGAAGGATAGAGGTGATGAAGTTGGAAACAACAATGACCTCAAGATTCGAGTGAAAGAAGAAAATGGTCAAACGGTTGTCAATAATACAGCGAATGGTGAGCATGACCAATTAGAAAGTAACGAAGGAACACCTGGCGAAGTTACAGCACATACCCCAGTTAGTGAAGCAGAAGAGCCTAATAAGACATTGGGAGGCGGGACAACGAGCACATTACCAAATCCACAAGTTTGGAAGATAAGTAGCATCAACCTTGACTACCCCACCTTTGAAGAAAGATTAAAAAGAGAACTAAAGTACGTTGGAATATATGTAAACATGCCTAAGGATGAAAGCAATCCAAATGGTGATGATCCCGATTGGCTCACTGGAAGAGAAGATGATGAAATAAGTGCTGAGTTGAGGGAGTTGCAAAGCTCCCTAAAACAAGTTACAATGAAAGATCAAAAACGAAAGGTGGCATTGATACCGCTGGTAGAGAAACGGTTAGCATGGCAAGAATATTCATCTATTCTTGACGATTTGGATAAACAAATTGATCAGGCTTATATCAAGAGAATCAGAGCACCTAAAAAGAGAAAGAAACATCACGCTGCTACGGCGACTACTGTTAGTACAGGAACTGCATCCCAAGCCGCTCAACAAAAGGCCGCCAACTCTAGTTTAAAGGCCCTATTAGAAAAAAGGCAGAGATGGATCACCAAAATTGGGCCGCTTTTTGATAAGCCCGAAGTGATGAAACGTATACCAAAGGAAAGTGTTTTCAGGGACATGGACCAAGAAGAGGAGGAAGAAGAAACTGATGTATTCGGTCAAAGTGGCAATGGTAAAGAGGACGAACTGGGAGATCCATAGTATTTAGCACGAATATTATATATTATACGTTAAAATTATCTCTTATTTCTAGCATTAAATGGGCGTAGAAAAATACTGATCATTGTTTGTAAATAGATCCTTTGTAGCACTTTTAACGAATTATGTATCCGAGACTTTGTGAAGCGAAGACAAAAGTAACTCCATTTAAACCTCGCTAAAATCAATTCGAAGGGAAGAGTTCATCATAGAAGAAATATTCTCCCATACACGTTACTCATAACGGTCACATTAGAAATTCATATAAAAAATAGTAGCGATCATTAATTTAGGATGTCGAGAGCGAAAAGGATTATGAAAGAGCTGCAAGCTGTGAAAGACGATCCAGCGGCAAAGATCAACCTTGAATTTGTGAATGAGTCAGACATTCATCATTTGAAAGGCTCATTTTTAGGGCCACCAGGAACCCCTTACCAGGGTGGTGTTTTCGTAGTTGACATAGAAGTACCCATGGAATACCCCTTCAAGCCTCCAAAAATGAAGTTCGACACCAAAGTATACCATCCAAATATTTCCTCTGTAACTGGAGCTATTTGTCTTGATATACTGAAAAATGCATGGTCGCCTGTTATAACACTGAAGTCGGCCTTAATCTCCTTACAAGCTTTGCTACAATCCCCAGAACCTAATGATCCACAGGATGCTGAGGTAGCACAACATTATCTCCGGGATAGGGAATCTTTCAACAAGACGGCTGCGTTATGGACTAAACTTTACGCATCAGCCAGCGGAACCAATATTTTGCAAAGAGATGTTGATGAAGCCAAGTTGTATGGTATTGATTCAAACCTGGTAGAAGAATTTGAATCTCAAGGATTTGATAAGGTGAAGATCATCGAAGTTTTAAGAAGGTTGGGCGTTAAATCTTTGGACCCAACTGACAATACAACTGTCAATAAAATCGTAGAGGAACTATTGAGGTAATAAAAATGTCTAGATCTATATACAGTTAGTTTATATTTCAGGATGGCAAATATCCTTTTATGCATTCAACCCATTTTCAATGTATTTCGCATTCGGCACAGTTTTGGTATTACCTAAGGCTACAATAGAGAGGGGAGTACCCTTCAGTCTAAAATTAGCCCACATAATGATATCTTCCTTTGTAATGTTGTCAACCTTTTCAAAAACTTCCTCCGGCGATAGACGTTTACCCGTTGTAACAATCTGCCGACCCATATCTTCAACAATTGCTGTGGAACCATCCAGTGATAGCAACAACGCAGCTTTTAACTGCGCTTTTGATCTTTGAACTTCACCTTCCGAAATATTTCCTGACATAATTCTCCGCCATTCCTTTACTATCTCATCGATAATCATCTTAATGTCATGTTCAGAAGAATCTGCGACGATATACATTCCCCATAACCCAGAGTCAGCATAGGAAGTAGAGAATGACATGTAAGAATTCGCCAAAGTTTCATTATTAGATACTGCAACAGCCAAAGGAGAAGGAGAGTTTGTACCTGTTCCAAGAGCCCTATCCCAGTTGCCGACTATAGCTTGCGCTGCTAACGCAACGAAATAATCTGGAGCAGACCAAGAGACGCCTTCCAGGGCAATAGCAACGTGAGTCGTAGGTAAGGTATCTTCCTGAAGAAACCTTTCCCCTCCGTGAAAAACGGGCAAAGGTCCGCGAGGTGATCCTAATGGTACGGGATATTCAGCCTTGGGGATGTTACCAAAATACTTTTGAGCATAAGAAACCAGTTTTTCATGATCTACCGCACCGGCTCCAGCTAAAACCATCCTGTCGCCTTTATAATTCTTTGTAATATAATCTTTCAGATCTTTTCTAGTGATAGATTTAATATTTTTGATGGGCCCCAAGATGGTTCTACCCAACGGTTGATTCTTATAAGCTATTTCGTGAAGATGATCGAACACAACTTCATCGTACATTTTATCAACTTCTTCGCTCTCTCTGATGATAACGTCTCTCTCTCTTTCAATAGCTCTCGGATCTAGGACGGATCTTGTCAAGATATCACTCAGGATGTCGACAGCTTTAGGTATATCATTCTCCAAGCTCTTAGCATAGTAAACAGTATTTTCTCGCGACGTGTACGCATTTAAATGCGAACCAATGTTTTCAATTTCCAATTCTATACCTGTTTGTGATCTATTTTTTGTCCCTTTAAAAGCTAAATGCTCCAAAAAATGAGCAGTGCCGTTATTCTTTTCATTTTCGGCACGAGAACCAGCATCGACAAATATACCCACAGTCGCAGTGGACATTTCAGGGATTGATTCCGTGGCAACTGTCAAGCCATTTGGTAACACAGATGTTCTTGTGGATGGAACTTCGCCAACTGCGGTAGCCAGCAGCCGCCTGGCAGACCTGAATCTTGGGAAAACTCGGGAAAGCATTGCGAATTATGTTGATATATATTACTCGCTTTATTACACTTCAAACTCCTTACAGAAGATGGTAATACTTTACTTTTATATCTCATGGTAGCTGGTATGCAATATGACAAATTCAGGTGCTTCTAGAACAGTCAGATCATAGATATGGATATATCGCTATGAACGTAAGCACACTCAATTGGTACTTTCGTGTAAGATGATGACATATTTCTGTGAGACCCAGACATCATCGAAATGCTGGAAGGTCGGCTCCGAAGTCGTCCCGACATGCACATTCCAAATTAGTGAAATAATCTCCGGGGTTCTTTCGTTACTTACTGGTATATCAACTCCCTTTCAGAAATTTTATTTTCTTTTCAGGAGTATATTATATTTTATTAGTAACTCACGATTGAACACACAGGTTTTCGAGAAGCCAAATTTGCATGAAATGATGTTGCACAGATCCATCTTCAGAGTCTCTGTTAACAGAGCCTTCCATTCAACCTCGAAGAAGAGCCTTACCATTCCCTTTTTATCCACCTTACCTCAAAAGGCCGGTGGTGTGGTAGGAAGTCCCAATGATGCATATGTTCCACCTCCACCTGACAAAGCGCATGGTTCTTTTCATTGGGATTTTGAAAGAATCTTAGCAGTGGCTATGGTTCCGTTGGTTACGATCCCATTGGCTTCTGGTGGGTCCATTTCTACGGTGGCTGACTCTTTACTAGCCTCTGTTCTTTTAGGCCATTTGTATGTGGGTTTCCAATCTTGTATCATTGATTATATTCCAAAGAGAGTGTACGGTAAGAATTTCAATTATGCCATGTACTTGTTGACATTAGGTTCGGTATTTTCTGCCATAGGTATTTACAAGTTGGAAACTGAAGAGAATGGTATTGTTGGTGTGCTAACAAATCTATGGAGTAGTACGAAAGAAAGCAGCAAGAAAGAAAGCAAGGCTTGAATGTCTAGAAGTTAATTGATGATTTAATAGCATCTCTGCTACGTGCTTATCTATTTATTTATTTATTTATTCATTTATTTATTTATAGGAAAATATCTTTAGGTGTCATTTACAATCTAAGATATCATTTCGTAATCTTGATCTCCATCTTTTCAAACCTTCGAGGAGAGTTTCTTTACTGGTTTTAACATTTTTAACAATTTTCAGATCTTTTTCACCTGCATATACATCTCTGCAATCAAACCATTCTACAATGGTAGCAATTTGTCGCACCGAATCTAGCTCTACTTGAAAGACCTCGCGCAACTGTATTAAATATTCCTCTACATCCCAAACATCTTCTATCTTGCATTCCCTCCTTATCAATTCGTAAGGCAATTCTCTATAGTATTCACTGAGTGATATTATTGTCAACTTTTGCAGCTTCGCTATCATTAAGGGAGTCAGTTGCATACTATTTGAAACATCCCGTATATTGCCAAACGCGAAAAGCTCTAATATATCTCTTTCTTTAGGACTATCCTCCTCGAGCCATAATTCTTTATAGTGAAACTTCGATGCATCTTCCAGCAGTTTTACCAACTCTTCTCTCATGCCAGTTCCCTTTTCCTTTTCCCTTTCGTTGCATATCTTGCACTCGACTTTTTCCTAAGCGTTTAGTGTTCTGCACATAAATCGGAAACTAACAAACTCCCAAGGAAACAAGAACATATGCCCTCAACAGCATGAAATTCCTAATGCTCTTTGAAGAAAAGCACTAGTATAGAGGTGATGTCCGTGATTCTTTATAATACAAGTTCCACTCTCATTCCCAAGTTTCAGAGGAATACTTTGCAGAAACAATTCAAGGAATCACCAGCACGCTCCCAAACTTCACCATCAGGACCGAAATTATTTGCACGAACTGAAACCGATGATAAGATTGATGCCATTAGTGATGATGTGCCATTTCAGAGTAAATCAGCTAGAGATTCTGATGCTTATCTAAAGGAATTGTGTTGTTCTGTTTACCCGTGCTCTTTACATCAAAGGATAAACAAGCTGGAACCTACTGTAGATTTGCCAGTAAATGCATTTGTCTCATTGATATTGAAATCTTTCATTACCTCTTGGTATGGAGTCAAGATTCCAACGTCAGATGATCAGTTCATAACTCAGCTATTTGATATAGTTCAAGATTTGTTATCCTACGTCAGAAATAAAGAGATCGATTACGAATGCATATTGGCGGATGATTTGCCAATGCTACTCGCGGAACATATCAGAGCAATGAGACAAAGTTTAAAAAATGAGGACGTATTCACTCATTACACTCGTATAACAATGCATCAGGATGAATATTACTCAAATGTAATTACTAGAGAGTTTCAATATTATTTGAAAAGTGAATCAATCTTACAGCGTACATTTTTGAATTCGCTTTTTAACGACTTGTTGATGGGGAAGCTACTTGATAGAGCCTCTGAACCTTATTTTGTACTCAGGGCAATAACAGATATATGCCGTCATACACGTCAAAAAACGAAACAAAATAGGCAGGATGGTTTTATATGCTCTTCACAAAATCTGAAAAATGCTGCTGCGATTGCAGGCAGAATGCTTACATCTATGGTTTCTATGAACAGAAAAACTGGACACGAATCAAAGACACCTTTTTCCTATAGATATTTGTTTACTTTCCTTTTTACAGATTTATTAAGATTTCCGAACAGGAAACCTTACCTATACGCGGTTGGAAAAAGTTTACAATATTGGACTGCTAAATCTCCCTTTCTGAACAAAGTAATGCAGGACTTATTTTCCAAGGTTGTTTCTTCTCGAATATCAGATGAGGAAAACATTCGACGATGGTTTTTGAATGTGAGGAAAATGATATTTCCACATGATAACAAGATGGGCGCAGGCACAATTATTCCAACCGGTGAAGCCTTCGAGAAAATAAAGTTAGAATTTAGACTCGAATTATGGGATGCTTTGCAGTGGCACAGGATGGACATATTTTTAAATGTGACCAAGAGTGACGTCGAAGAATGGACGAATATATTATGCCAAGATAAACGATGCAACAAACTTCTAATATTTAAAATATTAGATTGCATAATGGCGTACACTAAGCCTTAATTTAAATATATATAGACAAGTAAACCGATCTCGCGCTAAGAAGCTTAAAATGACCAATCTTCCAATAAAATCTCTCTTATTTTTGGAATAAAATCACCGTTATTGTCGATGTAAAGAGGGTTCCATAATTTTCCATTATTATTCATTTGCATTGGAATTAGATGCTTTCGGTTTTGGAGACCAATGGAGGTCTTAATACATGCTGAATGCAAGGCTATTTGTTCTTCATCCGTTCCTGGTACATGAATCCCACCAAATCGAGTGTCATTAAGTATGGGCTGTCCAACTGCCTCTGCTAAGTGCCTTCGTACTTGATGCTTCCCACCTGTGACTAATTCTAATATGAAACATCTTTCGTCAAAACGTTTATATTTGGAAGTCATCCCAAGCGAAGATATCACACCTTCATCCTTCTCATACTTCTTCACACTATCTCCTTGTACCATTGCAACATATCTTCTTATCATTTTATAGCCCTTGTTACCACCTTTCTGCAGATTTTTCGAAAATTGAATCGCGGCATTTTTATTTTTGGTGATAAGCATACCTCCAGTAACATTTGCATCTAATCTATGAACAGTTCTCCATTCTAAGGCAGACGCATTACCAAGTCCATGTTGGTGTCTCAACTCATCTAAGACCACCGGTGGTCTTGCATGATGAGGGTAGTTCCGAAACCTAGCGGCAACGTCGCCTGGTTGGGAAAACATAAAGTACGGCTTATTGAGAATAAAGTAATTATTGCACTCGAACACAATGGGTAGTGTTCTTATTCTATTCATTTTCCTTCGCCCTCCATGTATTCAACCGCCTTGTCCACTTCTCTCTTTTGATATGCTCATTGAAAGAATATCTGGTTAAGTTGATTTTTGTAGCGCGAACATTACCTGAGCACGCCACCCAATGTAAGTTACCTTCCTTAGAAAGAAGCAAACCAGATCTAACTAGCTCAAAAAGCGGTATAGACCAGTTGATCTGAATTGACTTCACAGAGAGTAAGATTTCAAAGGTTACTGAACCTCTTTCAAAACTCCGAAAACGCGATTTCAATAGCCAGTTTAAAGTCCACTTTAACTCATTAACACATCACCGTTAGTGAGTTGGCGGCTATGTCGAATTTCCCAGGTGAAAACCTAGAAATACCTAAAAGGCTGCTTGAAGCTCTTAGCAATCAGCCTTTAAACTATTTGGTGCCTAAGGCTGATATATCGAGCACGTTTGATTCTTCACTTGTAGTGTCGATCCTCCGATCCAACAAGGTCTTTAATACACCATCCAACGAAATGATAAAATGTGCACATCCCATTACTTTTGATGCGGAAGAGGAGCAGGAATTCATTTTCAAGAGACCTGAGCTTCTAGGAAAACAATCTGATCGGGCTAATGAAGACAGTGATATGTATGAAGGCCTCTCAGCATTAGCGAAAGGATGTCTTGCCGCTACGACTTGTCAGGTAAGTAGCAATGATATACAAAACGAACATCAATTAAATGTAAAGAACCTTGGAGAGCTGAAGCCAAGTGAGCATGATGAAAATAGACTGGATTTGGACGTTGAACCAGTCACTAAGAGGCTAAAAGTTGGATCAACTGTAACAGTGAATCGCACAAATCTCGGAGAAAAATATATACAGGATCTAAATACTCTTCTAAAATACATTGGAAGAGATTTCTCATCCGCCCAAACCGGAAATCTAGAATATTGGATGTCTTTAGCACACGATAAGCACATTCTTACGGAAGGTTGCTTGACTAGACTTCAAATTAGCTTGAAAAATATCATTTCAATCCCTAGCATTTGGGATTGCGTCCAAGTCGAATGGATGTTACGACTGCTTGAAGTTATGGTCGAAAATATTGAATTAGCTACCAGTTATCGAAGCACTGGTATAAACGATGATATGTTGAATAGAATCGCTCATGCTTCGACAGCTACAATCTTTACCATTTTTCTGATTGAAAAGAATGACAAGCGGCTATTTTTGGAGCGATTTGTTTATGAGCCAATCAATTTTATTAGTAATGCTTTTGAATACATGAAAGGCAGGTTTGATGGGGACAATTTACTTCAAGACCAAATACCACTTTTCCAGCAATCAATTTGCCTGCTGCCTTCTTACATTGAACAAAGGCCCTTCTTGGACGAGGGTTTGATTGCCAAACTTGTTTACCTATTTTCAAATCTCTTAATGGATAATTCTGTTGAACTTAGCAATAATCTACAGCTCCAGAGCTGTAGGAATAACATAAAATTGACGAGCAAAGACATTTTGGTTACTTTATTTTCAAAATTCATCGATCAAAGAGAGTTTATAATTGATGAGCTCTTGTCACACGTCGAAAAATTGCCGCTGAAACGAATTCAAAAAAGGTTGCGCAAGATTGACAACGAGGTTTATGTTTCAGATTTCACAATTACTATAATATCGATCATAGAAAAGTTGAACTGCTTGGATTGCATCACCTCTATCTCAAAGATGCCATTGAGTTTTGTGAAAGAAAAGTATTTAGAGGAATCCAAGCTTTTGGAAGCAGTCTCAAACCGCGTAACAAACGCAATCCTAGATAAATTTTACGAAAATCCTTCGAATTATCGTCATGTATTGGATAACTATGTGCAGGATTTGATCACCTTGTTACCTTTTCCGCAGTGGGTTGCTTCACAAGATTTGCTAAGTTTGATAACGAAGAAGCTTTTAATGTTTTTCACTTCTTCTCATCCAAAGGGTGCGAGTATTGAAAACACATGCTTACAAGTACTTGGCAGCATAGGAAGCGTTATTTTTGAGATTAAATGTAGCTCGCGTCCTAATGAGGGCAACAACCTGATAAAGCTATTCAATTATCCAGAGAATCTCCCACAATTTTTGCAATCCTTCGAGCACTGTTTATGTTTCTGTCTTTCTAAAATGGGAAGAAGGCCCGCTGCGAAATATCTTTGGTATAAAAGATTTGGCGTATTGCTTGAACTTGGCGACTATGCAACGAATGATGAAGTACAAAATGAAAACACTACCTCTATGACGTTCAAAGAATTACAGAAGCCACTCGAAATAATAGCCTGTAACTCGAAATTATCCGATAAGAATGATTTCTTGAATGTCCGCAGTGACTATTATTCGATTCTGAATGCACTTGAGCTGACGAGTCTCTATGAGCCATATCTGAAATTACTTCTATCGCTACTAGGAAGTGAAAAAATAAAAATAAAATCGACGGCCATCAAGTGTCTATCCATGTTGGCTTGTCGGGACCAAGCAATTCTATCTAGTTCAATGGTAAAAAAAACCATAGAAAGAACCTTGGAAAATGCGTCCGCATCCGTGAAAGATGCGATTCTGGATTTGGTAAGTATAGGATCGGTATACCTACATTTCTACCAGCAGATAAATGCAAACTATGATGACGAAAGTATACTAATCAGGAAGCACGTTTTAAAAATTAATGAAAAAATATACGATGAGAGTATTCTCGTGAAGGTAAAAATATTCGTAGCAGCTAAAATTTTACTGAAAATCGAAGACGAAGAGGATGCCATTATCGAAATGTCAAGGCAAGTTTTGTTAAAACGATGGATATTTTGCGTCGCTGAAGTAGAAGGTCAACCTGAAATGCATGAAAATGTTTGTAAGGAAATAATAACGGTGATGTCTGGTGTTGCAATGACGGATGAAAAGTGTTCACAGCATTTTGAATGGTACCTCAACTTTTTTTTGCTGAACAGAGCCATGCACGCAACAGATATCTTTGAAAAAATAACTCGAATTCTGAATCAGCTTATAGACTTTTTGGTTCAAGAAATTACAGAACTGCATGCGATAGATCTACTGTCGGAAGAACAAGTCATGAAAAGAAGGAGTCATTTGCATTTACTAGCAAAATTTGGCGATTGCAGTGTTTCATTCATCAACAGAGATCATATAATTGCATTATATCCGTACCTTGTCTCGGATGAAAAATCAGACTTGCAATACCATATTTTACATGTCTTCAAAAACACACTAAAAAATTTGTTCAATTTCAAGCCAAAGTTCCTGTACGATTTAGAAACTACACTTCTCGTTAGGCTACCACGAATGAACGTTAAGGAGATGGAAGAAGCCATGCCAATAATATGGAGCGTCGCCAAGCAAAGAGGTGATACTGCTAGAGTCACTAAAGCGTGCTCCTCTTGCTTCCAACATTTGAGCCCGTACATAAACCGCGCAAATAAGCAGCCAGAAAGTATCGATATAGAGGGAAAATTGCAGAGATTGATTTATTTAGCAACAGGGTTTGCTCGGTTTTGCACTTTCAATAACAGAAACGAAAGGCCACTCTATGTCAGTGATGACGAGTCTGTTTATACTTATGTTGCGAAGTGTTTGCTAGTATTATCTCGTGCAGGTATCCCGCATGTCATTCGTAGAGTGACAATAAAAAATCTGGCCCAGTTATGTGGAAATCACCCCAAATTATTTAATTCAAAACACATATTGAATCTTCTCGATGAAGAATTTGAGGGAAACCATTTAGATATACAGCTCGTCATTTTAGAAAGTCTTTATGATTTTTTTACCTCGGAGGAGCGCAAATCGATCAGGAAATCAGGTGTAAATGGTTCTATTTCCTCGAATAAAGCACTTAAGAAAAAACTTCTCAAGGAAAAAAGGATAGAATCTGTTAATGACGGTGTATGTTCTGCCTTGGTCATACGGTTTTTGAAAAGCATTTTGAGAATATGTCTTTCTCCTGATATAAAGGGTTCACTTGTTGCTTTTAGGCTGTTACAATTAATCTTACAGTACGGATATACCAACCCTTCGCATTGTATCCCTACTATTATTGGTCTTATTGCCTCAACGAATCAATATATGAGTTACGTTGCGGTTAAACTACTAAAAGAGATGTTCGAAAAGTATGAAACGATGGTCTTTAGTGGCATATCTCAAGGTGTTAAGGTGGCCATTGAGTATTCAAAAACTTTAAAGGGAGTTTATTTCTACAAGAATGCATCTTTTCTACAGATTCTGCAATCATCAATTGGTACAGGTAAGAAGAATTCCTCAAAGTTTCTGAGAAGCATTTCCAAAGTTCTCCAAGTTTATATGAACAGAGTAGTTGGGGCTCATGCTGACGTTGAAACTAAGGATGTTATTTTATTTCTAACCTCGAATTTGTCCTTCTTAATATTCTTTACCCAACATCAGCTTGTTTCTCTAATGAAAAGTATTGATTTAGAATCAGAGCATTCAAGAGAAGCTGTGATTGATGAAATGGAAAACGGTGACAATAGGGAGGTTGAAGGCCCAGTTAAAAATACTATCATTATTCAATTAGCCCTACAAGAATTGAGATCGTATTTATTTCACCTATATGGATTAAAAAGCGACACGATGTCCTTTGAGGATACAGAGGATTTTGAATTAAAGAACAAACAGCTATCAATACCGAACTCTCCCAGCTCAAATTTCGTAACCATTCTGGATCATATAATTGAAGAGTCAATGAGCGGGAAGTTGTCTTCCGAATTATTCACCAAGGTGAAACACAATAAATTAACTGACAAGGCATATATATAATAGCAACTAAGCTCTTCAAAATGCGTCAAAATGTATTGAATAATCATAGTATCTATACTGCCGTACGTATAATTATTTATTCTTGCTTTTTCTTTTTCCTCCTCACCGGAGGTGAATGTATTTTTGAACCTAAGTCTGAAATTGCACGTTTGGTCAACTTTAATGCGCCAACATGATTAGTTTCTTTTATTATTGAAGGCTTGATCGCTATTGGTCCCTTCTGGCCTTCCAATGATGTACTGCCTGGTTGCTCGCAAATCAAAGTTAAAGGAATCAGTTTTTTCCCTTTAGGAACAGCGTTTTGATCCGCCATCTGTGTATAAAACGTAAATTTACTTGGTGCATCTTCCATTCTCTTGTTCCATTTTTTTCTTTCCGATTGTGAAACCTTGATGACGTAAGGCCTCCTCAATGGCTCCGCAACTATCGCATACCTTGTATTTGGCCCATGAGCAGTCATTGTAAGCTGAACCACTATGGATCCCTTACATTGCTGCTGCCTACTTTCCAGCCTATGCTTTCTTATCTCATCAATCGGCATTGCCTCTTCTTCTTCATCGGATGAACTGTGATAATTAATAACCAATTTTCTCTCGATATTATTGTAAACTTTGGGCCAATCTTTCGAAGGATCAATCTTCCCAGTTTTGTAATTTCGAGCTAAGATATTACACCTTCTCTTCATTGCCTCAAATTTTTTCAGCATAGAATTAATATATTGCTTGGTTTGATCTTTTTTCCTCATAATCTCCTCTTGATCAGCTGGGTTATTTATTACTGCAACTTTTCGTAGTATTGATGGCCAGTTTAGCATATCCAGTTTTTCGCTCAACAAATGAAGTCTGTCAGCTTCGTTTTCGCCATGCACAAGGTCAGTCTCTAGCATTCGATTCTCTTGCTTCAACATTTTTTTATGGTAAGAGTAATAAAGATTATCTGGTAGCATATTATCACACAAAGTAGAGGAAATTTCTTGCAGTGGATAACTTTCGATATCTAAAATCATGCTATTAATCATTTTGGTTTTCTCCTCAACATTGTGTAGCATTTCAGCAGATTCTCCGTTACTGCTATCCATAGCAGCATCAACCGTTGTACTCTTGTCCATTTTTGGGCAGCCTCTACTGAGCAACCTCAGTTCTTTGGTGGGAGATATTGGATACTCCTCAACGTCAAAATTGTACTTGTCATCCCCATATTCCTTGACAAAATTCTTTGACCGTAATGATCTAGCAATGTTTGAGGAACGGGGCATAGCGAATATCCTGCCGTGTTCATATCTTTTGCATTTTATGGGATTTAGTGAATTGTTTATTGTTTCATGTTCGGCGAGCGGCGACTACATCTCTCAGGTCACTTCCGCTAACAAATAAACAACTGTAAATTGAGAGAAGAAAGAAGAAGGTGGCAGTGGGCTATCAGCGTAAGTATGTCATATAGAAGCCGTCCTAAGAATTTACTGCCTACCTATAAGAAGAGTGATAACGCCAGTGACATTGAGGCATCAAGGAAGAAAAGTATCCCTTCAAATAAGACTAGAACAGCGGGGAAAATATATTGGAGGCACATACTTCTTCTGTTTGGTCTGTGGATACTTTTGATCAATTACTACGAAAGAAGTGTGGTCAAGAGAGCTATAAAAAGATGCGATTGGTCACGCTGGGAAGATTGGCCAGAGAATGCAAACTCGCATAGAGTGAGCCTTTTTGCGGATCCTCAGATAATGGATCCGTATTCTTATCCAGGTAGGCCACAATTTGTAAACTATATTACCAGACTGCTTGTCGATAACTACCACAGACGCAACTGGAAGTTTGTACATTATTACTTGCAGCCTGATACCACTCTCTTTCTCGGAGATCTTTTTGATGGAGGTAGATATTGGGAAGATGACGAATGGATTGAGGAGTACAAAAGGTTCAACAATATTTTCCCCAAAAGACCGTCAAGTAAGACAATAATGACCTTACCTGGTAATCATGATATTGGGTTTGGGGATACCGTGATTGAAGATAGCCTTAATAGGTTTTCGACGTATTTCGGAGAACCTTCGTCATACTGGGATATAGGCAATCATACTTTTGTGTTGTTAGATACAATTTCCCTATCGGACAAAGCTAATTCCAAAATAGCAGCAGTACCCAAAGAATTTTTAGACGATTTCGCGCAAGGTTATCATCCACTTCCTAAAGTGTTATTATCGCACGTCCCTCTATGGAGAAATCCACAGCAACAACAATGCGGCGATCTACGCGAATCCAAAAATCCATTCCCTGTACAAAGAGGTGATCAGTATCAAACTCTCATAGATGCAGATTTGTCACAGGAAATCTTATCCAAGATAAAGCCAGAAATTCTCTTTTCCGGGGATGATCATGATTACTGCCGCATCAGTCACGCATATTATTCCGATGGGGTAACTAAGACTGCCGATGAAATCACAGTTAAATCATGCTCAATGAATATGGGCATAAAAAGGCCGGCTATTCAGTTGCTTTCGCTCTATAACCCTGAAAAATCATCTATCGGAACAGAGACATACAAGACAGAGATTTGTTATCTCCCCGATCCATTTAAAGCCATAAAGATGTATCTGTCGGCTGTAATTTTCACAGTGTTTTGGTTATGCTACATGCATTTATTTCCAATTTCATTCAACAAGGTAGTGGCCAGTAGAATGGGGAAGACTCCTCGTTCTTCAAGCTCTTCGTTACCTTTGCCGATAGGCGCCAATTGTGGCTCAAACAAAGTGATAGTTACAAAATATCACATAGTGGGGCCAGGATCCTTTCGACAACTTTTATCGAATGCAATTACATTGCTTGTTCTGGTATTAGGCGTGTTTGCTTGTTATTATGCAACAATTTAGGATAATTTACTGTCTAAATATCCATTATCAAATATATACTTTCCCCCGTCGCTGCTAGATATACAAATACCCTTAGTGTGAATATCGAAGATATTTATGTATATTGCTTTAAGTTTAGTCTAACCCCTGACATAAACCTTTCATGGCTGAAATCCTCCCTACTTGATATATAACTCGAAATAATTTCACTGCTCACATCTGCAAGGTGACCTTCCTTTGTTAGAGAATCCAACAAGTCTGGTTGCACTGTGAAAAGGTTGGCCAGTTCTCTCAGAATGGTAAACTTCTCAAACAGGAGTGGAATACCCCATGCTTCGATGGCTGTCTGATATCCAATTATATCTTTAGTAACAATGATACCGCCAGTAGAGCTAACTTGGAATTTCCCATAGTGGTTCAATAACAAATTGTATAATCCCTCTCCGACTTTGTTTAAAAAAGCTTGGAGATTTTTAGCTTTCAGATATAAAGATGACTGGGAATAGACAGAGTTCAATATTGTAACTATTTCCACGGCGGGCAAGGTATCATTATCTAGAAGCTCCTGAGATTTTGGTGAAAAATCCTTCTTTTTTTGTTTAGCCAAGCAGCTTATAAATTTCGAAAGATATACCTGAATTACCTCTTCTAATATAGTGTTGATTAACAGTTCACATCTCTTGATCTGATTGTTGGTCATTTCAATGATTTTACTTTTAATTTCTGGGGCATTGCTTAAAATAGGCAAAAATATTGCCTTGACTGAAGCCGACGTAAGACTTAGTATTTCCGTACCAAGAGAGATGTATCTGAGAAATGACAGTTTGATGTCTGAAATCTTGTTAACGTCGACTTTACATATTTGAGAATAGGCTGTCTCTAATGCGGTTTCCACGTAGGAGCTTATGATACCGATGAGCATAACTTCCAAAAGTTCATAACTATAATTGCTAGCTTTATTAGGAGCTAATTCCATTACTCGGGCGATAGACTCTACGACACATTTTAACATTGCATCAGCGCCCTCTAAGCAAAAACCGTCGTCGCTCACATTGGCGGTGTAATCCAATTCTTGGTTTGATGAGCTACTAACGTTTGAGCCATGATTATTCAGAGAGCTAGAGCGATTCAGTGAATTGCTGCGATTTAAAGTCAATCGTTCTTTGTCAATATGAGTTTTGAAGAAGTTATTGAGTTGAGTCAGTTTGCTTCTGGAAGTGGTGCTTAAGTCAGTTAAATCTAATCCATTTTCCAAGTTACTTGTCAATTTATTTGCTAATGCCCTTGAACGGATATCTTTCTCGTGCCTTATATTGAATTGTGTAGTTTGTTCCAGTAAAATTCCCTCAAGGCTTTTTCTCTCTATATCGAAATATTTCGATCTATCGAACAAGTACTTTGAAAAAAGATCAGAATAGCATTGTTCTAAGGTAGTGCTTAAAGCATTGTCGTGGTCAATTTCCAGTAATTGAAAATATTCCGATAAGTCTTTGATAAACTGCCCTAGTAACGAATAAAGAGCATGCAACATCCTTACATATGCTAGATTGGATAACGACTGTGATGCGGATAACAAGAAATCAACCTTCGGCTCAATTTTCTGAGCAAAAATTCTTTGCATGAATAATTGAATCACTAAAGGTGCTCCCTCTTCGAAGACCCTTTTTACAATCTTGGATTCATTTTTGACAACAGATTCAATGTCGTTTAAAAGCTCTACCATTTTTTTTTCATATACAACGCCATGTAGGGTAGGATCTACTAAACGTCCCTTGAACTCTTCATCCAAAAAAATTTGATTTGATTCATCTTGGTCAATCTGTTTGGTATCTATAAAATATGCGTGCTGATTTATGAAACTTTGAATCACATTAACTCCTCCATTGAAATAATTCAGAATCAGTGCTATTTCGTTTAGTTGGCTGAAATTGTTATCGCGATAGGCGTTGTTAAATCTGTCTAGTAAATCTGTTTCCATCATCTCAGAGTACTTCTCAATTGTTGCAGCAACCTGCCCTGTTCTTGGCACAGAACTTGTTTCTACTTTAAATGCTAACGCTAGGAGACTCTTCACTAAGATAGCTGCCTGGGTCTTCTTATGACAATTAGGAGATACGCGTAGAATTTCCAGATACTTGGATTTGCCATCCGTGTAAAACGCATTATACTGCGTGATCAATTCCACAGATTTTGCATAGGCTTTTTTCCTTCTTATTGCAACTTCAAGTTTCTCTCCAAGTGGGGAGACAACTTGATTAACGTTAGTCAACTGATTATCTAACTGGTCATATTTAAGCATCATATTCTTCAGGTCGGAAGATAGTTTTACCACATTCTCGGCATGTTGTAATTCTTGGGATGATACTTGTTGAACAAGTTGTAATTTTTTATTTGCAGCTTCTTCACTAAGTGATTTGAGCTCTTTCAATATAAACTCAAACGTTCTAATATAAGGCTTTGGGTCTAACTTTTCGAATGTATCCGAAGAAGTCACCGTTGGACCCCTTACAGAATGATCTTTACTAAGCTCTTCAACAAACTCATTGACGGTCAATCCTCCCAAAAAATTGTTCGATGTAAGCAGCTTACGCCATTTGGAATCTAATTCATAAATAGAATTCATTATGGAAAGCTCACACCTTACTTTCTTTGCGTGTTTTTTTCAAATTAGAAGTACGAGTTCATTCCATTCCACGCTTGTTATTTTTCCGCATGCACAATTAACCTAACTAATCATCTTACTACTTGAAGAATAGTGAGTGCAGAACATCATCGATAAACAGCGCATAATGGATCAAAAGATCAACTCTTACGAGAAGCTCACTCTAAAGAAAGAAAAATACGATCGCAATCCTGGTGAATCAGATAATGACATTGATCTGGAAGAATTTATGGATGATATTGAAGAAGAAGGGTTTCTCGCGAACTATAGAGAGAGACGCATGCAACAGATATCTAACCATCTAAGATCCGTCGAGAAAAATGTAAGAAATAAAAGTTATGGTGAACTGGAGACAATTGAGAGCGAATCTGCGCTTATACAAGTTGCCTCAAAATCCAAGAAGGCAATAGTGCATTTTAGTCTGGAAAAATTTGAAAAATGCCAATATATGGATCAGAAACTGAAAACATTGGCAGAGGAACATCTCACAGTAAAGTTTGTTCGGATAAACGTGGAGAATTGCCCTTTTTTGGTAGCCAAATTGGATATCAAAGTATTACCGTTCGTCATTGGCTACAAGAATGGTAAGGAAGTCGTTAGAATAGTCGGCTTTGCACAATTAGGAAATCATCCGAATGGATTCCCTATAGAAGCGTTGAGTAACCTATTAGCATCTGCTGGACTCATTGATAACTCCCCATTCAGTGCTACTGAAAACGAAGAGGTCTCGCAATTCATGCAAGATGATGATGAAGATAGTGGATTGGACATTTAAGACGTCAAATAATAAAAAGTGACTGTCGCAAACTCAACACCCGTACATTCTCATTATTCATCATGATGTGTGGGTTTATTACCAATCGTTTGCAAAAAAAATGAAAAACTCGCCACCAGGCGAAAAAATTATCAAACTCGCCTCCGAATGTTGTGAACTTTGATGATTAATGCTATTGATAACTGCTTCTTTTACACTTAAATGTTAAAGTTGTCCTTTGGATAAAGAAATCAGATCACTTGGTGAGAAAGAAGCAGTATATAATTGCCGACAAGCCAAGATGCAAATTTTTGTCAAAACTTTGACTGGTAAGACCATTACCTTAGAAGTTGAATCTTCTGACACTATTGATAATGTCAAGTCTAAGATCCAAGACAAGGAAGGTATTCCACCTGACCAACAAAGATTGATCTTTGCTGGTAAACAGTTGGAAGATGGTAGAACCTTATCTGATTACAACATCCAAAAGGAATCTACTTTGCACTTAGTCTTGAGATTGAGAGGTGGTGGTAAGAAGAGAAAGAAGAAGGTTTACACTACCCCAAAGAAAATCAGACACAAGCATAAGAAGGTTAAGTTAGCCATCTTGAGCTACTTCAAGATTGACGCCGAAGGTAAGGTTACCAAATTGAGAAGAGAATGTAACAACTGTGGTGCCGGTATCTTCTTGGCTAACCACAAGGACAGATACTACTGTGGTAAGTGTCACTCTGTCTATACCTTCAAGGCAGAAGCCTAAGTGGATAAGAGAAATTTTATAAGAATGTATATATGAAATAAACTGTATGTATATCTTTTAAATTACTTTTAGAAACTAGAGTATCGCATCACGTAGACATGTTCTTGCAGGAATTTTTGTTTTATTGCTTAAAAATGTAATATATGAATGATTGAGGTGTACCTAAAATGGTACAGTTGTCTCTTATATATGCTGAATGAGAATGATGGTGACGAATCATCTATTTTCTTGGTTTACGAGTTGCCATCACTATTATACATGTGTTGAATCTTGTGGTTGGACTTGTTGATCCTCTCGAAGATCTAATCTGGCAGACAAGTCAGAGAGCTTTTTTTTCAAATCTTCGTTTTCTTGTAAAAGGTGAGCTCTATGAATTTCACTATCCTTCAAATTATGCATTACTTTCTTGAACTCCACGCAAGTTCTTGCGTATCCATCTTTTAAAAAGTTGAAATTCAACATCAGCTTATGCGTGTTGATAATTCTTTTCTTCATTTCGGAAACTTGATTCATGGTGAATTCATTACTAAATTTTTCTGCCACTTCGACATTAGGCGGCACTCTCGAATTTGTCACCGACTCTGTGTTTAAATTGGACCGGCAATTAGTGCTGCTATCATCGGTAGAAGATGGTGATAAAGATACCGGTGAAAGAAGTTGCTCATAGACTGTTTTATCGGCATATTTAGTCTTTTTAGTTATTAAAGCCTTCGAATCATCATAGATGGTAGGCGAGGGTCTCTTTCTAATATCATATGACGTATTGTAATGTGAATCGTCTTGGTCATCATCTTGATCCAAATCAAAGAAAATTCCCGTGCCTTGATCATCTAATATACTTTCGAGCGTCAAATGTTTCCCCTGTATGATATCTGAATCAAATAATTCGGCACAATCCATGCTGCTCGCAACAGAGTTTATATTGTTGTCATCCACTTCATCATTTTTAGTGGTCTGTTTGTTGTTCATAACACTGGCTTTGTCATGCTCTTGATGAGGATGTTCCACGGTGAGTAAGTGATGCAATGCTTTTTCTAAATCTGTATTATCTAAAACTGCAGGCAATTCTTGCTGCTGATCAACCATAATATCCCACTAACTCACAAATTATTTCAAACCACCCAAATCGACGTTACTAACGTCCTTTGCTCCTGCTTTTATTGTTACTTGCAACACATGGAACGAACTCGTCTTATTCATTGGCCAAAATTTTTCATAACGCTCGATGAGGTTAGAAAAAGAAACGACTCTTCACTTCCGATTGCAAAACGATCGAAAAAACGGCAATCCTGAGAAGCTTTTGAGCCACCCTAAGCACCAAGTGCATCAAGTATTTCATGTAAATTTACGCCTTGACCTTGATTTTGAAAAGTAGTGTCTTTATTGACCATGATTCGGCGTTTATGATATACACATTTATTCCCGATACAAGCTCCCTGTCGTTAACTTAGATCGCTATCCATACTTTTGGTGATATGCTACCTCGAATTTAGGGTGTCCTCAATTCACTGTAAGACGGATCGATCATATTGCTGACTACGACCTAGTGATTCTCATATGGGGTGAGCCACCGAAGTATTATTCAGAAGAACCGAACGGAAATGGCTTTCACGTACCCCATCCGTCTTTAATGGTAAAGTAAGATTAAGTCGTTTAATTTGAAGTTAAAGGTTAATACCGATTGATGCATATATATATATATAATGCTTATGTACAGATTCATAGAGTGAATACAAAGGAGCACCTGTGTTCAAGTCGCTTTGAAGCGACCTCAAAAAAGAATAAATAAAACTATCGTAATGTTGGACATTCACGTCTGGCAGATTTCATGGATACGATGTAGCATATCATGGACTGATATGCATGGAGCAAAGTTGAAGGGACAAAATGGAAAGTAAAAAATGCGGGTCCCACAATGCTTTCTAACATAATTAAGCGTTCTCGCTTTTCTTGAAAGCACTTTTGAGCAGGTCGTAATTCCGGGTCAAAATAGAAGGTGATTTTCCGCCTGATCCCTTGAGCATATCCTCAGCAGTCTCTTTAATTTCTCCAACTGTATCCGTAACCTTGTTAACTATGGAATTTCCAAGTTCATCGACGTATTTATCTCTTTGTTCCCAATGTCCGCTGAAAACTTCGAGAACGGAATCGAACCCTAGTTTACCTTTCATAGCATTATCATTGAATCTTTGGACTGACCAATCCTCCATTTTGCTGCATAGTCTATTGATCGTACCGTATGCGGTAATCTGTGCCTCTTGTTTAAATAATGTCTTGTTAGCTGGGTCTTCCGGATGAGGGCTGTATTTCACCGTTTCGTAAACCTTTAAAATATTTGAAGAGGTCAAATTACAACTTCTTAAAGTCAAAGTTTTCGCCTTTAGATCAACTGTAGAAATCTCACGAACATAACTAACATTGGAACCGCCAACTAACATCATGATCCATCTCGGTACTCCCTGTTTAATAGTTATCAATCTTTCAGACACTAAACTGTTTCCTTCATTAATTATCTCTCTCTTCAAAACATCAACAGCTACAACATGTGTAGAAATTGCATTAGGGTATTTCTTCCAATTAGCTGCAGTGACTTGCTCCCATGGATAGTCGAAATCGTATGAATTTTGAAATAACTTCATATTTAACTAGTTGTAGAGGTATATTTTATTTTCATGAAAAAACTGCAAAAGTACACTGTGGGGTGAAATGATAAAGCAAAATGTACCTTGCTTATAAATACATTGAAAAATACTTAATGGCTCATTGGTAACAATTTTTTAGATCGCTCCTAGCAAGAAAAATTTCCTTGAAAGTATCCGACATCTCCGCGCTCGGCCTTAATCATCTATGCTAATCCTCCCTGCATTTTCTCGAATGTGGATAAGTCGGGAACATTGATGAATCTCCAGTCCCCTGACAGATGTCTTTCTTGAGCACTCAGTGTACTCAATCCTCTTGGTTCCAGCATGAGATTACCCATATTACGTAAAAATGAGCCTTTGTCAAATACGTTATGTTGTATTGGTGTTATCTTGGAAAAAACCGGATTGCGAGAACCAATATGTTTTAGAAACTCTCTCGTCGTCTGTTGTGTCCCAGTCATGAAAATGTGATACCCTAGTAATATTGCTGGATACCAAATACAGAGACAGCCGTAAACTAATAGAAGTATTGTAACCGGTACGTGGGACGGTCCCTTGGTGTTACGAGCAATATGGATCGAAGAATTGGCAATGAGAAAAATCGAAGCCAATGTCAAGCTTAGCAGTAAAACTAAAAAGTATCTGTAGTTTCTTTGACCCACGCAGTTATTAACCCATATACAATGATGATCGTGTATCATTATACAAGCTCCGCAGGTAGAGCAGTGTGATGCTCTTGGAGGTCTCCAAATTCTGCACATAGTGCAATATTTAAGCTCAATCTTGGAGAGCTCATCGGACTCAGTTTTTAGTGTTGGCAAGCTGATTGCATTATAATACTCTTGAGGAATCTGGCAGTTATTGTGCAGTTGACTTAAATGAACGTTTCTCGGGAGGACACCAGGATCGCAAGTGGCAGTTCTAACGAAGCTTGAGAAGGACATAAGCCAAAAATAGTAGAAGAATATTACTAAAATTTTGTAACCACATCTCGTATGCCATAATTTGTGAGCTTCAAATATAGAGAATAAGATCATAGGAATCAATATTACAAACATGACGAAGATTGATAAATGCGCAGAATGTCGCAGCGTTCGGAGTCTACCACCAAAAATGAATATGTAGTTAGTTACGTACGGGATTGATCTGTAGCCTCTTCTACCATTCAAATCTGGATCTCCATCTATGGTGATTATCCATTTATACACTGTCCTAAACCAGCTTTCCTCGACCGTACTATCGTGTTTCTCATAGTTATCAATAGAACTATCTTCACCAGTGCCATGATTATCAAATGGCTGGGAACATCTTCGTTTTCTTCTTCTGGAAATGTATCTTACCATACGAAATATAAGTTCTGCTTATTATTTAAGGTAAAAACAGCCCCTGTTGGGTTGTAATTCTTGTTTATATTGGGCTGTTTTGATTTCGATGTTTTGAAACTCCGTTTTTGTTACTCTTATTGCCATGCCGATTCCTTCGCATATGTGAAAATATCAGGTAAATAAATAGTGTCAGGGAGCCGAACATATGATTTAAATCCAGTAATTTTATCCATATATCTAGTTTTATAAAAGGAACTTGGGGTTCACAAGCATATACTGTATATAAGAATTTACCTAGCATTACCTCCTAAAATCCATCCGCCCATGCTATCCAAATCATCGTCGCCATATAAATCAAGTGTTATAGCTTTCTTGTACTTTGGTTTTGGCAACTCCTGCCTTTGAAGCGATTCGTTTGTTTGTGTTGTTCCTTGGTCTGTAGATCCATTCTTTTCCATACCTTTGAGATCATTATTGTTATTATCGTAGAGCTGCAAATTTAAATTTAAGTTTAGGTTTTTAAAGCTTGTCCCTACCTTGGCTGTTTCATTAGTTGTTCTATCATTCATATTATTATCATTACTATCGTTCATTGCGTTATATTTTTCCGGTACAACAGTGCTGGTTGATCGACTTTCATCTTCGGACGTTTCCTCGGCGCTGAAATTGCTATTGCCATTATGGAGCCCAGACATCAGCTTGTCTTCTTCATCCATGATTTGGATGTCTGGTGGTATCGTTTTGTTTGGCCTGAAATTCAAGGCCAGCGGATTTTTGTTGTTCAATCCTCCCATCAACGTACTGAAGAGGTTCGTTGAAGTTCGTTTCCTTGTCTCTTCAAAAGATTTGTTGATCAAAGATTTTTCAAACAGAGGATTAAGATCACTATTGGAGACATTCGAAGTTGATGTTCCCAAATCACCCTGAGCTAACCATTTTGAAAAGGTTCCAGGAGCCAAATTCAAATTTTGTAAGGAGGAGGTTGAACTGCTAGCACTAGTAGAAGGAGAAGATATTCTTGAGTAAAATTCAGGAGGAATCAAGCCATTGCTTGAATTTTGCCTTGAAAGCAAATTTTTGTTGAATTTTTTTCTGCCTTTCCGTGAAGAGTTAGCATCAAGCTCATCAAATTCTCCATCATGCACATAGATATTTGTGATCCTACTTCCATCATTTGACGACATTTCATCTTCGGTAATCTCCAATGACGCTATTCCCGGTTGAAAAAAAGGTCCTTTTAAAGCGGGATCCATCAGACTCAGAGATCTAAATCTACCACGTCTATTAGAATTTAATGAATTCGAGGCTATGTCTGTTGAAGATCCAGATCTTGACAACTTGCTAGGCACGCTGAAGCTTATGCCATCATCATCATTTTGATTGCCTTCATCATAATCGTCATCATCATCTTCTTCTTCAATCTCTTCGCAGTCTGCATCCTCATCAAATGAAAATTTTGTTTCAATTGCCAAGTTGGACCGTATGATCGGAGAGTCCATACGGCTGGGACTTACGGGCATCACGCTGCTTCCTGATGATGTTGCATCGTTAGGTATTTCTTCCGTCTTGAAAACTTGAGCTCTATTCGATCTCCTGTTGAGAGAGAGAGACCGAATCTTGACGGATTTGTCTTTATTAGAGGTCAAGAGCGAATTTTGAAAGCTGAGCAATGAAGAAGATTCCCTTTTCAAAGGAGTTTCTTCTTCGCTCGAGTCCATTGATATCTTTTTCATATCTTTTTTCCGCAAGGCATTATCATGTAGTGCGTCGATAGATTCTTGGAAAATATAGCTAGTTAAGGGACGATCTGATAAGATTGTTAGAAGGGCTTTTACACCTGTGCTGTTTGTGATAATGATAATTGAGTCTAGTGACTTCGCAGAATCCGGTTCGTTGCATTGCGGATGCGAGGCAAATTTGGCGTTTAATTGCGCATAATATTCCTTGAACGGTGTCGAAATTGTTTCAGATATTTTTGAGTATGATCCGATGTCTATAAATTCAATAATGCCCTTTTTCACTACTTTTTTATTTAAAAAAGTGGTGAACCATTTATGCGATGTTGGTGAAACCTCAAGTTTGAACCTTAGATCCATCAATCCGGCATCAATATATGCAGCCAACTTCTCGTAGCATGCTTCTATCAGAAATTTCGTAGTTTCCACATACCTTAGTGACCCAGATGATGAAATTGAGATTGTACATTTTTTTTTTTGTTCGTGATTATTACTCATTATCTGATCCCAAAACTGAAGATTACCATTAGTAAAACTATTGAATATCGAATCTCTTAAAAGATGTAATTTGAATCTTCGATTAAATTTCGATCGTTTGTTATTTGTAAGTTCATCATTATAGTAGTCTATCGTTGGAATATCGATGTAGAGAAAAATGTTGAATTCACAGGCTTTAGCTGCCACCGCCGTTGGAGTCTCAGCATCGGCCGATCTGACTCTTGAAAGTGGCGGTATATCAGAGTAACTAATGATATATAATGAGTTCTGAGATTTTATCTCTACCTTAGGATGGTACTTGTACGAATGCTGACTATCTGACCCTTTTGCCATGAGTGGTTTAGCATCTTGGATTTCTGCACTACCCGGTGATATAAGCCTTTCCTCGGTTGGAGAAGAATTCATGGTATTTTGTAATAGCTATATCTCATAAAAAGAAATGGTTTAACTTGAACGAATCCAAAAAGACCAAACAACTTCTCACTTGACTTGATAAGTGTTTAGTATTCGTGATTAAGGTAAACTGCAATACGCCTATCAAGCACCAGAAATGCAAACAGGTAGAATATGATTCACACGAGCAACCCTGGACTATATGAACAACGTAAAACTTAGAATCAGACTGAAACAGTCAAGACGTGTACAAAATTTAGTCAGTCATTCATCATTAAGCACGCTGCAGAGGAAAAAGTAAAAAGGATTCCGCACCTGTCACGTGGGATTAGATAAGAAGTTTGCCGATTCTTCGCTGAATCGATCAATGGATGGATATATCATCAACAATCTGGAATTTCAGCTAGATTTCAGTTACTGAGTGTGCTTTTTCTGCTCTCAAGGGTATCGTCAGTGAGAAGAACTTTTAGCTGGTTCTAAGATTAAGTTTCAGAGACACTCTGATAAAAGAAATTTTCAACGCCTTTCGATGCATAGGTATTCCAGGGATATTTTAGATGGTGTTACATCGGAGCAGTTTGAGAATTTGAAAGAGCTTGTATTGGATGCTAGAAAACTATCGTACTGTCCGTATTCGAAATTTAGGGTAGGTTGTTGCATTTTAACCAAAGATGGCCAGTTTATTACGGGGGCCAATGTGGAAAATGCAAGTTATGGTGGAGCAATCTGTGCCGAGAGGACCACTATAGTCAAGATTGTTACGGCTTCATCGGAACAAAGACGCCATTGTGGAGATTGGCTGTGTCTGGCAATCAGTGGAGACTCTCTAGAAAGATGCATTTCTCCGTGCGGTATCTGTAGACAGTTCATAAGAGAATTCACGCCTACTTCATTTCCTATAGTAATGTTCAATGGAGATGGCTCTAAATACATCATAAAAACCTTAGAAGAATTACTGCCCCTCAGCTTTGGACCCGACGACGTGAACTCCTAAACGACAACAGTTGAAGTGATCCAAATGAGCAAAGTGTGCCAACTGACATAAGGAGTTTTTCCTTTTTCGAGACGGAAAAAAAAAAAAAAAATCTCATCAGTTTCCTTTGAAAAATTTTTAAGTATTCATAAATATATTAGTAACCAACTCCATAAGAGCTCCATCATCATGTCTGCTCAGCTTGCTCCTGCTTCAAAAGTATACTGCGCAGGGTTACAATGTGGTAAAGAAACTGATTCGAGTTTAAAATGTCCAATATGTTTGAAAGTTGGTATTCAATCAGCCTTCTGTAATGAGTCATGTTATAAAAACAATTATAAAGCTCACAAAGCAGTGCATCCAAGTGAAGCTAATGAATCTTATGACCCTTTCCCAAAATTCAAGTATACTGGTACCGTAAGGGCAACATATCCTCTGAGTCCAAAGAGACACGTTCCCGAGGATATTCCCAAACCTGACTGGGCTGCACACGGATTACCAATAGTTGAACAAAGAAATGATAGATTGAATAAGATCGTTACTTACCATAAAGATGAGATAAAAAAAATTAGGAAAGCTTGCATGTTAGGAAGGGAGATTTTGGATTTGGCTGCGGCTGCAGTGAAGCCCGGCATTACCACAGATGAATTGGATGAGATTGTTCATAATGCAACCATTGAAAGAGGTGCTTATCCATCACCTCTAAATTATTACAATTTTCCAAAATCGGTTTGTACTTCTGTTAATGAGGTAGTCTGTCACGGTATACCCGATAAAACGGTACTTAAAGAGGGCGATATTGTCAATCTAGATGTATCCTTGTATTATCAGGGTTTCCATGCGGATCTGAACGAAACGTACTACGTGGGTGAGAATGTCTCCAAGGAGGCCATCAATACCGTGGAAACCGCTAGAGAATGTTTAAAAGCTGCGATTAAACATTGTAAGCCGGGAACTACGTTTCAAGAATTAGGTGATTACATAGAGAAGCATGCAACCGAAAATAAATGCTCTGTGGTAAGGACTTATTGTGGACATGGTGTTGGGCAATATTTCCATTGTGCTCCAAACATTCCACACTACGCTAAGAATAAAACTCCTGGTGTCATGAAGCCAGGAATGGTTTTCACTATCGAACCCATGATAAATGCAGGTACGTGGAAAGACCTCTCGTGGCCTGACGATTGGACCGCGGTCACTCAGGATGGTAAGTTGAGTGCCCAATTCGAACATACATTGTTAGTGACGGAAAGTGGTGTGGAAATCTTAACCGCTAGGAACAAGAAATCACCAGGTGGTCCAAGACAAAGAACTAAATAAACATATGTACATAAGATACGTATCTCTGAAGAAGAAGAAGAAGATTCGTATTGCAATAATCATATGTAAAGTCAAATCAACTTGCCGTGAAGTATAAATTCTCCTCCGGGTAACCTTCCTTTTCTAAAATTTTGATCTCAACATAGCTTTCTCAGTGGCGAAAAGTTTTCTTATGAAATAGAAGAGAAGTAATCAAAAGCACAGAGCAATTGTTAGAGCATACAATATTGTGAACGTCGTTTGAGGTAGTTTTACCATTGCATTATTTCAAAAAATACAATGTCTCTTCAATTGTTGAATCCGAAGGCAGAATCTCTAAGGAGAGACGCCGCTTTGAAAGTCAATGTTACATCTGCGGAGGGTTTACAGTCTGTTTTAGAGACAAATCTAGGTCCAAAGGGTACTCTAAAAATGCTGGTGGATGGTGCAGGAAATATCAAATTGACCAAGGATGGTAAAGTTCTGTTGACCGAAATGCAGATTCAATCACCAACTGCAGTATTAATTGCTCGTGCAGCTGCAGCTCAAGATGAGATAACCGGGGATGGTACCACTACTGTTGTTTGTTTAGTTGGTGAATTGTTGAAACAAGCTTATAGATTTATACAAGAAGGTGTTCATCCAAGAGTGCTAACTGATGGGTTTGATATTGCTCGTAAGGAGACTTTGAGTTTTTTGGATCAATATAGGGTTTCCAAGAACGAATCGCAAGATTTAGACCGTGAGTTTCTGTTACAAGTGGCCAGATCGTCGTTATCCACAAAAGTAAATCCAGAATTGGCGGAAGTACTCACACCTATCGTCACTGATGCTGTCCTTAACGTTCAAAATACCGAAACCGATAATTTGGATTTACATATGGTTGAAATAATGCAAATGCAACATTTGTCGGCCAAGGATACCACGTTCGTTAAAGGTTTAGTTTTAGACCATGGAGGAAGACATCCAGATATGCCAACGAGGGTTGAAAATGCATATGTATTGATTTTAAACGTTTCTTTAGAGTATGAGAAAACCGAAGTAAACTCAGGATTTTTTTATAGTACTGCGGACCAGAGAGATAAGTTGGCTTCAAGCGAAAGAAGATTCGTTGATGAAAAGTTGAAAAAAATTATTGATTTGAAGAATGAAGTTTGTGGTTTGGATTCTAGCAAAGGGTTCGTCATTATCAACCAAAAGGGTATCGATCCAATGTGTTTAGATGTCCTTGCCAAGCACAACGTTTTAGCACTAAGAAGGGCCAAAAGGCGTAATATGGAAAGGTTACAATTAGTCACTGGAGGTGAAGCACAAAACTCTGTGGAAGACTTGGAACCTTCTGTATTAGGTTATTCCGGTCTTGTTTATCAGGAGACGATCGGAGAAGAAAAATTCACGTACGTCACAGGCAATAGGAACCCCAAATCGTGCACAATTCTAATCAAGGGTTCTACTCATTATGCATTGAATCAAACAAAGGACGCTGTCAGAGATGGTTTGAGGGCTGTAGCAAATGTGCTGAAAGATAAGATGGTTGTTCCGGGAGCGGGTGCCTTTTTTATTGCTGCTTCCAGACATTTAAAAGCGTGTAACATGAACAAATTAGGTGCAAAGGGAAAGATAAAGACTGGTGTTGAAGCCTTTGCTGAAGCATTGTTGGTAATTCCAAAAACATTGGTGAAAAACTCTGGTTTTGATGCCCTAGATGTATTAGCCATATGCGACGATGAACTTAACGAAGCTGATGAGGAAGGTGAACGTAGATATGTCGGTGTGGATTTAAAGATTGGTGACTCCTGCGACCCAACTATCGAAGGTATTTGGGACTCCTATCGTGTTATCAGAAATGCAGTCAACGGTGCTAGTGGGATTGCCAGCAATCTACTACTTTGCGATGAATTACTTAGAGCGGGTAGATCAACTTTGAAAGAAGGCGGTCAAAGATAAACATGTAATAACTTGCTTCATCTCACGATTTATATAACAAATTATATATAATTTCAATGATGATATGTACATTTTTCTCCATTTTTTTTTTGTTGGCATAATTTATTGCCAGGTCGCCAATCTTGATTGTTTACGCGGCTCTTGCGGAGAAAACCAAGCGAGGCCAAATTAAACATATGAAAGGACCTTCCAACAAAAGGAAAGTCTACATAAAGTATCAATATACCACACACCAAATTACTGAATAACAATAAGGATTACTATGGTTGATGGAGGATTTGTTGCCGAAGATGTTAGTCTGAGGGACATGCAGATATGTATGCAAATTTCGATTGATGTTAAACTAGTTGCTGTTACATATTTTACTAACATCATTTTTACTATTAGCTGCCATTTTGAAAATGTTATTTCTTAACAAGAATGCTCCTGATTTCAATGCAGGAGAGTCTTTCAATGAACAAGACCTACAGTGGAAAGTTCTTGTCCTTGATGTGAAGAGCACTGCAATCGTCTCCTCTGTATTACGTGTTAACGACCTTCTAAAAGCAGGTGTGACCGTTCATTCTTTGATTCAACAAGTAAGGGCTCCACTACCTGACGTTCCAGTCGTTTACTTTGTTTCACCCATTCAAGAAAATATTAATCTCATAGTTCAAGATCTAAAGGAAGAAAAGTACTCCGCCTTTTATGTTAACTTTACATCAACTCTAAATAGGGAATTGCTGGAGGATTTTGCGAAGCAAGTGTCATTTACTGGAAAGGCTGATAGAATCAAACAGGTATACGACCAATACCTCGATTTCATTGTGACTGAGCCAGAACTTTTTTCATTGGAACTACCAGGTACATATTCTCTATTGAACAATCCGAGCTCCACTGAAGAAGTAATAACCAATTTATGTGACCAAATTGCAGATGGTTTATTCAACGCTGTAATGACAACCTCTTCCATTCCTATTATTAGGTCCCCAAAGGGTGGCCCTGCTGAAATTGTTGCGGAGAAACTGAGCGGTAAACTACGTGACTGCGTTATCAACACGAGAGCTTCCGGTACTTCTGTTCTAGATGGTAATTCGTTAGAAAGATGTGTTCTGATTATTCTTGATAGAAATATCGATTTCACATGTATGTTTTCTCACTCCTGGATTTATCAATGTATGGTTTTCGATGTGTTCAAACTCTCCAGGAATACTATCACAATACCAAGTAAAAATGAAAGTGGTGAGGATGTACAAAAAAAATACGATATTGAACCTACTGACTTTTTCTGGAACGAAAATTCCCATTTGCCCTTCCGAGAAGCTGCCGAAAATGTGGAATCAGCCTTATCTGCATACAAAGAAGAAGCAGCAGAAATCACAAAAAAAACAGGTGTTTCTGATTTAACTGACCTGGATCCTAATTCAAATAGTGACACAGTACAAATGCAAGAAGTGGTCAAAAAATTGCCTCAGCTGACAGCAAGGAAAAACATTATTGATATTCACATGAACATTTTCGCAGCATTGCTTGCTCAACTGGAAAGTAAATCATTGGATACATTTTTTGAAGTAGAACAAGATCCGGATAATACAAAGACAAGAAGCAGATTTTTGGATATTCTAAGAGATGGTAAAACTAATAATATGGACGATAAATTAAGATCCTTTGTTGTGCTCTACCTTACTTCAAATAACGGTCTACCTAAAGATTTCGTAAAGGAGGTAGAGCAATATTTCACGAACAATGGATATGATATCAGCGCATTGAAATATGTTTACAAGCTAAGAGAGTTTATGCAACTTTCCAACAGAACTTTACAAAATAAATCCCTAGAGGATGGAACAAGCAAAACTTCAACTGGTGGAAATCTTTCCCTTTCTGGTCTCTATGGTCTAACCGAGGGGAGACTACAAGGTGGTGTAGGAAGTTTGATATCAGGGATCAAAAAACTGCTGCCAGAGAAGAAGACAATTCCTATTACCAATGTCGTAGAGGCCTTGATGGATCCACTTAATAGCTCACAAAAAAATTTGGAGACAACAGATGATTACTTATATTTTGATCCACGCATCACAAGGGGATCGCATACCAAGAAACCTAAAAGACAATCGTACAATAAATCGGTAGTTTTTGTTGTTGGAGGTGGCAACTATTTGGAGTATCAGAATTTACAAGAATGGGCACATTCCCAACTGCACAATCCAAAAAAAGTTATATATGGGAGTACCTCAATTGCCACACCTGGCGAATTTTTAAAAGAAATAGCGGAACTCGGTTCTGGAAATTGTGGATAGTTTAAACAATTCTTTCTCTGTTTTATAATTTGTGAGTAAATTTTAAGATAAGATGTACATATAGTCTGTATACATGACCACTTCCAGCTGTCATAGGACTACAAAAAATCATTTGTAGTCTCCAAGATTTTTGTAGATCTTTTAGCATCCAAAAATAGTGACTTGGCCTCCTCTATATCTGTAACAACGATTTCTTTACGTCTCGCTGATTGTGAAAGGATACCAGCTGGTGTTAACAGTTGTAGAACATAACGCAAAGATGTCTCTGCGCCCATATTGGCTAAAAGATCTAAAGCAGTTGGCTCTAGCTGCAAATTTTCCACTTTCGATCTTCTGTCGATTATCGAACGTATTTCATCTCTGCTATATGGCAAAGTACGGACAATCAATAATCTATCTATCAAATCCGGAGGAACTCCGTGAGGTGATATAATGTCTTCGGTGCCACGCACGGTGGTCATACCTCTATTTGAAGCTAAAACCACAACTGGGGCAATATTCGATTCTAAGGCTTTGTTTAGGTAAGTGAAAATTTCAATATCCAATATATTCACTTCATCAATGAAAAGAACACCAGGAACCAACTCTGCTAAACCCTGGTCGATGTATTTAGCGACAACTTTGTTAACTTCCTGTCTCAATTTTTCCGTGATTTCAGTCTTTTTTGGTTTTAATAACTGACCCATGATGGATATGACATCTTGACCACCTTGAGGTCTTGCATTGGCGATATCCAAATCATGTAACGTCACATCCTGCACAATCTCCTTTTTCTTATGAACTTCACCTTTAGGTAATGGCACATACTCCTCAGTTTCTAAATCGAACTCTGTCGCATAAGCATCTGATCTACCAACTCTCTTGACAGCGCCTGTATTTGACTCTATGTAAATAACGTCACCAACGCTTACTTTCTCACGCTGAATACTCTCATAAATTGTGGGATCCAATCTTAATGTTTTCGTTCCTTTAGCTGATTTTAAGCCAACAATAACGTGAGAGATAGTTTTTCCATACCCACCAAGTGGATTTTCCGCATCTTCAGGAGTCAGTTCTGTAACTTCACCCTCATAAACTTCTTTTGTCTCTTTGATTCTCAAGCCAATCGCCCTTCTAAAGTTTTCCATTAACGTTTCTGTCTTTTTCACTTCCACAGAATAGAGTTCACTCCCTACCAAAGGACAAAATGGAACCTTTGGACCTAGTTCTTGTGATATAGCTAATGCCAGAGCAGTTTTACCCGTTGATGGTCCACCAGCTAGTAAAATGGCTCTCCCAGACATTTTTTTGGCTTTTATTAAATCAACAACAATTCCACAAGCTTCACGTGCTGCGACTTGGCCAACGAAGCCACCTTCTACTTGTTTGGCAATACCACTTTCATCAAGGCCCAAACCTTTTATGTGCGTATGTGCCGCGGTACGAGTTGAGCCGTTTGCAGAGTTACCATTACTACTATTATTACCTTCCTTAATCTCAGTAACAGAAACCATATTCAACCACCACTTCAGATATCTCACTTGCCTCTTTTCTTAAAACTAATTCTCTCAATATACAACATTTATCCTTCGCCTTGATGGCCTTTAATTTTTTCAATTTGAAGCATCGAAATCATTACCAACGATTCTAAACAAACTGGTAAGGCGTCCTTAATTATGTAACAATTACATTTCTTAATTGGGAAATCATCAAATTTCAATAATTTGAATGATTTTGTGCTCATCTTATAATGAATGAGAGAATACTCAACATAAGAAGTGTCGGTACTATGAAAGGAATGACGAAAACAACGCCGGTAGCGAATACCCGACATACTGAATGCCTGCCACTTACCCCTCCAGCGACGGTGGAAAAGAGCCAAGCTAGCACAGGGCATCTTGGCGACCATAGTGATTTAAAGCCCAAGAGATTGTTGCCCCAGCTCAAACGCAGTACTAAGAAGCCTAGATTAACTTATAGACCGAAGCTGAATAGTATATTAAACATCGATGATTGCGACGCTGGGTTAGCTGACAAAATGGATTTAAAAAATGTGGAGTTTGTACGATACGCATTCCAGCATAGTAAAAGGATGATTGTTATTACTGGAGCAGGGATATCGGTAGCTGCCGGTATACCAGATTTCAGATCAAGTAATGGTCTGTTCTCTTTGTTGAAAGGGAAGAACTGTTCTACTGGTAAGGAACTTTTTGACTTCAATAGAGTCTATTCTTCGGAGGAAATGAGCCTCAAGTTTAATAATATGATTACCACATTGCATAATCTCTCCAAAAACTCTCATCCCACTGAATTTCATAAGCTGCTTGATAAATTAGCATTAGAAGGCAAATTGCAGAGGCTTTATACCCAAAACATCGATGGTTTAGACACGCGTCTTGCAAACTTGACAACTAGGGTTCCCTTAGCTAGACCTGCTCCAAAAACCATTCAACTTCATGGAAGTATTCAGCACGTAGAATGTAATAAATGTTGCAATGTTATTGAGCTGAATCCTTCAGCATTCAAATGTCATGAACACGACCAGGAAAGCTCTCAAGTTATTCCTACCTGTCAGCAATGTGAAGAGTACGAATCTGTTAGAACTGTAGCTGGCTTAAGGTTGAAAGGCGTTGGGAAACTAAGACCTAGAGTTGTCTTATATAACGAAATTCATCCTGAAGGCGACATCATAGGTGAAATCACATCATTGGATCTGAAGAAAAAACCAGACTGTCTGATCATAGCCGGCACATCTTTACAAATTCCTGGAGTAAAGGCTATCTGCAAACAGTTTGCCCAGAAGGTAAGATCATCAAAAGGTATTGTACTGTACTTAAATCAGGAGATGCCCTCGCAAAGTGTTATTGATAATATAGGGAGCATAGATTTGGTTCTCCTAGGTGATTGCCAGCATTTACCTGAAATTTTAAATGATGATTTTAGATAAAATTTCAAGAGTTTCTCATCCTGCATCGTTTTTATGTTTGTAAATAAATCAATGAATTTTACTTCTTAGTTTTACATGAATGCGCATATATAGGGACACTACATATCTTCAATTTCTATTTGGTCGTTAGGCTCCTTTTGCTCTTGAGCCTCGGCCCATTGTGTTACATCGTCAATATACGACAAAATCGAAGAGACGCTATCTGGATTTTTAGCCTCGAGGGGTAAAAATTGTACCATACCAAAATCATCCACTAATTTTGCAATGCATTTATTTAACTGATGAAATCTTGGATTTGTTTTCTCGTTAGCTTCATCTACGAGCAATAATGGATCTGGATTTAGAAACTTTTTAAGCTTCTTCTTACTGAAATCATCCTTTATCAAATCTAACTTGCTCAGTACATTAATATGTGGCAGTTCCAGAAGGATCATAGCAGACATTGCACATAATGCTCCACTAAAGAATTTCGAATTATCTACTATGAATGAGGCTTCCATTAGGTATGTAGCACATAGATTGAAATTCAATTGGTTTTGAAGATGGCGAACAATATTAGGTAAAACTGGAATATGTGTATAGAGTTCAATTTGTCCGGGGCAATCAAAGATCAAATACTCATCGTTATAGTCACCTATTTCTTCATCTAACCAGTCGAGGTTATTCATGAGGTATTCAAAACAATACACTAATGCACCGTTTGGCCCAAGCTCTAGTTCGTCCATAACATCATCAAGCGAGATCAAATCTCTTATGTCAACTGTAAACTCATATTTATTTGGTTCAGCAGCAGGATCTAAGTTGACAATATGAGCCCTGCGCCCTATTGTCTGAATGTGCGAAATAATCTCATTACAGAACGTACTTTTCCCAGCACCAGCAGGGCCCAAAACCAAAACTCCAACACGAGACATTGATAGTTATTTGACTGACCAGATGTTTGTTGCTTTCGGACCCAAAACTCTCATTACCAACAACTTATGATTTGATTAGATGGCGATTGAAGATTATGTAAAAGCATCGGGCATCGCATCTCATGAAAATTTCGTTTGAAATGACCCTATTATATAAGAACTACACAATTAGCGCAGCTGGAGGTGGAACATCTGGGACTTTACCTAGAATAAACCTGGTTGACTCAAATTGCTCTTGAGCTTCCTGGTCCAAGTCTTCTAGATTCAACTCATCTTCTTTGGAGGGCACGCCTTGTACGAATCTTGGTCCTTGCCTGCTCATTATATTATTTGGAGCGGCTATGTTGGAATTTGTGGGGCTAGCAAATCCGTTAAACTGGTTACCGTTCACCGCTGCAAAGGGCGATGAGGTCGTGTTGTTCGTATTCTGATTTCCAAATGCAAAGTTTCCCCCGGAGGCAAACGGTGTTGACGTGGTGCTATTAGATTTTGAAGCTATACCACCACCGAAAACGTTCTCTGGCCCTTTTGCAGCTGTTTGTAGATTTGAAAATGGAGATGGATTTGCTCCTCCAGCCTTTTGATTATTATTTGAAGAACCGAAAGGTGACTGACCGATGAATGCATTATTTTGAGCGTTTTCTTGGAGAGATGCGAAAGGTGAAGCTGTCGAGCTCTGCATAGACCCAAAGGGTGAGTTTGCCGAATTGGCGGCAAAGTTATTTTGCGCTGCTCCAAAAGGTGTATTCCCAGCGGTTTTCTGAGGAGCACCAAATGCTCCACTTGCTGCGTTTGATCCAAAAGCGGCAGGTTGTTGATTACCAAATGGGGAAGCGCCGAAGGAAGGTTTCCCGAAGACGCCATTTACCGATGGATTGGCTTGTCCAAGACCAAACTGCGACCTTCCAAAAGGGGAGTTAGAATTTGCCGGAGATTCTGCTGAATTAATGATGTTATTGGTGGCACTCGTAGCTGTGGCACCAAATGCGGAGCTTGATGAAGCCGCATTAAACATTGGTTTGCCAAATACCCCACCACCCGTCTGAGAATTTCCATTTAAATTGCCGAAGGAAGGTGTGCCAAAGGCAGACGTAGCTCCTACTCCCGAACCAAAGCCTGCTTTATTGCTTCCAAAGCTCGTTTGACCAAATGCTCCTGGGTTTACATTTGCTACGGCATTTCCAAATGGGGATGCAGATTTTCCTGTGCTGAAAGGGTTTGAGCCAAAAGTAGACGCCGGTTTCGTATTATCGTACAATTGCCCTGTTAGATCTAATTGAAAATTTACAAAATCATTTTTCATTGTAATTTGTCCTGTTTCCATCAGTTCTTTGGTATTTTTTTGTAAGAATCTCGCGGCCCAATCTGGATGAGATCTGATATGAGCGAAGCACTTTTCCATATCTTTCTCTCTCGCATTCATTTCAAACTCATATTGGTTGAGTGAACCATTCTTCTGCGCTTCATAAAACTGCAACCGGGATTCCTCTGGAGAATAGTCCCTACCGTTTATCAAATTCACCGTACATGGTGTGCCGTAACTGTATGCACTACCCAAAGGTTTCTTCTGAAACGATTCCGCATCCACCAAATCAGCGAGAATCGTCTTTTCAATCCTACTTATGGCATTTGGGTTCACAAAATTTTTATAATTATCTGCTTCCGAAATGCCAGCTTCTTGACTTTGACTTTGGCTTTGGCTTGGTCCGGTATTATTGACGTATACATGTGCAAACTTACAGCTGTTTCCTCTCGTACATTTGCCTTGCTGAAAGTATTTACATGGAATGTTACTAGTGTTATTATAGTAGGCCATCAGGTCCTACTCTTAGCTTTTATCTTGCGTTTTTTCTTTAATCGCTTAATGTTACGCAGCTCAATCTGATTAAAGCACCTTTTCTAAATTTGAGGAACGAATAAATTGAATGAGCGATGGCCCGGTTATATTCACTCTGCTAAAAAAAGGATTTAAGATCAGCGACATAGACACATCCTAAGGGTATTGCAGTTATAATGCTTTGTATAGAATGCACAAGTCCTGTGAAATCGTTATATACCGTGTACTCGAATAAACATATTCAGCTCACAGACTGCTCGAATTGTCATAATGTCGTCGATCGGTACGTGGAAATAGATAATGTAATATTGTTTATCGATCTATTACTGCTGAAACCAGGAGCATACAGACACTTGGTGTACAATTCCTTGGAGAAGACGCTTTCTAAACATACACGGTGGCAAACCTCAACAGGTTCTCGTATGGATATAATGCGTTCACATTTTCAAAATATCCGCAATTGGTTTTTAAAGTTTGATAGATTGAACAGAGTGTGGGTCTTGCTGATAGCTTTTGAAGTGTATCTAACCTGGGTCACTGAAGAGCGTAAGTATAGCTTATACTATGACCGCAATCGCAATGCTCTCGGTGATAATGTGATAATCAGTAATTTAATAATGAACGAAGTGTTTGAATGGGACCCACTTCATCAGTACCTATACTTCGCTGTATTTTGCATCATCGATATCTCACTTTTCCATAGCCTCACAAGGTATTGCATTATCAATTGGTTTCACTGGGGTAAGGATGTAAAATACGCCAAGGACGTTTTGTCTTATGCAATATTATTATCATATGGAGCCAAGATCTTTCCTATTTTGATGCTAATATGGCCTTATGATACGGTCTTTTCAATGAATATTATTAAATGGGTGGCAAACCTCTATATAATTGAATCATTAAGGGTTGTGACAAGGTTGTCCTATACATCAATCCTAAAGGTCTTTTGTTTCGTTTCTCTGGTCCGGTGGATCTCTGTCAAGCCCATAATGTTAATATTCATCGCAAAAGGAGACCTGCATCAGATAATAGCTTACTTTCGCTCTGAATTTCAATTTGCGCTTCAAAAATCTATGATTACAGAAAATTACTTTTTATTATAAAGTTACTACGTTTTAAAAATGGTTATATAAGTTCAACAATTCAATGCTCTTTATGCTAATCCAACATTGGACCTTCTAGTCCGTGTACCAGATATGGATATTCGTACGTTTCAGCATCAGCCGGCGATGAGACCATCGAGTTATCCCTCTCATGCTCACGTATTGAACTGAGGGCGATGTACTGAGCCAATGGCATATAATTTTTTTCGAAATCCCAAAGAAAGCTTAATGTAATAATCGACAATGGAAAGAGCCATGTTGAAAGAACCCAGCCTCCTTCAAACCCAGCTAAAGTTCCTGCCATTGTAAGCTGAAAGAGCAGTAAGCCAACAATTATCCTTCTGTATATCAATGGCCACACTTTACCGGTCGAATGAGGTAGATGGTCGGTTGCAAAAATCAGTTGATATTTGTAGACGTAAAATCCCACCAAAAAATATGCTAAACCGGAAACTAAGATCTTTGTACTCATTACGCTGTATATCAATGTAATAATGAGAATAAGGATTGGTTGAGGTAGTTGTAATCCGAAGTTGAATATTGGTGGACTGTAGAGATCCTTTTGTTGCCTAGGAGTCTTAGATTTTCTTTTAACAAAAGGAAAGCCAATCATACTTCCTACAAGTAATAACTTGAACGGAAACATACCGATGCCTTGTAGTATTATCAAATCCACGTAAAACAAAGAGAATTCCTTCACAGAGGTGGCAAGTTGGTACGCAATCTTTGTTGTGTCGCTCAAATATCCCCAATAGTTAGATGCGGTACCAGCCAATGTAAACACTAGGAATAAATTGACAAATATGTAGAAAAAGTTTTTGGAGACCAAAGAAATTTCTTCTTCGCTGTAAGAAACCAGCCCTTGCCATGAAGTCAAATATTCATAGAAGTAAGGGATAGCAATATTCAACAGAGTAAATAAATAAGTTGGTAGCAAACCCGTTACGAGATTTTGCGCCCACTTATTCTCCTTCAATAACTTTCCAAGGCTAGGCCAGAATTTTGAGATAGTTTTCAAATTCAACAAAGTTGCCAAATAAGATACGGGAATAATGAGAAATAAACTCGATATACCGATAAAAATCGTAACAGAATAAACCTTGCTTAACCGTTCTCTTCTTGATAAACATGCATTATCCCATTTAATATCATGTGGAGCCGGTGCTAGTTTGGTGATAAAGTAATGCACTCTATGATCTAAAACGGCCTGCGCTGCCATTTGGGCATTAGCAACTGAATCCATGGTTACAAAAGCAGTTGGAGTGGCTGAATAATGCTTTTTACGAGCCTCTACAATCTCTTGATCAATAAACTTTAGCTGTTGTTCTAAATGTTCAATGGCATCTACTTCATTTCCAAAAATTCCAAAGCTCCCAGTTCGCATCTTTGGTCGTTCATTCAATCTAACCTGAGAGTACAACGTAGCATCTTCCGCCTCATCAGTGTGACGTACTTCCTCAGATGGTGAAGACGGTATATCATCTGCTTCTGAGTTCTCATTCCTCCTCAAGCGATAATTCTCCGAATAAAACTCTCGCTGACGAAGAGCTGGCGGACATTCCGAGTACTTCAATTCGAGTTCACGCAAAGTTTTCTCACGATAACTGAATAACCTGTTCAGTGGACCCCATTCACGGCAAATTGTCACCGAAGAAACTTTGCCGATTTTAAGCTGTTCTATTTTCTTTTTTAGAGCTTCTGCATCGCGCAGCTCAATCGGAATACCAGTCAGTCTGATAGTTCTATCAGTAATCGTATTCTGTTTCCCAAGATATGCCTGTCTCGTGTTAACAACAAGTTTTGTTTGCGAAACTAGTAAATGTAAAGCCAAAAACGTAAAAAAGTAGGTAAAAAGAACATACATCCAAAGATATCTTTTGGCTGCCTCCGGAGGCGAGTCTCCTTCATCTGTGGACATGGCTCTTTTTAGTAATTGGAATACGATACTCTCATCTTTGTCATCATTACCATCATCATATTGTCCTGTGAAATGGTATCTTATAGGAGATATTATGCAAATTGAAAAGAAGCAGCAGACGGAAAGAAGTTTAATAGACATCTTGAAGAACCCCAAAAACACAAATGCGTCCAAACCTGCATACTCCAAAACTTGTTGATCGCGTATTTTATATACAACTGAAAGCCATCCAAACAACGTTCCTTCATCCCACGAAGGCAATCGTAAATTACCATTGTTTTTATACTTTCGACTTGCATAAAGTCTAGGTAGCTTTTTTAAAAGGACTGAAAACGATAAGAACGCAAATAAACCCAACAAAGTTGCTGTGTATAACTGTGTACTGACGACCTTGGCAGTAGGTTTCCGAAAATCATGGGAATCACCGTCAGAGTCAATAGTTAGGAAATCGCTACTAAATATTTCAGATAGCGTAATCATGTTCAATGGTGCCAATCTTGCTCTTCCAAAAACTTTCAACTTGTCTAAAGTCATTTGAATTTTCTCATGCTATTTGTCTACCTTCCCCTTCATTACGCGAGAAGGAAAGTGGCTGTCTCTGCACGGCCGTGGACACGGCATCTTCAAAACGTGTCAGAGGAAAGCGTATATATCAAATCTAAAAACAGTTCGAGTTAGCAAGGTAACTAAAAATCACAGGTATTCTATCTAAATAAGTTATAACTACCAAACTGTTGAAAGGTATGAGTTCATGCTCTCCAGTATTGTGCAAGATTATGTAGGTGGTCAATAACAATGGGTAACAAGGCCCTGACGCTATCGTTGATCAATGTTTGGAAATGCACCGTAGCTTCCTCTTCTGACATATCAAGGTTGAACCTTTCTTTTACCTTAAGGACGGCACCGTCCGGGTCAATACGTATATCGGGTATATTAGACGTTTTCATCAATTCGAATAGGTTGAGAATCAGCCCAGCATTTCTTCTTAAAATGGAGTAGACGACGAAGCAATAACTTCGGAATTTATTGTAATTGGAGGATTCTGCCCCTCCAAAAGCTTCTATTATTTGTGGTGGCAGTTTCATCAATGGTGGGAATGGTTTGGGGTCCTGCCCCAATATGTAGCCAAAATCCGCGTGAAAAAAATGACCATCTGGTGTAATCAGTAAATTATCTAGATGTCTATCACCGACACCTAAAATGTATGTGATAACACAGTACCCAGCACATGATTTTACAAAATTATCCATCACCCAATTCTGCACACCTAATTCCTCTTTATTATCGGGGTAATGTGCTCTGAAAAATGGAAGTATTCCATGGTGGATGCTCAGAATGTTGGCCATCGTCTCATTGGGTATGAATTGGATCGCTCCTTCCTGAGGCCCAGTTGCCAAAATTTTGTATGGTAGTAGCTTTAAATCTACGTTTTCATTCATTAGCAATTCATTCATGAGACTGATAATCTGAACTACCAATTGGTCTTGCCTTAGATCGTCCCCAACTTTATACATCAAGGGATATACATCGTTCGTTTCTGTCCTGAACGTTATTTTGAGCGGCGATAGAGAGCTCTTGAAAACTTTCGACATTTCAGGAACGACATCAGTGACAATAATATCGGGATCAAGTGGAAGACATATAGGGCGATTTCTTAAAAGGTTTCTGAGTTTTGTAATCAATAGATGAGACAAAAGCTCCATTTTTTTTGCTGTGGTATCCTTGAGCCTTTTAATTTCTTCACAGAAATCTCTTAGCAGATCCACCAATGCTATTTGATCGTGCAAGATTCTACGCCGATCCTTGGATAGCCTGCTCCAGAATGAATCTGTGATTTGGTTTAAATACGGATTATCTTCCGATTCAGACTTCAAATACCAATAGAAAAAATTACCTAACCGAGGATTTATAATCGCACGTCGTATTAAAAATTCAGCTAGCGGTGAGATCACAATTGCACTCTCCTCCATGGGTAAACCATCCGAATTGTTAATAGAGTTTGTCATCTTGTGGTGCTGTGTAGCGACCGAGTTCGAACCTCCCAGAGCTTGAGAAGGCGTCATATCCACAATGGTGAACTCACTATTCGATTTATCCGAAAAAGTTGAAAGGCTTTCAAAGCAAACAGCCTGTACCAATTGCAATAAATACAACTCTAGTTCCCTATCAGAAGCTTTTTTTAACCTATTTACAGCATAAGCCCTCACAGATATGTTTTTGTACTCAGAGCCTAATAGTTCTATGGCATCATCGATGTCGATCTCGGCCCATGAATCCATCAATTCCAAAACCTCTGCCCTTTCGGTCTCTTCGGATAGATTAGTACTTTGTAATAACTTGGTCAAAGCCTTCTTGTTATTTATGAGATAATATCTATATTTCCATATCGAACCTTTCTCATGTGCTGTTAATTGTGTTCCTGAGGGATAGTTAATAATCCGATTTAAATAGTCTCTTTTTTTCGTATCAGGTTTCACCTGTTTGTCCAGAGTAGAACGTTTTGATGCTCTTTCTAACCGCCTGTATTTTTCTTCAATAGGGTTACTTTTGAATTGATCTGGATCATAAACCTTCAACGTCGATTTATACTTGTCACCCAGTGATATTATCATCCGTGGTTCTGACTTCATATGATCGGCCATTTCATTGCTTTGTTCGAAGTTGTGCAAGGATGGGATGTTCTGTTGTGCAGAAATATACATTTTTTCAGTAAAAACGACAGGCAACTCAAAAACTGGAAAGTCAATATTCAGTATGAAGGAACCTAATGGCCAATGCCTTTTCTCAATACCTTTTTCAAGATAAGGTAACGTAATTTTATCCAACCAGGCAATTTTTTTGATTTCACCTTGATAATATCTATTCAAAGAGTCTAAATTTTCATCATTTTCTATTCTAGTTCCGCTCTTTGGATCATTGTATTCAAATCTTAAAGCTTCCTGGCCTCTTTTCAAAGAATTGTCATTGTTAAATATTGTGGTCTCTAGAATGAAGAAAGGAATCTTTCTCGTTCCATCATAATCCCATAAAACGATTCGTAGTCTGCTTGAGAGACTCAACTGATTGAGATTGATAGGCAAAGTAAGCCATTGGTTCCATTTTCTTGCACTCTTAAATGGAATATAAGGAGTAAAGATTGGAATAGTCAAATTTCGATCTCTTTCATCATCAAAAACTTGAACGGATACGATCATATCACTCATGGGGAAAACATTGGAGGCAACCTGAGAGAGTGATGGTTCCGAAAATCGTTGAGAAGGTTTGAGCAAACGCTTTTGGCCCTCAAGTGATTTTACTTTAATTCGTAAGGGAGTTTCCAAATCTTGCGAGACGCAAAAGGTAACGCTTTTAGATGGCATATTCCCCAAGTTTCAAAGAAGATGTAGTGAAAGATTCTTTATTGATGTGCATCAAATATGTGGATTTCTCTCTTCCCTTTCCTTCCATGTCTTCATTTCTGTTTATGATCTTTACGTCTACACCTGTACATCATGTAAGAATGATTTACATGAAATATTATTTACAAGTTACCTAACTAAATAATTACATAAAAGTCTGTTGTACATTTTCTATATTCAGTCGTCGAAATGAGGATTTTCACCTTGCTTCCTCTCCACGAACTTTCTTTCATAATTTGGCTGATATCTTCTATTGTTACCATATTCTGACGAGAACGAATCTCTCCTTTTGTAATTGGAATTAGAAAAATTCGAGCCTCTTCTGTTGTATTGAGGACGTCTTTGATCCCAGTTACCGCCTCTGTCTTGTTGAACAGCATTTCCTTGTAATTCGAACATTTTTGAAGCTAATGGCGAACGACTGAACCCGAGTCTCTCAAGCATACTTCTACTATGAATAGGTATTTTGCGTTCTTCGTCATTCAATAGTAAACCGTATGCAGCTGCAACTTCGGGTAAAAGACGCCTTTCGTTAAACGCATATTCCTTGATACTTGACTTGTAAAAGGAAATGAGACTGGTTAAAACATCAGCAAACTCTTCAGGGTCTTCAATTTTTTGTGCAAACTCTTCAGCAATTGTTTCAGATGGAACATATTCTTCTTCTTTTGCAATCTTAACATTCTTCCTATGGGATAATTCGTCCACGAACGACAACTCGTCCTTGCATAGAAATATCGTGGATGCACCTTCTTGGCCACCACGAGCAGTTCTACCAATTCTATGAATGTAATTGGCTAGCTCGGAAGGAACACCTATTTGTAAAACCTCTTGAACGTTGGGAAAATCCATACCACGAGCGCCAACATCGGTACAGATTAAAAGACCTGAAGCATCTTTTTTAAACTGTTTAACAAGGTTGGTTCTTCTTCTTTGATCGATCTGCCCGTGAAACTCTAAAACTGGAAGCTTACGATGTAACTCTCTTCTTAAAATTGCGGATAAAAATTTAGTGAATTTAACTGTTGGAGTGAAAAGGATAGCTTTATAATTTGCTTCGCTTTCAATTTTCGCCTTGATATGTTCAACAGCAGCGTAAATACTATGGGCAAAGCGTTCAGAGATCACCATAGACTGATCTATCCTTTCATGGGCTTCGGGCTCATTCTTATCAACTGTATCCAAAAACAAACATTCATTTTTATTCATTATCTTATTGGCTAGAGTTTGCACTTTATCATCCAGCGTAGCTGAGAAAAGTAATGTTCTAATATGATCAGGGGAGATAGAGCTCTTTTTATTCAAACAGTCTGAAATAGTTTCTAAATCTTCTTTAAATCCAATTTCCAGTAATCTGTCGGCTTCATCCAAAATTTTGAAATCGACAAATTTGAAATACTTATCAGCATATTGATCCAAGACGGCCATCAATCTACCTGGAGTAGCGATAACAATATTTGGCCTCAAGGAAGACATTCTTCTCATGCTTGAACCGAAATTTGTCCCACCAACCAGCGAGATACAGCCAAATTTTTTCAAGCCGTAATTATTGTCATGAATTTTGTGAATTTCTGCTTCTATCTGTAGAGCTAAGTCCCTCGTTGGTGCCACAATGACACATTTAACCATATATTGAGATTCCGTTCTAGTATTTATCAAATGTTGGAAAATAGGAATCAAGAATGCAAATGTTTTACCGGTACCTGTTTTGGCTCTAGCTATAACATCTTGTTCTGCACTTTCTACAATAGGTTTAATGGTCTTTTGCTGTACTGACGTCAAGTTGGGAAACCCCATTCTTGAAATTGACTTATGTAAAGTTTTGTCAACAATCCCATCTTCCAGTAGTTGATCTAAAGTTACCTCAGCTGTTGCTCCGTCCTTTGGAACATGAATCAATTTTGAGAAGTTTGCCTTTCTGAAGGAAACCTCGCCATCTTCTTGCTCTTCTCTGAAATCTCTTCTATCGCGGCCGTAATTACCTCTAGATCTAAAGTTTGGACGATTTGATCGATCGTTTTGATAAGATCTGACCAAGCTTAGAGCTGTAATCTTTCCACGTCTGGGAAACGCCAACTTCAGCCTGTTTAAAACGAGCACTGGGCGCAACAACATCGTGAATAGGTCCCTGAGGATTGGTGAATGCAGATAAAAGTCGGAAATATAAGACTAGTGAAATTAAAAAAAATATAATCTCAATATGGGACTGTTATTTCTAACACCTTTTAGCCTACGTTCTTTTCTTTATGCTCTTGTCTGTATGTTACTACTTAATGCATGCTCATCTACTCTGGCGCTACATATGAAAAATTTTCAGTGTTATCATTTTAAACGACGGCTAAATTTTTGAACCTCATGTATTAGAAGTGTCACTGTCAGGAAACAGCCTTGAACTGCGAAATTGATATATATGAACGAAAATATCGTGTTCTCATTAGTAATTAGGAAGTCTGATAGACTATTGGGGTACTGAGTAATTGCGTTAAAAAAGTATCTTTGTTTCTTCTTTCTTCATCTTCTGTTTATTTGTTATTCATTCTGTATACTTGAAAAATGTCGCATCCAATACCTCAAATGGTTGATATCTCACATGCATTGCAGTCAACTACCATTGAAAAGATACGTAGTGATATCAAGGGGTTTCAACAGGTGTCTGAATTGTCACCGCACCAATCACAGACAGTTAACAATTACATTGAGTCATTAAGAGTTGCATTCGCACAGTTTACTAAGGATAATGAACATGTAGAGCGAGGTGATGAATCGATCACAGCTGGAGATACGCAATTGTATCTAGGATTAAAGGCTATGTACAGTGACTATTTAACCCAACTGACAAACATCAAGAAGGAAAAAACCCAAGGAGATGAAGAAGCTGATGAAGACAACCCCTTAGAATATATCACTGAGGAGTTACCATATCTGCAACCTACTGAGAGGAAAAAGTATATCGATAATGTGATGCTAAGCAGCAAGTATGATAAGTTGTTGAAAAACTCACAAGAGCTCCTGAATGCCATGGTAAATTTATGCTTGTTGGATTCCACAGTGACGTACAATTTACGATCCTATCTGACTTTGCTGAATAAAATGGGTTTTACGAATGAAACATTAAAAAAAGAATTACCCGAAAGTATATTGGGCTTGAGTACATCCTCAAGTGGAACAACGCCCAATACTTCATCAGCCATTATCAGTCCTGGTACCGTGGGAAATGCAAAGAAGATATCCACCGATCGAGAAGGGACTCCGCCACTTACAGCAACCAATAATTCTTCAGAGGACGATGTATTAAACAATCTTCAAGAGCAACGAGATGGCTCAGATGATGAACCTAAGAAAAAGATTTCTTTCTCCAAATATCTGAAAAAAGGTGATGTGGTAATAAATGAAAATGGCAAAAGAAAGACACCATCATCGTTAGTACGAGAAGAATTCGTTCCTACGAAGAAAGTGAAAAATGACAGTGTCGATGCTTCATTAAACTCTATATTAAAAACTAATGGCAGTAATAAGAAAAACACTAATAATATCAAATTTGTTGATGACTCGCAACTGGTAAGAGTGTACGGTGAAGGTTTGCCGGATGATGGCCTCAACGTTTCTCCTGAACAACTAAAAAAGATACTTAAACCGTTTAAAGCTGGGGAGCCCCGAGAAATCGCATACATTGAAGGATATAGTGGTAAGGCACCAGAACTAGATATGGAGTTTGATTTGTCCCCAGAAGAATCCGATATATCGGAGACTAAAGGGGGTCCAATTCCATGCGATACAGTTGTGCCGTTGAAATACAAGATCAATTTCACCAATTTTACTTCTGATCTCGGTAACAAGCCCGCAAGGGAACCAGTCATTCCTGATGAATCTCTCGATATTTCAAAGAAGAATAAAGTGCCACTCATAGTACGAGCTTTCGGTAAAAATAGTTTGTTATTGAGAAAGGATAGGGGAGGGCTTCCTTATAAACGAATCCCTGAGGTCTCTTCGATCAATTACCCACCTAGAGCAATAGACTGAATCTAGGGAGTAATAAGTAGAGGTAGTCCTGATAACAAAATGAAAACTTGGTATGGGTCGCAAATTTAGTTAATTAGAAGATATTATATCTATGTAAATTTATGTGTTAATGCTTTTTCTGCTTCTGAGCATTTATAACAGCTTTCGACAAAATGATTGCGGCAGCACTTACTGCCCCAAATGGTGGGAAATACTCAATCGTGGTTCTAATCAACGTTGGCTTTATTCTTGCAATTAAACCATCCACTTGCTCATACAAATATGCTAGATTCCGGTTATTCTCCAGAACATAGTCTGCTCTTTCAATACGCTCTTCTGATGTCATTTGTGTCTTGATTCTATTCTGAGCATCTTCAAGTGTCATATCGCCATTTCGGCCAAGCAATCTTTCCACCTGTAAGTCTGCATCAGATATTACTGTAACGGTCACACCGCAAAAAGTATCCAAACGAGCCTCAAACAGTAATGGCACATCTAATATACACATCCTATACCCCTGCACGTAATAGGTTAAGATTCTTTTGAAAATTGTGTACCTCACAGCTGGATGTGTTATACCGTTAAGTTCTTTCAAATCAGTGGTATTTTCGAAGACCCACCTTCCCAATGCGGCTCTATTTAAATGCCCATCATCTAGTAGTAGATTTGGAATTTTATCCCCAAAGTATTCTACTATTTGCTTATATGCATCTTGACCTGGTTCGACAACATCCCTCGCAATGCGGTCAGCGTCTATGATGGGTAGCTTGTGCGTTTCTTTTAACCTCCTAGAGACAGTGCTCTTGCCACATGCTATGCCTCCTGTAAGTCCAACGACCAGCATCGAAATTACGCTGCGATTGCAATATGCTTTTCGAACTAGTCCAGGTATTCGGTACAATCAGAATACTTTCAATCTCTTCGCTTTGTGGATTTGGTACAGAACGCACCCTTCAAGACAAATATGAAAAAATTTGATAATACATGATTTCAATGGATTAAAGAAGGAGATAGAACCGCGAAAATACGTTTCTATGAAAATTTAACGTAGCAAGTTATTCTCAAATTGTTATGGCAAATATTCCAAGGGTTTATTCCTTGATTAACACGCCAATTGCCTCATTATTGGCATATGAAATAGCGCAACTCCCAAGTCAATCAAAAGTTCCCCAAGTAGTCCTGCTTTTAAATGACCAAAAAACGATGAGTAGATTTCTCGAGAATGATTCAGAAGTAACCATCCGCATTGGCAAAGATCTCAATTTTCATCATACACAATTCATGGCTTCACATCTCCCACCGGTGTATTCTTCTGGAGATACCGCAATCATGGATAATGTCATCGTTTCTGGGCGGCATGCAAAGGGCTTCACTTTTTCAATTCAAAAATATATTAAATCTTTAAGTCCTAGCTCGAATATGTTGCTGCTGAATCCCCCTTTTGGTACGATTGAGTATCTATATAGGAACGTGTGGCAGACAATAGAATCACGGCCTAACCTATTTATCGGCATCACTTCCCAAAGAGAAGAGAAAACAGCGGTCAACACAGATGAATTTACAATTAAGGTTAGAAGTTCGAACTTCTCCCTGCGAATAAGCCCAATACCGAGGGATTTTTCACACTATTCTCATGAAGCCGGACTTAAAGAGATCGAAAATCTGAAGGAGACCAATGATCTACTTAAGGTGCTGAAAGATACTGCCGAAATGAAAAGCAAAATAGCGCCACTGGACGTCGCATTTTATTCATACGGAGAATTGCTTCTACTGCGCTTAGAAAGGCTTATAGTAGACAGCTGCATTGAACCTCTGGCGGCTCTTTATGGATGTCGATATAACGGAGAGCTTCTGCAAGTGGATAAAGTCAAAGACATCATATATAAGTTGGTGCATGAACAAGTATGGATACTCAGACACACGCATAAATTTCTAGCGAATATACCAAACTATTCCATAGCATTAGACCATGAAAGGCTTTACGAGTTGATAATGAAGGAATTAAAGAACAGTACCAAGAAGACAAGTAGGATGCGTCATGCGTTGGATCAATTAGGTAGAACTGATATCAACCAACGTACAGGTTATTTTGTCCAATTGGCAAACTATAAAAAACTAGACTGCAGGTGGAATGAAGTTATCACTGGTTTAGTTAAAGGCAAAGCTGCGCTTACAAAACACAGAGCACTAAATTATAATTACTTATAAATGAATCATACCCACAAAACTCATTAAATTTAACATACAATCTGTAAGGTTATAGTGATGAAAAAATATTCTCTATAATCTTAATGTAACCACTGTAAATAGTTGAGACGTTTTCAGCACATAAATTGTCACTGTTTCCTGAACTTGCATCCTCTAAAAATCTAATAGCGTTTTGATATTTCTTCAGCAGAGAAGTTAGTAATTTATGGAGTACATTTTTGATCTTCGGAAGAAAATAATCCTCTGATATATATCCTAATAAAAAATTTTTGATTCTTCGGTAATCCAATGTGACAATCAAACTCAGTGCTACTACCGTCCGAAAGCTAACTTCGCTCATGTTTATCGTGTAATCTCCCCAGTATCCATTTTCTTTTAGGAAAAGCGCCACTTCAGAATTTTCCTTCATTAAAGATGTGACTTCCTCAGTTATATCGATGAAGTTCCATTTATTCTCCTTCAAAACAAATCCGTATTCGTTCAATAGGAAATCATTGGAATGCGCGCCATAATTCAACATTATCTCTTCGCCAACCCTGGTGTATTGATGGGAACCGCATCTAATGCTGAACTGACCCAGACTGTAGATTTTTTTGCGATGTTGTGCCAATTTCGGATAGCAATGTGTATCTACTTCTTCGGTGTGGTTCAGGAAATCAACGAAAGGTACCAGAGTGAAATTATTTGCTACATCATCTTTTTTCATGGGTATTTCAGCATATAGGCACCTGGAGTTAATCACAAAGTAAATGTGTAAAAATTCCAAATATAGTTCATCTATGGTAGGAATGTTGGGGCTACTTTTACCAAACATTATGTCCCATCTATTCAAAACAGGAGATATTACTTCCCAGTCATCCTTAATTAATGCGCTGATGCTTGAAACATGATTTTTGGATGCCAATGGTAACGTAGCAAGTAGTTTTGTATTTCTTGATGTTGGGGAACAATTCCAAAGGGCCGGAATGGATTTCAATTCTTCTTTCGTGGGCCATACATCGAAAAATGGTCTCCAGAAAGATTCAGTCTCTCCGCTATACCACCGAGGTAAAAGAATCCATTCGGTCAAGATGTACAAAGCCAGCAGTTGGAAGGAGCTCAAGCTCAAAAGGAAATCTTGATCAAGACAACCGTAAGCCTCATATCTAGGGTCTTTTGCCCTTAACTGTTCATCATATTCTTCCGAATCAAACTCAGAGATTGTCGCATCTTGCAACTTTATTCTGTTATTAAATTTAGAAATATGGTACAAAACGGTATGGTAGTTCAATTGATGAGAATCAGGAATAGATATTAAAAGGTCATTCTTTCGTAACTCTCCATTCGTAAGCACAAGACCTCTTCCAGAAGTTTCACTTTCATTAATGCTAAGATTTTCAGTCAAATGGAATTCATCTGATTTCGTTAGCCATTCAACCAATGTTGCTATTTTCTCCCGCATTTGAAGTCATCGTATTTCGATCTGAGCACCTCTCGCCTTACTTTTTTCGCACTGTTTCCTTTAATGGTGAATTTTTCAGATGATTATCCCGAAAAGTGAACATATATTAGGTCACTGCTAACAATGTTTCAAACGAAGAAATGGGAGTGTTGAGCTTTGGGGTCATGCGATCGTCGTTTGAATTTGCATCCAGTAGGAGCATTATTGGTCGGAGTGCATGTTTCTCCACGAAATCATCCGCATTGAAGATGAAGACGCATCCGATAGACAAATCCGCCGATGTCATCAAACATTTACAATTCACTGATAGATTGCCATTTCAAAAAGGATTGAATATTCAGGAGAAATTCGTAAAGGCGCAATTGGATATAAAGCAATTACATGCGAAGATTAGGAGGAGATTAGTCAAGCTGCAGGAGGATAATGTTGATGCGGCGGTTAATGAACATGAAGAGATGATTATAAATAACATCTTGAGCATGAAGCCTAATCCAGTCATCTTAACTTTTGAGTTTGAACCTACATATACAGGAGGGAAGCGCGTAAAGAAAAGTATCACTACGGAACAAATTGCCAAATACGAAACATTCACTCCCCTCAAACAAGCAGACAACGTAGCGCCCAAATTTGTTCAAGTAGAAAGGGGTGGTCAAATCACCTTTCATGGCCCAGGACAGATGGTTGCCTATATAATCATGGATTTGAAGTCATTTCACGACTTCCCTGCAAAATGCCTTGTCTCCTCTATCGAAGCAGCAACTATAAGTGCCCTAAAAAATACAAAGATCAATAACGGAGAACATTTGCTAAATCTAAATGCTAAAACTACAGATCAAACGGGTGTTTGGGTAACAGATGCTGAAAAAATTGCAAGCATTGGGGTTCATGTAAGAAGGTCGATATGTTCCCATGGAGTTGCCATCAACGTGTGCCCCGACCTATCTTACATGAATAATTTTGAGATGTGCGGACTCGCTGATAGTAAAACCACTTCAGTCCAGGAACAGAATACTGCTGCGAATGTCACTGTGCAGGATATAGCCATCAGTTTTGTTAACGAGTTTGCCAAAAATGTGGGCGTTAATACTGTCGAGAGAGTGCAACTTAACGATTTGGATGTAGATCCATAATACGTATTGACAATTCTTACAAATTTGGAAGCCCTATATACGTTTGCTGACTGCCACAAATATAGATGTTTATTATACAGGTCTATGGAAATAGAGAAAAGAATGACGTTTCATGAAGCTCATCTAGAAGTATATACTATTTATCCTCCTCAAATATGATGTTCCGAGGAAAAAGTCATTGCATATGCAATGAATCCAATAGAAACTGCACTTACAAAAAGTAGCGTGCCACCACCTAGTTTTTTATGAACTGAATCCGCCCGCTTCTCTGTTGTGGTAGAGCTCGTATCATTAACAGTGGCTTCTTTGTTAGGTGTTGGAAGACGTTGGGGTTCCTGTTCTATGACCACGGTATTTTTCGTTAGCTGTGAGTTCCTATATTTCTCTACCTCCAATCTTGTTCGTAAATCTTCCAAATCTCTTTCCAATTTTGTCAATTGCTCCTCGTTTTGTTTTTCTTTGGCTTCAAATGATGTTTTCAGGCTATTATTTTCTCTCTCGATATTATCTACTTGAGCCTGGTGTTCTTGAAGTATTATCCCTTGCTTTTCGGATAATTTCTGTCTCAATGCGTTTTGTAATTTAACTAATTGTTTATCGTTCTTTTCTACCATAAGTTTGTTAACATATTCTAGGTTAGTGGTATAGTTGATTAGAAAATTTTCCATAGATTTCAATTTAGTGTACTCATGCTTCTCAAGAGACACTTCTGTAGCGAGAGTCTTGATCACGTTTATTAGGTTGGGACTTGTTCCGATAGAGTTGTTTATAAAAATTCCACTCAAAATTTCCGTCTCTGAACCTAGGACTGTATCTTCTAAATCCAAATTATTGACATCACCGAACATAGCGGCTTCAAAAGCAGCTCGCTGTGCAGTAGTTGCAGATGCTGTAGAATATCCCGTCCCATTCGGTGCGGTTGTATGCCCTGTTGCTGAAGTTGCGTCAATTCCGCCAGGCTGGCCAGTATGATCATTTCCACTAAAGAGCGTATATCCTTCCGTATTGTCTGTGCTATCGTTTATTAAAGGTATGACAGAGATATCCTCTACAAATGCACTTATCTTCCTATGCTCAAATTTGCTATCAATGTCAGTACCTAAATCTATTACGTCCCCTACTTTAAGTTCTACATCATTTTGGTCAATTCTATTTCCGTTCACGAATGTGCCGTTACTTGATTTCAAGTCACGAATGTAAATTTTGCCTGTTGTAGGGTCACAGCTCAATGAAGCATGGTTACGTGAAAGAACTCTTGAATCGAAATGACCGTTATCTGGTCTCACTTGGGGTACCTGTTGGGGATCCTGTTTTCCCACATTTGCGCCGTTGCCTATCAGACCATAATTTTGATTAGCGCTACTTGAGTTTACCACCGGTCTACCCAATTTGAAACTTTCTGGTTTAAAGGGCACTACCAGAAATTTCGTTTCAAATGTCTCATTCAAAGATTTCAGGATGATGATATGTGTGTATTTGTTCCTTGGTGCTACTGATGGACGTGATAGCTCTGCCTCTGCCTGCTGTTGTTGCAGAATCATCTCTTCCTCTGAAATTCCAGCTGATTTCGTGCCATTACTCTTGGAGTTCGACCTTGTCCTTCTCTTAAGTGGGCTTTTGTTGTGAAGCACTTCTACGTTGCTGATATCACCATTGGTCGGAACGGGTGCCTGAGGGGGTGGCCTCCTCCAATTCCTTTCAACTTCAGTCATAAGATAGACCTGGATATGCTAATAATAATGATATATTGCCCTCTATAGCCCAGTTTCACCACTGTTTCTTTGTGGAATGTTGCACTTGTGGTTTTTCTCTAGATTGAAGGAGTTCGTGATTGCGGAGAACGAGAAGATCAACGAAAAACAATTCTTTATTGCAATGAAAATAATAATAATAATAATAAACAGCATCCTACATATCCATACAAATCATTAAATAGCAACTTACGATCAAGCATGCTTGAGCCACTGGATCAGAGTGTTACATATTTAGAGGGCACGATAGCTCTATTAAGCAGCTCTGTAGCAAAGTTGGAGAAGAACTCTAAGCCAAACGATTACCTCACGCACACGATGTTGAAATCTAAGAGAGTGTTTGAATTGGTTCCAGAGTACGACGTACAGAGGGCTAAACTCGATCTCATAGAAGAAGTTGAACCACTCGTCAAAACTTTAGAAGATAAGATGGAAAAATCCATGGTCAGAATGAAGAGAGAGTTAGATACATTACAACAGACCTACGAGCTTAATAAACTCAGGCTAAACAAAAATACATCACCTAAGGCCGGATATATCAATACGGATGTAGATGTTAGCACTGATGTAGTTATAATGGCTTCCTCGACGAATGAAGAACTAGAAGAGTTAAAAGATCTTAAATCGACAAAAGATGCTCTACAAAAAAAACTAGAATCCCTGAGATGAAAAACGATTAACTGAAGTACACGAAATTAATAAATTAAACCTTTAGATTGGTATAGTAATTGCTGACGCTGTTCTCCAATGCGCTTAACTTGGAAGTTATGCTTATTAAAGAAGGATCACTCGTTGTCATCGCGAGTTTTTCACATTCTATTACTACTTTGTTATTGAAAGTCACGCATCTATTTAAAAAGTTTTGTGCTTGTGGTAGTGTTGTTGTTTCTGTATTGAAAGTAGACATCATGATGTTATTAATTAATGTAGATTGTTCGATTTGAACTCCGTTTTCCTTTAAGACGCTAGCCAGATTTTTCGAGCGATCCGTTGTCAGCTCGTCTTTAATCATATCGCTAAAGGACTTCCCAGTTTTTTCATCGATGTTACACCATGGCTTCTTCGTTACCTTTATGAGGTTTCTGAAGTCCACGCAAAGCTCGTTTTTGAATAACACTATTTCTAGGCTCATTTCATGATGTGAAGTTTCGCAAATCGAAGAATAATCTTGAAACATTTCCTTCATAGTAAAATTGTCATTATCCGGAAAGGAAAGGCATCGCGGGGGGTTTTGTAATAGGTTCATAGATTGTATCAATAGATTTAACACTTGTCCAAATTTTTCAATAAACTTGCCATTTTCTTCAACCATTTGGAGCTCTTCTAATGATTCAAGAATTTCATGCAAGCTGGATTCTATACATTGTATTTGGGATAGTGGATACTTTTTATTTGTATTCATTCTCAATAGAATCTGTTTGCCCTTGTGGAATTCAGGAAATCTAACTATTGCCTGAAAATCCAATAGATAACCACCTTGCCTTGTCACTATCCCTTTGACTGAAGGTGCGTTTACGTTATCATTGGAAGCACCACTGCTTATTGGCATTTTGAATATTTGGTCGCCATGTAACATATCTAAGCATTTTTCGACGTTATCCAATATGTTAGGCAATTCTGGTTTGATTATCTCCTCGATCAGCCAAGACTGTTCCTTAGAACGGTCTTGATCAAACTCATATTTCTCAGGGCCTCCAAAATAATCACCGGGGTATACTTCTGTAGTCATTCTGCGTTTTTGCAATGTATAAAAGTCATAGGTTTTGTTTTGCTTCAACCTTCTCGCCCTTATAGCGAAAACACGGCATTCCTAGGATCATCATTATCATTACACCTACGAACTTGAAATAGAAAATATATATCACAGCAACTTATATAATGTTGAGATCGATTGCTAATAAGAGACCACTAAATTTCAAATGTATCCAGCAACAACAGAGACGTCAATTTCTTGCGGCCTCTGCCCTCACTTTGGGAGGATTTATTTTTGGTAAACGAGCTCAATTGGCAGATGCAATGGATAGAGGAGAATTGCACAATAAAAACGATGATTACGAGTTAAAGCGTAAGGAAACTACCGAAAATCGTCTAAAGATGCTAGGTAACTGGAGACCCATGAAACCAAGATATGAGGGTCATGTCCCCTTATACACCCATGAGAAATTACTTTTGTTTTTGATTTCTGGTATTAAATCCTACTTTCATCCTGAGGATGGTACGAATATTGTTCAACTAGGTGAGGCATCTGCTTTCCCAGTTTTTTTGGAAAACCTTAAGAAAACCATGTTAGCCGATGAAACAGGGAGGCGGATATTGAGGGAGCAACCAAACATCCATTCAGAGACTATACATATGGATGATTTGGCCAAGATGCCTAAAAATACGGTGGGTTATACTTTTTATAAATGGTTGAAGAAAGAAGGTGTTTCACCAGATACAAGAGCTCCTGTAACATATATCGATGATCCAATTCATGCATATATTTTTAAGAGGTATAGACAATGTCATGATTTTTATCATTCAATTAATGATCTGCCCATCATTATCGAGGGTGAAATAGCAGTTAAAGCTCTCGAAGCTGCAAATATGGGTGTTCCAATGGCAGCTTTAGGAGCTCTTTTGGCCCCATTCCGCTTAAAATCAGCGCAAAGAGACAGGTTATTTGATATATACCTACCATGGGCCGTGAGGACCGGTTTAAGCTGTAAACCACTGATAAACGTGTATTGGGAAGAGCTTCTCGATAAGGATGTCAATGAATTGAGACAAGAGCTAAACATTAGCCCACCTCCCGATTTGAGAGCCATTAGAAAAGATCGTACAAGGATTAGAAGGGAGTTAAGAATGAAATACGAAAGTTATGAGGCAAAATAAGTAGTCATTTATTCTATGTCATAGTAGATATTTATAGCGCGAATATGTGTTATGGGCTATTTTTATGTTTTGTTTGTGAACCACTGCGGTTGAGTTCTTGAAGTTTCCGCCTGAGTATTGAATTGCCATCAAACATTAAATTCAAACAAATAGACATCCAAACTGAGCTCATGGTACGGGAAGTATTGTTAGATGGTGCTACAGCAATATCATACGGTATTTATGGAAGAAAATGGTTTTATATTATAAATTATTTATAGTGTACGAAAAAGAAAAAGCAATAGTCTATCAATGAGTTGGTTTTGTAAAAAGCGTAAGTGATGCAGAAAGTGGATATTGAACTACTAATTTGAATCCGTCGTATCTTGACTTTCATGTTTTTTGTCTTCATTAGAAATTTCGAAGGCGTTAACATTCTCTGAAGAGACTTTAGAACCATTACTTTGATGTCTATTTTTCATTCCAACATCTTCATCAGTTACCTCAATACTTGTGACACTATCACCTTCAGTTTCAGGTATGTCAAGTTTGTCTGTTAATTCGTGCAAATCAATTTCTTCAGGCGATATTTCGCTGTATGGAACCATACCTTTCTTTCTTGCTTCTTCATCGGTGAAAGCGCCGTAATAATCTTTGTCATCGGTTTTTATCTTTATCTTAGATGGGAAGATCAGACATAAGATCCAATACAAAAAGAAGGAAATGAGGAAGGAGAAGAAAGAATCACCATAGTAAAAATTTATAATACCAGTGTTAGTGAAATAGGAATTATTAACTTCCCAAGCGATACCAGGTAAACCTGGAGTCATACCAGCAATCCAGGAGAACATGGCTTTCCAATTAACACCTTTCCAATAGTAGTATTCTCCCTCGTAGACAAATGCTTGAGAAACAGAGTACTGTCTCTTTCTGATGATGAAATTATCGCAAATCATAACAGCAATGATTGGAGTCATGACAATACCAAAAGAACTCATAACAGTCAAGAAAGTAGACGATGAATTATAGAAATTCCATGGTAAAACAGCAACTGAAACGCAAGCCGTTAAAATGGCACCTCTCTTAATGTTAATATATCTTGGTAGTAAACCAGATAAATCCATACCACTTGCGAAACCAGCATTAGATGCGGTATAAGCAATCTGTGACATAACAAAAGAAACACCGCAGAAGAAAGTACCGGCACGAGCACCAGCAGAATAATTCTCGTTTAACCAATAGTCACAAATATCCATTGGCATCCAAAGTTGGGTACCATACAATTTTTCAGTCGTAGAAGCACCAATGACACCGAACACGGGAACCAATGTAGTTGGAATCAAAAGCGCACAAATGGTACCTAACCAAATAGCAGTCTTAGAGGAGCCAAATCTTGAGTAATCACTTTGATTAACAGAACCTGGAGACACTGAACCAAACCAATAAGAAATCATATAAACCCAAGCCCAAGCATAACTGGAACCACTAATAGTTGATTGTTCAGAAACGAAAAGCTCACCAACACCATGAGCTTTATGAGTCAAATAGATAATGATACCCAACATCGAGAAAAACGTGGCTACACATGACCAAATCAAAACATAGTTCAAATGATATGGTTTCATCAAATAGAAGAAACAGGTCACCACGTGGAAAAGCATGAAACCAATAACTTCCTTTGTTGTCATTGCAACATGATGTGATAAAGTGTTTGGTAGAGTCAAATAATGGTGTGACCAAGAATCCAAAATCATATTGATACACAATCCACCTAACCAAGCGTTAGACCCATAGTTGACAATACTCATCATGACACGGATTAAAATACCAATACCCGAACCATTGATACCAAAAGTAAATCTTTGAGTCAAAGTATAACCGACTTTCCAATCATAACCTGGGTACGAATTAGCCAACGTAAACATGATAGTAACCACATCACCGATAATAAAGGTACCAATGGTCACAGGATAACTCAGACCATATTGCGATGCCGCAGATGCACTAATCCAAGTACCAACAGAAAACGAAATCACACCCCAATACGCAAAATTAGACCAAAACCCCCACGTCTGATTCCTAGAAAGAATTGGCTTCAAATCAGGATTCTTCAAAATACTCAAAGTATCTCTCTGATCAACAGGAACCTCAAGATATCTCAAACCTCTGGAAATTCCAGCTCTAAATTTAGATACCATCCTACAATATATATCCGGATGATCTATCTATCTAATGATCTACACGTACATTCGCGAATCAAAAGATCTTAAACTCCAATCAATATCAATACCTCATTGATACATACCCACATATATATACCATCCCAAGACCCAATGAAAATTAGCACAAAAAAAGAAAAGAACCCTCAAGAGAAAAAAACTCTAACATATTACACCAATCGTACCATAAGGCCTTATTGTTCCAAATTGACATTCTGGTGAGGCGACGACAAAAAACTATCAACTCCTCTTCTAGTTGCAAGATCTTTCCCGTCTGCGCTTCTGTCTCTTGAAGTTTCCTCAAAAGTGAAAGGAAGATTTCAGTGCCTGCTGCTCATCTCGAGCGTTTCTTTTTGCGCTCGATGCAAGATGCGTCTATTCGGAGATTTGTCGCATCTGCTTATTGGAACGCCGAGAAGTTACGCTTAAAGGGGAAGAGGGTGGTCCATCGCGTGTCGTATGCAACTATGAAACCAGGTCCTCCATGCAGATACAAGACAGCGATGACTATTCAGTTAGAGGTGATACACAATCTGATCTTGTATTCACGATACCTTTAGATTATAAGATACTTTACTATGCTTGACGGTGGCGATGTTCTGGTTAGCATTACCATAATACTTGTCGATCCCCCGCAGTTGAAGCAGGCCTCTTTATATAGCTGAGATATCGAGGGATGCAAAGGATGAAATCAAACAAGCAGTGAGCGGCTAAGTTTCTGTCGGCCGAGAGAGACGATTGTTCTTTTTTTTTTTTTGTTGTTTTGTGAAAGTGTCCGGCGGAGTGGGATGTCGGACACGCCGTGTGGCGTGATACATTGTGCGGATTAAGGACCTTCAGGATACAGTATGTGTGTACTGTACGCTAAGACAAGTGAAAAGTTTTGACGATACGTTACAGCTTATTTAACAAGAGATTGAGAGTGTGGATAAGATGGCATTTCAAGACGTGTTGGCTCTGGTGCCGCTGCTGCTATCGTATCCCACAATAATCCTTTCAGGTGATCTGATACTACCTCCATCTTCGCCATCTGTACATTATAACGTCATTCTTGATCATATTGTGAGGCTGATTATACTCCCGTTATTTTCGGTTTCTGGTTTCGTTGGATTGGGTTATACATTTAAGATATTCAAGGAATCGTGTTCATTATTTCCTGTTTTTGTGATCGGGTTTGTAATATGTCAATTGAATTTTATACTGGGGACCATTCAAGCCACATGCATATCGTTGTTGACAATAAGACTGCTCTTGTGGAATAACGGCAATGAAAGTTTCGAATTCAAGCATTTGCTGAAAATATATTCCCCATTGCTATTGCTAAGTCTGGCAATAAATAGAGATAGCGCTGTGGTTGGTCCTGTACTATCATACTCAGCAATCTTGCTTCTACTAAGATTTGGGTATCCCAAACGGGATTATTTTACAAAGAGAGCCAATAAATCAATGATCATCTCTTCTGCGGTTATTTCCTTTGTGGGATTATTTCTGATTTCTACCTTTAATGACAACTATAATCTGCAACTATTAATGGTTTTTGTTTTCATGGGTTGTGTGGGAATTTTTTTCGTATCGATAAAGGATGCTTTATGTGAGGTTGAAAACAATACCACTATTCAAGTCCCCCAATATGCCATTTTGTTATCTGGTTTGATGGCCATCGTCTTGCAATATCTGTCCTTCAATGCAATAGCGTCATCTAAGTTGGCTGATTTGTTTACCTTAATATTCACATTCGCAACGGAACTTGTCTCCACATTTTTTTTTCAGAGTTCTCCAGTATCCTCTCACAATCACAGCCACAGCCATAATCAAGATAAGTCTAAAATTGAATTGCATTCAGATAGTATATTCAAACAAATTGCCATGAATAAGGATACAAGATCGATATTTTCATTTTTGATGCTGAATACAACGTTCATGTTTGTTCAGTTGCTTTATTCGTTCCGTTCTAAATCATTAGGTCTCCTGTCGGACTCCTTACACATGGCCCTAGATTGTACTTCCTTATTATTGGGATTGATTGCCGGCGTCCTTTCAAAGAGAGCTCCTAGTGATAAATTCCCTTTTGCATTGGGATATTTAGAAACGTTGGCAGGTTTTACCAACGGTGTTCTTTTGTTAGGAATTGTTTGTGGTATATTTGTCGAGGCAATGGGAAGATTGCTTAATCCCGTTCATATACATGGAACTAATGAATTGTTAGTTGTAGCAACATTGGGGTTGTTTGTTAATCTTTTAGGATTATTTGCATTTGATCACGGTGGGCACTCTCATAATTCTGGTAACGAAAATATGAGAGGTATATTCTTGCATATCTTAGCCGATACATTGGGATCCGTAGGTGTGGTTGTATCGACTCTTCTGATTAAATGGACCCATTTCCACATTTTTGATCCCATCGCGTCCATATTCATTGGTACTTTAATTCTTTTAAGTGCTATACCTTTATTGAAATCTACTGCCTGCTCAATTCTGTTAATGCTGGATCAGAAAAAACATAATATAGTGAAAAATGCGCTTAACCAAATCTCAACCACTCCTGGTATTACTGGTTATACCACTCCAAGGTTTTGGCCAGCGGCTTCACAATCTTCAAGTCATTCGCATGGCCATTCACACGGTCATTCAGATTCCCACGGAGGTATGCATTCAGAAAAAGAAGAGGAGAATTGCCATGATGATCATATAGAAAAAGCGGCACCTTGCTTGGTCGGTTATATACATGTTCAATTTGTGGAAGGAGAAAACTCTACAATTGTGAAAAAAAGGGTGGAGAAAATATTCGAAAGTGTTGGTATAAATGCTTGGATTCAAGTAGAACCATGTGATTCTCCATGTTGGTGTAGAACACCATCTTTGAGTCAAAATATGATACCACAAGTAATATCAAATCAATGAATATATATAGATAAATATAGTGAGGTTATATAAATTGCATTTTCTTTCCTACGACATAGACGCACGAACTCTGTCATAAACTTCAAGTAATCTGCTTTTGGAGCCATTGGTTTTTGCCCAATATTTCCTATATTTTTCAACAATATCGACAATTACTTCATTTTTATTCCTAGTACCCTCACATATTTGTTTTAATTCTTCTTCCATCTCCCTTCTTTGAAACGGTTTGGCAAAGGAATCTTCCAATCCGATAGCCTCAAATCCATGAACCAATGCAACACCCAATATTGTAGGTTGCAAATATGTTTCTTTACCTACTTTTTCGCTCCTAATATATTTTCTGGTTTGGATCTTTTCGATATGTTCAGCAATAGTAGCATCTGTGCCAATCCCGTTGGCATCCATCAGCACAATCAACTCACTTTCTGTCATTGGTTTTGGCGGAGAAGTGCTACCAGAACGCAGCTCTGATTTATCTAGTCGACATTCTTGATTCATCTCAAGACGTGGCAATTGTTTTGTAGTTTCCCATTTTGCCCAAGGATAAACATCAAGAAAATTTCTTTCCAATACTACAACACCATTAGCAGTAAATTTCTCACCGGCCCAATCCAAAGTCAGTGTCGTCGTTTGACCCTTTGCATCTTCGGAACAAGAAGCCAGGAAATGTCTTGCCACATATTCGTAAACTCTTCTTTCTACAGCGGAAATATTTGCCTCTGCTCCCAAACTAACAATAGGGTGGATAGGTGGATGTGCTTTATCGTCATGAGATCCGCTACGTGGGGACTTAAATTTATTACTGCCTCGCTCGTCTGAAAGCAAATGCTCGGCATAAGACGCCCAAGGGGATTTTGAGCTGTTATTGTTATTTTGATCCAATTGAGCTTGATTCGCAACAAGTGCTTGTAAATCCATACTCTGTGGGAATGTATCAGTTTCTGTTCTCGGATAAGAGATGAACCCCTTTTGATACAGCTTTTCAGCAGCATCTAGGGATTGTTTAGCATTTAGCCTCAAGAATCTCGCACAGTTTTTCTGTAATTCCACCGTTGTAAGTGGCAAAGGTCTGAATTTTGACGTCGGTTTAGATTTTATATCGCTAACTTTAGCAACGTCACCGGCAGTCTCAATACATGTTTCATAAAATGCCAAAACACTCAACCTGTCAAATAAATGGCCTCTATCCCATTGAAATGTGGTGTTACCGTCTCCATTTTTAATTTGCAACTGAATATACCAAAAATCCTCCAGAATGAAATGTCGTATTCTCTCAAACCTATCAACGACAAAGCCCAAGGTTGGAAACTGACAAGTACCATAAGATATTACCGTTGAAGTATCTTTTCTTTTATTGGAGTTTCCAGGATCCCCCCCATTGGAGGCTCCAACTTTGTTTCTCATTGTCTCTGTCAATAACCTCGTGAAAGTGACGCCCGCTCGAAGATCAATTTCCATCCTAGTGCTTACTGCATTAACACTAAGCATATCCAGTCTTTGTGGATTTCTAGCGGCATCTAATATATGCCTTCGCTCTAAATGAGAGAATACAGCTCGATATACTAAATTATCAGTTAAATGATTATTGCTCCGATTAGCTTCACGAAAAATTTCCCATCCAATATATTCACCTTCTCGATCACAATCTGTCCATATCATAAGAAAGTCCGCATTCCTAGCCTCCTTCTTGATATTATCTGCTATCTTTCGTTGATTTTTATCTAGCACTTCGCTGATAGGCGCATCAAATAGTTCAGCAATATTACACTTGCCCCAGCCAAAGCGGTCATTCTGAAAATCAATGCCCGTTAGGTGACCTGCCACACTTGTCATGGTGACTTGGCAACCACCAGAATTCCCAGCAAACGGAAATCCATCGTAGCTAAAGTCATAGTTCTTGACATACATATAACCAGAGTCACGTGCAGATGATCTGCCCCCACCCAAAATCTGAGATACAGCTTTAGCAATGGAGTTCTTTTCAGCGACACACAATACTTTCATGACAACGAATACGTTTCCAACAATCCCGATCTCCACGCTCACTTCATGCGCTGTTCAGCTGTTATTTTCTGTTCTGTTTATTTGGCGCTAGGTTTGTTTTTCAAATTTGGTGATGAAACGGCACTGGATGAGTACAAATACTTATTTTGAAGAGAGGCAAGAAGCAAGCTCATGGAAACTATATCCCAACGCAAGAGAAGTAATCTAGCTATTCGCAATGATTTAGTCTCCCAACAGGAGCCCAATCAGAATTATGCCAGTTCTCAAAGATCATGGAACCAAGGGCATGAATTATAGCTACTTAAGATTTGTAAGACAATGATATACTCTTGCGAGAACTTACCTTCTTTGGGTTGATTGACGTCTGAGTACAGGTTGAGGTGTTGTAAAACAAACTCACTGGAAGACCAAAGAAGAACCCTAGACATGTTAGGCGAAAGATCACTTGTAAAAGCTTGCAACTTCTTGCACAGACCACCAGATCTGCAGCAAGTTGCACCAAGAGTCAGAGTCAATGTATGGTCATTATTGCGCATGGTATGTTTTATCACACCCTTTCGGCAAAGTTTACTGCTGCTACGCATTTTTGTCGAATCAAGATAAGAATTGGGCGATCCAGAAGCGTTCTTCCAGTCCTATTTCTAAGTTTCTTGTACTCCACTTCATTAAAGATACCCGTGGGTCAAAGTCACCATATTTGGATTGCAGAAGTTGACAGACATCTGCACAACTGTAAAAGAAGTTACTGGTAAACTACCCTGCCGTTATTCGATTGATCCCACCTCAGATCAATGAACCGATAACTGCCGATCGTCTGATAGACGTCTTGATATTACGTGAATAAGTACCAACCACATCACTTTTGACGTTAGTAAAACTTTAAACATGCGTCTTGAGAGTACTTGCTTGTTGCAAGCCTGAAGAAAATAAAAAAAAAGTGAGGAAATGTTCTGTGAAATGTAGTCTTCTCAGATCAAAAAAAAAAAGCAAGAGGTCAATTCCAGTAGCTACTTAAGGCATTGGTATTCTTGAATGCTTATAGAAGGATTTTGGAAACAAGAAAGAAAATTGTTTTGCGCTGCTTGAATGGCCTTATTGAAAACAGAACTTGAACTTTGCCTAACTTATATGTGTTCCGGCATACCGACTCAACTGACTGCTATTCAAGTTATTTAAAAAGATACAAAAGGCATCGAAAGCACTAATCATTACAAATGAGTGTTTCTCTATCGGAAGCTGAAAAAAATGTATGGGAAACTATTGCAGAATTTCATAAGCAACTGAATGCAAGTTTTGAATCCAACCAAATTGTGCAAGATTATGCCTTGCTGAATGGATTTCTAACATTCATCGATTCTAAATTAAATCGTATGATTAAAGAATCACTGGATGCACAACATAGGGTCTATATGCAGACAAAAGAGGGGTCTTCCACCCTTGAGGACGTTACAGTAGACGACAAAACGATTCCATTAATTTTGAGGTTATATTGGGAGAAGATATGTTATCCAATTTTCAAATGGTTTCAAGCTTGGAGAAAAATGTTGCTCCCCAAAAATTCAAAGGAACAGCCTAAATTCGTGGAGTATAGGAAGATGAACGCAAAATTAACGAAATTCTTCAAATCGGTGCATAAATTTTATTACAACGTTATGGAGGATATCCTAAAAAAGTATGATACATCTGAGGTAATCTCGAAAGGGATATTTGAGCAGCTAAACTTGGTGAGGTTGGAAGGCGCATCCGAAAGCAAGACGCACTTGGATCCTAATAATCGATTCTCCGTTCTAATTGTGGTATCAATACATTCCTGTCTTCTTTACTTGGGCTCAACCCAGCGTTATAAGACCGTTGGAGAGAAGATTTCAAACAAATATATGATTCAAGATTTCAAAAAATCTTTTAGATATCTTGATTTAGCATGCTTGATACTGCCATCTATCGGAGAAACGCATCTTCAGAAAGGTCTGATATACATTCAAACCAACAATTTGGGTTCAGCTATTTATGAGTTTACAAGAAGTGCCTTGGCGAGAATCCCAAGTCTTGCTGGGCTAACTAATTTTACTACAATCATATGTGAAAAAGATAGTAACTTACGTCAAAAGTTTGAAACTTTCTTAGAAGAAATTAATTCTCAGGAGTTAGATGGAACTAAAATTGTTAATAGGGAAATTATTGAGTTTTATTTTGTTGCATTGTTTGGATCACACTTTGCACCTCAAAACTGGTTAGATATCAGCAATCAGAATCAATTTCAGAACGGTATGGGACTGAATCATTTGCAGGGAGTCCTTTTCGACAAGATTTCTACGCGATACATCAAAAATATTGACGCTATCTTCCAAAATTTGCTTACTGTATTAGGTGGTTTCGATCTCTTGTTACTCAAAAGTAATAAAGATGGAAATACTTCCGATACGAGAACTATAAACTTGAAGAATTTACAAAGCACACATTTATCATACTTAAAGTTCGCCTTTGATTTCATAACCCATATTATTGATAACGTCATCAAGGAATCCTGGAACAAAAATGTTGAGGCATATCAGCTCTTAGCTATGGTTCGTATCATCGAGTGCTGGTTAAAATCAAATCGCGCTGTATTACAGTATTCTCATCGTGACGAAAAGTTTTGCAAGGCACTTGCCCTTCTGTTGAATGACATTATCAAAAGTAAGAAAATTGATATAACGTCCATATCCACTCATAGACCAAAAAGATCGTATTTTTTCAAAGAAGATGTTGATCTCAAAGAGTTTGCAAGTTTGAAATTTGCGTTGACCGATTATAATGATGATGAAATTTTTGCTAGGAATGATAAAGCAGCTAGATTAGTTGGAGTACCGCCAGAAGAAGAAAAATTGGATGCCTCAGATGAAGCGTTATTGAGATTGCAAGCTATTCTCGCCTCTGGAATGAAGTTTTTGTTCAAAAATAGCTGCGGTATAAAATGGAACGCTCAAAATATGCTCTATGAAATTTTAATTAAACCTAAAAAGCAGTATCCCATGATGGTAGGAGATAAATCATCGAAGCTTGCTTCCACAATTGGAACTAAGAACTTTTCCGATGAATCAATTACCTCAAAAAATGATAAGAAGAAATTAGCATCCAAACAAGAAAAAGTAATATCAATAACTGAACTGGAGGAACAGTTGAGACGTACAAGGCATGGGGATATAACATCTCAATGGGGCTATAGTGGCTCTTCTGCACCAATGGCCCCTTCAACATTTGCCATCAAACCTAGCTCAGATTTGACAAACAAAATTAAGCAACACTTGGGGAATCCCGGCCTTTCTGATGTCTCAACTGTTGTGATTGATTCTTCAACTAGTTCATCTCCTTATTCTCCAGCTACGGAAGAAAAACGCGAGGTCCATGTCACTTCTAAGAAAACGCTTAACATTGAAGTTCCAGAAGCCGAGAATAGAACGGGAGAAGAAGGGCTAAAATTATCCAATAAATTCTTCATGCCAGTTAGCAACGCACACGTTATGTCGCACGAAGCCTCTTCGTCAATACCGACATCTACAACATCAATGGCTGCCGCGGCGTTTCCATATAGTCTAGCCTCTCCTACGCCAGGTGCAACTGAGCAGTTTGGTGAGCCCTTTGTACATCCACCTCCCGGAATGCCACCATTGCGCTCCCCTCACATGCAACAAGCAGATATGCCATCATTTTTACCGGTGCAACAACTATATAACCATCAAGAGCAAGTACACGCATATCCTTCGAATAGTTGGATGGGGCCGTACTTGCAGCAGAATCAGTACTTGTGTCAATATCAACAACAAGAACAACCGCAGCAGCAGCACCTCTTTTATCCGCAGCTACCGATTACTCATAATAATCAGATATCGCAAAGCAATCACGCGACTGCTCCTGTTGCAGGATATCATCCATACTGAAATACCTTTTTTTCGTTTACCCAATCTCTACGAAAGAGCATAAATTTACTGATTACGTCATTATATATATTACATACAAGTAAGTGTTGAATTTTGGTAAATTTGCACAGCGTCAACTGTTTCCTCTTGAAGGTTTTTTCCTCATTGCGTTTCTCTTTGCCTCTTTAGTCTTAGTTTTTATTTCGTCTAACTTCATTTGCTTTTTTTTAAAATCCGATACAAAGTCTGGTTTAATGACATCGTAAAAGCACTCTAGGTTCAACCTTTCACAATTGAAGCAACGCGGCCTTTCCTCTGTACATTTTTTCTTTCTCAAACGACAAATCCAACACCCTGTGCGTGAGCGCGAGCCCATCGTGGTCTTACGTTGCTGACCTCTTGTTCCAGATTTAGCCGCGCTATCATCATCGTCCTCCTCCTCCTCGGGTAGATCTTGTAAATTATAATTATCATCCCCATCATCATCTTCTTCAGCAGCAGGCAAAGAAGATTCTCTGGAAAACGAGGCAGACCTGCTATCAATTTCATTTGTTTGGCCATGCAACTTCAGTTTCCTGCCTTTTTTTCTTTTGCCTTCAGGTGCTGATAATCTTCGGTTAACTCTTTTCCCATTTTTATTCCAAGTCACTTCTTTTTTAACATCTTCACCCGCCTTCGCATTTTTTTTAGCTTTTAAGGCACGATTGGTTGCAGAGGAGCTCTTGAGTTCATTATAATTGTCTTTCTTTGTTTCTTCTTCGATGTCATCGTCACCTTCATCTTCCTCTTCATCACCATCGAGAATCGCATTTTCATCGGTATCCGTTGTGGTATGTTCTCTGTGATGAATTCGTACAATTGGCCTTGTGTAGCCTTTTGCAGAAAATGACGCTGACCCAGGTCTGCTACTGTTATACTGCTGTGGTCTTTCAGAGAAGCGATATGGAGAAGACCTCATATTTGACAATACTGCGGCTGCGGTAGCAGTACCAATATCCTCGTCTAGCTTGGGAGACATACCTCTTGGATTTAGAAGAAGCCTTGTTCTTACATCGTCCAGTTTAGAATTTATATATCTTGGGGGCGGTGGTGGAACATATGCTTCGTCATTTTCATTGAAGCTTCTGTCTTCACGGTGAACAACGAGACTTTTTCTTCTGGAGTACCTACCAGTGATTGAATCGTTACTCTCAGAAGAAGGAGGCGGTGGTGGAAACAAAGCATGAGGCCCATTATTATTATTATTATCAGAAAGATCTTCAGAGGTACTATCAATGTTTAGCCCTCCCCTATAAGCGCTACCAATCGAAAGTGCAGACCTTGGCGGTTGCGACGATATGAGACCGTCGGGAATAGAAAATTGATCACGATGTTTACTGTTATTTCCCGAACTTGATGTATCACGATACCTATTGATACCATTATTGTTGTTCCTACTATTCTCATTTCCACTACCATCGATTAAAGAATACATCTCGGCACCATCCTTAGAGTGCAACCACGACGAAATATTAATTTTCTCGTCCGTCTGCTCATGTCTGACATTTGGATCCGTAATGGACCTATCTTTGTCAAAGTAAAAACTTTGTGGAGCCATACCGCAATCATCTCTACCCTTTCTACTGCTCTCTTCTCCTCCACTGAAAGCACTCCTAATGATATGAGTCTTACCGTCGTTCTCTCCACTCTTTTGATTTCCTGCATCATCACTCTCTTGCTTTGTACTAGGAGGACCTGCCACCTGTTGGGAAGAGCTACAGCACCTAGAGTTATATGTACTAAAAATGTTCCTCCTGTTAATTATGGATATAGGCGAATTATCTTCTTTTTGTTTCTCTTGATCCTGTTCATCGTCTCCACGAATATAAGGCACGTGATCATAACCTTCCGATTTGACCCGCGTCAATCTGGGCGGCTGCTTGCCGCCGTTATCCTTGCCGGACAACACTTCGCGGGGGCAAGCAGATGGATGAGGCGGTGGTGGTGCTTGCTGTTGTGGCAAAGATGAGCTCAGTGTGTCGGTAGCATCAGTAGCAGCATGGCCAGGGGAGGATGTGGCAGAATTAATGGCGGCATCGGCGATATTAGAAGAAGATCTCAAATAAGGAGAGCCAAGAGGGCTTGGGACTGGTGTGTTGTTAGGAGCGGAGGTGGGTTTCGTAATGGACAGTAATGGATTCTCGTCGTATGTTGTTTTGATCGATTGTATACGGGCGGTTAAGAATGCGGGTTTACCAGGCGGTTGGGTTTTCAATACACCGGCTTTGTTTTTTTCATCGTTCGATTCATCGTCGTCTTCCTGTTGTTGTGAGTGCCTTCTATATCGGCTGGCAGACATTGGGTGCATATCATGAATGCCATTCATGGGCTTATATGGTTGATCAGTGCTCTGCACCATTTCAGATTGCTTTGTTTTTACAGCTTGCTTTCCGCTACCATTTAAAGTATGTTTTCTGTTATTCCGTTCTCTCCTCTTAAAAGCACACCGGTCATTTTTTGTTCGCTGGGCGGAGGCAGGGTAAGTGGTGTGAAAAGCTTTTTACCCGGCTACGGTCAGAGGATCAAGTATGAAATAACCGGTGAGTAATGATTGATGGTGAATAGATTCGATCAAGAGAAAGTATAGAAAGGTTTAATGGAAGAAGCTGTTGGCTTGGATGAACGGTATCCGGAAACTTTGCGTGATGAATTTAACATACCCACGTTTAAATCAATGGGGCTATCAAATGATGATAAGGAGGTGTACTATTTGTGTGGAAACTCATTAGGGTTGATGCCCAAAGAAACACGTACTGCAATCAATCAAGAGTTGGATGCTTGGAGTGATAGAGGTGTGGAATCTCACTTTAGGCATCCGGGCCAACATAATGGCTGTACCTCGTGGGTAGATATTGATTTACCTGTAACGCCATTATTAGCACCCATCGTAGGTGGTCAAAATGATGAAGTTGCTGCTATGAATAGTCTCACAGCTAACTTGAATAGTTTGCTGGTAACATTTTATAAACCTAAGGGTATCAGAACGAAAATTTTATTTGAAAAATCTGCATTTCCATCAGATTATTATGCATTTTTCAATCAATGTAAATTACATGATTTAGATCCCAATGAAACCTTGATTCAGTTGGAACCACGTCCCAAGGAGTCATATTTGAGGCTTGAGGATATTTTAGGTGCTATTGAAAGGAATAAGGACCATCTAGCATTAATATGTCTTCCTGGTATTCAGTACTATACTGGTCAACTTTTCGATATTGAGAAGATTACTAAATATGCCAAACAATTTCCTGATATTGTCGTTGGTTGGGATTTAGCTCATGCTGCTGGTAATGTACCCGTGAAACTACACGATTGGGATGTAGATTTTGCCTGTTGGTGTTCATATAAATATCTAAACTCAGGCCCCGGAGCGATTGGTGGAATTTTCATCCATTCCAAACATACTTCATCAGAGAATGAATATCTTCCACGTCTTGCCGGCTGGTGGGGTAATGATTCCTCCGAACGTTTCAAAATGATAGAACATTTCAAACCAATACCAGGAGCATTGGGTTTTAGACAATCTAATCCAAGTGTCATCGATGTTGTTTCTTTGCAAACCTCACTAAAGATGTTCAAAAAGATTGGTGGTATAGAAGCACTTCGTGAAAGATCACTGAAACTGACAGGGTATCTTTCAAAATTACTGAGAAAATCGAAATATTTTTACGACACAGTAATTCCTGATCGGTTAGGATTTACAATCATAACTCCAATTACAAACAATAATGATCATGGTGCACAGTTATCTTTGCTGTTTTTCCCACATAATGAGACCGATAGCTCGAAGGATACCATGGAACAAGTTTTCAATTACATGAATGCCCATGGTGTCATAGCAGATGAAAGAAGACCAAGCGTAATTCGTATCGCTCCTGCGCCATTATACAATACTTTCCAAGATGTCTTCCACACAGTTGAATTGCTGGACGAAGCATTGGGCTCCCTCAAATAGAATTATTATAGATTACATATTATATGAAATGAAATGAGCATTCATACATTTAATGTCATATATAACGAATGCACCTGGCGCTGCGTAAAATATTTTAGAGGGCACAAAAGAAAACAAACCCGAAAGGGGAAGGAAAATAGGTGGTCCGAAAATTCCTTGCAGACAGAAATAGAGAGAGGGTCAGGTCAATTTTGATAACAACTTACTTCCACAGTGCGTCAGAAAAGAGGATTACAAGGTTCTGGACGAGTTATACTGTTTTGAGGGACCAGTTACAACTTTGGATATAGATCCCTACCACGTTGTCCGTCGGATAGTTTGCGAACGAGAGCATCAATAGGTTCTAACATCGAAACCTTTCCACAACTATTGCATCGCCTTTTGTTTGGTCATAAAAGTGCTGCCAGAATAACAGACAAGTATATTGTGCGATATGACAATAACACGCTCTGCGCCCTCTGGTATGCTCTCAATTGAGGTTCCTATAGAGGAGCGTACAGATCTTCCCCAGCGTAGTCAAGATCGCGACAGGGAACACCATAAACAAAAAGGTCAAAAACAACACAGTGGGCACCAACACAATGTTAGCTACCATTCTTCTTCGAATTCTGAGAGCAACATCGATAGTCCCAGATTATCGGATGGGGAATGCTCGTCGTCTACTCCCACATCAATAGATGACGGAGCAGCCCCATCACAACAACAAAAACAAATACATAACATTAACGATAAAAGAGTACCGCTGATAGAGAATGGAGTCAAAACTCTATCTATTGATCCATTACAATCTAACGTTGATTATTTCAATTCAAAAGATAAAGACCAATATACAATACGAGGAGTCCCCACTAAAACAAATAAAGAAATAATAGGTGAATACGCAGATTCCACAGCAGAGTTACCCAAACAGCGAGACGTGGATGAAAAAGTAATAGAGGAGACAGCCGGAGAAATTGAAGATCAGCCAGCAGTACAGGAACAAGAAGGTACACACGAGGATAACGGCGGCAACGAAAGCGTTTTAGACAACGATAGCCTCATCCATACAGACTCTTATATACAGGATCTAAATGATGATCATATTCTACTGAACAAAAAGGTCTCAAGGATCTCCGCCAAAAGAAGTCGCACCCAGGAAACGGTTCGAAAAAACATTCCGTTTCATGCATCTAAACACTCACAAATATTACCAATGGAAGAATCAGACCGCATAGCTCATAATAGAAGGAGATCATCAGTAATTATGGCAAATAACTCTATGACATCTTTGCCTGCCCGAATCCCAAGAGAGAGAAGTAGCCATCTTGGAAAACTTACTTCCACATCGTATACATCTCTCCCTCCAATGATTCAGCCAATTTCACCAGGTTTAGTGAAAAGATCTGAATCCGCAACTGCTGAAATAAAGAAAATGAGGGTATCGCTGCTACACAAGAGAGAAATGAAGAAAAAGCGAAAATCTTTTCTACTTGATGATGATCGTGTACTTATTGGTAATAAAGTTAGTGAGGGACATGTAAACTTTATTATCGCGTATAATATGTTAACAGGTATTCGTGTGGCTGTCTCACGATGTTCGGGAATTATGAAGCCGTTAACGCCAACAGATTTTAGGTTTACCAAAAAACTGGCATTTGACTATCATGGAAATGAACTGACCCCCTCTTCCCAATATGCATTCAAATTCAAAGATTACAGTCCTGAAGTTTTTAGAGAACTACGAGCTTTATTCGGTCTTGATCCTGCAGATTATTTGGTATCTCTAACCTCAAAATACATTCTGAGTGAGTTGAACTCCCCCGGTAAAAGTGGTTCGTTTTTTTATTTTTCTCGAGACTACAAATACATCATTAAAACAATTCACCATGCGGAACACATTCATTTAAGAAAACACTTGCATGAATACTACACCCATGTAAAAGAAAATCCAGATACACTGATCTGTCAATTTTATGGTTTGCATCGTGTGAAAATGCCGATTTCATTTCAAAATAAAATCAAACACAGGAAAATATACTTTTTAGTTATGAATAACTTGTTCCCTCCGCACTTGGAAATGCACACAACTTTCGATCTTAAGGGATCAACGTGGGGTCGTATGACACATGTTGATCCAGAGCTAGCGAAAAATGACGAAACTTACAGACCAGTATTGAAGGATTTAAATTGGCTTGATCAGCATGAAAGAATAAAGTTCGGCCCACTGAAAAAAAAGAAGTTTTTAGAGCAATTGCAAAAGGATGTTAAATTTTTGGCAAAATTGAATACAATGGATTATTCTTTACTTTTAGGTATCCATGATCTGGGTAAGGCGAAAGAAGAAGAACTAAGGAGTGAAGAAATACTTTTACTAGATGGACAACACATGCCACTTTCAAATTCTACCGGAGGCCGTAGGAGCATAACGGAAACTCCTGGAGGAGGAATGAACTTTGGATCGGTAATTCCACATTACTTCAAAGGATTTGAGGGTGGCATACGCAGCTCCGATCCTTTTAATAATGATACCGAACTGGTCTATTATGTTGGAATTATAGACTGTTTAACCAACTATTCCTTGATCAAAAAACTAGAAACTTTCTGGAGAGGATTAAGTCATGACCTCAAAGTAGTGAGTGCAATACCACCGAAGGATTACGCAGATAGGTTTTACGAATTCATTGCCGGATCTGTGGATGCATTACCACCCAAAAGGTACAAAGATGATCCAAACGTTCAAAACTATCGCGACTAATATATACACTAACTAATAATATATGTATACATAAACCTAATGGAAATAATATTACTGAGAGGAACTCACCCGCTCGTTATCCAGTCTTAGCATATCCCGAAACGGTATCTTTTGATTTAATGTTTTGTTTTTATTTTTAGAAGATCGAGGAACCCGAATCTTAAACGTGAGACGCCTCTCGTCCCAAGGAAGTTTCGAAGCAAGAAAAATACAAATAAAGTTTATAAGTACTCTGCTAACATGTTTCATTTGCATTTTTTAACTGGTATCTTTGCTAATTGCCTCTCAAATAAAAACAAGAGAAAGGATTGCATCTAAACAAAGCCAATAATGAGTCAAGGTAATTATCAGCAGGGACCATATCCTCCACCGCGTGATTACTACCAGCAAGGTCCACCACAACAGCAAGGCTACTATCAACAGCCTCCCCAACCTGTGTATGCTCAGCAACCACCACCACCACAGAAGGAAGGAAGCTGTCTAAATACGTGCTTAAAGCTTTTGTGTTGTTGTTGCTTGTTAGAAATGATCTGCGATAACTGAGATGCAAATTATCAATGATTAACATCATGGGCTGAAGGATCCATGATAAATACGCTGCCTGTATACTCTGATCAAGCATCATTACAATGGTATATTTAGGCTCAAAGTGTTGCACTAGGAAACAATTCCCATATAAAAGTAATATATGTATTTAATATCAGCAAATTGCTATAATCAATTTACCTTCAAGAAAGTTATTCTTTTTTGCTTTGTTAAAATCATTTCTGAAAATATGGTATATATAGGAGATCATCCGCGAACTTATTTCGAAAATGCTCGTGTAGCTCAGTGGTTAGAGCTTCGTGCTTATAGGTGCAGTCGGAATCCTCAGGGACCCGAAGCAATCTGTCCAATCGGCCTTTCAAAGCAGGCTTAAAAGCAACGCGACCGTCGTGGGTTCGAACCCCACCTCGAGCACTTTCCCATTCTTTTTTTGAAACTTTTCATATCCAACATCGTCATGTACGAGACATGCAGTTGAGAAATAATTTTTGCCTTCGATGGGCTATGGGGATGTGAGCATTTGTAGATATTTCAATACTAATTCTCAAGTGAGTCAACATCGATACATACAAGAGATTAATTTCGATTTTTAGCATAAGCCACACCGAAATTGCGTGGGATCTGATTATTTTCTTATGGCTGGAAAGAAAGGGAAGTCTAGCGGGAACCGTGAGAATGGTTCCGGCAAAGCCGAGATGGTTCAAGATGATCGTTTGCAAGCAATTGTTCTAACAGACTCCTTCGAAACAAGATTCATGCCCTTGACGTCTGTTACGCCAAGATGCTTATTAACTTTGGCAAACGTTCCATTGATTGAGTATACGTTGGAATTTTTAGCCAAGGCAGGTGCGAACGAAGTTTACTTGGTCTGTTCAGCTCATGCTTTGCAGATTAATGACTACATTGAAACCTCCAAATGGAATCTTCCTTGGTCTCCCTTCAAAGTTACAACACTGATGTCACCAGAAGCACGTTCTGTTGGAGACGCCATGAGAGATTTGGATAATAGAGGGATAATTACTGGTGATTTCATTCTTGTCAGTGGTGATGTTGTCACAAATATAGAGTTCGATAAAGTACTGGAATTTCATAAGAAAATACATGCGACTGACAAAGATCACATTCTTACGATGTGCTTAAGCAAAGCCAGCCAATTTCATAGAACAAGATCGTATGAGCCTGCTGCATTCGTCCTTGATAAATCTAATAATAGGTGTCTATATTACCAGGATATTCCTGTGGCGGTCTCCAAAGAGAAGACTAGCGTTGAGGTTGATCCTGAACTTTTAGAAAACGTGGACGAGTTTACTATACGAAATGACTTGATTGACTGCCGTATCGATATTTGCTCTCCCTTGGTTCCCGCAATCTTCCAAGAAAATTTCGATTATCAATTGTTGAGGACCGACTTTGTTAGGGGTGTTTTGTCCAGTGATCTGTTGAGTAAACACGTTTACGCTTACATCACTGATGAATATGCAGCTAGAGTGGAGAGTTGGCAAACATATGACACAATCTCACAGGATTTCATTGGTAGATGGTGCTACCCTCTGGTGTTAGATTCCAATATGATGGCCGATCAAACATATTCTTACGAGTCCGGGCACATTTATAAAGAAAAGGATGTTGTTCTCGCCCAATCGTGTAAGATAGGTAAATGCACAGCAATCGGATCCAAGACAAAGATCGGCGAAGGGACCACCATTGAAAATTGTGTCATTGGTAGAAATTGTAAAATTGGCGAAGGTATCAAAATTAAAAACAGTTGCATTTGGGATAACACCGTGATAGGAAATAACAGCAGTATTGACCATTCTATCGTTGCTTCCAATGCTAAACTAGGCAACAACGTAATATTAAATGATGGATGTATCGTTGGATTCAATGTCATCATCGATGACAACATGAATATTTCTGCCGGCACCAGAATATCAGGAAGCCCTGTTAAAAGCATGCATCCACAAGATTTTGGTCTCTCTGATGAAGAAAGTACAGATGATGGAATTGAAAAAGAAAACAAAATAATCGATTCAATGGCTGTTGACTTGGTTGGACCAAAAGGGATTGGTTATATATATGAAAGCGATTTTTCGGAAGAAGAAGATGATGTTGCCAATTTATATGCAGCAGCAAATGAACTATCTCACCATTTGGAAGACATATATTTGAGTGACGACTCTATTTCATCGGCAACTACAAAAGCTAAGAAGAGAAGAACAGCCTCAACAAATAGTATGTACACAGACAGGGAAGAGAATGTTTCAGAACTCGAAGACGATGAGGAAGAATTTGAAGTGGAAGGTATAGCTACCGTAAAGAGAGCCATTGAGAATAATCATGATTTGGATACTGCATTGTTAGAGTTGAACACCTTAAGGATGAGTATGAACGTCACCTATCATGAAGTGAGAACTGCTACAGTTATTGCATTGCTAAGACGAGTTTACCACTTTATTTCTACACAAACCCTAGGTCCAAAGGAAGCCGTGACCAAAGTATTTGGACAGTGGGGGCTACTTTTTAGAAGGCAAGCTTTTGAACAAGAAGAATACATTGATCTAATGAATATACTATTGGAAAAAACTGCCTCACAGAATTTCGAGAAACCAGATTTAATTCTTTTCAGTGCTTTGAACACTCTTTACGATAACGACATTTTAGAGGAAGACATTATCTATGAATGGTGGCGTACAGCCTCGCAAGACTCAAGCTACGAGGACGTCAAGAGATTAACTGCTAAATGGATAGATTGGCTAAAGGAAGCTGATGAAGAATCATCTTCATCCGAAGAAGAAGAAGAAGAAGATGATGATGAGGATGAGGAAAATGATGAAGATGACGACTAGATGGATCATATAGATCATATGAATAGTTATATACAGATCAGTTATTCTAATTATTGTTGATCATATATTTTTGTAACGTATCATTACCCGGAAATGTTTCGAGGTCTACGTTGACGGTGAAGGACACCAGGCGAAAATGAGCAGAGAGCGAGAAGCCCAAGCCGAACTGGACGGACGAGATGGACGTTGTGGTGATTGACGAGATAACGATGCTAGCGATCAGGAGAAGATTATAAACAACAACAGGACTGGTGGACAGACACAAATAAAAGCACAAGCTGAGCAATAAATTTAAGCTCTTTGGAGATTTAAGCTAACTAGGAAAAGGACAAAAAAAATGCAAACTCTAAAATGTGTTGTTGTTGGTGATGGTGCCGTTGGTAAGACTTGCCTTTTAATATCTTATACCACGAACCAATTTCCTGCCGATTATGTTCCAACCGTGTTTGATAATTATGCAGTTACTGTGATGATCGGAGATGAACCATATACATTAGGACTATTTGATACTGCTGGTCAAGAAGATTACGATAGACTAAGACCACTGTCGTATCCATCAACAGATGTCTTTTTGGTTTGTTTCAGTGTTATATCACCTCCATCGTTTGAAAATGTGAAAGAAAAATGGTTTCCAGAAGTACATCACCACTGTCCAGGTGTTCCATGTTTAATTGTCGGCACTCAAATAGATTTAAGGGATGATAAAGTCATCATTGAGAAGTTACAAAGACAAAGATTGCGTCCAATTACCGCAGAGCAAGGTGAAAGGCTAGCAAGAGAATTGAGGGCTGTAAAATACGTAGAATGTTCTGCTTTGACCCAACGTGGATTGAAAAATGTGTTTGATGAAGCGATAGTTGCTGCTTTAGAGCCTCCAGTTATTAAGAAAAGTAAGAAATGTACTATTTTATAAGGGGATGTAATGACAGTAGGGCATAAGAAGGGAAATAAAAATAAAGAATGAATATCTGAGGGGTGGCAAAATCTGGATTTAAGATCAACTACTAAATGGAGCTCATAACAAACTTTCTTTCTTACTACAGGGGTTTTATTTTTCTACGTCTGCCTTTTTATATATAAAATTATACCAATATATATATATATATACGAACCAATAAACAAAACAAATTGATCAACTCGATAGGGTCAGCGGGATCCATATGCCCAATTGTTGATTTCAGTGGCCCATATGATACGCGTCATTGTTTCCTTGTCTTAAAACTTTGCGAGTTACCCTCCTTTACGAAAAAAACACTTCGCTTGAAACTTCATCGGAAAATGTGGCAAAGAATATTTGATGGTAGTTGATGAATTAGTATTCTTCAATAGAAAAAAGTACAGGATCATTTGCATAAGTCCGCTACCAGACAATTATGGCTCAACTGTTCAACAATTCTCGCTCAGATACGCTGTTTCTCGGCGGTGAAAAGATCAGTGGTGATGATATTAGAAACCAAAATGTTCTAGCTGCCATGGCCGTGGCAAATGTTGTAAAATCCTCTTTGGGCCCTGTGGGCTTAGATAAGATGTTGGTAGACGATATCGGTGATTTTACTGTTACCAATGATGGTGCTACTATTTTGTCTCTATTGGACGTTCAACATCCAGCAGGTAAGATTTTGGTGGATTTGGCCCAACAGCAAGATCGTGAAATTGGTGATGGTACTACTAGTGTCGTCATCATTGCATCCGAATTGTTAAAAAGGGCAAATGAGCTTGTCAAGAATAAGATTCACCCAACTACTATAATTACTGGTTTCAGGTTGGCTTTAAGAGAAGCTATTCGTTTCATTAACGAAGTCCTTTCATTGAATGTCGACCTCTTGGGTAAAGAAACCTTAGTCAATATTGCTAAGACTAGTATGTCATCAAAGATTATCGGTTCTGATTCAGAATTCTTTAGTAATATGGTTGTCGACGCTCTTCTTGCTGTCAAAACGCAAAATTCTAAGGGAGAAATCAAATACCCAGTGAAAGCTGTCAACATCCTGAAAGCACATGGGAAATCGGCCAAAGAGTCTGTTATTGTTCATGGGTATGCTTTGAATTGTACCATCGCTTCTCAAGCAATGCCAAAACGCATTGCTGGTGGTAATGTAAAAATTGCGTGTTTGGATTTGAATTTACAGAAAGCTCGTATGGCAATGGGTGTACAGATTAACATTGATGACCCAGACCAATTGGAACAGATTCGGAAACGTGAGTCCAACATGGTATTGGAAAGAGTAAGAAAAATCATTGATGCTGGTGCTCAAGTTGTATTGACCACTAAAGGTATTGACGATCTATGCCTAAAAGAATTTGTGGAAGCTAAGATTATGGCCGTGAGACGTTGTAAAAAAGAAGATTTAAGAAGAATTGCTCGTGCAACTGGTGCCACATTAGTTAATTCCATGTCTAATTTGGAAGGTGACGAAACTTTCGAAAGTAGCTATTTGGGTGCTTGTCAAGAAGTGATGCAAGTTAAATTCTCTGATGATGAATGTATCTTAATCAAAGGCACTTCGAAGCATTCTTCATCTTCTATTGTATTACGTGGTGCTAATGACTATTCGCTGGACGAAATGGAACGTTCCCTACACGATTCCCTTTCTGTAGTCAAGAGAACACTCGAAAGTGGTAATGTCGTCCCCGGCGGAGGTTGTGTTGAAGCTGCGTTAAACATTTATTTAGACAATTTCGCTACTACGGTGGGATCTCGTGAACAATTGGCCATCGCTGAATTCGCCGCTGCTTTACTAATCATCCCAAAAACCCTCGCAGTAAATGCTGCTAAGGACTCAAGCGAACTCATTGCCAAACTAAGGTCATATCATGCAGCTAGTCAACAAGCCAAGCTAGAGGATAATAAGAGAAGAAATTATAGAAACTACGGATTGGATTTGATTAAGGGTAAAATTGTTGATGAAGTGCAAGCAGGTGTCCTAGAGCCAACGATAAGCAAAGTTAAGTCATTGAAATCTGCTGTGGAAGCTTGCGTTGCCATTTTACGAATTGATACCATGATTAACGTGGATCCAGAACAGCCAAAGGAGGATCCACATGATCATATGTAAATAAAATGACGATGAACACATCTACCTAGCTTTTTTTAACTATCACGTGTATAATATTAAATGGTGAATAGATATCATCTCCTTCGATTTCTCCTTCTCACACATTCACTATATGAAAGCCGGGGAGGGAAGGAGGGCCTGTTCTCTTTTAGGCCATTTTTCATTTTTCTTTTTCAGTGTTCGGCGAACGTTGTATTCTATACGAGTATGCATGACAGAATAAAGCACTCCAGAAGTTGAGGAAACGACTACACGAGGAATGCAGTATAGAAAATCCCCCATTAAGATCGACAATTCATCTCTTTCAATAAGACAGGAGCCACAAGAAATTAAACAGCGATTTTCAGTGGTGAAGGCTTCTGGCGTAATCCAACGTAGATTTTAAGTATGTCTATAACAAAACTTTGATAAAAGAACACATAAAATAGAGACTTTAAGCAACTGGGCCTTCAGCAGGGAGAGCCCACTCAATGGAACTCTTTTATTCTCCATGTCAAATCGATTTGTGCTTGTGAACTCTTGTCGTACAAAGTGATATAAAACGAAATATTACTCAGGTGGTGTTAAACGAGGAGTGGAGTTTTTCGCAGGAAAGCCAACAAACAACAACACTCATCGATCTTTCAACCTAAGAAGAGAAAAAGATATCTTTTTGATTTTTCACAAAATAACAAAAGCTTTCTCTTTGCTTTTTATCTTGATAATTGTGATGCGGATAGCTTTGATATCAGTTTGATATATATTATCTAGCAACAGAACTCTCATCTATTTCGTGTGACGTTGATACGTGCTTCGTTTGTTTCCCGAGTTGTATAAGTGACGCTTCTAATAGTAGTACGACTATTTTGCAGATTGAAACCAAAAATAGGGGCAGAATTCTAGGTAGCCGACCACCTTCAACGAGCAAAGTTATTTATTGTATAAAAAAGCTTGAAGTGTATTGGATATAACTCTCATCAGTGGAACTACAGCGCTTAAAAACTACCATCGTAGTCGAGTTCAAATGATGAACTTAGAGATGAAAAATAGGGTAGATAAATCTGCTTCAAGGGCAGCCCTTAGAAGAAAGGAGAAAGTAGTCGAATTAATTGAGGTTGATGGCAAAAGAGTCAGCAGGACATCAACAGGTAAACGTAAATTTCATAATAAATCAAAGAATGGTTGTGATAACTGTAAGCGAAGGAGAGTGAAATGCGACGAAGGAAAACCTATGTGCCAGAAATGTGTGAATATGAAGCTTGATTGTGTTTATACTCCTGTTCAGCCGAGGAAAAGAAAGGATTTAACCGTCGTAAAATACATTACGAGAAATGCGGATGATATCTCCGACGGTAAGGCGACAAAGGATGACCTAGATGAAGGGTCAACCAGAGAAATGAGTAGTACCAATAGCAGTAATGAAAGTAGTCGTTGCAGTAGTCGTGCTGGTACATCAGATAATATGGGTCAAACCGACCTCTCTGCCAACTTTGATGGCGTAACGAACAAAAAAGCTTTTCTAAATCACGCAAAACTGACCGGCTCAGAAGCTCTTGACTATAAGAAACAGCAACAAGCACATATGCTTTCTCATTCGAATCGCCTGAATTCACCAGGAAGACTTCTATCAACCACGAATGGTTCTAAAGGTGTCATGGACGGTTTATTACTACCTCCCTTGGTATCAGATACAACTAATAGTCACCAAAGTCAACAACAGCAACTTCAACAGCAACTTCTTCTTCTGCCTCAATTAATGACTTTATCAAATTCTGAGAAATACGTCGCATTTGACCTGCCCAACAGTCCATCACTCCAGCCAACAGGAATGAATATTACTAATAGTATCGGAAGCATATTTTCTCCTAGCAGATTTCCCACAACTCAACTGCAACAGCAGCAGCAACCGCAACAGCAACCTCAACCTCAAAATCAAAATCAACACCAGCAGCAAAATCACCAACAACAGCAACAAGAACAGCACCAGCAGGAAATTTCCCAGCAACAGCAAGGAGGTCAAAATCATTCTCAACTGCCACAGCAGACAAATTTACCGACAAATCCGCTATCTTTTCACGCAGAATCGATTGCGCAACTCAATAAGGCAAGCTTGAATTTGAAAGCAATGGGTATGTTCCCTACAGCTGGTATTGGCGGTGTAACATACGACTTTCAAGAATTATTGGGTATCAAATATAATGGGAGCAGCCAAGCTGCGAAAGCAAGTTCTGCGGAGGAAGCCTTGGCAAATATGCAAGAGCAGCAAGAGCAAGCTACCAAGAGTGACAACAGTGGTAACGAAAGTGATGAGGGCGATGGTCCTGCCCATATGATTGAAACACCAAACTTACCTAATAATCCAACAATTTCCCCCGTCGCACCGATAACCCCAATGACCAAAAGTTCTATGAATGGATCTCGAACATCACCATCAGCTGCAGCTGTAGCAAGCAGGGACAACATAGATGATTCTATCACGAAGGGCGAGAGTATGACAAAATCTCAGACTCAGGAATCGTCTTCGTCTGCAGATACCCCTCAATCAGGACATATAGCCCGGTTGCTTCAGTTGTCTAGCCAGGGCAACCTTAACTTGATAGATTTGAAACTTTTTCATCATTATTGCACAAAGGTTTGGCCCTCAATCACAGCAGCGGGTATATCCGGTCTAGAAGTATGGAGCACAGATATACCAGACCTTGCATTTGAGTACCCGTTCCTCATGCACTCCTTATTAGCTTTCAGCGCTACCCATTTATCTCGAACAGAATCCGGCCTGGAACAATATGTGTCAAGTCATAGATTGAATGCTTTAAGATTGTTGCGAGAAGCAGTTTTACAGATTTCTGAAGATAATACCGATGCTCTTGTCGCGAGTGCGCTAATTTTAATAATGGATTCCTTAGCCAATGCCTCCACATCAAGCCCTGCAAATCCAAATTCAATGTCTCCTTCAGCATGGATCTTCCATGTAAAAGGTGCAGCGACAATTTTAACTGCAGTATGGCCTCTAACAGAGAAATCAAGATTTTACAACTTAATTTCCGTGGATCTAAGTGATTTAGGAGATGTTGTAAATCAAGAAAGCGGGACTATATCAGAACTAGTATGTTTTGATGAAAGTATTGCAGATTTGTATCCAGTGGAGATTGATTCCCCTTATTTGATCACACTGGCATACCTTGACAAACTAAATCGTGAGAAAAATCAATCAGATTTCATTTTACGAGTTTTCGCATTTCCTGCATTGCTAGATAAAACATTCTTGGCATTACTGATGACAGGTGATCTGGGCGCAATGAGAATCATGAGAAGTTACTATAAATTATTAAGAGGATTTACTACAGAAATGAAGGACAAAGTCTGGTTTTTGGAAGGTGTCTCACAAGTGTTGCCACAAGATGTTGATGAATACAGTGGAGGTGGCGGTATGCATATGATGCTGGATTTCCTTGGAGGTGGATTACCCTCAATGACAACGACCAACCTTTCTGAGTTTATGTGATTTTTCTATGTTCGGCGTGGAAGAACGTTCTGGAAAAAAGCCAATCCGGCATTAGCGACACGGGATGAGGAAACACTTGCAGTACTTCAAAAGTTATATAGACCATATAAACAAGAAAATGTATATAATTACAGATTTGTTGATGAGCTTTGATTAGCTTTCAGCAGAGAAAACTTACTAACATTGAAAAAAAAACAACCATGGTAGTGCATAATCCTAACAATTGGCATTGGGTTGACAAGAATTGTATCAGGTGGGCCCGTGATTACTTCAACGAGAAATTGACAGGAACAAATACAGGTGAGAACAATGACAAATATGCTGAAATAGGTTCAGTTTCTTCTCTCGAAGGGGATTGTGAGGTAAATCAACGTAAGGGGAAAGTCATCTCATTGTTTGACCTCAAAATTGTAATGTTGATCAAGGGTCACGTAAATGATGAATCATTCGAAGGCAGTATAAATGTTCCTGAAATTGCCTTTGATAGTGAAGAATCGGACTATCAGTTTGAAATTTCCATTTACAAGGAGACTAGTAAACTGAATGAAGTAAAGCCAATCATTAGGGAAAAAATGATTCCTCAATTAAGGCAAATATTCAAGGAGTTTGGACACGATTTGTTAGTTACTCATGGCAATGATATCCAAGTTCCCGAAGAAGGAGTAAACTCCACTTTTACAAAAGCCAATCAACAGACCAGTTTTGCAAGTTCATCAGCTGCTCCTGCCGCTCAGAATTACAAATCCTCTTCTCAATCAAGCTCAGCGCCAAAGAAGCAAACTGCCAAACCTGCAATGACAAAAAGTGGTGGAAATACCACCTCAATCCATTTAGAACCCACCTTTAACGTTTCCGCAAAGGAATTGTATCACACATTCATTGACAAACAACGCATTATGGCATGGAGTAAGTCCGGTATAAACTGCCAACCTAATAAAGGTGCCGAACTTTCCGTAGGTGATCTCTTTGAATTATTTGGTGGTAATGTTACAAGTAAGCTAGTGGAAGCCCAAGAAGGTAAAAAGTTAGTGTTTCAATGGAAGTTGAAAGATTGGTCTGATAAGCCTTTTTCTCAGTTGGTTATGGAATTCCATGAATCTGAAGAATACCACGAAACTAAGTTACAAGTTACTTGGAGTGGTATTCCAGTCGGCGAAGAAGATCGTGTTCGTGGAAACTTCGAAGAATACTACGTCAGATCCATTAAGCTTACATTTGGATTCGGTGCTGTTTTGTGAGTTAACATCATAATATATCATTACTACTTAGTCCGTATATAAGAGATCAAGCGTAATTTGTTACATATTTCACCTTATTTTTTTTTTTTTTACCTTCCTTGAAATTGACTTCTATGATTGGTTTACGTCATGTCAAAGAATAATCAATTTTTTTGAACCTTTGCACTTATTTCAACAACTGGTGCTTGCACAGTAGCTGAATTCCACTCTTCCAATTCCTTCTCATGCTCCCTTTCAATGGCAAATTTAACAGCGTCCAAGACATTTTCACAAATTTGTTTGGGCTTATATCTCGGGACGGAACCATCTTGATAGACACCTGTTTTTACTAAAATAGAATACCAGGAAGAATCATGAGAGTTGGCGAATCTAATATCAGATTCTGGAGTATCACCCACAAAGTAAACTGTAGAGGCAGGAGGCAGCTCTAGAACTAGCTTGGAACCCTTTTCCAAGGTTATACCCTTTTCACTAAATGGGTCACTTGTGAGCCCTGAAATTGATTCGTCTTCATCGTCATCTTCAGATGACGATAACGCTGATTCATCAACCTCGGAGCGCTTATAATTATCTTCCAATTTTAATTGTTCAACATGCTCAGATAGAGTTTCTCTTCGCCAGTTGGATAATACCTTTTCGGCAAAACGGAAAGTACCTCTTTGAGGCTTACCAAACCTCGTCACTTCTAGTTCTTTACCCGTATGTTCTTGATATAAGGCAGCTATTGATACTTGCAAGGCACCCATACCATAACGATTCAAACCATAATCAGTAGCCCACACAAAATCAGAATGGGCAAAATATAGTCCTGGACCTTTATCAGCGGTTGGGCAAACTGTACCCATAACACCATTTTCACTTAACAGCAATTCCAAAATGATTTGTTGATCAGCTGCCCAATTCCTAGAGTCTGCAAAGACTAATATGGCATCTATGCTAATCTTAGAAAAATCAACATCACGAGATATTGCTTTCTCTTCTTCGCTTAGTTGATAATAAGGTGTAACACTAGGATTCCATTTCATTATATCCAATGGGATATAGACGTTTTGGAAACCATATCCCTCTGCAACTTTTCTACAGGAATCCAGAATACCTCCAACAACAAGTACATTTTTACAAACTGGCACCAAATCTTTCATAGGAGTATGACCTTGTATCACTTGATCCTCAGTTACCGTAATACTCAATCTTTTTGATAAATCTTTACAACGAGCTTTTTCGGAACGACCACCACCATTGGTTATGAAAATATATGGAACCTTAATGTTATATTTGTTTTCACCGTTCAACATGCGTAGAGCTTCTGCTGCTTGAGGAATTGTATCTGGACCTCTTATTAAAACACCATCAATATCAAAGGCAAATGCGTAAGAGGCAACACGTTCATGGTCTATAATCTTTTTGTGTTCTCTAATTTGAACTGAGTTCTTTCTGCTGGACAAACTGGTATTACCATTCGAAACTGAGCTTTGAGTGGTTTGACTATCTAGAGGTGTCATTGGGTTTGCACCAATCCATTGATCACTTAAAGATATTGAAGAAACCCTTTTCTTCCTCGTTACAGGTGTAAAACTTTCTGGTTTATCATTTTCTAAAAATGATTTTGCTCTTGGTTTCGATTTTTTTAAACCATCTTCCTTAATTTCCTCTGTAACCTTACTTTTAGGATCTTCATCATCTATTGGAAATGCTACTGGTCCGGATTCATCATCCTCATCACCAGCTATTGTCGAAGAAGCTGTCGTAGTAGTCGCAGTCCTCGCCGATTTCCTTTTTATTGGTTGTTTGCTAAGTTCTTCTAATTTCGCAGAAATCTTATCTGTCATGTTTATATTATTATAATTGTGTTAATAAGGTTATATGATACAATTATTATTCCACTACTGAAAATATTCATAATTCGAACGGAAAATCCTCCTCTCATAAGTGTAAAAGAAACTTTTTGCCGTTGTTTATATACGGTAGACATTATTTAGCAAAGACAATCAATCAACTTCAAAGATAAAACGGAAATCATACACAATTGATCATGTAACATTTACCGAAATCTTACTAAAGCCGTCCAAACCTTACACAAAACAATAGTTAATGGCAATTCTTATTATGCATAATGCTGCCCCCCTTTAATTACAGTGCATTTTGTGTCCTTCTCTAATACAAACCACGATCGAGGCTAGTTTCAGAAAACGTAATTTTTCACCTTTTAGCGATATGCATAGTAGATTGAAAGGGACCTTCAGTCAATAATCATCGTAGCAAACGAGACAATGGGACATACCCAAGTGGGAAAGGGACAACGATTGCAATAGCAAACCCAAAGAGGGTCAAATGTGAGAGGGACAAAATATTTCGTTCGAAAAAGCGAACAGCCACCTTGTTGCGTCGAACCCTCTTGCTTCCCATTTCTCCGCGCTGTCTGGGTGAAAGCTTTTTTTTATTTTTTGAGGGGTACGGACGGCAGAAGATGACGTGGAGCACGGTTTCCGTTCCATGGATTTGCAGAAACCCATACGGCTACGCTACTCGTACCGTACATTAAACATATTATATCGGAGAACGGGCGGTATTGAACGGTGCGGTGCTGTGTTGTTCTGTGTGCTGGATGAATGGAAATCTCATTAAAGCCCACGCACCCAACTGGGAAAGCGGAAACTCCGGAAAACAATACTATAGTTACCGTGTGGGGCAATATCAACAACACTCGCTGGTACTCAATACTCTAAGCGTTTGTGCGAGGATCGACAGAAATTTAAGTAGTATTCGACGGCAGGTGCAGGGCAGGGCTGGCGGCAAAGGGCGAAGGCGGGTGTCGCGAGTCGGGTGGCAAATTTATAAATAACCTGTATATATATAAGGGAAAAGAAGTTGAGGATATATCTGCTTCATCTTGTTTCTTCTTTCCTTCTTTTTAGCCGCTGAGATATTTCAATGTGTGATATACCACCATAGATATAGAGGTATTTCAAAAGAGTTTCAGAAAAAGCAGCATCCCCTGTTGTGTTACATGTGCATTGGTAAGATATATGTGTATTGGAACATATATATATATATCTTCTACATAGAGACACTATCACTCGAAATTTCAAGGCATAGGACACTGTCATAAACGGACCCTCCCAAAATTAAACAAATTATACCACTGCATATTGCTTTACCAATACGTTTGCATTTTTTTTCTTTTATATAGTGTGATTTTTTTTTCTTGTTTTGGTTTGTTTGTCAGATAAGACATGACCAATTCAGAATATAACGATAGCAATAATACATCGCCGTCGCTTTCTTTACAAATAACTGAGGATAATGATAATGATAGCGATAAAGATGATAGTGATGGTAATGGTAATATTATTGTGAAGAAAACAGTTGATGGTAAAATAATAACAACAAATAACAATATGAACTCTAGAATCAATAAACAGCTAAATCAATTACCAGAAAATTTAAGATTAAACGGTAGAACACCTAGTGGTAAACCAAGATTATTTGTTTGCCAAATTTGTACAAGAGCTTTTGCAAGACAAGAACATTTAACAAGACATGAAAGGTCTCATACGAAAGAAAAACCTTATTGTTGTGGTATTTGTAATAGAAAGTTTAGTAGAAGAGACTTATTACTAAGACATGCTCATAAAATTCATGGAGGAAATTATGGTGATACAATTATTAAAAGTAATGTTAGTAGTAGTAGTAGTGGATCTTCTAAAGTTATCAAAAGAAGGCAAAGCTCGACAATATCTCCTCCTTGCATCGGTGCCAATGCAAGACGTGCGCGTCTTACGACAAAACGTCGTGCTTCATATAGTGCGCAATCGGGAAATTATGTGGCCCCTTCCAAAAATGAAGAAAATCATAGAGTAGATAGAGTCAAATTTTCTACTCCAGAATTATTACCAGTAGATTTCAAATGTTATGTTGGCAAAGAAGAAGGAGAGGATGAGGAAGGTCAAAATGCTGATGACGAAGGAAATCATAATGAAGACGATGATACTAATATGTTATTTTCAGAGTTGCCAAATATTAATTTGAATACTCCAAATGAATTTAATTTATTGGACACTGTTAACTGGATTAATGACTATAATGAAAATGGTGTATCTTCATGTACAGGTACAGCAAAGACAAGAGCCAGTTCAGCAGATGTTTCACCACCATCAAATAATAGTAATGATCAAAGATTATTGAATAATAATAAAATAGATAGTGTTAGAAACTCTTCATGGTCGATTAACGAAGGTAGTGGTGGTTTGCAAATAAAATCGTTATTTAGAAACAAAAAATCACCTTCTGTATCCTCAAGTGATAATATTTCAACTGCGAATACCAATGGGAAAAACGATTGGTTTCAAGTATCCTCCACTTTATCTGGTGGTGCTCCTCCTGTTTCGGCATTAGCAAATGTTTATGATAACAGAAACAATTTAGCTGATCTTAAAAACTCTCCCCTGAATGATAACACCCCAAATTCAAATACCAACTCTAATTCTAGTGCTATTTCGGAAAAGTTAAGCAATTTGCAATTTGAGGATGAAATTGGAAATTTAACTAATTTCACGAAGGACGTTCAATCAGTTTTTGGAAGATTTATTCAAGATGAGGAAACCCAGCTTTACTCCACACAAGACTACCATTTTGATAACAATGGCATTGATACCACCATTGATACTAAATTACAGACAGCTACCACTCATGATCATTTCAATAGCCATATGAATAGGGATAATTATACGTTTTATGGTTTGGACTACTTGAGTTTAACGAATATCTCCAGAGCATCCCCTCCTGATGTTTCAGGTTCGGACCATCTGCCGCCATCGAAACTGTTCACTTCAGAATTAAGACAAATGTGTATACACGCACTGAAGTACTATAACACTAATTGCAACAGCAGCGGTGGGAGTTCATCCGGGGGTGATCCAGTATTAATTTCTAAAGATTTGGTCGTACCAAGTTGCAACGAATTAAATTGTTATTTATCTTACTTCCAAGAATACTTCAATTCTCATTCTTCGTCTGTACATCCTGATCTGTTCAACCTAGATTTGCAATCCTTGAGGAGGTATGTCAACGAAGATGAGGTAGGCGATGAAGGGAATGATGCATCTTTACAATATTCAAATTTGGCATGTCTACCTTTATTTATGGCCACTGTAGGCTCTCTTTACAAACCAGGTTGCAATTCCAAGACAATGGAATTGTACGAAATAAGTAGACGTGTTCTACATGTCTATTTAGAGAGTAGGAAAAAACAGAAACAACAGTTACGGTCTCCTGCAAAACCAGGTCAACATGTTTGGTTAATTCAATCGCTTACTTTAAGTATTATTTTTGCTATTTTTGCTGATTATTTGGAGAGAATAGATTCAGAAATGATTAAACGACAAGTATCGGCAGTTTGTTCTATTATCAAAAATAATTTTTTGAACGTCATTTCAATAGATTCTGATGAACTAACACCAACTATAACGACACAATCTCCAGTTACTGCCACCTCTCTTCCTCATAACTATAATTTTGATTCATCTTTTGATTACATTATGTTTGAGTCGAAGATCAGATGCACGTTAATCGTCTACAAATTCTGTCAGTTTTTGAAGACCTTTAATCATGTGAATTCAAAACTTTTTTTAAATGAGCGTGATTTGGAAGGCATATGTATTCCTGATGATGAACAAAATTGGCATGCAGCATCTTTATTACTCCCATATTCACCAATGATAAAGAAGTACACCACCAACTTTCAAAAATTTTATAATAGTTTCACGTTCAACAATGCTGGGATGCATCCCATTCCTGAATCGTTAGCATCAATTATGCTGTATTATGAATTCAATGCGAGTACGTCTTCAACTTTCCACGTATTTTTAACAAGAATTGATACGAAGAAACTAAAAATGAACTTGCCGCCTTCACAATCACAATCAAATTTCGAAAACGATACCCAGATCAACTATACCTCAGTTCTAAACAATGACAGTATTATATTACGAAACTGCTTAATGTCGATGGTTTTCTTTAACAAAATTGATATTGAATTTGGTGCAAAAGTGTGGAATGGTCAACTAAAGGAGTTATCTGATTCTTTCCTAAATTCAAAATATTTAAACATTTTAAACAAGGGATCCTATAGTTTGTTGACAGATTTCCTCGTAGCGTTAAATTTTTCCATTAAAAATATTGCAAATCTCCTAAAGCTGAATGATTCATTTACTAGCATAGAACTGGATAAAACCTGTTTGTCGATGTTTAACCTGCAGGCTTATTATTACGATTTCATGACTCTGATCAAATTTATTATGGATTTTGAAGTAACTCCAAATTTTAAGTTACTTTGCATTTTTACAGAACTCAAAAAGTTAGCTAACAATTTGCTAATTCCCAAGTTCTCAAATCTATATCCTTCAGAGTTCACGAAATTCAAAGATATATCCATGACAAACAATTTCATACGTCAAAACTCATTATCAGATTTGACACCCCATTACTCCTCAATCAACGTTAATAGGCTAGAGAAACTGATCAATAACGTCCTAGTATATTCCTTTAATGATGCTTCCTTTTTGAACATGACTGATCAGCCCACAAACGAATTTTTGTTCAACAAAAGCTATCCAACATATCATCCGTATCTATCATCCGCTGAAACTTCTATGCCCACTTCTTCTTCCTCTGCCGCTTCGGGACAACCACAATCTTCAAGGCAAACACCAGTAGGGTTTACTGAAAGTGTTATGAGCCAGCATAACAATACTCAAGATAATGATGAACCGATGCCAACAAAATCAAGTGTAGATTTGTTATCTTGTTATGACAATGCAAGATCAAGCAAACAAGGGTTTGCCGAAAGATATCAATTATCAGACAAATACATTGTTATTGCTAAATGTTTCTTCATGCACATCAGAGAAACGTATGCTCACTGCCACATTTTAGAAAAGATGGCCAATGATTTCAGAGAGTTTGAGAAATATTTGGACAATGAAAGGCATCATTCATCTATATCAAAATCGCTGAACGAGGAGAGTCATCCAAATAACATGATGATTCTCAAAAGTAGTGCCAATGGCAACAAAGTTGTCATTGAGAACAACAACAGTTCTGGTGATTTACTAAACAAGTTTTTACAGTCTCAAATGTAACCAAAAAAAGGAAGGAAATCTTTTTTTGCAAACATCGAAAACATGAAACAATCAATCTACCCATGTAGCTTACCAATATCATTAAGTTGATCCTCTTATTTTTTCCACGAACCATCAGATTTTCTGATGAAATATATTCAGATTTTGTATTATTATCTATATTAGATTCTATTAATGACGCAATGACCCTATTAAACTTTATAAATGTACGTATTTTTTGAAATGACAAATTGTAATGCAAATAAGTTACGTCATATCAAGAAAAAACTCGACCGTTTCAGTTTGTCAAGTACATCATCGTCCTACACCTTTGGGGTTTTAATCTCATCAAACCCTGTGCTGCCATTGATAACAGTTTGAATTAACCACTCTTTCGATTCTACATGAACATTCAGTGCTATCCTCTGCAAATTCTCGAATTTGTTCATGATATCTTTCCTTATTTTTTCAAGAAGATCGCTGGATATTCCGCTAGTTTTATTAACATAGATCAATACTTCACGATCCTCATCTGTTCTTATGATTTGTTCTAATATCTTCATTACTACACCGAGATTTTCTGCAGCTGTTGCGGTGATTTTCCGTGAAACTTGATACAGTTGCTTCACACCTAGACATGTTAGTGTAAATTCAATAAATTTGTCCAATTCAGAATGGCCATACAAGATAACTGTATAATTGGACATGTTTGTTGACATCGCATCCAGCTGACCGTATAACTTACATCCATCGAGCAGTTTCGAGTAAAATTGGAAAATGTTGCTCGACTTTATTACCCCTGTTCTTGTTTTTGCATTAAAAAGTAATCTGTAACTTTCACCTGATGGCAACAGATATTGATATATAATATCAAATGAGAGTCTTCCCCTATGCAAGCATTCTCTTATAAATTTCCAATGTAACGTGGGCCAGCCAAGTGCAAGGGTTTCCAAATACTTCAAACTTCTCAAATGTTGTTTCGTGATTAGGCAGGCAAATTTATAATCTTTGAATTTCGAGTTTTTTTTCCAAGAGAGATTCAAAGGATATACAGCCTCTCCGCTTTCATCACTAGTAACCAAAGATTCGGATTCAAATAAACTGGAAAAGCCTAAATCCAAAACTTCACCACCTTGGGAATTAATTACTTCACAAAATTTATCGCTGTCCTCATTTAAACCAGTTAGGACGAAAAGACATTTATCAAATATCTTTTTATTCTCATACGCATTGAGTTCATGAGATTGGTCTTGATTTTCAGGAATCAAAGATATAGACGAATATGTTATCCCGTCCTTAATGTCGTTGTCGCCTTCTGAATCTTCTTTATATATAGGACGATTTGGCCTCTCAATGTAGCCTTCTTTTCTACCTTTTCGAGGGGAGACCGTGATGACATTTTTTCTACCGCGAATTGGACGTTGCAGATCTTTGAAAGCCTTTGCCCGCGTATGGGATCCATCCTCTAGTATAACTTTAGGCCGTCTAGTCCATTCATTTAAGTCGATACTGATAGCTCCTAGAGGTTTTATTAAAGTTTTCTTACCTAATTTTCCGGCGGTATTTTTTCTCTTTAGATGAACTGTGTCGTAACCACGAATGCATCTTATAAGGTCTAAATCATGAGATCGACATTGTAAAGCAATGATTTCGTATCTTTTCCCATTTAAACTCACTGAATCCCCAACTCTAACGTCAAGATAATATATGTCATCATTTTTCGTGACGAATTTACCGGTATCAAAATTCACCCGACAGCTCTCTGAATCCTCATCATACAAAGATACACGCCCTGGATAATATTTATAGTCTAAATCGTATTGACACCAAACAGCATCTTCGAATTTTATATCTTTTTTGGAAAGGAATTCATCATCCTGCCTCAATATAGTCTCGGGAAATACAATATCTGTACTTCGGAAACGATTATCAGTCCCATTAGGGTCTCCATCTTGCTCCTCTTCTAGCTCCGCTTGTTCCGTTGTTCTATCATCATTACGATATTCCATTACTTCGCCATTCGGCTCCGATTTACAACCATCCCCATTGAGTGCTACGATACGACGTAACTTTTTTTTGGGTGAAGGCTTACCACTTCTATTTTCTTCTTCTGCTGTTATTTCAACAGTTTCCACATGACCACGCTTTCTGCGAACTTGACTTTGGTCATTCTGAAAATCATTGCAAAATAGATTAACCAGTTTATTCGAACGGGATTTCAAACTTTCCTGCGCGTTCTCTTCATCCATTTCTGGTAATTCTTGAGTTAGTTCGGCTTCACTCATTACAACAATCACATCTCTGTTGGTATCTAAAGCTTCGTGTTCATCACTTTCTTGGCTGGAAACATGTTCCGGTTTACTTGAAATTTGTAGGAGCACTTTTTCCTGACTGTCGTCTGTTTGTGTCACATCTTTTCTCGAATCCTTGTCCTTTGGTGTAGGTGAAGAATTATCGTTTGTCTCGTTTTGCGCTCCACTTCTAGCCTTCGAAGCCGAGCTTGTTTCTGGAACTTCCATTACTGGCTCAAAGATGTTATTCGTTATGTTAAGAGGAGTTTCTAGTCCAGGACTTAAAAAGGTTTGCTCGGGGGACTTCAGAACAGGTTTCAATGCTCCAGGTTCTTTGTCTATACTTTGTAGGAACCCGTCGCTCCTTGATTGTGAAAAAGGTCTTTGAGATAGATATGAAACTATGACTTGTGTTTGGGTCCCGTTTGAATGGCCCAGGAACGACTCATTGCTTCCACCGCCAGCTGGTTCCACAACTTGCGTTGCCACATCTTGGGTCTCAGTTATGTTGATTAGTTGGGTAGATTTGTTGCTATTGAAGACTGTGCTAATATTTGGCCTTAGAACCCACTTTGGAGATATATTTCCGTCAGTCGTATCGTCTATTCGTGAGGGATCAATTGAAACTTCTTCATACCTATTTTCATTGCCGGCAGTATGTAGGGAATTTGATGAAGGACCAAAGACACTTGATTCTTTCGCATTAACTTCACCTCGAATCGACGGTCCTGGGTGACTCGAATTCAGATTATCCACTGGTTCCTCAATTTGTATGCAATTCCTATCTTTAGATTCAGGATACTCCGTATCAGGATCTCTTGGGGTGCTACACATACTCATATAGCCGCTTTTACTAATTTCGCTTCCTATAACCTCTTGCTCATTTGTGATACCTCTGTCATACGCATTCTGGAAGACGCATGAAGAGGTTCTCGCTCGTGTTCTGCATAGTAGTCTTGCAGCATCAACCGAATCCAGTATTCCGTTTGAAGTCAGCGATGATACATCCTCCTTTGAAGACTTCATTTTTCGGCTTGATTTTCCAATGCCACCTGCTTCGATCGTAGCCGCTTCAGCACTCAAACGCGCTTCAGTGATTTCTATAGAGATCTTATCTTCTTCAGATTGCGTGGCTGCTATAAATTCAGTACATGATATTTTCTTTTTTACACTCAGAAGAGTCGGTAAGTATTCACTTCTTTTGGAAAGTGGAGTATCCTCCAGTTGCGCCGACTCAAATTTAGCCAATAAATTTTCTGCGCCTGGCGATTTGTTATCCATGAAAAACTTCGCTATTTTATCAAGGTTGGGAGTTCTTGTGTTATACTTCACCTTCTTGTCGTTTGTTGTACTGCTGTCAAAGCCTTTAGTTGGCGGTGAATCATTGCCATTTTCCATCCAGCCGTGAGCAACTTCTTCCGCTGGAGAAAGTGAACCTTCTTCGTCAGAATGTTGGAATGAATTATATACACCAATCTGATTCCGCTTATGGCCTCTTTCTCCTGATAAACCTCTTTCGATGCTACCTCTAGCTATCGGTGTCGCCGTTTCTTCCCTTCCTATTATCTGATCCGCAACGGGAGTCTCCTGAATTACCTGATCCCTTGCATAAGAATCTCCAGAAGCGTTCGAATGTGGGATGATACCAGTCATACCAGATGTCGTATGTCCTTTGCCTCGTTCTTTTTGTTTTGCATTCACGAGCTTTCTATGAGGCAGGCGGACTTCGCGCAAATACATATTCCATTATGAATTCGCGGTACAAAGTAAATGAGAGATCTGTGAGACACTTTGATCAAGAGGATAGAAGACATTTACACATCCGTTTGTAATGGTACACGAAGGTACGTTGTCGGCTGTTCAGCTCTAGATACCCCTCCCTATTCCTCGGTTAGCTGAAAGTAGCTTCCGTGCAGGGCGATCAACTAACAGATGCAAGGTTATACTTTCAACATAGCATCAACAGATGGAGAAAGATCACTGGACTATTCAAACCTTCTTAAATATTTTGAAGACGAGATAGCACTGCTTGGTTTCGAATTCGCTACGGCCAAGTTTTATCATAAACGATCCTACCTCAGAGTTCTCAAGCTCGTATTTGGATTCTGTCCACTTGAAATCATGGACAATTTATTTGGTAAAGAAACCACTGCAAGAGCACAAATGGAAACTATCATGGCTAAGGAGCTGCTTAAATATCCAGATCTTGATCTTCAAGCAGATGCGAAATTTTTGGCGAAAGCTCTTGCCAAATCGACAGCATCTTCTCAAAGTAGTGTTTTGAAAAATAAAATGACGACTTTGTTGCTCAATAAAGGCATTAGTACTTTCTTTCTTTATTTTGATGAAGATTACTCGCGGGGTTTTGCAGGCTTTCGATGGTGTCTACAGCTTATCTACTATATCAAACGGTTCAACGTTGCGCACCTTGTAGACCAAGATTTCTTTGAAGATTGTGAAAGACTATTCTCTTTACTATGTGCTAGATGCCTTATTTTGGATGTTCGAAGCAAAATGGATACATGGTCGACTTATCAGCCAGTATGCTCAAAACTCGATGAACAAAGTATTTTACAGGGATTACTGTTTAATATAATGGAATGCACAGATCCTTCGACCATGACATCGAGAGACCAATTGGATCGTTTCATTCTGGGTAATTTTTTTGAATATCTTGGAGAGATTGAAGGATCTATAGCCATCTTCAATGGTACTCTCACTGAATATGAGTATGGATCGCTGTCTTATGACTTGGCTCTCCGAGTTCAAAGGGGCAGCATAAATGAAATGATTCGTAAGTACATTCTTGGAATGACAATGAAACTCAATGGAGACCCAGCTGCATTCCATTGCGCGAATAAGGTATTGGAGGGTTTGTTGCTGTTCGGCGCTGTTCATGTTGATATTGTATGCTTCTTTCATTGCTTAAAGAATTACTACCGCACGAAATTGCATGTCAATACTTTAAAAGAGACTGGTTTAACCAAAGAATGCGTGTCAATGGTTGATAACATCGTAGAAGAGTGGGAGACTATCAAAACAGACTGTGACTCAAAAACAATTCAATTACCTCAAGTCCTTTTAAGAACAATAAATGGTGCAATTGTTATGGTAGACGAGGTGTTTGAAGAGTCGTCCCGCGAGCACAAACATGAAATATCTGTGTTATTAAGCTCCATGAAGTTGAGAACCAAGCAAAAATGGTTTGGTGATGCGCGTGTGCACACTGAATACTCAAGATCAGTGCGGAAATTTGGTATTGAGTGGGTAAACTTTTGGAAGAATTGTTATTTGGATAATAATGGGGAGCTACCCCGTGATCTCAATCTGCTATTTTTGAGCTCGCCAAGTACTTTTGAGTAGCTTCCGTGTTTATTGATTATACTGTTCATAAATATGTACGTTGTAGCTAATAAGAAAAAGAGGATATATGTTACGGTTGACCTACTCTTACTTCTATTGAAAGTCATCGTGTTTATGTTCAGCGTTGCTATCTGGAGAAAGTGTCACCGATGTTCCCTTCAAAATGCCCTCCAATGCATCAATTCTTCTTTGATAAGCCTTGATAATACTGTTCTTTTCTTCTAACTCTTTACAATTAAGACTATCATCAGATTTGACTGTGACGTGTGGAGAGTGATTACCAGCCGAAACACTAAATGCGTTCCTACGCCTTGCACCCACAATTGAACCACATTTCTCATTTGAATCCAGCGTAACGGCATCCGGCATATACTCTGTCAGAACTTTTTTATCTAAAAGCATTTTTGTACGATAATTCTCGTAAAATACTTCATTAGTAACATCTTTTAATTCCTGTAAATGAGATCCAAGCAGGATTCCCTTCAAGTAAATGAAATCTGAATGATTGCCGTTCTCTACAATAACGTTTCCCCATTCATACTTCCTAGTGTGATTTGCTGCTCCATTCACGCTTATGATCTCGTCATCACTACATACCACAGAAAACGGAAGCATATCGTTAATTAAAGTTGCTGGATAAATTTGTCTACCTGAGTTGAATGAACTTCCATCTTCAACTTCGAGTAAGCTATCCACTAGTCTATCATCTTTGAAGTCAAAAATTCTAATTTGATGAGTATTAATGTCCCTCATCACTAACTCTTTGTTCAACTTTAACTCTTCCTCTGTTAAAAGATCAGCTTTAGCAAGCACTGGTATGATATTTACTCTACTTTCCAGTTCCTTCATTATTTGGATATCAAACTCCCCAAGGCCTCTTGAGGTTGCTCTAATGAAGTAAATACAAACATGTGGTCGATTATCTAAATCTCCTCGATTTCTTTTTATTCTTAATTCTTCATTCAAAACTGCATCAAATTGATCGTCCAAGTATTCTCTTATTTGATCTGGTGTTTTAGAATTATCAATTTGATCACCACAGCCAGGAAATAACACAATATCGAGTGTAATAGGGGCCGATTTATCCTCATTCAACTGAACAGTTTCTGTAAAAAGTTTAATTGTTGGACTGGATTGGGGGACGTCTACAAGAGTTTCAGAGTCCTGCACAATTGGGAAAATCTTTTTATTGCACAAATTGTTCAGAAATGTTGATTTGCCAATACCTCTCTCCCCAAGGACTAAAATACACAATCTAACTCCCCTTTCGGCATATTTGCGATGTCTGATATGTGCTGTGTTTAGCTCCTGGTAGCTTATTGTGTTGATTTCTGACATCCTGCTTGCCTATTTGATTCCAAACAAAAACTGGAACAGGATACCTTGGAACAAAGACAAAGTTCTAGTTATATGTTCTGAAATAATGACTTTTCATTCTACTTGAATATAAAACAAATACGCATTTATGATTTTGTGTCACAAAATCAAATTTGGCAATCGGAAACTCGGCGGTCGCCGCCGCTGTCAAGAAGTTGTCACTACCAAAAAAAAAAAATTACATATTAAACCTTGGGTTTTTTGTTAACCGGTTCAACATCACTCACACTTTCTGGAGATGATCTTTTCTTGCTATCGCTGACTGTCTTCTCAAATAAATCTTTGATCCTTTTTGATATATGATCGAGTAGCTCTTCTCTGACTTCTCCTGATTTCACCAATTCATAATCATATGGATTCTGAATAGATGATTTATCAACATTTTCATCCTCTTTAATTAAATTGCTGATATCTAGCGCACTGATTTCCAATTTCTCCCGTTTGTTACTTTTCAAGTCAAAAAAATTCTCTTCAATGATTCTATAATCTGTAAATATCTCTTCGAATCTCTCTGCTGTGACCAATACAGGGAACTTATCATGAAAGAAGTTGAGTGGGAACTGAAAACTTTTATCTACAAGATTCTTATATTGTAGTCCGCAGTATATTAGAGATAATGCGACGAATGAATATCCATCGCATAGCAATGAAACTGGTTGAGTAACTGCCTGCACAATAAAAGTTCTCGCCTCTTGTAGAATTTTTGGGAACACGTGCTTAAACTCATCCGGTAAGTTATAGTCTCTATTGAACCGGTAGTATCCGCTAAACATCTCCTCAATGAGTTCTTTAGGATTCTCAATGTTTAAATCAAAACCGAAAGAGCACAATATGTTTTTCTCGTTTTCCACCAATTTGTCTCTAACGTCCCATTTGAGTTTATCTATATTTTGCTTCGCTTTGAATCCACTCAAATCTTTGACCAGAAATTCGCACGTTGCTTTGACGTAAGCATCTATCGGTCTATTATTCTCCATAGATTTGCAAGCTGTTACTAAAATTGCTTGCGATATATGAATACAGTCGGGTAGAGTAGTCGGTAATCCATGTATAAACCAATATCTGAAGAAAAGTATGCATGCTGCGGTATACGTATGATCGAATAAGTTTAACTTTTTTTTTACAGTATAAAAATAAATCAAACATTTCTCCATACATCGTTTCATCTCTGTAGTGGCATGTGGATCGGTTCCGAGCTTTTCTATAATCTCTTTGCATGTAAAAATCCATGGATTTACTGGGGTCCGTATCATATCCGGCCATAATATTCTTGAATTGAACTCCGGCTTAGTATTACGACTTGCTTTTTCTTCTGAATTTGCAGTACTGGAGGGTACTGCTTGATCCTTTGTTACATTCTGTGAGTTGACGCTCTCGTTTTTAACATTAGTAGTACCATTTGAAGATGTACTGACATCTTTTCCACTACTCATCGTCTACAGATACAAAAACCCTTTAAATTTCAATGTCGAGCACAAATTTACTCTACAGATCAGATCAGATTAGATCAATCGAATCAAAATGCACAGCTGGTAGTGAGGGTTTACTTCTTATTGAGCTAATAATTCACTTAGCATTGCCTCTCAAAACACATTTGAACAAGAAAGCGAAGAGATGAAAATGCTCATGGTCCGGGTAACCTTCTCTCACGTTATACATCATGTAATTGCAAAACTATTTATTCCTTAATGTCATTATATTAATCATTATATAGATGATACATGCTCGTGCTTGTGCCAAAGTCTCTAATATCCGTATTATGTACCCAGTGTTATTATTATTAGTTATATTTTTTCGTAGCAAATTTTGTTATCTTCTGTTACAAATGCTCTTAATCTGTTTCTTTGTAGCCTTCTAGTCTTTGTTCTATTCAGCTTTTTTGATATATCATTTTCATTACTAACTAAAGTTGTTAAATCGATACCCGTTTTTGTCTGAACGTGATTTTTGTTACCGGAAACGCAACTCTGGTAATCGGTAATCTCACTCACATCATTCGAAGGGCCAGGCATTGTTTCTTCTATAATCAAGTTGCATCTCTCCAGTTCTTCCAAATAACCTTGTGAAATGTTTCTTTTGTAACTGGAAGAGCTGGAGGAAGGCGATATATGGGAGTTATTCTCGTAATCATGCATATTTTGATCTTCATTCAATGCTCCATAAAACTTCTTTTTCTTGGATTTTTTTTGATTGTTTAAAATACCATAATCCTTGGATATCAACTTCTCAAATAACGCGGCTTTGTCCTTGACTTTACTCGAGTTTCTCAATCTAAGAATAGACTCTGATGATGAAGATGCTCCACCATCGGAATTACTACCGCTCAAATGATCAGATACATGTTCCAGCTCGTAGATAGATGAATGCCATCCACGATCGGACAATTTTGGCGGTAGATCAGAAAATATAGAGGTTGCTGAAGATTTGGAATAATTTGAAGAGGTCGGTGAGATCGTTCTTGTTTGTTTTATTGTGGGTTCAAAGCTTGCCTTACTACTTTGGATAGGTGTTCCTAGGTTACTATTCACATCATGCCCATTATCGGATGCATTTCCTTTCACGCCGTTTTGCGCTTGATACGTGGCATCGTAGCTTTCTTCCTGCTTGTCGTCTTCTTTTTCTGTGTCCTCCTCATCTTTGGCTGATGCTGCTCGGGCGATATTGTGGAAGCCTTGCAAAATTTTCAAATATGTCAAAGTCTCCTTATCTGAGTCATTGTTTGAATATAATTCGTTTTCAATCCTGTATTTTTCATTGGCGTCTCGTATATCATTCATAAAATCGATGTCTTCATTTTCCATTAGTAACAGTTGCGAACCTTGTTTCTCTATTGTCTTTTGAGCGGGCATGCCTAATTCAAATTTCTGTTGCACGAGCTGTACAGATTCAATAATTGACATATTATGCTCATACGACAATTTGAGTAGAACATTTCTGCTACCATTCAATATATCAAATACATTGAATAGGAGTCTCTTGGTCCATTGATCACGCCTACTGTTCACGTCCATTAAATCATTGCTAAATATCAAATTTTCGTTGGCCAATATTCGCAATAATCTACAACATTTAGCTATATGTTGAAGCTCTTCCATATCCAGGTATGATAGTACACGAAAGATAACATTCAGCGGTAGATCGGTCAACGATTTGGGTGTCCTGTTAGGATTCTGGTTCCTCATTGTTTCTATTTGGATATGGTAGTACAACAGTACAGCAATAACGCAATCGAAAAACAAAGCAAAAGGGAACGATATCTTGGATTGATTTGTGAGATAGCACGTTTAGTGTATTAAATAAGTAGCCAAATAATGTCCGGTTAATAGCGATAACGTTTGATCAGCGATAACAAAGTCTCATATTTTGTTGATTGGTGATCTAATGGGATCCATGTTTTTTGAGTTGTTCTTGCCTCTTAGCATGTTTTCGTTTTGCCCGAAAAGGCAAGTCTTTGTTTTGTCACGTGCCATTTTGCTACTACTGTATAATCATCACAATTTGCTGACTAGTAGCAATTGATGCAAATTCAATTATCGTAAATGTAGCTGAGAGAAAGTGCTTTTGTGTTTATGTATGTCTTTGCTGTTTTGAGGATATTTGTGTGTTCAATGACAGCAGCATTGTTGTGGACTAGATGAACAATAATCACCTGAAAAGCGATGAAATCACTGAAAAGCAGAAACTAAGACCACAGAATGATTGGTAATCTGATTGGTTATAGCTTTTTTTGTATTGCAACTGTCACTGCCGGGCTTCCTAGTAATAGCGAAACGTTGCTTTCAAAGGACTACGAATCTATTGTGCAAGGTGTCCCCCCCTGGAAGCAACACTTATATGAGCCAATTGATGCGGATTCGCGTAAATGGGCCTGCTTAAATGACTCGTCGATTTTGCTGGAGATAGAACAAATCAATGACGGCATTTGTGACTGCCCTGATGGGTCAGATGAACCGGGAACTGGAGCATGTGGTGCCAGTGGGCCACAATTTTATTGCCAGAATAATTTGTTCATACCAAGGTTCATATCACAGAGCAAAGTGAATGATGGTGTATGTGATTGTTGTGATTGCAGCGATGAAGCTTTGGCACCAGCAGAGCCATTCTATAGGGGCTCTAACTGCTCTAAGTTAAAAAATTCGTTTGATGAGTTGGTCGCAAACGAACTGCAAGAATATGGAAAAGGTGCGAAGGCTTTGAAAAGACTTTATTCTGACGGAAAGATAGAAACCATATCGGCGAGTACGACTAAGGAGACTTTGTCTGAAAATGTCAAGACTCTCTCTGAAGAGTTGTTAAAAAGCGAAATGAGATTAAACCAGGTAAAGGCCGGATATTCAGAACAACTAAGGTCTGATAACCCTTTATTATATGAATATGATCAGATAGATGTCCAATATATTACTTCCACGGTAAACTCATCATTCAAGGATATCATTGCTATTAGTCGTGCGTACGAGAGAATAAATGAAATAATGGAGGGCTTGCAACAATCGTACTCCCCTTCCTTGAACGATAGGGTTGTAAATTCTAATATGAAGAGATATAGAAATCTCAATAATATTGAATTAAGCAAATTGAATTGTGATTCTAAGATAGAAGAGGAGCAACGTAAACAATTTATGGAGTATTTCGGAGATGAATTACCCCAGATGTTCATAGATGGCAAGACAGATAAAGCTCCCAAATACATTAATGGTAAAATAACTTTCGTAGAAGCTTTGGTTCTAGGGAAGGCTGAATACACGGAAACCGTGATAAAAGCTGCGCAAAAACTCAATGAGATAATGGCAGACATCTCGGAAAATCATAACGTTAATTATCAAGACAGTGGTGTGAAGCATGCTGTAGAGTCGTATAAGGGTTGGTTAGGTACATACAATGCTCTGAAAGTGGTGAAATTACCTGAAAAACTAATCCAAAATTTGAAAGAGCTGAAAGGTTTCATTGCTGAAAACGCATCAAAGTTATTGACTTCAGAAAATGATCTGGAAAGCTCAATCACGAGAATGGGATTCTTCCAGAGTGTCGATTTCTTGATGCATGAAATAACAAATGCTTTCAGACCAAATTTAAGAGAACAAATAAAAAGAGGTGAAGCAGATTTATTGAGGCTTAGAAATGAATTGGAAATTAAGAGAATACAATATAATAAGATAGTGACAGAAGAAGAGAATGAAAAGAGAAGTAACAATAGAGAGAGTCTAAAACAATTAAGAAAATTGATTGAGCAAACTTCACCTTGCGTCAAAGGAACAATTGATAATTATTCGTATGAGATATGTATCGATGGACCAATTCATCAAATAGAAAATGGGCAAGAGGGGAAAGTGGTCAGAATTGGGAATGCCAAAGGTCTAACCTTCAACAGGCTGAGAAACATAGAGAAATATGCCGAAGAACTAAAAATGAAATATCCGGACGAAGATGATCTTGTAACGGAACTAATTAGCGAAGGAGAAGAAGGGCAGCAAGTGTATCTGTTCGGTAATTTGAATGAGGCCAACAATGGCCTTGAAATACAATACGATGGAGGTGATAAGTGTTGGAATGGGCCACAAAGATCAGCAACAGTGTTCGTCCAATGCAGTGATGTCTTCGAATTAGGAAAAGTTTCCGAAATTACCAAATGCAACTACAGCATCGAATTGAAAGGCCCCATTGGTTGCAATGCAGACTTTACATATAAACCACCATCGAATATATAGTTAGTTAGTTAGTTAGTTATGTGAACAAATATCATCACCCCTTATTTAGGGCTCGCATGCTTCTCATCATTATACACGTTGAGTACGGGTAACCGCACTGCTCATTACCGAATAGAGGCAAAACGCGAAAATGACTCTTCGGCTCGGCTCATTAAACGAAAGGGATTCATGACGCGTCTCTAACAAGGAAGACCAACTATCAACAAGACAACGATGAAAATAACTCAAGTGGTGTATAACAATTCAAAAAGGCATGATACCCTGCGTTGATGTGAAATCTTTTAGCTTCTGTTTTATACAAAAGCAGCCTCAAACGTAGAAAAAACGTTGAACAGCAATGAAACCACGGGGAGATGACGAAACTCCAGACACCACTCTACCCGAATGAATAAGGATGGTGCACAAAAGCTAAGCCAGCAGAAACATGCTCGATCATGGATGAGCTGAAAGATTGAATTCAGGTATCCAAATCGATGTGATGAGCCGTAGATCCGTATAAAGACATTTCGAACAATCCAAATAGCCGCACGCCTGTCTTACGTATACGTATATATATGTATATATAAGAAGCTACTACTAAGCTTCAATTTCCTCATTCATACATAACGATATATTCTCTTATTTGGTCATCACTTGAAGGATAATGGCTGTTAAGAAAGATAGGATTAAATTTGTACCGGTTAAAGAAGTTTCTTCCGAAGATGACTATACGACAGTTGATGATATCAAGCAGTTGGAATGGTTTGTTAACTCGCATAACAAGCCTGCTGTAAGAAGTAACAGTTTTATCAAAGCAGTGAAAAACTCCGTGGAAACCAAGATCGAGACTCAAACCATATACTTTACTGATTTAGAGAATGGTCGATGTGGGTTTGTTCAGCTACTTTACTCCAGTGTAATGGGTGGCATCTACAAAGGTTTTCAATTGAACTTCAAAGTATTTCGTAGTCGTGATACGAATGATGAGGAAGACATTGATGTTTGGGAAAGCTTTAAGCTAGAGAATGTTAAAGAATTTAAAGAGTTGAAGGTTGTGTCACGTGATGTTGTATTTGAATTCAAGTCCACTGAGTCAGATAACTTAGTAGCACAATTGGAGATCAAAGTTGACATTCCTAAGACTGCTTCTTCCACTGGGGTCAAAATCGATCTTATTGTTGATTTGTATCAAGGTTTTATGGTGAATCCGAACGGTTGTAATTATTATTTGGAAAAATCTATAACAAGGGAGGAATTGACAAAGAAAGAGATACGTTCAAAGAAGGTTTTAAGGCATTTATTTGTCCCTAGAGTTAACTGTCAAGGTACAATCTCCTATCAGAATTCTAAGAATAAGGAAATTTTATTGATTCTAAAGCATACACCAGGTTTATACATCGACGCGGTTCAAGGCTTGGTGCCTACCAAGGCAGCAAGTAAGTGGAATTTCTTATGTTACCAAGATAAGATACGTTCGATAGTATGTATGGAATTTACCACCACGGAAGAATACAACGAGACCACCGTAACTGTGTGGTGCTCTACAGAACATAATAAGATTGCTACCGTGGGTTCAAGTATAAATGCCACACCCGTTGAATTTGAATCAACTGAAAAAGATGCTCAAAACGGTTGGTTTTATCCAACAAGTATTGTTTTCCCACTGGGTTTTAAAGAGGACAAATTAAAACTTGTTAATAGATATGACGTTATGGGTGAATTGCCTTATATCGTTAAATCCTTAGCGGAAAATATTGCCAAAATCAAACCATTTATTTACCAATATTGTCAAGATTCTAACTATAAAGGTGAAGAGGGTATATCCATAATAGAAAGCACCTTTATCTCGTAGCATCTTCTTCCTGCAATTATAATCTACCTAATATATAATCCTTAATAATGACGATACTTAACTCTTTGCATTCAAAATCTTAAGTGAGGTGCTCTCCAATCAGGTAATGTTTCCTCCCTTTGTAAATCTTGATGATCTTTTGGATATTTATAAGCGAATTTTCTAATTGCTTTACAATCTTCGTCGAAATATGGCTTTATATCTTTTAAGTTTTCGATTTTTTTGAAAAATTCTTCATCTTTACTGTGTGTGAATGGGAATGCGTTAGTCAATCGTACCAAGGATTCGGATAAATGTTGTTCATATGGGTTACATATTGTGGATTTGAACTTTTTTTCAATATGGAAAAAAAGCCATGGCTTCTTTTTATCATAACTATTGAAATCGTAACCCAAAAAGATCAGATCGGAATTCTCAAAATAAGTGGGAGGTGCCATAGATCTTTCAACAAGTCTTATTTCAAATGGCAGATAGGGTAGTTTATTTCCTGATGGCGAAATTTCGACTTCTGTTTCACAATTGTTACGGGAAAATTCACCTAAATTAAAACAATAAATCCCAGTCTCTTTTATGAAATCAGATATATTCGCGGATGTACTCCTTGCCTCATAATTGGCATATTGTGAATTTCTTACTTCGGTAACAAGTCCAGGTAATTTACTTGCAGCATACAAATTATCAATGTAAAACCAAGCATTGATGAACACACGATGGTTTTTTTTACTATGAAAATACGAATATGGTAAAGTAAAATTCCCCGTGAAGATTGGTTTGTGGTAATCCAGTGAATCTCGATCTTGTAATAACATCGAATGGTTCCAACATTTAAGGGGGCCATTTAAAGCGTTGTAAACCACATACCAAGAGTCTTCGATGAATTCACAGAAGCCTACACTGTCGTCCGCCAAACACTCAACAATCAACCTAGCAGGTTTCCGAAGAAAGTCCAAACTCTCGACGTATTTGGCAATTGGTTTTTTAAGACTCTTCCAAAACTGTCCTCTCTCATTTTCTGTTGGCGGCAGCCACCTTAACATCCTCTCTTTGTACAGGTCATTATGCATGCGATAGAATTGTCTGTTCAATGAACGTAGCTCCCTGGGACATTCAAGTTGCAACTTCCACAGTATTTCAATGGGAAGATCTGTAAGCTGTGTCATTTCCCGCTCTCTTGAACTATAATCATTTATAAAATTATATATTCAATTGATTGACCATCATCAATACAAATATCATTGATTCAATAGCGTTTTCCCTTACGGATTTGATAAATTCCACAGTCGCGTGACCAAATATACCCTTCTTCAAAAAGAAACGATGAAATTTGAAAATTCTAAAAGCTGAAAATTTTCCCCATTAAAGCTCATCTCATTACAACTTGTTTATAAGTACAACAAGGTAAAAATACATGAGTGAAGAGATCTTTCGAATTAGTTTATACCCAATAATTGATAGTTCAGGTGAATCAGTGGCTACTATAGTGATTGCGTTTTTCAAATCGATAGTATAGTACGAACCAAGAAGGGATCAAAAGTAGCTTATTTTTTAAAGATAACGTTTCAAATTTATTGGAGACAAGGAATATCAATAAGAAGGAAAATAGCAAAACATAACAGCGCGAAATTTTATACTCGTTTGCTCAGGTATCTTTTGAGTTAGGCAATACGAGAAAAAGTCAAAAAGGATGGTAGGGACGAAGACTCCTCGAAAAAGTGTGGTGAACCATAATGCTGGACGCGTGGGTCATAAACTGCCGGCGAATCTTGCCAAACTGAAAAAGAAGAGCTCTCTTAATTCATCAGGTTTCTCCTCTAGACCCAGGCGGTTTAGTTTGATATATTCTTCGGACTCTTCGTTAAGTGACGTCTCTGAGGTAGGCAATAGAGCCATGAACCTCAAGAATTCAGCCAAGAAAAGAAAGAACGAGAAAGTAAAGAGTATATCCAATAATGCATCAGGTAAAAGAAGTAAGCTGATACAAGATCATTCAATTGAAGAAACAAATAATGGTGATGATGATGAAGGAACAGAGTCATCGGATTATCAAGTCATTGCAAGCAATGACAGTGATAGTGGTAGTGGTAGTGGTAGCGACAGTGATAGCGAAACGACAAGTTCCGATGATGCAAATATAGATTTTGTTAAGTTAACAGCACAAAGGAAAAAGAGGGCGATGAAGGCTTTATCCGCCCTAAAAAGAGGGAAATCTCCTACAAAAGTAAATGCAGAAGGGGAGCAAAGGTTACAGAAGCAGCAGATAAAACAAGAGAAGGATACAAAACAAGACATTTCAAATTCATTTTCCGCTTCAGAGTCAGATTCGGGGTCGGTTTCAGATTCAGGTTCAGAGACTAGTAACGTTAGTACGGCATTGACATTCAATTTTAGAAGGGATGATGATGGTATAAGGTTTGGAGATGTAAGCAACCATGGTAGTGAAGAAGATATAGGTGAGGAAGTTAAAGACTCTAACGAAATCAGGATACCCATGCGCTCTAGTGACAACTTAAACCAATTGCATGTTCCTCACTTCTCAGCTTCTGAAGAGTCGGAATACGATATTGATCAAGATGCTTATTTCAACATCATTGACGATGAAGATAATGCATCTGTGGGTGAAATAGATACAGGTTTAGAAACTGGTGAAGATGAGGTACCAATCCTGCATGAAGAGGAGCAAAATATTGTCACAGAACTGCAAAACGAAGAAGAACTATCGTTTGATGGTAGCATTCACGAAGATGGATCTGACCCGGCTGAAAATATGGCCTTATCTTTACAAAACGGTAAAAATGACTTGGATGAGGAAGAAGATTTCGACGAAGAAGATGATGAAATAATGACTGTTTTTGATATGCCGTTCTATGAAGACCCCAAATTTGCAAGTCTATACTATTGCGAAGATGGAAGTGAGCCTAGGCTGAGTTTGAGCACATCATTGCCCTTACTTATGACAGATGAAAAACTGACCAAACTTAGGAAGAAGGAAGCGAAGAAAATAGAACGCAAAGAACGTATACAAAGACGAAAACTGTTGAAGGAAAGTCAAAAGACCAAAAGATCTCAATCAAAAACTCCACAAGTGGACGGTGATGAATACATATTCGGTGTTTTCTTTCAAAGTGATAATGGAGAAAATGATGGTGATCATGATGAAGACGATAACATTTCTAAACACGATAAGCGAGCTCTTGGATTAAATAAGAATTTGGACTTAGAATCACCCTTACGTCGACTAGGTTCTGCCGCTGCTTCCGATGCTAGTTCAGACGATGAATACGACAATATTTTACTAGACATTGCACATATGCCATCCGATGATGATGATCATGATCACGATGATCATGTTGAAAAAGAGAAAGAGGAATCCAACGAGACGACGAACGGTAGAGGCAATATTGAAGAAATTAAACAACATTCTCGTTCCTCCTCTGATGACTCAGGTTTAGATTTGGACGACGATGACGGTTACGATGATGACGATGAAGATATGAGCGTTACAAATGTTTTTATTGATATTGACGATTTGGATCCTGATTCATTTTATTTTCAGGAAGATGAAGAGAACAATTCTTCATCATACTCTGATATGATGACTGATGATACTGACGTGCATAGTAATAAAACTGCCCTAAAAGATGATTTAATAGAGACAGTGGTGTATGTTGACGATGAATCTACGGATGAAGATGATAACCTTCCTCCACCAAGTTCCAGGAGTAAAGTAATTGGATCTAAAGCAAAAGAGGTAGTCAGTGCTAATGTTGTTGGATTAAGACCACCCAAATTAGGCACATGGGAGACAGATAGTAAGCCATTTACCATCATCGATGGGCTTTCTACTAAATCCTTATATCCATTAATACAGGAACATCAGCAGCTCTTAGAACAACAAAAAAGAGCACAATCTCAATCTCCCGATTTACGCTCCGCTCATGAAATCAGTTCCGCAAATGGTGATGAATTGACATTAAATGAATTGTTGAACATGAGCGAATTGGAAGATGACGAAAACAGTACACCTTCATATTCTCAGGCGGTTTCTGATTGGTACGAAAAACCTAAAGTTCCCTTGTCCGCATTCAGAAATAAGGGTGTGAATTCACATGAGGAGGACGAATATATGCTTCCAGTGAACTCCACAAGAAAGGTTCCTATTGGCTATATTGGAAGTGAAAGAACGAGAAGGAAGATTGATAGAATGAAGGAATTACAAAGAAAGAAAACTGAAAAGAGAAGAAAATTAAAGAAGAAAAAAAAGTTGCTGAAATTGAGGAGAGAAAAGGAAAGATTGGAAAAGGTAAATTCTTCTCTAAGCGAAAAGACACCCGAAGTTGAAGAGGAGAGAGTTTTACTGCAGGCTCCAAACAAGGACCGTGAATCCTCTCAATCCCCGGAATACCCAGCAGACATGAAAGAGGATTTTGTTAAAAGTGTCGGTTTGGAGGAAATACACGCTATCCTAGGCAAGGATAATAGCGACATAATGGATGGAAGCGTTCCTCCTTATAACTTAGATGAAGGGGACGTAGTTGCTATCGACGGAACGGATGCTGATATCCTGGCATCCTTGACTGCACCTATCCAATTGGATGAGTTTCACACCGGTCCATCTTGGAGACGTCGACAAAGTATGGTAGAAGCGGCTGCGGAAAACCTTCGATTTACTAAAAATGGGCTTTTCAGTGAAAGTGCCCTGGCTGATATTGAGGGGATTATTGGCGACGGCAAGGGGGCGGGCGCCTTTGAGTTCAATGAGGCTTTGCAATGAATACAAATTATATTTTTTTATGCTTTCTTTGTAATACACTATCTGGAGTTTATTTTACTATTGCATTTCATTCATGGATATGATTTTTCTTGAAAGCACGTTATAATGTAGACGTATATAAGAAGCATAAAAGAAAAGATGGGATAAAGTTGATTGTTTCTTATTTCAACGACAAGTTGATCCGTAGCTACTGCCTCTTCATGGTTAATTAATTGATTGATACTCTTTTGATTTCGTGCATAATGATTGAAAAATTTCAAACCTCATCTCATCGCGCCATCTTAATTTAAATGACAGTTATAAAGTATTCATTCCTGCTTTGGTATTTCAAAAACATGAAAACTAGGCATAGGACTTCAGCATGGATCTAAAATCAAGTTACACAAACATCACACTGAATCCTATCTATGCAGGTAGTGGTGCTATCGCCACCGTCTCAGAGGATGGCTCAATACTTGCAACTCCGATGCTGGATGAAATCAACGTCATTCAACTATCTCCCACTCGTGAAATTTTGCACACGATTGAGAATGAAGACGACCAAGAGATTACAGCGTTGAAACTAACTCAAGACGGCCAGTATCTTTGTTTTGTATCCCAAGCTCAACTGTTGAAGATATTTGACCTAAGATCTAAAAGGATTATCAAGTCCATGAAAATATCTTCGCCATCTTATGTCCTTGATTCAGATTCTACTTCTACACTGGTTGCTATTGGTGGTACTGATGGAAGTATTATAATAGTTGACGTTGAAAATGGATACATCACGCACTCTTTCAAAGGTCACGGTGGGACGATCTCAAGCTTGAAGTTTCATGGAGAACTCAATGGTAGCGTCTGGTTATTAGCGTCTGGTGATACTAACGGTACTATCAAGATCTGGGATTTGGTTAAAAGAAGATGTCTACATACCATGCAAGAACACACTGGACCAGTAAGAGGTATAGATTTCCGCGAAAATGGGGACGAAGGTCAATTACAGTTATTGTCAGGTGGTAGAGATGATATCGTCAATCTATGGGAGTTCGGCATGAAGAATAAATGTAAACTATTGAAAACCTTACCTGTTCACCAACAAGTCGAATCATGTGGATTTGCTAATGTGGGAGACGCAGATGTTATTTATACAGCCGGTGGCGATGCAACTCTCCAATTACTTTCCCTTGAAAGCGGATTGGTCATAAAAAAGACTAGGAAGCCGATAGAGGAGCTTTTCATTGTAAGTGTGTTGCCAATATTAGATGGTTCAAAGCTATACCTTGTTTTATCAGATCAGACATTATTACTGGTGAATCTGAAAGATGCGATCGCAAATATCGAAGAGGAAACGATAGAAGTGGAATCATGTATTGCTGGTAATCACGGTACAATTGCGAATTTCAAAGTTGTAGGACCTAACAAGGATAAGTTAGCGCTAGCTACGAATTCTCCAGCGTTAAGAGTTATACCAATGCCATCTATATCTTCTTCGGAAATTGAACTACCTATCGACGTTGAGATGTATGAAGGACATAATGATTTGCTAAATTCCGTGGATGCTACTGAAGATGGACTATGGCTTGCTACTTGCTCTAAAGATAGTTGTGCTATACTATGGAAATACGATTTTGGCTTTGAAAAGTTTGTTGCATATGCTAAATTTGAGGGTCACGCATCGTCAGTCACTGCGGTTGGGCTGCCAAAGGTAATGTTGAGAGGCTGGCCGGAATTTCTAATCACAGCCTCCAATGATTTGACAGTTAAGAAGTGGAAAGTCCCAAAACCTATTGAAGGCCAAACAATCGATATGCAAATCATAAAAGTATCTGAATATACTCGTCACGTTCATGAAAAGGACATCAATGCATTGTCATTGGCTCCTAATGATACTGTATTTGCAACTGCTTCATACGATAAAACGTGTAAAATATGGGACCTCGAAAGCGGCGAACTGAAGGCCACTTTAACTAATCACAAGCGTGGTTTATGGGATGTGGCTTTTTGCCAGTACGACAAACTTCTTGCTACATGCTCAGGTGATAAAACAATAAAGATCTGGAACTTAGATACCTTTTCAGTTGTCAGAACCCTTGAAGGCCATACAAATGCGGTGCAAAGATGTCTATTCATGAACAAACAGAAGCAATTGGTGAGCAGCGGCGCGGATGGCCTTATCAAGATATGGGATTGTTCTACAGGGGATTGCCTGAAAACTTTGGATGGGCACGCTAATAGAATATGGGCATTAAGTGTTTTAAACGACGGCGATCTCATTATAAGCGCAGATGCAGATGGTGTATTTCAGTTTTGGAGAGATTCCACTGAGGAAGAAAAAGAACATGACTTAGAAAACGAAAAATTAAAAGTTGAACAGGAGCAATCGCTACAAAACTACCTGGCTCAGGAAGACTGGACTAATGCATTTTTACTTGCTATGACTCTGGATCACCCTATGAGACTTTACAACGTTTTGAGGCAGTCCTTAAATAAGGGTGAACGAGCCACTTCAAAAGCCATATTTAACAAAGAACTTGATGCGGCAATTTCTACTTTGAATAACGATCAATTATTATTGATACTAAAAAGATGTAGGGATTGGAATACGAATGCAAGAACGCATAGCGTGGCGCAGAAAACAATCAAGTGCATATTATTACATCACAATATATCTGAACTGAGTGAGATCCCGGGTTTAGTACAAATAGTGGACTCAATTTTACCGTACATGAAAAGGCACTTTTCGAGAATTGATAACCTGGTTGAACAAAGCTATATACTGGATTATGCTCTGGTAGAGATAGATAAGTTTTTTTGATAGTGCCGTTGCTTTAAGTTTCTTGTACATTATATAATTGAATGGTACTTGAAGCTCTCAAGGAACTCTTCGCCAAAGACACGAAAGGAAGTGTTCTAGTCATCAATTAACCCGTATTTCTTCCAATTCATTTGGGATAGTGGCCGAGTTTTTCAATCCAAATTACCTTCGATAGAGTAAATACTATCTTATATTTCGTGTATGATATTTAATGATAATTTGCGACACCAGCGTTTGTTACCCTCCCTAATTGAAATTTTTTATCACGATGCGATGAGATGAGGTCAGAGATAAGTAAGATACGACGCATGATGCACATATCACAATTTGGGTCTTAAAGTAAAGCCTGTATACCATATCTTCTTGCCTTTTCAAAATGGTTGAAGATAAAATTGGAGCACTAAATAATGTTGCAAAGAAATCTAATAGAAGAAAGAAGAGAAGAACAGTGGATATCTCAGATTCTTCCTCTTCATCAGCATCTGAGGTTGAGTCTGAAGCCGAGATCAAAATAGTCAATAGTGTCCTCAACGAAGATATAGAGCTTACAGATAGTGATGCACCTTTGGAAGATGAACCTGCCGAACAATTAGAAAAAGGCAATGTTTCCGAACAGCTAAATGATGAAACCAGAGATAAACTAAATTCAATTGCATTTACTAGAACAGAGATTACTGAACAGAATAATTTTGATCAAAAAAACAGCAAAGCTAATACCATTGATTTGAAAAGAGTGAACGAGACTATAGAGGAAGCCAAACTGAAATTTGCCACATTAGCCGATCAAGAAAAGCATGACGTAATACATGGTGGTGCATCTTCAACCAGCGAGCTCAAGAATTCATATCTAGAACTGATGTTCGAAAACTATGGCGAAGATATCAACTCATTGAGAAAGGCGCCTGATTTCACAAATAAATCATTAGTTATGTTGGCGAACGTATTAAAAGATGGTTCAGCCATGTTTGATGTTGAGACTTTGAAAGCGATTCTTGAATCCAAGTAAACATAAACGTCGATCTCAAGCAGTAGTGATTTTGGGTAAAAAAATGCAAAAATCGCCATGGAATTTAATAAATTTGTTATCGTTATATATTATACATTTATAGCAGGAAAAAGGAAGAAAAAAAGCTTGGTGAAGTGGATCTAAATTTATTCAGAAATATGCGATTCATTTTTTCTACCTCTTCTTTTGGTAAGCTTCAGTATTCTTATCCTAACAATCTTACGAAGAACCAAGCCGCCCCAGCAGCTACACCTCCCACGGCAACCATTTGAAAACCATCACTAACCTTTTTCGCTAATGTACAATTGTCACTCATTGATACCTGAGTTTTGAAATATCCGAACCAAAACAGTGTAATGGTCATTACTAAAATCGACCAGTTTAGACCTGATCCCACTTCACTAACGAAAAAATATGGAAGTAGTGGTACCAGGCCACCTAATAAATAACCACCACCAATGGTAAATGCACTAATAAATTGCCTATTTTCAGCAGGTTCCTCTAATCCTCTTCCGTATCTAATAATGAAGTCTACCATCAGCTCGGGAGTCCTTTGCAAATCCTTAATGAAGGACAGTATAGTTTCGTCTGAAAAATTTGGGTTAATCTCCAATAAGATATCTTCAATTTCATGATTTATAAGATTCATATTATCATAAAATTTTCTCTTCTCTTGTTTTACTTCGGCATGATAGTAATCTCCTTCACTCTTTGCGCCTAAATAACCACCTAGGCCCATTGATATAGCACCAGATATTAATTCCGCAAACCCACCAGTTATGACCAATTTGGAATCACCTAAGGACGATAAACCTGCGGTTAATGCAAAAGGAACCGTTAAACCATCACTTAATCCAATAACTAAATCACTAATGACTCTAGGATCCACGGAGTTAAAAAACCCTCCCTTCGATTGAGAAGAATCATCATCTTCGTATTTGTCTGACCCCGAGGTTATTTGGCTACTATTATGAGAATTAGAATGTGAAAGCATCGGTCTCGCGGATTCCAAATCCGTGTTGGTACCATAAGCTGTATTCAAAGATGATGCATTATCATTCGTAAGCAAAGGAGCAGTATTTCCGCGATCACAATTACTCTTTTTATTACCGGATACCAGATTCACAACTGCATTTTTCAAACTAACTACTGACATCCTTTTTAGCACTACTATTGAAATGAAAGCTTCGGTGTTTGTTTTTTTATTTTGTGATCAATTCGAATTTCGAACTATATTTGAGCAAAACGAAAACACAGAAAGGGCACACTGTTGAAGATACTTATCAGTCGGTGACGGTAGTGGGACGTTAATCTCTTCAACTACTACAGTATAACCCGCTTGTAAATTTCTTTGACACAATAAATACCCACTTCAATAAAAGTGTATTTCAACTATTTTTTTGCAATTGATTTCGTGAATGTTTATTATCTGGTTTAATAACGTAATAATCTCCTTCCCTAGCCTATTTTTCTGACGGGCGAACAGAGATACCCGAGCGCCATTGACCAATCAAAACCGAGAACGTTACTAATAGAACATGTACACTGTTTTAACAAAAGTAATCAGATACAGTATATAAATTACCATTTATTGCCATACCAAGTTATTTAAAGTCATGTCTACTATCCTTTAGTTTGTGAGACTTTATCTCGCTTTCTAAAGAATATTTACATTTAGTACCTTAAATCGAGTATTTTGTTGGGTTGTGATAAGTTACCAGAAAAACAAAGATTGCAAAGAAAATGATAACATTTAACCACACAGTGAGCAGATTCTAACGTACAGCATTATGAAAATATATGTTCCTTTTGTAAACTCTTTCTTATTTTACTAATACACTATTATACATTATACCCAAAATCATACATATACATTTAATATATATAGACATCCATTTAAGCTTGACTAGCAGCAGAAGAGTACTTGGTAACAGCTCTAGTACCTTCAGAGACAGCGTGTTTAGCTAATTCACCTGGTAAAATCAATCTAACAGCAGTTTGAATTTCTCTTGCTGAGATGGTAGATTTCTTATTGTAAGCAGCCAACTTAGAAGCTTCGGTAGCGATTCTTTCAAAGATATCGTTAACAAAGGAGTTCAAGATAGACATGGACTTTTGAGAAATACCGGTATCTGGATGTGTTTGTTTCAAAACCTTGTAGATGTAAGAAGAGTAAGTTTCCTTTCTGACCTTGGATCTTTTCTTACCACTTTCAGCAGAAGTAGCGGTTTTCTTGGCAGCTGGCTTTTTCTCAGCTGGAGCTTTTGAGGCAGGTTTCTTTTCAGCTTTAGCAGACATATCGATTCTTGTGTACTTGTTTTATTGTTTTTGGTTTATATGTATAAATCAAATAATAGCAGCACCCTAGAAGGAAGAATAATAAACAAAATACATCTATCATTAAACCATCCAATACCCTTCCCCTTTTATATGAAATAAAACACCATCTGCAACTTCGATACGCCAACCATATTTTCAAAAGCAAAGCACTGCCTTTTGGATCACTATAATGCCTTACTGAAAGGACCCGTTCTTATTGTTTCGCGCATACAACCACCTCCAACAAGCGCTACATGCTGCCGGCCTGCGAAACTGTCAGCACGGAGGCATTTCCGTTTCGGGCAACGCGCACGACTATCCATACTTAAGCGAACAGCCAATTTTTCTTGAAATTCGAATTCCTCGCGGTCGAAAAAGAACCATAGACATCATTCCAGAGTTTTCACACCGCAGGGTGAATTTCCTGGTACAAGGGGTGGTTCGTCGCACACACAGAAGCGGGCGTACAGCGGTCCACTGATGCTACACGGTAGTGGTGGCGTTGGTTCGTATGCTTTGCAAGGAGGATTTCAATGATAGATAGTAAGTAAGCGCTCGTTCTGTAAGGATTTTTTAATGGTATATAAGAGAGAGAGAGAATCGAGTTTGCTTATTTCGTCTCCCGAAGGTCTTGTAATTCTTAAGGTTTGATCCATTCAAACACACATACAAAATACAAATACATATATAACAATGTCAGGTGGTAAAGGTGGTAAAGCTGGTTCTGCTGCTAAAGCTTCTCAATCAAGGTCTGCTAAGGCTGGTTTAACATTCCCAGTGGGTAGAGTTCATAGATTACTAAGAAAAGGTAACTATGCTCAGAGAATTGGTTCTGGTGCTCCAGTTTATTTGACTGCAGTGCTTGAATATCTAGCTGCAGAAATCTTGGAATTGGCTGGTAACGCCGCAAGAGATAACAAAAAGACAAGAATCATTCCAAGACATTTACAATTGGCTATTAGAAATGATGATGAATTGAACAAATTACTAGGTAACGTGACTATTGCTCAAGGTGGTGTTTTGCCAAACATTCATCAAAACTTGTTGCCAAAGAAGTCTACAAAGGCTACAAAGGCTTCTCAAGAATTATGAGAAAAAAGAAAATAACTATAAAGAGATTATTTTTTTTGGGTTTATACGGTATCGTTAGTTTTTACTTTATTATAGTGTAATGTATATTAAAAGATTATTGAAAAAAAAAAGTAATTATTATTAAAAGTATCTCTATTTAGTATTACAAGAAAAGGAACGAATGTTAAAACAAATACATTCAGTTTATGAACGTTTGAAAAGCTTCTTGATAAAACTGCTTTTCTCTTTTTTACTCTTTTTGTCTGAGTTAGCAATGGTATTGGGTTGGGTAATACCGTTTGAATTAGCTGTGGCAGCGGTCCTTTCGACTTGGTCTTGCAAAGGAGGTGCCAGTACAGGTGATTTTTGAAAAAATTTCCCCTTTTCCGCGGTCGGTTCTATAGTTTCACCTACATTCTCATCTCTCAAGGATTCCCTCAAACTGCGACTTGTTTGCCCATGTAGTTTGGTATTAGCTGCTGACGCTGCCCTACTTCTTTGGAATGAAGAATCACTACCTTGATCGTTTAGAGGTGGCGCTGTTTGGGTTAATGGGCTCTCAACAGATTTTGTTGTTGCTGCTCCATGAATATCTACACTGCTTGTTCTTCGCATTGGCTTCACTCTAACTATATTAATTTCGTCTACAGGGTGTGGCAATGTGCTAGTATTCTGATCCTTTTCCACGGACTTTCCTTGGGATTTCTTCGGAGCTTGATATCCACTATTCTCTTTAGAGAATTGCTTCATCTTATCAAACACATTTTTGAAAGTAAACTTACGTTCAGCAGACGATGATGTACTCTTATTAGTGGTGGAAGAACTTTCTATAGGATGAGGTGGATTCAATTGATTTTCGTACTCGTTATCTGCCGTAAATGCTTCAGGTGTAGTAGCCTTCGTAGCAGTGGTTCCTTCATGGCGTTCAAACACATCAGAGCCTTGTTCTTCTCTCTCCGTTGATATCTTCTGTTCATTTTCAGATGATCCATTCTCTTGGGAAAGTATCGCTCCGGGTGCAGGCCCCAGGTGGCGTTCAGCTTCTACAGTTTTGACCACCGCATCAGGAGTAGCTACCAGGTTTGTCTTAACCGAAGCGGATACGTTTCCATGAGTGGTAGCAGAAGCAGTTTTCGTAGCAGGTTCACTCGTGATATTGGAATTCTTAGTGCTAATTTCTGGAACAACAGGTTCGGTTGCCAATGAATGAGCCTGGTTATATCTGCCCTGAGCAATTGCCAATGCTTGCGCATACATTTCTTCATCTGATTTGCTCTTTTTGGAGTTAGCATCTGAAGATGATGTCAAAGCAGTAGGTACAACATCTGGCGTCTTATTGTTTCTCTGAAAAAAGGAGCCAAATGTTTTTGACTTTGATGGTGTGCGTTCGATATTAGCAGGTAAAACACTATTGCTGGACGCAGACGATCTTAATGTTCTTTTGCCCATTGTGCTCATACGATTTTCTTGGCTCGTTGAACGGCTTGATTGATCATCGTCCTTATACACATTTTTTTGAGCAATCGCCAACGCTTTAGCGTACATCTCCTGTTCTGTTAATGTTTTCTTAGCATGTTGAGTATGGTGGTGATGTTCGGTCTTGGCAAGTGAGTCGCTTTTTTTCCCTCTTGCTGCATTACGACTACGTGGATTTTGATTAGCATGTAACGGACGTTTTTTCCTTCTATTTTCATTAGGAAGATATTCTAAAGCGTCGGAAAATTGAGACATACTACTAGTTTGATCTAATGGTACTTCATTATCTAACTGTAATCCTTTTGGTACCCCCGCCGAAGGTCCTGTCAAAGCAGTATAGGCATGGCCACCATGAGTTTCGTTTATTCTTGCATTTGAGGGTGGTACTTCACTTTGTGCGTTCCCACCGGCATCCTCTTCTTCAGAAAGTTCTTCTATACCATCGTCTTGAATTATATAGTTGCCGCTGAATTCATCAAAATGCTTTTCTGGATCCACTATTGGCACAGCCTTAGTTGTGGTTGTGGTTGTTTCCACATATTCGTAGCCGTTGACTCTCCTAACTGTTTTTCTGGTTATAGACTGAGTTCTACCTTGGAGATCTCTTACCTCTGTTGTTTTAACGGTTATTGAGTTAGCCCTTGATCCACTTCCATTACCTGTGCGTGCAGTCGGCTTCCCAGCTAAAGCATTGTTGTTAGAAATGATCGAGTTTTTCCTAGGGTGTCCAGATCCTTGCGACCTTAAAGAATAGCTTCGGTAGTTGGGAGTAGAACTCTGCTGGGGTGCTCGCAGAACAGAGCCCGAGGAAACACGGTTTTGCGATCTTACTTTGGAACCTTCATACCCAGTATTATGAATCATAGATTGACTCCTTAAAGGCTGTGTTCGTGGCCTTGAAGAAGGAGACGTGCCGGTACTAGCCGCGTAAGCAGCAGCAGCTGATAGTTGAGGACTCTTGTTGTAATCATCTTTGTTTTGGTAATAGTAATCATACCTTGACAGGTCAGGAACTCTACGATCCTTCTTAGTGATACCAAAAACCATCTTATAAATTTAAAGCCTCCTGTCTAACACCTACCGATTGAGATTGTGCTTATCTGCCAGAGTTATTTTGACAATACTATTAATAAGTGATGATTTTCTTTATATGGTCTTTCTCTGACCTCAAGTTTTCATCTCTTCCAAAGGGGGAAGATGGACCCGAAAGATAAAATAATTGCTTTTATTTATTTCGGCAGCTTCGCTACATGCGTAGAAACACCGGTTTCACCGCCCTTCACAAAGAGGTAACGAAAAGGGGAGTCTCACCAACATAAACACCTATTCTTTTGCTATTAGTGTCAATGTGTGGGAGAAATGCGCCAACCGTTAGCCTGGCGAGCCATCCAGATGAATAATTTGGAGAATATGCTCAATTCACTATGGTCTTGCAAAACCCGTGAGCGACATAGTAATTTTTATGTTTTGGTAGACCTTGAGGGTACAATTCTACCCTACTTCAACCAAATTTGCTACGTCAAAAACCTTCTGATAGTTTTGTACAATAAAAGCAGCATCTTAAAGATCTGCTAAGCTATACTAGCGATTCTTTCGCTAAATCTGTTCATTGCACTGTATATATTCTATATGTTCTGAAGAACTCTCACTACAGTAGGACCTGAACTGTTGTCTCCATAGCCGCTGATCTCTTGCACTTGACTCTACCAACATCGACCGTTTAACTTATTACAGGGAAAAGATAGCAGCAGATATGTTAAGAAGGAGCACACAATCATGCGAGAGTAGTCTTTATAGTATTACTTGTAAAGGAGCCTCTTTGACCGATTAGTAGCCATCTATTCTCCGAGACAACTTTACATTTCTCAGCCGTTACATTAGAGGAAGACTCTTGCCTCGGAGTCCTCGGGAATGTTTACAAATATTACTGAGGTTGCAGCTCATGAAGCATTCCTTATTGATCATATATTACTTGAGTCATCTGTAATGCCGGGTAACACGCGTAAACGTATTATCGAAAAGTGACGTTTAAGTAAATCCAACCCCCCAGAAGCAATTAGCTTCTCGATAATCTAAGACAAACCTCCCTCTTCCACGAGGAAACTGCATTGCACGAAACTATCAAACGATTTGACTATATTTCTTATTGTCACTAGAGATGCAAAACATCCGTATCTAATGACAATAACATGCTGAAGGCGTGAAGCCAACTCACAAATATACCAATATCAATGATAAGGATGCAGGAAGATTGCTAAATCTATAGTTTTCATCAAGGCTTAATTTTGCTTGAAAAAGCTTGACTTCCAGACTAACTATTATTTTGCTGATTTACAGGCGGCGTCATTACCCGTCCCGAGTGTTAAAACCGACCAATAAACGCGAAGAACGGCAGATTCGTGCTAGGTCGAAATTGTTGGACAGCCGAACCACTCGACACGAGTTCCTCCCCCAGCTTGTGGTGGAATGTACAATATATATTTGAGATATATATCTTTGAAGCTTAATCTGGATTGGCAGCATAGCAAATAATAGAGTAGCGTACATCAATTCGATCAACAATGGCTTCCAATGATTCAATTAGAATGGTCCTAATCGGACCACCAGGTGCTGGAAAAGGTACTCAAGCACCAAATTTGCAAAAACGTTTCAATGCTGCTCACCTGGCTACTGGTGATATGCTAAGATCTCAAGTTGCGAAAGGTACTCCATTAGGTCTTGAGGCTAAAAAAATCATGGATAAAGGTGGTTTAGTTTCCGATGACATCATGGTGAACATGATCAAAGATGAATTGTTAAACAATGAAGCTTGTAAAAACGGTTTCATCTTAGATGGTTTCCCAAGAACCATTCCTCAAGCTGAAAAATTGGATCAAATGTTGGCTGAACAAAAAAGACCTTTAGAAAAAGCCGTCGAATTGAAAGTCGATGATGAATTGTTGGTTGCTAGAATCACTGGTAGATTAGTTCATCCAGGATCAGGAAGATCTTATCATAAACTTTTCAACCCACCAAAGGCTGACATGAAAGATGATGTCACCGGGGAACCATTGGTTCAGAGATCGGACGATAACGCTGATGCTTTGAAAAAGAGATTGCATGCCTACCACGAACAAACGGAACCAATCGTCGATTTCTACAAAAAGACAGGTATTTGGGAAGGTGTTGACGCTTCTCAGCCACCTGCCACTGTTTGGGAATCCATCTTGAAAGTTTTAGGTAAAAACTAAACTTTGCTCCATGACTATATCTGTACACAAACGTAAATAAACATACCTATACGTACAGTTATATACTCCTAATAGTAGAATTGATTTAATTAAGCTTGCAGAGCTACAAAGTTATATTATCATTTACAACGGAGGAGGCATAATATTCTTGAAATGAAAGGGCAAAGTTCAATCCGAATGTGATGGAAACATCAAAATACAAACCCCCGAAACATACTAACTTTGAATACCGTTTAAGATTCAACGCAGTTGTATTAAAATTAGGGGACAGTCAATACTTTAACGTCAATCTTCTAAGGCTGTGTCAAAAGCCTTATAAGAAAGGTTATTTTTACATTTTACTCAGAGGCCCGTGCGGGCGCAAATGCAGAGGTATTTGATGTCGAGTAAGCAATCTAATAAAAACGATACAAAGACATCTTCAACCAACCCTTCCCCATGTCCTTTAGCAGAACAGCGTGCAACATCATCCTCTGTTGATATGCTGACAGGAGAAAAAACACCTGACGACAAAAACAGCATAACAAATAAAGACGATACACCTCCACCAAGGAATATTAGATTGATTCGATATACTCCTAACAGCAAAGTTTGGAAGAAGGAAGCCGAGCAGACTGATGCATATAAGTCTAGTCCATTAGCTCCCTCTTCAAGCAACAGAAGCTGGGCAAGCTCACAGGAGAAACCCGCTGCGCAGCTTTCAAATGATGTGACTCATTTAGCTGAAGCTAGTGCCCAAACTTCCAAGAAGAATGTCACTAAAGCCACAGATAGCAAATTGTTAGAATTGCTCCGATCGAAAAGTACAGTTGGAAATTTTCACAATGTGACTCTTCACAAATCAGAATTAAAATCAGCACCACGTAACACAAATACTATACCTGCATTTATATCAGCCAATAACACTGCTCGAATACGATCTGACATATCACCCGGAGCTAATAGCAATGACAAAAACAGTGATATCTTCATGTCAAGCATAAAGGCCGTCCTGAATAATGGTACATCACCTGTGCGCCCTATTGTAGCTTCGAATCAAAAATTTTCATTTACATCAAATGTTAAGGAACTTTTACAAAATGATAGAACTGCCAATGCCACCAGTAAGGACGATAAATCTCTCTCCTTACATGATAAAGACATTGAAAATAGACGAAAAAAGCTAAATCAAATTAGTGTTGATAAGTCCGTAATTGAAACCAAAAGCATAAATACAATCACTGATAAAAGAGCGATGGGACTACCAATTGCATCGATATTGAATGAAGATGATTCTGGTATTCAATCTTTCGGAATGTTAGGTGGTCATCGTAATACTGTAGAATCAGTAGAAATCTCCTCAGAAGGAGATGATCAAAAGAATGGCATGAAACCAGGCGAGCGGTTTTTTCCACCGGAAGGTAATAATACAACAATTAGAGTACACGAAAAGAAAGTTGATTCTAATCAGACTATCTCCCTTCCAATATCACATCCTCGCAGTGGAAACGCTGGCACAGATGAGTCTCAAACTGTCGATCATGCAACCAAAGACACAGAGCAGCAAAAAATAGATACTTTTCAAATCTCGGATCAAATCAAGGAGGAAAGAACTAAAGTACCAGTCACACATAGTGAAAAAAAGAGGGCGGCTAAAGAAGAAAGCGTGGAAGGCTACAGTGCCAAAACAAAGCCCTCTAATGGTAATTTTCCAATAAGTGAAAGCTCAAAAACGGCCTTGAAGGGGAACAAGACGGGTTTGCAAGATGAGGTGGTTGAGAAAAACGAAATTTCGATCAGCTCATCAAAGCTCGGTGAATCACAAGGTGTCCATAGCGAAGGTGCAACTAGCTCTGAAAAATGGAGCGCAGCATTAAATGAAGAACTTCTAACAAGCGATTCTCGTCATAGGGATCTTGTTCATCTTTTTTCAAGCATTCACAAAACCAACTTACGCAATCAAGGAAACACTGCATCTATGGAAAACTTTTTTAATATGCTTAGCACTGCAAAAATTACCTTGAATGAAGATTTGGCTGAAGCGCAGCGAGGTAAAATAGAATCACTGGAAAATGGAGATAAAACAAAGGATGATAATAGCGTTCTAATGGAAGGCGAAAAAGGTCCTGAATCTACTTCAAACATACAGCTCGACCATCATTACCTGAAGGGGTCCGTCGTAAGTTTTCCTTGTACCTCTGAATCCCATGGTAAAGAGGAAGCTACTATGAACAATGTCAACGCAGCCAAGATGGAACTGGTATACACAACTGAACAAGAAGAAAGCGCTACCTCAAGCGATGGTGAACGCGAAAACATTCTCAAAACATTCCCTTCAAAGACAAGATCCAGTAAACTGGCTAGACGACAATACTTTGGACAGCGAAGAGTTGTCGCTCCAAGCTCCGACATAGCAGAATATTCAAGCCATTCATCCAGCCCTAAACGCGAGCTACCGAAGCTGATAGACCCTGGAATTGAAAGGAGGAAGTTTGATCGTGAGTTTGCGACAAAGGTGTTAACGAAACTGGGAGACAAACTCCTTTATGATAGAAATACAATTGCAGAACTGATACAAGAGGGTGTCACAAGGCATACCGCACTCTGTGACAATATGGACGTAAGTGTTACAAACAATGTATGTTCAGTGAACAATTATGAAATTTCACATGCATACTACTACCAACAAATGCCTAGAAGAGGCAAATTGGAATATATACCTCTTCATGGTCAAATAAGCGCTGAATATCAAGAAGCTGATAACAAGGAAGCTGTCGTCATTGATGAAAACGTGAAAGAGCATGAGAAGAAGATGGCAACAGTGAGTATCCCTGAGACAGCCAGCTTCAAAGGTAATGTGGATCACGATTCCAAAGAAAATTGGAAACAAGAATGGCATGCAAAGTTAAAAGCATGTAGGATATTTTTCGACACCAAGATACTACCTAACTCCGTGACGCTGGGAAAAGACCCGATTGCTGAACAGTGCATGCAGTTGAAGAACATTTTCCAAGAGAAGCTCGGGGCAAAAGTAACTGATCTCTTTGATAGCAGTGTGGACATAGTAATTTTGCGAGAAGCCAGCAAATGTGATAAGGAAAATAACATAATTTTAAGTGATTCTACTCAGGTTCCGCGTGGGTCAACTGCCGGCAGAAAAGTGAGAATATGGTGTATAGATAAAGCATTTCAATTTCTTGAAAATATCGGAGTGGACCCAAAAGAATGGAACACTGAGCAAGAGGTCATTGTTGAAATGCCTATCAGAACGCCAGAGGGAGCAGAGACTACTTTAGAAGAAGAACTAAGTGACGACGAGGATGATGGGGAAAACTGGCCGTGCACAATGCCAGATGGATCAAGCAATACTGACTTGAGGAAGATGTTGCCAACTCTTGAGCTAGCAAAAGCACCAATCGTAAGTGACAGTGTTAATCCATCTATGTCCCCTGAAAGCACTGAAGAGGACGATGGTGACTTGGATGATAATATGGATACAATGTATGAGGTACAGTATCTTGAAGAATTGTTGCAAACTGCATCAAGTGCTATGGACAAGAAAGATAATGATCTCAAAGCCGCCCAAAAACTTATTTTGGCGTTATCTAGAGAAGTTTTGCAAAACCAGTTAAAGATAACTTCACTAACCGGTCAATTAACGGCTACTGAAAAAGAGGCAGAAACGCAGAGAGCTGTTGTCTCAGATTATAAAGATATAATTTCTCAACAAGAAGAGCATATCTCAGGACTCACAAAAAGACGTTGGGAAGAGTCTCCAGAATGCGTTACTCACCGTAGCGTTTCTCCTTTACGGAAAATTAAAAAATTACAGAAGTAAACAATGCCCTCGTCTGCCTCCCCATTTGCAATATTTTACGAACTTTTAACATGGTGTAATTTTAACTAATTTAAATTGGTATATAAGTGCCCGTTTAACTGACTAAATTTGTAAAAATACTAAGTCTCAACAGCTATTACTTTTTTTCCGCCGATTTTCACGCGCCAAGCTTGAAACTCGTCGTGCGCAGGTGTGGCGCGAACATTATGCACGTCAGGTCAACATTTCGATTAGATATGTCGCGATGTTACACCTGGTTTAGATGGGAAAATCAATCTGAGGAGAATAATAGCCAAACGATATACAATAAGTATAAAGGAGGAAGACTTCTTGCTATTGATCACTTGAGGAATGGAAAGGACCAAGATGAACATAAATGGTAATAATGACGTTGAAGATATAGATCCATCAGGTCTTATTCATAGACAGCAAATGACGAAAAATTACGCACCCCCATATAGTCATCCAGGTCAGAAACTAAAGAGAATATGGATATACTCAAGCGCAGCGAAAAAAGCTGGTGCTAAAAATACGGGTAGTGGCGATTCTTATCGAAATGCAAGATTATCTTCCCAAAAGATCGCGTCAGGCTCTCAAGATTCTTGTCTTCCAACGAAACCACATACTGCCTTCAGGTGCTCACAAGAGAAAGAAACCACATTAGTTGAGTGTAACGCATTGCGGGATGATGAGAAGGTTCTCGCTGGTATCTCAGATGGCCTTACTCAGAATAGCAAAACAGGGGATACAGCTATTATTGAGGCGGAAAGTGATGCCAAAGCTTCAAATCTTACCAATGTGTCCCTCGAAAACGGCGAGTATCAATCCAATTCACGTAAGAGAGTTAAAAAGAGTTGTTTAAAATCTGCGAGCATATATAGTATGCCAATTATGCCGAGAAAACGGCAAAGAACAAATAAAAGTTCGACTGAAGTTGCTCCTCAACACTCTAAAGCTCTGCCTCATAAAACTCACGATGAAGTTAAAAAATTGGAACTTAGATTACATCATGACGAAGATGGGATGCTCCTGAATGAAGAATCAGAGCTGAAGGAAAATGTGAAGAAAATGACTGAAGAGATTATGAGATATGAAATACGGATAGCGAGCTTGTATGGTAGAATGGTGGAAACCAACAAAGAAAACGAGATTTTAAAAAAACATAATAAACTTTTTTACGAAAAAGGTTTCACATTAAATGCCAAAATTATCGACAAGGCAGCAAACAAAGCTCTCAGCCTCAGCAACGATGAGGATAACGTAGTGGTGACATCGGGAGAGAAGCCAGAACAATTTGCAACATTATGTGAAAAGCTTTGCTCTGAAAGCGAACATCGTGTCACTTCCGAAGAGCCAGATGAGGGATTCCCGCTTTCTTCATATTCACAAAGTCCTACTCAGAAGCTCCTCACTTCATCTAATGGAAAGAACAAAAGAATGGAAAATGCACAGCGTGAAAAAAACCTTATTTTAAAAGAAAAATTGGAATTGCTCGAATCTCGCATTATTATCAGGCTGCAGGAATATGAAAAAGCTCAACTATCCCTAGAGGAAAATACGGAGTTGCTCAAAAAGAACAGTCTGGTCGATGATTTATCTCTTTCAGCGGAAAACCCGTTAGTTAAAGAATTGAGGCAAAAGTTGATTCACGGCAGTAATGAGATAAGAAAAGTAAGGAAATTTGCGAATGTTAGAGTTAGCAATCTGAAAGTTGCTCTGGAATCAGAAAAATCAGCGACAAAAAATCTTAAAAAGGAGTTTGAAGAAACAAAAGTTTATGTGCGTAAATCGGCAGAATACATTGCTCAAGCTAACAGGTACTTGAATAAGTATCGAAAAACTATTGAGGAACAGCGAGGCGTGATAACAGCTCTGCAGAAGAAATCAAATGAGACCAGTAAAGCTGAACCTACTGCCAAAAATCCCCATCTCATCTCTCCAGCCATCGATCTGACTGATAAATACAACCAAATGGCAACAGGATATGCTTCCTTAACTAAAGTGTCTAACATTCAAAAAAGTGATATAATGATACTGAATCAACAGCTGGATGAAGAAAAATTAAAAAGCGAGTCTTTGATGGCTATCATTAATGAACAAACTAAGGAGCTTGCACAGTTCAAAGGAGTTTCTGGTAAGTTGAGTAATGAAAATGCCATTGAAAAGCTATCAACAAAGTGCGACAACCTCTGTCAACAGCGAAGAAAAGATGAACAGCTATATCAGAATAGAATGAAACACCTCCACAAAATGTATCGAATGCTTTTAAAAAATAAGGATAGCGAAAATCAATCCTGCATAGAAAATATGGTGGAGGAACTAGAGGAGCTGAGAAAACTACATAGCGCTACGCGATATCCCATTGGAACATTAACTAGAAGAGGGGATGTATTAATTGAAAAGTCGCAGAATCAACAGAAAGAATTCTCGATGAAGGACGTGGACATTTTCCCTGCCAACCCGCTTAAAACGGAGGAGGATTCGAACTGTAAGCAAACGATCCTTTTACTGAACAGGCTGCCACTTAACAAGTGACGATAGAGCTGCGCATACCTTTCAAACTGAGATAAAATCCAATGGAGCTTTTTTTGTTGCTTCTTTTACCAAACAAACAAAAAAACCATCGCAGACATATTCGACAATCATACTCAAAAATATAATCTTCTGAACACATTTTAACTACCTTCGGAAGAATCCTCTTCTTTTGCTTGGGTACATTATAAAAAAAAATGACGTTATTCAATTATATACGATTCTATTCAGTAATTAAATGCTTCAACTTCTCCAAATCTAACTGTAGGCCCACAGAGCTATTATTATTTCTGGCTGCCTCATAGTAACAAGTGGCATGGAAATATTTATTATTAGCCTCCATAGCATTTTTCCAAACCCACTCTCCCAAATCCTCGTCATATAAACCTGTGACCGTCTCTTTACATATAGGACATTGAAAAGACATATCTCCAGCAGATTCCGGCACAACAACGAATTTCTTCAGTAGAACACTCTCATCAATTGTGATCGTGTTCGACTGTTTGGTTTCTTCGTTCCCACCACTATTCGCAGAGATAGACTTATGCTCATCCAAGTTAGCCGTCGTCAGATGTGCATTATCATCTGAGATATGATTGAGAGATACGATTTCTTCATCCTTAAATTTGATCCATTGGGAGTCATGTAAGTACCAGTTTCTTGATTGTATATTTTTTTGAGTTGTAGTAGCAGAACTTGAAGATGAAGTGATTTCTGAACCTTTAATTCTTTTATTGATTCTGAAATGCCAATCCAAATGGTCAGCTTGTAATCTCCTTTCTTCTATGTTGTTCCCGAAACGTTTTCCACAAATGTTGCACTTGTTTGGCTTGGCACGATATAATAAATAAATCAAATTATTGTTAACGACAGGGTTGCCGTTTATGATTGTTTGTTGAGACAATTGCAAGTTTGGAGTATTTAAGATATCTATATTGACTGTTGCAAAATATGCCTTGCAATCCAGAAGTATACTTTGCAAGAAAGGCAAAGGGGGTAGCGATTTTTGATTTTGAGTACCATTTGTAAAGCCGAGCTCTTCATCACTACCGCCGTTGAGCTTCGAATAAAGAGTTACTATCGAGTTCTTGGGTGGTTTATAAATCAGGCCCTCCAAATCTAATGATTCATACAGATTATGCAGTTTAGACAGTTGATTTGATTTTTCAATCTCTGCAAAATCTGGGGGTGCTAAAATTCCTGTGGAGCCACCAAAAAGTGACGACATAGCACCGGTTGTATTTTCCCCAAATAATGGAATATATGATCCGCTGTTAGTTTTTGATGATTGTTGCTGTTGCTGTTGCTGTTGCTGTTGCTGTTGCTGTTGTTGCTGTTGTTGCTGTTGTTGTTGCTGTTGTTGCTGCTGTTGCTGTTGCTGCTGCTGCCTCTGCATATCTTGTAAAACCTGTTGATCCTGAGCAAAAATTTGTCTTAGCTGCAGCTGAAGTTGTTTCAAGGCCCCAGGAGCCATTTTCTCTCTCTGTAATTCTTGCTTCAATTGGGAAAGTACAGCAAGCTTCATCTGCAGCTTTTCGTCAGTTGGTTGGGTTTTTAAACGTTCAGTAGTCAAAATTGTCAATTTATCAATTTCTCTCAAAAGCAACGGCACCGTTGGAGTAGGTAACATCGATTGGAAATTCTTTTGATGCAAAGCACTAGCCTTTATTAAGAAATGTTCAATCTTCTCCAAAGCCGATTTCTCGAATAATGGCGAGTATCCTCCCGTAGAGTCATTTGGAACCATCCAAGTCTTGAACATATTTATAAGCTTTGTTCTAGTATTGTTATCCACCAGAAGATATGTTTTCTTGTACAGATTAAATAGATTTCTGCTAAAATAAATTGTATATGGACTTCCAGCGTTCTTACAAATGGAATCCAATGCATAGAATGCGTAAAGTTTCTGATTTGGAGGACATTTCTCTACTCTAGCTTCTAGAGCATCCACAAAGTATTGACCACATGGAATATTTTCTTCAGCAATCTTAGTAAGGGTGGTAATTATTGGTCTTGAATTGAAAGACAGCTCTTCAAGGATACTGCTGAAATCCTTCACTATTATCTCTGTCTCTTTATCCATTCCTCTAATGTTAAAGACTTGAACCACAAGATGTAACTCTATAAGCGTCTCAAAATGGTGGATGAGCACACTTATTTGTATTCTGCAATACGTTTACGATGACTAATCTTACAGCATTGACAATGCCTGGTGTTCCGAAGAAAGCTGTTCTTTAAGAGAAAGTTGAGCTTAGAGATACATCCGTACACCGTATATATATATATATATATATACATATATATATATATATATACATATATATATCTATATCTATTTACTTTTATAATGAGACTGTATTCTTCTGCTTCATGCAGCAAGCTAAGCGTAATAGTAAGTGTCAATGATAGCTGTGAGATCCACGAAACTAATTAGCCCCTTATGCTTCTCGTTCTTGTTTTTTTGAAATCTCATTCCCAATCTGTGATAGTGAATGACCCAATAGAGGAAAATTTTTTATCGTCTGGAAAAAAAGATAGATAGACAGATAGATACTCTTTTTAACAAAATCTTGGACTTTTATTCGTTTTATAGTCCCAACTTTACCTTGATAGCATCGGTATAACCACTGGTATAATGGCTTCTAACGATAAGAAACAATCTGGTGTTGCACGTCTGCTTGGATCTGCCTCGGCAGGTATATTGGAAATCGGTGTCTTCCATCCAGTGGACACTATCTCGAAGAGACTGATGTCTAATCAAACCAAGGTAGGTTCATCAACTGAATTGAACCGTGTTATTTTCCGTGAGCACTATGCTGAACCACTTAATAAACGTCTGCTTACTTTATTCCCAGGTCTTGGATATGCTGCTGTGTATAAAGTGTTACAAAGAGTTTACAAATACGGTGGACAACCGTTTGCTAATGAGTTTTTGAACAAACATTACAAAGCTGATTTCGACAACGCATTTGGTGAAAAGACCGGTAAAGCATTGAGATCTGCTGCCGCTGGCTCCTTGATTGGTATTGGTGAGATCGTCTTGCTACCCTTAGATGTATTGAAGATCAAAAGACAGACCAATCCTGAGTCTTTCAGAGGCAGAGGTTTCATCAAGATTTTGAAAGACGAGGGTCTCTTTAACTTATATAGAGGTTGGGGTTGGACCGCGGCAAGAAATGCACCTGGTTCATTTGCACTTTTCGGTGGTAACGCTTTCGCCAAAGAATACATCCTCAACTTGAAAGATTATACGCAAGCTACCTGGGGTCAAAACTTCATATCTTCCATCGTTGGTGCTTCAGCCTCGTTGATTGTTTCCGCTCCATTGGATGTTATCAAGACAAGAATTCAAAACAGAAATTTCGATAATCCCGAAAGTGGTTTTAAGATTGTCAAGAACACTTTGAAAAATGAAGGTTTAACTGCCTTCTTCAAAGGTTTAACCCCAAAATTGCTAACTACAGGTCCAAAGCTGGTCTTTTCATTTGCGCTGGCCCAATCTTTCATCCCAATGTTTGACAAACTTTTGCAAAAATAGATACAGATGTATACTAAGCTTTTCTCTAATCGATTCCCGAACAACCAACACTTGTCAATATCTACGTAAACATCTACATGTAAATAAGCGTTATAAACACCTAACCGCGGTCAAACCACCACCACCAATCTCTAACACCTTCTTACTGGCCAGCCATGACTCAAACCCAACTACTCGTTCCTTTTCGTTGCTTATCGAGAGACGTTCTGCGCACCGGAAGTTAAACTACGTTTTGCAACCTTTTTTCACTGATAAGAAAACTCGAAATTTGTACCTGGCAGGAATACCGAATAGGGCCGTCGAGGCGCGGCATAGCTGGTTTGGTGTATCGTCGAAGTTGTTCTTCCAACGCGGCAGATAAGCTTTCATGTCCCATTTGGTGCACTTGATCGATGCAGGGTTCTGATTAGGTTCATAGTATTGTGAGGGAACCCTGAGGGGCTTTGATCGATGTTCTCCAAGCATGTGCTGTTAGATGATCATCCCGCGTAAGCTGTGATGATAAGCAGCGCGGAGAATGATTGCTTATCATTCACAATAAGAGATTAGGTGTTTGGTGATTGCATCACTGGTTTGATGATCTTCAAGATTCTTTTTCTTATTGTGAAAATGTGTATATAAAAGGGTGGTAAATGTTGTTGGAAACGTGGAGAAGTGTTCTGGAATGGTAGTTGCAAGAGAAAGACAAGTGTCAAAGCAAGATGTCAGCAAATACTCAGGACATGGATTCGAAAACGAATGAACTTAAAGTGGCTATTAGTGCTGTAGATGATAGAACCTCTACCGATATTTCTCAAGGTATCGTAGAAGCGGTAGATCGCTCGCATATAGTAGATGGGGATGCCGAAAAGGTGGTTGACTTGGATCTATTTGAAGAAGTGCTGGATGCTGACTTACATACTGACGATAAGCAATATGCCGCTATTAGAAGGAAGATAGATTGCTGGTTGTTGCCTGTTCTATGTGTTACCTATATGTTACAATTCTTGGATAAGTTGTCTTTGAACTATGCTAATGCGTACTCTTTATCAACTGATTTGAAGCTTAAGGGTACCGAGTATGGTTCTCTTGCAGCTATTTTCAACGTCGGTTATTTAATCGGTACGATTCCTGCCAATTGGGTTGTCCAGAGATTGCCAGTGGCAAAATTCACTGGTATTGCTTTATTCATCTGGGCTATACTATTAATTGCTCACATTGGTGCCAAAAGTTATTCTGGAATGATGGCTCTTAGATTCTTCTTGGGGATTATGGAAGCTTCAATTTCACCTTCATGTATGATGATGTGCTCGATGTTTTATAATGTCAAGGAACAACCATTTAGAATGTGTACATTCTTGAGTATGAACGGTGTTGCTACCATGGTTGGTGCATTATTGGCTTACGGTCTGGGCCACTCAACTGGTCATGCGTTAAAACCTTGGAAATTGATCTTCTTAGTCATTGGATTATTGAACTTGGTATGGTCATTTTTATTCTTATACCTTGCTCCAGACTCTCCCTCCAATGCAAGATTCTTAACACACGATGAAAAATTGAAGGTTATTGAAAGAGTCTCCAAGAACCAAATGGGTATCAAGGATTTAAAGTTCAAGCGCGGACAAGCCAAAGAAGCTATAATGGATCTGAATGCAATTATCTTAGCATTAATGGGTCTTGCCTGTGGTGTCATTAATGGTGGTACTTCTAATTTCATTTCTGCATTAATCAAAGGTTTTGGTTTCAGTGGTTTAAATGCTACTGTTTTACAATTGCCTACCGGTGCCATTGAATTGGTATGTGTCTTTTCTGCAGGTATGATTGCAATTTCGACCAAAAAGAATATTCGTGTCATCTTATTATTCGTTCTATGTATTCCAACTTTGGCTGGTTTGATTGGTATTCATGTGATACCTTTAGAACATAAATGGGCATTAGTTGGTTGTACTTGGTTGTTGTATGTCATTGGGGGTCCAGTTATCATGTGCTGGATCTTGATCAACGTAACGGTGGCAGGAACTACCAAGGCGTCTACAACAAAGGTAATGTGGTTTCTAATGTATACTGCTGGTAACATTATCGGATCTAAGATTTTCTACACTCGCGAAGCTCCAAAATACATTACCGGTATGAAGGGTTTGATTGCCTCCTACTGTGGCATGATGTTTTTGGCAATCGTCTATTACGCTTTGATGTACTACAGAAACTACACTAGAGACAAGGAACAAGGTGAACTAACTCCAGAGCAAAAGAAGGAAGGTGTCATCAGTGGGTTCAAAGGTGCTACAGATTTTGAAAACAAATACTTCAGATATCACTATTGAGTGCTTTAGAAATCATCAAATATTAACTAATTTACTACATATATATAGAAAGAACATATAATGCCTTCTTACTATAATACTTTATAATAATATTACTATCAAAATTTGTCACGTGGAGTTACGTCATTGGCCAATTTTTCGCTCACAACTGATAACTCCGCTGCGAGCAAGCAAATGACAATACCGAATTGAGGATTAAATATCGTTTTAGAATTATTTCTTTTGATTTTATCTCATGTTGTGGTGTCAATGAAGTTATCAATATTATAGATTTAGGAGGATCCATTAAAGCAGTATGGCTTCCGATCCTAATAAGAGCCAAGATACATCTGACATGGAGTCACATTCTACTCAGTTGCTTCCCGATAAGGGAACGCCATTTGCGCCAGAACTGAGCCAAGAACAAGCAGATAGCGTTTTGAGATCAACGCAAAAAACACAATCAAAAAGTTTTATCAATGAAGATTTACTAAGAAGTAATGGACGAAATATACACCTTGAAAATGATGTGACGCCCATTTTGTCGCATCCTCGACATTCCTCAGTTTCTCCCCGAACTTCGTCTGGTAATATTTTACAGCATCGACAGATCCCACCAGAACACACTGATCACTTGAAAGTGAAGGATTCTGTATTGACTGGAAGGCCTTTACTATACTTCACGTCTATTTTTGTATCTCTTGGTGTATTCTTATTTGGATATGATCAAGGTGTAATGTCAGGTTGCTTGACCGGGCCATATTTCAAGAAGCATTTTGATGATCCTAGCAGGGTTGCAATAGGTAATATGGTCTCTATTTTAGAAATCGGTGCGCTGATATCATCTTTAATGGTAGGTAGATTAGGTGAAAAATGGGGTCGTAGGCGTACTATTAAATACGGCTCTTTTGTCTTTGTCATTGGTGGTCTTTTTCAAGGTTTCGCTGATAAAATGATACATTTGTTAATCGGAAGAATTATCAGCGGTTTAGGTGTAGGTCTACTGAGTACCATCGTACCTATATATCAGTCTGAAATCTCACCTCCTCATAACAGAGGTAAATTGGCATGCATTGAATTCACTGGTAATATTGTCGGTTATGCGGCAAGCGTTTGGATCGATTATGGATGCTCTTTTATAGAGAATAACGCATCGTGGAGAATACCTCTCTTAATTCAAAGTATCATTGGGTTTGCCTTATTCTGTGGAACGTTTGTTATCGTAGAAACACCCCGTTGGCTGCTAAACCATGATCATGATGTGGAAGGCTTGATTGTCATTGCAGATCTACACAGTGATGGCGACGTTCAGGATCAAAGAGCTAAAGACGAGTATCATGCAATCAAGGAGACAGTTTTAATCTCGAGAATGGAAGGTGAGGGCAAATCATACACAAAAGTTTTTAAGCGGTATAGAAGAAGGATGCTGATTGCTATGAGCTCTCAAATGTTCGCTCAATTAAATGGTATTAATGTTATCTCCTACTACGCCCCATTAGTTTTTGAACAAGCAGGCTGGGTGGGAAGACAAGCAATATTAATGACAGGTATAAATGGTATTATATACATATTATCCACACTGCCACCATGGAGCTTAGTAGACAAATGGGGCCGCAAACCAATATTGATGGTCGGTGGCATTTTCATGGGAGCCGCGCTTGTGTCTATTTCTCTTTCTTTATTGGCGAACATTAAAGCCACGCCAAATTTAGTTGTTGTATTTGTCATTGTATTCAACGCTTTCTTTGGTTTTAGTTGGGGCCCCATTCCTTGGCTTTATCCAGTAGAAATTGCTCCACTAGCAGCTCGATCTGCAATGGCATCAGCATCCACCGCAACCAATTGGCTTTTCAACTGGCTGGTGGGTATTATGACTCCTATTTTGCAAGAAAAAATTTCCTGGAGATTATACCTAATCCACGCCACATCATGTTTTACTTCTTTTGCCGTGGTATACAAGATCTATCCCGAAACGGCTGGTTTACGCCTTGAAGATATGGACTCTGTTTTTGACGACACATCTTCAACATTCAGCTTTTCAAGGTCATCTGATATTAATACTGCGAATGTTGGCATTGACGTAGACGCCATGTCAACTAAAAGTAATGCTGGTCCGGTTCCAGATAGGCAGCCTGGTGCGTCATCATTACTTTCCGCTGCACCAAAAGGTAGAAGCAATCAAAGTATTAAGTCTCGTAACACGGCTGCCAGCTTTCTCCCATTAGGATCTCTGGAACCTCCTACGGTTGAACAGGTGCTGAAGTTTAAGGAGGAGCAACAAAACAATGGCCTCAAAACCGCTATCAGACGCGGCTCTGAGAGCATATCTTTATTCGTCAATAAAGTTATCCATCTAGGGAATGATGGAAATGCTCCGTACGGTACTATTACCAGAAATGGCCTGGAATCTGATTCGTGAAATTATAACTGCGGTATAATAAGATCTCACCAAGATCGCTTGTTAGTTCACCCACTGTTAGCAAGCAAAGGATTTATAATGCACAATCCTCGTAGCAACTTTCGCAGTAGCAATCTGCAATGCTGTTTTGTCGTACGTAACCTTTGGATCGAATTATTTGCCACCGTGTAAGATAAATATTTAACCATGAATATATTCAGGATATATTATATATGAGATCAACTCGAGGTTGCTCAATGGCATCTCGGTAAGCAAAGCGACTTCTCCCTTAAGGGGTAGCCCTCATAAGAAGGATCTTAAATTTCGTTCTGCTGACATGCAGCAGAGTTAGAGTATTTACTTAAAGGTAATATAACCTACGAGTGGTAGATCTGTGCAAGAAGTATTAAATATATAGCATGTATATCAACGCCATTGCTCGTTTCTGAAATTCAACACGTAAAGATTCTTGAAAAATGAAGGGATGCTAAAACGCGGCTTATTAATAAAAAATGGTCTCAACTTATTTACAAACCCATGTAACTATAAAGCGTATTTAAGTATGCAAGAACCTTTAACATACACTTTTTTGGAAGGAGATTTGACGAAGGTGTTGCTCATAACAAGAAACAGAACCAATCGCTTGGTGTATGCTACGTTGGGTAAGGATGAACAAACCCTGCTAAGTACGGCTGAAGAAGACTTTAGGAATTTGGCTGCAAGAACTCGGCGTAAATATGTGTTACTAAAGGCAGATTCAAACATGGAAAATCAAGCCATTAAAAAACTACAAACTGACTTTTTGTCGATACTGGAGGATTCTGCACCTTTAGAGTTAAATCACGAGTTCTTATTTGGCACAAGCTTTGAACAAAAAGTATGGAGTGAGCTCGCGAAGGTACACTCAGGCAACACGACGAGCTATGGCGAAATTGCAAAAAATATAGGAGCACCAAAGGCCTCCAGAGCTGTAGGAAGTGCGGTGGGCAAGAATAAGCTCGCGTTAGTTGTGCCTTGTCATAGGTGCATGCCTGCTAGTGGGGAAATCGGTAACTTTCGATGGGGTCCTGAGTTGAAAAAGAAGCTTTTTATAAAGGAGAGAAGCCATGCTTACCAAAGAAGGTCTTTACAGCAGAAGTGAATGGTGTTTGCAGTTATATATCATGTGAAGAACCGCAGATATCTTTTCAGACTAAAATCACGATGATATGACAAACAGCATGTTGTTAACACTGGTGTCACCGATATTATCGAAGGGAAGAAAATTAGACTCCAAAGAACTTGTTTAATTGTGAAAATGCCTAAAAAGATTTTGGTCATGCAAATTCCTAATTACTTAAATACCGTTCGATGGGTTCTGAATCTTCTAATAACGTCATGCTTGAATATCTCTGAGAGTTTTTTTCTGACAGTTGGCAGGCTCTAGCTTCATCACATTCCCTGAGATTCTAATTATACGTTTATAATTAGTTATTCAGTCGGGAAGACGGCTGGGATGTCTGCAGTGTTTTCTACCGGACAAAAATATGTAATTATTTTATGTACATTTTACAAACGTTACTCCATAGGTGGATTAGGCAATCTTTTAAAACATGCAATGTATTTGTCACCCTGCTTTCTTTCCACTTTTTTACCTTCCTCGGTAGCGTTTCTCATTATGGTTACACATTTATCATTATTCTCCCATTCTACACTTAATCTTTCGAATAACGGATGCTCCTCTAAATGTTTGACCATCCACTTATGTAAATCTTCAACATCGGTAATTGTGTACACGACACCACCTTCTTTTAGAACATAGGCGTATTCAGAAAGTAATGTGCCCGTTATAATTCTGGCTTTATGCTTTCTCTGCTTGAAATGTGGGTCTGGGAAACAAAAGAACATCTTCGATAGTTGTCCCTTGTAGAAAAAATTAGGGAGAAACTTCATGGCATTACCTCTCAAGACATTGATATTTTGATAACTCTTAGTTTTGGCATGGTTAGTCCTTAGTGCAATTATTCTATCCTCGACATAATTAGTCACTTGAACACGAATTTCCATGCCTAGAATTAAATCTTCTGGAAATTCTGGGGATAAATCAACGAGCAGTCCACCGAAACCACATCCAATATCCGCAATTGTCACATTTTTAGTCATCTCTCCAGTGGATTCATCACGGAACTGAGGATAAAATCTTGCCCAATCCATATGATCCGGCGATAAGGGATACTCTAATTGATGATCTGAGAAGGGATTTGAATGAGCTCTTTGACGATAAAATTTCTTCTTTGGCAAGTCTACCTTCTTCACCTTCTTAGTTATAGCAGCTTCATCTATCTTAACATGCTTTAGTTCTTTACGATTCTCCTCCTTGTTGACACGATAGGCATAACGTTTGGAGCCTGGATCCTGACTTAGTGGTTTAGCCTTCATTCTCAACGATTATATACTTTCAAAGCTTGACGGTCTTCAGATAAAGCGATTTATCTTATGTATGATGAAGAGAGATGAGATGCCCTTCTTCGTTTTGAAAATTTTCAGGGCGGCGGAGCGATTAGGGCTAGTAGAATCAACGAGGGTTTTAATAATGTATGATTTTGACACATTTCTTTATATTTACAGAAGAACTAGTGTGTAGTTAGTTACATAGAGACGGTTATTAGCTTTTCTTAGTTTTCCCACGGCCTGCGTTCGTTAGGTGATCATTTGTCTTTACTCTCACCGTAGCATTGGTTCTCATTATGACGTGACAAAGTTAAATACAAAAGCTGAGAATCTGTCTCTAGTGTTCTCACCAAACCAGCTCCGCTCAGGACGTGTAGTACTCCTACAAGTTGTCCTTGTAAGTCGAGCTTGCTAGGGAGAGATTTGAAATGAGCCAATTGAGCGACATCATAGACTGCGGTTTCCACTTTGGCTGCGACGACGAATAATTTATCTTGTGCCTTTTCCAATATTTTCAGAACTTTTGCAACGTCAGAAGGGTTTGTCTCTGGGAAAGAAATAGCAGCAGTTGGGCCCTTAAAAAGAGGTAAAAGGGGATGCCGTTTATTTTGATCTGTCGATTTCACCGGGGCACAAGGGTCAGGAATATGAGAATTTTTCAAGTAGACTTCAAACAAGTTATTTCTCAGCATGGTTAATTTACCACCATTTTGTTGAATTTGTGCTCTGTAGTGATGATCTTCGTGCTTCAATAAATTGTTATAATGAACGAAAAGCACCACCGGATTCGTTTCCATTAAATGCTTATATGAATCAATCAAAAACGTCTTCCTGGATGCCAGTGGCTTTTTTGTAATACGCTCTTGAATGCCTGACTCAGCAGTGCCTGCAGGAACTGTATATGACCTGGTAGCAGGTGCCAACCAACATAGCGCCTTACTGCTATTCAAGAAGCGAAAGGTTCCGGAGGCTAAGCTTTGTCTTGAAAGTAGTATACGTGTAAACATGATCATACGATAGGAGTTACCTCAACATGCAATAATGGTCTGGCTTATCTCTGGAGGTCGAAATCTCCCGCTAGAATGAGCATCCTAGCCTTAAATGTTCAAAATTTTTCACCAGACACCAGATAGAACGTGATCATTAAGCACGGGCGTATTTCGAAAAGAAACAGAAGTGTTGTTCAATTTCTCAAACAGTAATACAGTTGGTAAGAAAGGTGTGAAACGTCAAGAGGGTTCGTGTCTAGCGCTTGAGAGGAGTACGGTTGCGTTTAAAGTTGTATCACTATCGATAATCAAGCCCAGTTACTTCATCTACAAAGAAACAAGCTGTAATATACTTATGAACAATCGTACGTCTGGTACGGTGTCACCGGAGAGGTATGCACCTCATCTTTCCGAGTTTTATTCTATTGTGAACAACGTTAGTCCTAGAAGCACTGATAGATTGGATACCTCAAGTGCTACTGGTATTGCTTTGAACAGAGCTCCTTATAGTCTACCATTGCCTCCAGCTAGTGTAAGGTCGAACTTGAGTACTATTAGCGACTTGAGAACACTGATTACCAAGCGAGATATGAAAAATACTGTAGATGCAATGAGCAGTCTATTGAGCAGCTCACAGGGATACTCTACATCCTTAAAAGAGGTATCTGTTCATGCGAGTTCTATGGCTCAGTCCCTAGAAACACTTGCTCGATTGAAAGGATGCAGCGATCAAACTGCTGAAAGATTCCTGAGCGCTAGCGGATTATTTTATCTTCTCTCCAATCATGAAAACATAATGTCACAGTGCCTTCAATTGGCTTTAGGAGATGGTTTGTTAGATGAAATCGATGATTTTCAAATAAGATCAAAAACGATGGAGAATGAATTTAAAAAACAATGTAAAGAACTGAGTATGAAACTAAAACTACAAGAAAAGCATAACATCAAACTATCAAAGAGAAGAGTGAGAAATTTAGTGCTGTACAAAGAAAGCTTAATGAATTTACAAGCTCAATTGGATCAGCTAGAGACGCTGAGACATGATTTTTATCAGGATTCATATGATTTAGTAGAATCGACATGTGATAATATCTTGGAAAATGTCGCAACAGTTTCAAGAGCCCGAGTAGAAATATCGGAAAATATCGCCAGAAAAGGTTGGTCTGGGGGAGGTTTGGATGATCTACTCATGGATGCAGGAGATCCCTTCAATAAAGAAGATGAAACTATTAATGATAATGAAATAGAGCAAGGGGCCACGAGCTCTGAACTACCCGTAAATGAGAATGAGGAACAGCGAAGTTCCAGCCCTAAGGAGATTAATCGTGATATTTCAAAAGAGCCGAGGACCCCAATGAAAACTGTTTCACCACCCATAGTGACCAAATCACCTTTAGACTATACATCTCAAAGTAATTCTCCGTTAGATGAGAATGACAGATATATCACAGAAGAGGACGACGCTGGGTTTGACAACTCTTTTTCTTTGCCGCTGGCAGGCAGTACGAGAAGTCGAAAAGATGAGAATGATGACACACAAACAACAGGTAACATAAATGTCCTGGAGGGCTTGAATACTTTAAGATTAAACGAAGAGGAAGAAAATGTTGTTGAGAGCCGTAAAGAAGAGAGAACATTTGATCAATCAACCACAGTTTCGAATATTTAGAAGGAACGGCAATCTTTGTACACAGAATTACGTATGTAAGTAAATGTTGGACTGGTTTCAAAAAGAAATGTATTACTATTTAAACTATTTCCCAAATTGATAAATACCCCAGCCCAGTGACATCTGTTCCTTGTTATAGAGTTCTTTAACATCGTATTTATCATCATCAGCATTGTCAGAAGTACCTTCACCAGCCCCTAAACCGACAATTAGCGGCACAAAATGTTCCAAAGTGGGATGGGCAGAATTTAGTAATTTTCTTTTGGCCGGGTCCGTTAACATGTTTTTAAATTCTTCCAGTTTATCTCTCTTCTCTGTATCAAGTAGAATATCTCTTATGGCTTGATTGAACTCCTTGGAATATTCTAAAGTTGCTTTATTAGGCCCCACCTGATGAACAGAAATATCTCTTAAATTATGAACACTCATGCCAGAAACCAATATCAAACCACCTTCCTCTCTATATTTTGACAAAGCTTGACCTAATTTGTAATGTGTATCGAAATCAGTATCATCTGCTGTTAAAGAGATTTGAATCATTGGGATATCCAAATTCCAGTAATTGGGAGGTTCAATTGGAAATGCCACTTTTAGTGGTACCCAAACACCATGATCGATCCCTCTTTTGGTTAAAGAGCAACATACTAGCGATGAGTAACCCTCCGTACCTGCGAAGAACGCATTGAGCTCCTCAGCAATATTATTAGCTATTTTGACATCATTTTTAGTATGAAATTCTTCTTTGTACATGTGTTTGGGAAACCCATAAAAGTCATAAATAAGCTGATTCTCTACATCAGGAGATCGATGTGCGAAGTTGTCCTCCTGAGGCACAGCTATTTCAATCTCATTATTTGCCCTAGATTGCCAATGCGCAGACACCATGATAATATATTTAGGTTTAATAGTCTCTCTGATATGTGTGCCAATCTGTCTAGTGATTTCAAAAGCTCCTCGATCACCACCAAATTCAGCATCTTTATACAAAAATGTGGGACCCCCATGGGAAAGAAAGTACACTGGAGTCTTAACCAAGTGCCCTTTTGTCATATTGTAACTCTTGAACTCGAAGCTGCTTGCGTTATTGACCGTGATAATGTAACGGTAAATAAATATACTAATTGTAACTGGCAATAAAAGTAGAAAAATACCTTTCTTGCTTAATAACATATATGCATATACACTGAAAGATCTTTTCTCATAGCAAATTAGTCCTTGGACCTTCGATCACAGTCGCTTTACATGTGTTGGCGCATCCTTGTATATCGGCTGGTTTTTTAGTACGTGCTTAATCAAATATGTCAGCATTAGTAAAACTACGAAAAGAGCAGTCCAACGGGAAGGATACGGCTGTTCGATGATATTATTTATTTACAGAAAGGGTCGTTTCTATTCATGATATAGAATGCTATGTAAGTTTATCGGAAATAATATTACCAAAACTTATACCACGATTTACTTTGTCGTTCTTGCTGCGAATCTTTACTCGTGCTTGTATGGCCGTCCCATTGATGCTTTAGACTTTCATCATGAGCCACGTTGTTCAGCATTGGATTTTCCTTCGCTGCAACGGTTTTCCTTGCCATCTGGGCAATTTGGAAACTTCGCTTACGCCTCAATCGACATTGCTCCCATCCAACAATCGAACCTAGCATTAACCCCCCAACAGACCAATTTGCTGAACGTGTAGGATTCTTATGATACAAGAACGTTACTGTTCCAACCACAAACATGCTTGTAAACCCAATCAGACCTGCATCTCTGAAACATGGAATAGACGTTAACTTAATCATGGAAAAATCATCTCTTGATATCGAATCCCAAGCCTTCTTGAAACTAGCTTGCTCTTCCGATCTAGCCGCTTGACTTTGTGACATCTCAGAATCAAACCTTGGATTAGTATCTTCCAAAAGAATTTTCTGACCTTTGGAGTAGTTCGTTATTACAGGTTCTGTTGATTCTTTGACCTTTGTATTATCATTATCGAAAGCAGTATTTGTTTGTTTACCAAACGGCCACCAAACCATAGCTAAACACTGAGCGCAAAGTACGGAACGATATGACAATCCTCTTTGATAGCAATCTCCTGTTGTATCCCAATTCTGCACCTTTCTTATTCAGCCTATTTGACAGAACATCGTTCTGCTGATAGCATTTTTACCCGGCCCATTAACAACGTATTTTTTTCGGTCGGCTACTCGAAGATGTAACTCGTATCAGACATTGACGTATTTCTGAGTGTTCGGAAGCATCGTTGTCTTCAGCTGACTTTATTGCCCTGATTTACCATCTGAGAAGCAACTGATATAGTTATATTTGGTTAAAACTTGGAAGTACCGAGCTTATTTTTGTTTACTGTGAAGTCTGGATGGAATTTTGGCCTCGAAAATCCTGCGCATATTGTAATAATGTTTAGAGAACAACATCATGAAAGCAATAATCGATATGACAAGCATATCAATATGTTTCCTCCGGCGCCAGTGGCTCCGTCTATAGGCAATGCTTCACAGCAGATGAAACCAGTTTTTAAAAATAGGTCGCAAGAGGTATTGGCTCCGTACCCGTTGGAAGACGTAAATGAAATCATCAATTCTATGCCACCTTTCGCATCGATGACACCAACCTCCAATTCGTCGTCTACACGGCCGATAATTTCAGACCAAGCAAGTGGAGAAAATGCTGGTAACAATGCACATACAAATGACAGATATGATTCCCCATTTCAGTTCCCCAATAACAGTTCTCACTCGTTGGAAGGCCCACAGAGCGGAAGCCGAATTGCATCACAATCTTCAGAAAATGACTTCGGAGTCAATCCAGCAGTGGTACCTAAACTCGATCGGAACGATAGGAGCGGTGCGACAGCTTCAGATTTAAGATCGAAAAAAGTGCAAGAACGAATAATACCGCCACCGTCTTATGAAGAATCAGAAGCAAGAATATTACAAGAGAAGGCTTATAGGACTGAGGAGGAACCCACACAAGAACCACCAAAGGAGAGGAAACGAGAGTTATCACAGTACTCACCAAGTGGGTTGAGATTTTATGAGGTATATATGAGCACTATCTCGGATTCTAACAAATTCACACCAGAAATTCAAATGAAGTGGTGTGAAACTTTGCTAGAGTTTGCATTCATTGACGAATTTTTGTCTCATTATAATATTAACGCTGAAAAACTGAAAAGAGAGCTGAGACCCGACGAAATTCTGAAAAATCAAAAGGTTATCCTAGAGCATTCCTTCAAGGTTCTAACTAAACTTATCACATTGAAGTGGGGACCTGCAATGTATTTGATGGCGACATTATATTCCCACCAACCATATTTGAAGATTAAGAATAAGAACATTGTGGTACGAAACGATAAGAAAGCAATGGAATATTATTGTCGAGCCAGTAAACTGAACCATTCAGATGCCTGTTATCGCGCAGGTGTATCTTATGAATTTCAGCGTGGAGTATCACCGGAAGAATTTTCAAAGCAACAATCGTTGCACAAAGCCTTTCAATATTACGAGCGAGGCGCCCAAATGTGTTCTAATTCAGCGTGCATGTACAAATTGGGTATGTTCTACTTGTACGGCGACGAACATCAAGATGCAACACAATCCATTGAATGGTTTAAAAAAGCCGCCAAACAAGGCGACTCTCCCCAAGCTTTGTACGAATTGGGTAAAATCTATGAATTTTCTTCATTGCCACCACACATACAACAATTACTAACTAGAAATGAAACCCGAAGAGATCCGTCACTGGCTTTGAAATATTTTTACAAATGTGCAATGAATTGCGATTATCCCTTGGCACAATGGAAACTAGGCTACTGTTACGAATTTGGTGAATTACAATTACCAGTTATGGCCAAAAAATCAATAGCCTGGTATGCAAAGGCTGCACTGGCACAACCAAAGGGCAACGCAATGGCAATGCTAGCATTGAGCGGCTGGTACCTGACAGGTGCCTCTGGTGTCCTAAAACCAAATGATAAAGAAGCTTTCAAATGGGCTCTGAAGAGCTGTGAAACATCAGATGGTAAATTAGGTCGAGCGGAGTACGCATTAGCCTATTATTGCGAAAACGGAATAGGCTGCGAACCTGATATTATAAGAGCTAAAGAACATTACGACAAGGCAGCAAGATTAGGCCATTCAAAAGCTATCGACAGGGTTCAAAGAGGCTTTACACGGTACTAACATATCACATTACAATCTATTGGCTGGCCATCACGAGACTTTTGTTGCTGATAATTTTGCACGGCCAAATTTTTTTTTTTCTCCGCTGTTTCTTTTTTTGGTCATGAAATCTGGAAAACCGAGCTGCGATCATCTGAAATAAAAAAAAAAGGACATGTCGATGAGTACTCTCGTCCTAATTTGGTCTCTTTTCTTTGCTTATCTTTTTCAAAGTGCTTTTACATAAGGTATTCAGTCATCTGTCTGTAACTTTAATTTGTTATAATATTCTTTATTCCCTGAGGTCCGCCCTTTTCAACTGCTTTTGGTTGTTTTCTGCCCCCAATATAGGCGTCTCTTGACTGATTTGCAACAGCACGAAATACAGATAAAAATAATATACTAATAATGGAGGCTATTGCTCATAAGTCTGTCAAGTTATGTCCATTTATGCGCAAGGCCAGTTCATCTGCGCAAGGTCTGGAATACTTATATAAATCCAATTTGCCTGCGATGGCGCAGAAATGCCCGGTTGTTGCTCATGCCATGCAAAAAGCAGGCGTTAGAAACTATGCTACTGCGTCTAATGGTGCAGCAGCAGCAGCTGCTGCTAAAGTAGCCAACGAATCTGTTACTGATCATGCAACTCAAGAATCGTCTTTTGACTTTGATGGTTTGTTTGAAAAAGACATCGAGAAGAAAAGATTGGACAAATCGTATAGATTTTTCAACAATATCAATCGTCTTGCTAGAGAGTTTCCAATGGCTCATCGTCAGCTGGAAGAAGACAAAGTTACCGTTTGGTGTTCAAATGATTACTTGGCTTTATCTAAGAACCAACAAATTGTCGATGTTATGAAGAAAACCATGGATAAATATGGTGCTGGCGCAGGTGGTACAAGAAACATTGCCGGTCATAACAAGCACACTATGAGATTGGAAGCTGAGATTGCTGCGTTGCATAAAAAGGAAGGTGCTTTGGTGTTTTCGTCATGTTACGTGGCAAATGATGCAGTCTTATCGTTGTTGGGTCAAAAGATTAAGGATTTAGTCATTTTCTCAGATGAGTTAAATCATGCATCCATGATTGTTGGTATCAAACATGCAAACACAACAAAACATATATTCAAACATAACGATTTAGAACATTTGGAAGAGATGTTACAAATGTATCCAAAATCTACACCAAAATTGATTGCATTTGAGTCTGTTTATTCAATGTCTGGTTCTGTCGCCGATATTGATAAGATCTGTGAACTGGCAGAAAAATATGGAGCTTTAACATTTTTGGACGAAGTGCATGCGGTTGGTTTATACGGTCCACATGGTGCGGGTGTTGCTGAACATTGCGATTTTGAAGCTCATCGCTTAAGTGGTATTTCATCTGTCGAAGGTACTAAATCCGTGATGGATCGTGTTGATATGATCACCGGTACTTTGGGTAAATCTTTTGGTACAGTCGGTGGTTATGTTGCCTCATCAAGAAAACTTATCGATTGGTGTCGATCATATGCTCCGGGTTTTATTTTCACAACGACTTTACCACCTGCAGTTATGGCAGGCGCCGCTGAAGCTATTAGATATCAACGTTCTCATTTAGAACTAAGACAACAACAACAGAACCATACTAGTTATGTTAAGCAAGGCTTCAAAGATTTGGGAATCCCAGTGATTCCAAATCCATCTCACATTGTGCCGCTTCTAATCGGTAACGCTGATCTAGCAAAACAAGCCTCAGATATGTTGATGGAAAATCATCGCATTTATGTTCAAGCCATTAACTTTCCTACTGTTGCTCGTGGTACGGAAAGGTTAAGGATCACACCAACTCCAGGTCATACCGATGACTTGTCAGATATATTATTAGAAGCTGTTGATGACGTTTTCAATCATTTACAATTGCCTCGTGTTGGAGATTGGGAAGCTCAAGGTGGTATTTTAGGAGTTGGTGAAAAGAATTTTATTGAAAAAGACAATTTATGGACAGAACAACAATTGCAATTGACAAATGATTCATTGAATCCAAATGTTCTGTATCCGGTAATCGATCAACTGGAAGTATCCAGTGGTATCAAAGCTTAAATAGATAAATTAGCAATATAATAAGATTACCTATTTATTAAAAAAACAACTGTGTGATACAGATAAAAGAATTTGTAGTAGTTAGTTATTTATTTAGATAGCGGCGTTGTTATTTTGCAAATCGTGTTTCAAACCATCAGAACTTTGTTTCAGTTCACTTTGTAACTGATCAACGGAGAATTCTTGAGTTTCTTGACCCAATGGCTTGGTGGAAGGAGCATTTGGGAAAGTGCTTGATGAAGTAGTATGAGCAGTAGAATGTTGTTCCTCCTTTTCGAACGGAACTTGAGCAGCCAAATTGGTAGTGGTTGATTGTGGACCGACAGTATTGGCGTTATGATATTGAGTCTTGACAAATTTCGATACTGGACCCAATTTGTTGTCCAAAGTTTCCAAATAAGGCTTGGACTTTTCAGATGCCAACTGGGTGAATTCTTCTGTCTTAACTTTAGCAACCTTAATACCATTATCAACAGCAGTATCAATCTCAGTTTGGTATAAAGAATAGATCAATGGTAAAGTAAAAGTGGAAATCACACCTGCAAGAGCAATCGTCCACACGGAAAACCATGAAAACAACATGTGCAATACATAGAAACCTGCTGCTGCCTTAAAATTATTCTTTGGTTGATAAGCAAATACTAACTTTCTCAACTTTGCTTGCTGAACTGGTAACTGTTTCAAAAGATTGTCAATATGTGGTTTTATCAAACCAACAGTATCAGGACATTCTTTCAATCCATATTTGGTAACTAAACCTTGACCCAAAATAATCTTGGTAACGAATTCGATGGATCCGGTGATGAAAACAACGGTATATAAAATTTTCAAGAAAAATGTGAATAAATTAACAGTCTTCAAAACTAGCAAACCAACTAATAACCCCCCAAAAACTTTACCGGTTTCAATTGGATTTCTCCAAAGGAGCAATCCGCAACATTCATGTTTTTCACTACTTGTAGTACCTTGAACACTTGACATAATGAACAAATATTATACTCTTTATAAAAGAAACTATAATCCTTCTGATTTTAGATATGAGAATGAACAAAATTTATTGAAAATTCAAGAAGTAGTTAGAAGAAAGAAGGGTTGAAATGCTATTATATTTATATATAAGGAAAGAAAGATAGTTTGATCTTCTCTGAGTGAAAAAAAAAAGGAGACAAAAAGCGATATAGCGCAAGAAACGTAATGTCAGCAAAAAAAAAAAAAAAGGAAGAGAAGAGAAAGACAGAGAAGAAAGGCAAAAGAATTTGCAGATCACTAAATACCTGATATATTCTGGCATTGGTCTACAAGCCGATATACGTATCATGTCTCAGTAGCATATATATATATTCAGATACTTATATATACGGTTAGATCAAGAAAAAGAGGATGCGACAAGCCACAATTGCTAAAGATAGGCTCGCAACAAGGTAGATCAAAAAAGAAGTGATTAGAAGAAGAAGATGATACGAGACGATACGATACGATGAGCTGAATTTTTAGCAAAAAGCAGCAACATTTCCGGGGATTTTTGCAACTGCGACCACGAGCCCTAGGAAAAAGAAACCAAAAAGCAGGGCTTGGGCGATTTGGGGCGCCCGACGAGGGCTTGCACTGTAGGGCTGAAAGTCGGGCCGTTTGTGTCACTGTGGACGAATATTGTTTTTTTATTCCACCGGAATTTCAAAATTTTTCAAAATCTTGGTCGATGGATGATGATGATTCATTTAATTTAATTTAATTTCATCGAGTGCATAAGAAGTTAAGTTATTGCGTTTCTTAGTATCTTGTTTATCTTGATAGTAGAAGGTCAGGTAGCGCAGATCAGGATGTTGCGATTCAGAAGATCATTTCATGTTTATTCATCGCTACGTGTAGGTCAAAATTTGACGGAAAAAATCATTCAGAAATATGCAGTGGATTTACCAAAGGATAAAATAGTTCACTCTGGCGATTATGTTTCTATTAAGCCTGCACATTGTATGTCGCATGATAATTCATGGCCCGTTGCTTTGAAATTCATGGGTCTTGGGGCTAAGGAGATCAGATACCCAAGACAGATTGTCAATACTCTGGATCATGACATTCAAAATCGTGATGACAAAAATTTGACAAAATACAAAAATATTGAGAATTTTGCCAAGAGTCATGGTGTGGATTTTTATCCAGCTGGAAGAGGTATTGGTCATCAAATTATGATTGAAGAAGGTTATGCGTTTCCGCTTAACTTGACAGTGGCGTCAGATTCTCATTCAAACACCTATGGTGGTATTGGGGCTCTTGGTACGCCGATTGTTAGAACCGATGCTGCTGCGATTTGGGCAACAGGACAAACTTGGTGGCAAATTCCTCCCGTAGCACAGGTCGAATTAGTTGGTCAGTTACCCGATGGTGTTTCTGGTAAGGATATCATTGTTGCCCTGTGTGGGATTTTCAACAAGGATGAAGTTTTAAATCATGCTATTGAGTTCACAGGGGATTCTTTAAACAAGATTCCAATTGATTATAGATTGACTATTGCTAATATGACCACTGAATGGGGGGCACTTTCAGGTCTTTTCCCCGTTGATAAAACTCTAATTGATTGGTATAAAAATAAAAGGTTACCTAAACTTGGATCACATCACCCAAGAGTTAATGAAGAAACGATCAAAAATTTGGAATCATCTTTATCCACTTGGAGACCTGACCATGATGCTGTCTATGCTAAAAAATTGACCGTAGATTTATCTACATTAACTCATTACGTTTCAGGTCCAAATAGTGTAAAAGTTTCAAACACAGTTCAGGACTTATCAAAACAAAACATCAAAGTCGATAAAGCCTATTTGGTATCCTGTACAAACTCTCGTTTGTCCGATTTGGAATCAGCTGCAAACGTTGTTTGTCCAACGGGAGATCTAAACAAGATTAATAAAATCTCACCTCATGTTCAATTTTATGTGGCAGCCGCCTCATCAGAAGTGGAAAAAGACGCCAAAAATTCTGGTGCATGGGAAAAACTGTTACAAGCAGGGTGTATTCCATTACCAGCCGGTTGTGGACCATGTATTGGTTTAGGTGCTGGCCTTTTGGAACCTGGCGAAGTTGGTATCAGCGCAACAAATAGAAATTTCAAAGGTAGAATGGGATCGAAAGATGCCTTGGCTTATTTGGCATCTCCCGCTGTAGTAGCCGCATCTGCTGTTTTGGGTAAAATTGCTTCTCCAACTGAAGTTCTTGGAAATAGAGAAAGTGAGTTTACTGGCGTTAAAGCTACATCAAATGATACAACAGAAACAGAATCCTCCAGCCAAGCTGCCAGTGCTTCTACAGGGGCTGTTGAAATGTTGGAAGGCTTCCCAAGTGAAATATCCGGTGAATTGGTACTTTGTGATGCCGACAACATCAACACAGACGGTATTTATCCTGGTAAATATACTTATCAGGATGATGTACCCAAAGAAACAATGGCTAAAGTCTGCATGGAAAATTACGATCCTGATTTCCAAAAGAAAACTGCCAAGGGTGATATCATTGTAAGTGGGTACAATTTCGGTACTGGTTCATCAAGAGAACAAGCTGCAACGGCCATTCTGGCCAAAGGCATTAACTTAGTAGTGTCTGGATCATTTGGTAATATTTTCTCAAGAAATTCAATCAATAACGCTTTATTAACTTTGGAAATTCCAAGTTTGATTGAAAAATTACGTACCAAATATGAGGGATCTCCAAAGGAGTTAACAAGAAGAACCGGATGGTTCTTGAAATGGGATGTAGCAAACAAAAATGTCACAGTTAGAGAAGGTTCCCTTGATGGTCCTGTTGTGCTAGAACAAACTGTAGGCGAGCTGGGTAAAAACTTACAAGAAATTATAGTTAAAGGCGGCCTCGAAGGATGGGTCAAAGCGCAACTATAAATATCGACCTCTTTATGAAATACACCCACCTATTTATTTTATATTTAAGCAACACTATAATATATTGTTTAAACATCGACGAATTATATCAGACTTATTTAACTCTTAGTAATATTAGCTGAATTCCAGTGTTTCTTTACGACAAGCGAGAAGTGAAAAAAAAAACTAAAGTGAAAAAAAAAATATCACAGATAGTTGCAATTTTGTGATACATGCAACGACTAACCTTTTCTTAAAGGAGTACAGTTATTCAAAGGTTTATTTATTTATTCACTTATTTATTTATTGTGGTGTTGGATATCCTCATCATATGGAAATTCTGGTCTGATTGAAGAGATATCACTATAGAAGTTCAGTTCCTGATTCGATTATCCCCCCATATTTATTTGTGTATCTTTGGACACTTTTTGTATATAGATTAAGAGGAGATGACGATGAAGGAAACAATAAAAATCGGTGGAAGAAGGTCTAAACTCGCAGTAGTCCAATCGATGACTGTGAAGCAGCTTATCGAAGAAAAATTTCCAGAGTATGAATGTCCGGTTTTGGCGCTACAGACTTTTGGAGATCAAGTTCAGTTTAAGCCATTATACTCATTTGGAGGCAAGGCCTTATGGACTAAAGAGCTAGAAGATTTACTATATGATACTGACTTATCAAAAAGGATAGATCTTATAGTCCATTCATTAAAGGACATGCCGACTTTATTACCCGATGGATTCGAATTAGGTGGTGTAACAAAGAGAGTAGACCCATCAGATTGCCTTGTTATGGCGAAGGACTCGCCATATAAGGGCTTGGCGGACTTGCCAAGCGGTAGTGTTGTAGGAACATCGTCGGTAAGAAGATCAGCTCAATTGAAAAGAAAATTTCCAGATTTGAAGTTTGAAAGCATTAGAGGTAACATCCACACAAGAATACAAAAAGTTGATGACGCGGAGACTCCGTACAAATGTATTATCCTGGCTTCAGCTGGTCTTGTACGTATGGGTCTAGAAGATAGAATTACTGAAAGATTTACATCCAAAGTCATGTATCATGCTGTAGGACAAGGGGCTCTAGGGCTTGAAATTAGAACAGGTGATACCAAGATACTGAAAATTTTGGAAAAAATAACAGATCTAGAAAGTACAATCTGCTGCCTTGCAGAGCGTGCATTAATGAGAACTCTGGAAGGTGGATGTTCTGTGCCCATTGGGGTAGAATCCTCATATTGTCCAGAAACGAAGAGACTCTTATTAAAGGGCATCGTGGTGAACGTGGACGGTAAGCAAGCAGTGGAGGACTCGCATGAAATCATCATAAAAAATATTAAAGAAGATTCAATGGCTTGCGGTAAAATCCTAGCTGAAAAAATGATGACTGATGGTGCCAAAAAAATCTTGGACGAAATCAACTTGGATAAAGTTGAGCAATAAAAAGAATGACAAAGCCATCATTAATGGGTCCATGGTGTGTTTTAACATGTACATATCTGTTTTTATAATATTTTGAGTGTTTAATTTAATGAAGTAGTAGCGATTTTCCATACGTTTAACTTGTCGGCCCTGGAAAAATTCATTGCACAATCTAAAAAATACAAACAAATCAATCATCAAACATACACCCAAGTTCGAGGTATTTTTAACATCTATGGATAAGTTCAGTCTACTTACTACGGATGAGAAATTTTCCAAGTTAACCTTGAAAGTTGCAGACCATCCCAAGAGTTTAGTACATTGGGAAAATCTGTTAAATTATCTCATTACAGTAGCTTTTCCTCTGGACAAGGCACTCGATAATCGATTGTACAAACTGATACAAACCACATATGAATCACTGCTATTTCATTTTCCCTTCTTAGAAAACTACTATATTGATTACGCTTTATTTGAGTATAAATTAGGCCACATCGCTAAGGTGCACAAGATATATCAACATGGTCTTTATACGTTTAATGAGAGATCATTATTGCTCTGGATATCGTATTTAACGCTTTGTAACGAGATTGTGGTAAATCAAAAACAACTATTCAAGAAATACGAAATGGCTGAGCAGTATATTGGATTGCATTTCTTTAGTGGAGAGTTCTGGGAACTATACTTGGAACAAATCCTAGAAAGGTGCACTTCCAAAGAGAGATACTTTATAGTACTTCGCAAAGTACTAGAAATACCATTGCATTCGTTTAGTAAGTTCTTTGCCATGTGGCTGCGATGCATTGACGAATTACAAGACTTATCTCAGATGAGCCGATTGGCTCCCAAGGAAGAACTATTGAAAAAATTGAAATTAGACATTTCATATAAAGGTAGACGAGGCCCTCATTTATCAGAAGCAAAGAAATTACTGAAAAAATTCACCAAAGAACTATACATGGTCATACAATATCAAGTACTTGAGGTATATTCTCTTTTCGAATCAAACTTGAGTATCCGTTATTATAGCTCACCAGAAACCCTAATATCATCTGGAGAAATTGAAATATGGGAGAGATATCTTGATTATACTGTAAAGCTAGGTATCGACTCTTTAACCCATTTGAATTTCCAAAGAGCTTTGTTACCATTAGCACATTATGACTTGATTTGGATGAAATATGCACATTGGCTCATTGATTGGAAGGATGATCTGACCACTGCCAAAAACGTTTTACTTAAAGGACTTTCCCTTTCTCTGAGAAAAACGGCAATTTTAAAACTGTTGTATTCCGTACTTTGTAAGTTGAACGAATATGATCTCATAGCGTTAATAATGGAAGAAAAGGGCCTTTCATATTCTAATCGTCTCGAGGAGCTTGACGATTTTGAAGTATTTTGGGACTACATACAGTTTAGAATCTTCTGTGAGAAAAGTGCTCTTCAAAGCAGGTATTCGAACAATCAATCAAAAACTCTATTACCGCCAGAAATATTTGATATAATAATGAAACGCTTGAGTTTCGGAGAGGCGAAAGAAGGCCAGGAAGTATTATTATCTTCTTTAATACAATTGCAGAACAAAGAGAACACAAAAATAATTGAAGAGAAAGTGTTCAAACGTATTATTGAGTTGGATTGGAAATATTACGTGAAGAATGGAACATTCTGGTCATTATATTGCCGTTTGATCTTCCTGGATGCATCTCGATCGTATTTGGAGAAGAGACGTTATATAGTCACTAACATCTGGAAGCAGGCATATAAGTTCAATGATCAAATTTCGTCTCAATTGCAAGAGTTTTGTCAATCATACTTACCAGAAGATATGGACACTTTGGAAGATATATTCGAAACACATAAGCAGAAAATGAATATTGAAAAAAAAAATAAAAAAATTACTAATTGATTTCCTTATATACATTAAGTCCCGTAATTATTGCATATAGTGTCAAGAGCAACATACTAATTTTCTTATCTATACACCAATGATTTAGTGGAACAGCGATGGCGAAAACAAGGAATGCCAGTAGGATCCCACACCCACTGTAACCTAAGTGGGAATCCATTTTAAAATCAATGTGGCACTTCAGGAGGGAGCCGCTACAATTTTGTCTTTGCCTTAGCATCAAAACTATGCCATCGACACCAATTCCAAAAACAAAATATAATAAAGGGCTCCCAAAACATGCTCCAAGAGCTATCTCCAATACACCAATTTCCATAAAGATTATGTTTGAGACAAAATCACCCATTGAATTACCCCAAGCAAAAACGGTCAAACCAAGAATCGTTCCTGATATGTTAAATACATCTGCCCAACTGGTTAAGGTGTTCACGATGATGTGCACGCAGAATGATATAGTTGACAGAGATAACAAAAAGCCTGCAATAGCCACAAAATTTATGTTGTATCGTACAATTGATTTCGCCCATCTGTAGATCAATATCGCAAACAAAAATAGGGATACCATAAGAACCCAGCTGGAATTTGTCTTGGTTAGGAGGAACCAGATGATAACAGGTCCTAATGACAGCCTCACTACTTCAAGGATATGAAATTGCCCATTTCCGCTAGTATGATCCAGAGACGGCATTAATATACTGAGCAAAAGAGCAATAGGCGTTGTGAAAAGTAGTGCAATATATTCTGTAGTCGGCAAATGTATGGTATCATCAGTAATATAATCACACAGTTTAAAATTTCGGGGCCAGGATGTTAAGCGTCCAGTAACCCGAGATTGCAGCATGTCAGTATTCAGATACTCACTTATGACTCCTGCTTCATCTGTTTCGTAATGATCTGGAAAATCGGGAATATGATCGCAACTCAATGATTTCTGAGTGATTGGTCTTACGGGAACATTTAACATCTGTGGAAGATGGACGTCATCATCGATGAAAGAAATCGCACTTTCTGGTATTGATTGGTGATCATTATAATTTGGGGCATATAACTCGGGTAGCTCCCCTAACCTTCTCTGTTCCTGCAGTGATGTTGTTCTTCTCAACGATGACATGTTAGCTTCTTCCTGTAAACTATCCCCTTCCGACTCTCTCTCCTGCTCATTTTCCTCAACAGTTGTTAGCTGCAAACGGCTCTCATTTTCCCAAAGATCCAAGCAATCTCTTAAACTCATTCTAACCCAACCATGGTACTTTGATCGCAGGTAACGACGAATTCTACGCCTTATGCTCTTTCTCCTTTCATTCATCCCATTGTTGAATAAACAAATGTTTCCCTCATTGTTATTCACCGCTTCGGAATTGCTTATAATAGTGGACAAATCGGAGATTTCTCCATCAAATTCCATGTCAATTGGGCTCAAATTACTCTCACATGTGGGAGGACTGTAGTGAAGCACTAGAAATGCCGCATATGTGACATAGGCCAGCACCATAACGATACATTCCCAAAACATCAAGCGTCCATCAGAAAGAAATATTGTTGAAAGTAAAATCAAACAAGCAAATATTGATATGTCCTGGATGAAATTTCGTCTATCGTAGGCAATCGACTTTCCGTCATCCAACTTGCATTCTTGTTCTATATCATAGATATTGGTAATATCTGTCCTAACAGTTCGTAGCTCTATTCTTTTGATAAGTGTCATTACACCCAGCACGATTGTGAGTAGGAAAAATATGCCACCAAATAGTTCCCCGACCGCTAAGGATGTCGCCCCTGCGTTCATAGCCTGATATGTACTAGTAATATCCGGTATAGCATTTCCTAAAGCTAATAGAGTTAGACCGGATACCCTATCAGATATATGCAACACTCCCCTAGATATTTGTGATAATGATGGGGTCAAAAAGTCAGATGCAATTAATCCCAGTGCTATAAAACACTCCAATAAAATCAGTGGTTCCAAAAAAAACTGCTGTAAGAGCTCATTATGAAAAGCATAAAGTAGGAGCGCTACATTGGCGGTATAAAATGAAACCGTACTAAGCCACCGCAAATACTTATGCATTTAAACGGGATAAAATGGTACGCCAAAGGAAAGTTCTGGAGCCGCCAACCTATTTCTAGTTTTAACTTTCTCTATCTGATAATTGTCAATGATGCCTTGACGCTTTCAATATAATTTATCTATTTTGCTCAAGATGAGTGGCCTTGGAATGTCCGACTGAGCGCATATCTTAGCAGCAAAAAGTTCTTATATAACAAGTGCCAATAAGGCAGTATCGCTTGTGATGAAGCTCAACCATGAAAGGTGTACTAATATTAACATATGGGGTATCACTGTACTTGCACTATATCTATCTACCTTTTCTTTATAGATGCTTCGAGTTAGAGAGTCCGTTATTGAAGGCTGGCTGGTCAAATGTCACTATTCAGCCAATTGCGATTTATATTTCATGTATTCTTCCTTCTTCAATACATCCAAGGCTCTTACTATATCTATCTTGATGTCTTTTATCAATGCTTCCTTCGTTGTGTAGTCCAATTCCGGTCTAATAAATCCTAAAAGATTGAATTTGACTTTGGCCCCATAAAAATCACCTTGAAACCTATGCAAGATATGTAATTCTACAGTCTTGAAATCATTACCATAGAAAGGATTCTTACCTACCGATAATACTACTGGCAGTATATCCAAATCTCCATTTTCCTTTCTAAGATCGCGGCCGTAATTATAAATCACCACTCTTTTATCTTTCCTCAAAATAGCCGTATCCTCATGCTCGATTGGTTTGATCCTTGCATAGCCGAAGTATACTCCCAATGGTAAATGGTTGATATCTTTTGGTAACTGTTCCACGGGGACGTTGGCTGTCGGGATACCAAGTTCTGCTGAACCACGACCAAACCCACAAACTATGTCGCAGAAATCAGTTATTATGGGTAATGGGCATCTGGGCCTATCTGGTATGGAACATTCTACTGTTCTTCGAGTCATCGAGTGGTTTTAGCCTCTGCGTGTTGTATTGTATGGCTCGAGAGAAGTTTCTTGCCTCATCAAAGATTTTCTTTATGGTTATCACTCACACGTCTATGACGATGATAAGTGCTCGTTAGTGGAAAACATTTATCGAGGGCAAATTACTCAAAAATGATACGACAATAAGAATTCTATCTACGTAATTATATGTTCACCGTAAATGATCATTAAATAAATCTTAAAATCCTATATATATCATGCTGTCATTCCTGGAAAAGGCTGCATACCCATTGTCTGCCATTCTTCAAGTAGAATGCGTAATCTTGCGGCCCCGACATACTTGCAATCAGCAACCGAAGCAGTTAGATCATCGCCTACTAGTCGCAATAGCTTTTCACTTTGATTGCCGTATGCTTGGAGGAGCTCTACTGCAGCAGCATCCCACCAGGAACCAAGAACAATGAAGTGAGTATTCGTCAGCAGGTTAATGGGTGTGTTGGCAGTACGTGCAAGAAAACGCCAAGAGTGTGATATAGGTAGTGGATGAGTCTTTGTATTAATAAGTTCCCGTGGTAAAGGTAATCTAGTGATTACCGCATATAAGGTCATTATACCACCCATTCGCTCATCATATGATACATCATCTTCCCATTTATCATCCGATTTTCTTTTCCAGCCCATATTAAGCCTGCCAGATTCCGTATCAATATTGCAAGCAAATCCAATGACAAATGGGCACTTTTTCACAAACCTCGCCATCAACAAATCTAGAAGTTCTGGATACTTTAACAACAAACTTAGCGCAAGATTACCTAAAGGAAGTGCGGATGCTGGTTTTACGCGTACTTCGGTTTCTGCTTGATGCACCATTGCTTTTGCAATGAAATTCAAAATCCACAAATACGCTAGATGATTGTTTTTCGTCTGGTCTACTAAATTGCTCAACTCTTGCTGGATACCTGCCAACTGTGTATAACTGTTCGTCAATTGTCCAAATTTGGGATTAACCTTCCTTTTGTGCCGAGACAACAAGGTCTTCAGCTCTTGATCCGCTTTTTTTACTGGTTCAACAATATCCTTCTTAATGAAAGCAACTTTTTCCTTATAACCCCAGAACAACTTTTCGATACTACCAAAATCAGTAACAGTTTTACTTCGTAGTGTTTGCTGTTTCAGGTTTTGCTCTTCTTCGGCTTTTCTTCGCTCCTTTGCTGCTACTTCTTCAGCTTTTTTTTGCTTCAAAGCATCTTCTTCTTGCTTCTTCTTTAATTTTTGAGCTTCTTCATGCTTTTTTCTCTGTTCATTAAGCTCGCGTATCTTGGCAGCTTCAGCTTCTTGTTTGCATCTTTCTTCTTCTTCTTTACGCCTACGAGCTTCTTCTTCCTTTCGTCTTCGCTCGTCTTCTGCCTGCTTTTTCAGCTTCTTGATGGTTTCCACTTGCCTTCTATTTTCTACTTCTAATGTGTTTAGTTTTGCAATATATGACGTCTCCATGGCAGAAAGTAGTCTTTTGGTATCAATATTGGAATCACCATCTTCTTCATTCAATGGGGCTGGTGGGGCAACACACTCGAACTCTATGCTTCTCTTAAAATCTAGAATTACCAAAGGCATGTCATCTCCTGAGGGAAGCTTTGCCTCGAGATTTAACGTGCTCATTAATTGCTCTAATTCAGGATCTAACTTCTCGAAGTCGGTATTTTCCCGCCTTTGTTCTGGTAGAACGTCAGAAACAATTTTTCTCTTCGGAAGGTAGAGCTGTGGTATCCCCTCATCGTCTTCATTTGGGTTAACGAAGCTAAACTCATTGAGGTTCGGCTCAGGAGATGAAGATGCTGAAGTACTTATTGTGTGGCAGCCTTGATCTTCATCATCGCTAAAGTTGTACAATTCGTCAAACACAAACCTCATGAAGTCACGTAAAAAAAGTAAACCAGAAAGTAAGGTTCTTGTAACAATCAGATATGGGACAAAGACGCTTGATTACCATTATTTCATATATTGCAGCGTTGTTATTCAGTTTTCATCTTTTGGAAACTTAAAATCCGTAAATTATGATTTGAGGATTCAAGAGCGGTGAAGTTTATCACGATTAAAAAAAATTTCATACCGAAGGATTCCTGGTAGATATTTATCAACAGCATCCCATATTTTCGAGCACCTGCGTCCTTTTAAGTGATCACTCCATTTATCAATCATAGATCTGGATAATGCAGAAATTTTTCATTACAAGCAGATCATTTTCCGGCTCGTCGAGAGCTAAAAAGTCAGCATGTTCGCTAGTGAAGCCAGTACATCATTTGGTGAAGATTGATAAATCGAAGCTGTCCCCACGTTTCCCAGAGCTGAAATATGCCAAGAATGATATCAGGTCACCAGCATTCATTCCCGTATCTATAAATCAGGATAGAGTTCAAGAGCATTATCTAAATACGGTGCAGCCCGATCTATTATTAATGAACTATTCGCATACGTTTAAGGGAGAAGAGGGGTTGAAGAACCGAAAATGGGACGGTTCTTCTCCTTATCATATAAATAGACAACCAAGGAAGCCTTTCGGTAGCAAGGCCCAGTTACCAGATACACATCCAATAAAATGGCATAATATTCCCAATATTGAGAGTGTTGTGTTGAACTGTTATGTGAACGAGGCGAAAGAAAACCAATTGTTTGCTATATCAGCAGGTCTGCAGCTGCAACAGATAACCGGTTGCAAACCAAAAACTCTGTATTCCAAGACTGACGTTCCTACGTGGAAAGTTAGGAGGGGTAATCAAATGGGAGCCAAGGTTGAATTGAAGGGTCGTCCCATGTCCCAATTCCTATCAACATTAACAGAAATTGTTCTGCCAAGAATAAGAGAATATAAAGGTATCAGTAACAGATCAGGAAATGGTTTCGGGAGTATCTCGTTTGGGTTGACGGCAGAAGACGTGAAATTCTTCCCTGAAATCGATGCAAATCAAGATTCATGGCCAAAAACATTCGGTATGCATGTGAACATCAACACCTCCTCTCAAACCGATGGCCAAGCGAGAACATTGATAAGTAGTTTCCAAATTCCCTTCCATGGAATTGAGAAGCTAAAGAAATGATCACGTTTCTGATACGTACTCTTTTGTAAAAAACCCATGTACATATTTCGTTGAACTACAATAAACCCAGCAAGCTAACGGTATGCTATTTACTACTACTTCAGTTTGTTACGGTTTGCATCTTATCAGATCATTTTTATGAATGTATTGTATAACGTCTCAAAAAATCTTATATATTTAGTCCTCATCTTTTCTTCAAATACGAGCTAATTTAACCTTTCCGCTTTGCTTGGCAATTAAGGCGACTCTGTCTCCAAGCGACAAAGCCAAACCCTGACCTTTTGACCGAATACGAACGTGACCTACAACTTGACCTGAAGAGGGATCTTTTTCGACACATAAGTTTGCCAAAGCATCTTCTCCGAAAGAAGATTTTGCATAAAGATTGCAACTCAAAAATCTACAATCTTCTTCTCCCAATGCCTCTGCAGCAGTAAGAGTACCCATGTTCGTACCTTTGACCAACTCTCTTAAATAGCAATGTAGTGTGGGTAGCTGGGACTTGACAGAAATTTTGTTTTCCCACTCAAATGCATTCCACATTGTACGAAAGCTTTCGTCGTCAGTCTTAGCTGGCTTAATATAATCCATTATATCCACGTGGACATCATTCAAAATAACATAATGAGCATCCTCACCATGTGCACCATCATATATAATGTTACCAAATATCACACCGGTATCAGCCGAGGAAACCTTGACTGTGACTGTCATTCTGTGGAAACCATGTGGTACGACATTTGTGCTCGTTGGGTTATCAATCATTTTTAGGTCACCGAGTGTAGCAAATTGAACGTGTAAATTCTTTAAAGTCTCTCTCGTTTGGTTAACAAGAAGAACGTCTAGTACTACATCAAATTGATGAGTCGTGATGTATGCTTCCGCGTACACTGGATCTGAAAAGCCAGTTAGAGGTACAATCTTACGCAATTTAGATATAACGGAACTAGCGCTTGCCTTATCAGTACTACCTTTCAAGGCTAACTGTAGATCTTCTTCAATCATGTCATCATTTGAGACTTGAGAATCGACCTGAGCGAATTGTCTAAATGAAGTTGGTTTATCAATAGGTTCAGCAGCTTTGTTGAGATTTCTAGCCGATATTTTAGCATTCTTACGTTTACAAAGGTCGACTTGAACTTTAAACGAGGATTTGGTAGCATCCAAGAACGCTAACTCAATTAATTCTTTTTCGGATTCTTTCTCTGATGGATTTGTCTCATCCATTAATATAGAAATAGCGCACACTATTCTTTCTAAAGAATCCTCATCAATATGTTTCTCTACCAAAGAGCTTTGACCAACCCTTATGATACTTACTAGGATAAGCAAGCCTTCTGCTTTCAAGGCATTGATAACACTATCATCCTCAGAAAGCTTCTCAAATCTCAAAACCAATTTGATAATGGTGCTTGCCAAAATAGAAGCAGTATAGAAATCTCCGTTAAGTATGAAACGACGCATCGGTGGTCTTGAATCAGATTCTTCAACAGAGCTTTTGTTCACGGAATCAAAAGCATTTTCTGTACCGTAAGTACCATCGGGTAAAATAATGGGGCCCGTATGCTTTTTTGAATGATCTTCGTCATCTTCTTCTTTTTCTTCTGAATTTTGGGTCAGTTTTTTCAGCTCAGATTGCAGGATTGGTACTTCACCTACACTTGTTCGAATGTGTTTCCAGCATTTGTGAATTTCTTCAGTACTTTCTGCATATTCACCGAGAATCCATAAAGCACCACGGTAGGCTTTAGCAGACTTAACGTCATCTAAAATACGGATTAAGTTTTCTAAGATATCCTGTCTCAAATGGGGATATTTTTCGATAACCTCCTTTACGAATGAAATAACCCCACTGGCTGCAACGGAGGTTAGGTCACCAATAAAATCCAAGAGCAAAGAAACAACACTGGACGCAACCTCGACAAATCTAATCGCAACTGTATGAATGGTTTTGATTAGCAGCTGTCTGTATTCCATGGATTTATCTTTTTCACTATTGCTTACGGTATCTTGTAGCTCTTTCTTCAATAATTTGACAACATTATCAACGTTTCTGGACGTGACTAATCCCATAGAAATATCTAATGCCTTGGAACGAACATCCATATCCTCGGCATTTAAAACACGTAAAATTTCCAGAGTAAGTTCCTCCAAAGAGCCTGGATTCTTGGCATTAATATCCTGAATTCTATCTAAAACAATCAGTTTGACATTGTTATCGAAGACTTTGACAGCCAAATCGATCAACTTTGAGGCAGCATTGGTCAAAATGGATGGGGTGGATGACAAAGCTGTCAATGCGAGCGCAGTCTCAAAAATTACTTCGCTGGAAGTGGTTGAGCCTAACAAATCTGATAAAAGTTCAACGTATTGAGCTTTCAAAGACGGCGTATGGGTTGCATCTCTTCTAATGAACTGTACAAAAGCGGCTTGTAACAATGGATCCAAAGCTTCAATGGCAGTAATGTTCTCTTCCAAGTAGCCTAAAGCTGATTCTCTGTCTAATTCGGCCAAACCTACAAAAGCATTTCTCTTACAGATAGGGTCCGTTTCAGCAATCAAAAACGTATTGATCACATCCTTGGCATCAGGCAACAAATGATCACTAGCCTTGTAGATCGAAAATACAGCCAATATAGCATATTTCCGAACATAGGCATGGCGATATTCTAAACAAGCTAGAACAGAAGGAACCATTTGCTCCAACAATTCCGGTTCTTTCAATTTTGTCAAAAATCTGAGTGTGTTACCCCTAATATATTCGTTTGGATGTTGCAAATCATGTTGAATTGCGTTACATACCAAAATCATTTCGTGTCTTAGTTTTCCATCATTATCTAACTTTGGAACTATTTCCCAATAAAAATACAACAATTTCTTTAATTTTTTGTTCTTCGAGGGCATAACGAACCTAATTATATGCATTAACAATTCTGGTAATGGGTTTCCTTCTAGCATTGTAACTAAGATTTGCTTCATAGTTGCTACTTTATCTTCATCCGATCCCTTTTCCAGAGCCTTTTGAAATTCGGACACCGTGTAGCTAACGCTAACTCGTGAAGGATCAAACACTAGTGTGTAGGAAACCTCCTGTTCACCGACAGTCATCTTTCCTCGATTGATTGGTCTCTCTTTTTTTACTATATCTTCAGCAATTGATCTATGCTCTAAGCAAAGTAAACATCATTTGTGCTGATGCTAGAGGCGTTGCCACCAAGGCAGAAAGGGACTTTTGAAAAAAATCTGCGAGGCGAAGAAAAGCGCGTCAGAAGATTGAGAACTGCGGGTAACGTTCAATAGACAAAACAAGTCAAGGATATTTATATAACGCTATGAATGTATACTAGGCTTTCATACCGTGTGCACTAGTCCGATTCAGAGTCTGGATTAGCTACATGCAAGCCCCGGCCATAAGACTGAGCAGATTCCAGTGCATCCGAACCTTCACTTTCAATGGAATTGGTTCTTGCAATTCGTTTCTCGGATTCTTTGTCCTTGTAATCCGCGATACGAATGTCAGTAGGCAGTTTCTGCAGATGAGCATAGCTGTTCTCCAGAGTGCCGCTTCTTAACCGTCGCTGGTTCTTTGTGTAATAACTTACGACCGTATTACTTCTAGAGATTGCTTTTGCCTCACGCACCTCACTTTTTTCTCTCAATGGAGCCATGGCGTCGTCACTATCGTAGGCTTCGTCGCCCGGGATTTCTTTTAGATAGTAATCTGGGTCTTCATTACCGTCATCCTCAAGTTTTTGGTCATTTGATCCATTCAAATGCGTGATGATACCTCCTTTGCTTAACAAATTGTGAAACTCTTTCGTGTGATCCACATTTATCTTATTTTGGTGCCCTAGAAATTTGACACTGTTGCTTTCGTTCGAATCTTCTTCGGTAGTTTCCAAGGCCAATAACTTTTGTTTTGCTCTTCCATGTTTTATTCCGATTTGCTTGGAACTCGTTCTAATCCGTACTTTAATATTCTTAGGCTGAATCAGATTATTTTTTTGTTTTAATGTTATCGGTAAATTTGGCGGCGCTTGGAGGAAATTTGAAGTTTTGTAATATTTCAGTCTGAGCTCCTCTACGTAACTAGAGACGAGGTTTACCGTTTGATCAGGTTTAGGAGATGTCGATGATGCTGTAGTCAAGCTTGCATTACTCTTCGTACTACCAGAACTTGGCAGAGTTATATTGTCCATTACGGGAGTGGGACCTTTCATTTCAATGTTACCTTTTAAAGTGTCACTTTCAACAAGGGAGGTCCTATTCTCTGTGATTGCAACATCTTGCAGCTTCGGAATAATTTTGTTTGTGCTACTGCCGTTATGCGGCGATTGGTCGTTGTAATTTTCACTAATGCTAGCGGAGGAAGCATTATGTTTGTCATAAGGGCTGGAATGGGTGGGTACAGAATAATGAGTTTTCAATTCCTCATCTTCATCGTCTGTTGTTGAATTCGTACTTGCAGTCCTACTTGTTGCAGTGCTCGTCGTTCTGTTTCCTTCTGCTGTAAGGTAAAAACTCGGCCGGTCTTCATTAACGACTCTGAAAGTTCTACGATGCGGTTTGGGGTGCCTAGAGCCATCACTACTGGTATTCATTTCAATATCTGAAGCATGATCTAGACTCCTCGTATCATGAGATTTTGGTGGCGACAATTCTTGCTCCTCTGCTGCGAAAGGTCCGCCATTATTTACTAATTGATCGTCAACTGATGACATATTGCTGCTAGAATTATCCCTTGAGTCTTCACGAATGCTACCACTGGTCTTGGAAACATTTAAAGATAATTTGCAGTTCAAATCAGTCAGTATTGGGGCAGCGCCAGTAGCATCATTTATAGCTACCTGCTGTATACTTTTCACGGACTTGTCATTTAAGGATGTCGTAAATGAAAACCTATCATAATCACCATCGAAATCAGAAGGGACGTCAGATTTCCTTTTTGATAATACGTTGGCGACCGGTGCATTCATATGGTGTTGTACAACATCTAACGGACCAATATATGTGAAAGGGCTCTCAATAACACTTTGTTCTTCGTCTATATCAAAGTGCTCCCTTGAATCCAAGTCACTTCCAGGTAGAAAACGATCCTCCTTCCCGTAGAAGTCTGAACTGGAGCGATGCTCTTCATGCTGCTTAATGTAAACTTCGAGATCATCCACTAATTTCTCCGCTTCTGACCGCTGTCGCCTATGCTGATTTGTACCTATTGTTTCGCCACATGGTACCGGTGTTTTAACTGGGGAGTTCGAAACAGATTTTAGAGTTTCTTCCGTTGAAGTTGGCTGCGATACTTTCTCAGTTTGACTGCTCTCCAGTGGGGAAATTTCCCTCAGTAGGTCAATTTTGTCTATATCTATGGGAGGTGGTGGCCGTCTAGGCCTCAGGGGTTTGCTACTGCTAATACCATAAGCGAGATCACTCGTAAATGGGTTTGTGTTTAACCGCTTCAGGCTAGTATCTTTTTCCTTTTCTGATGATGAATGATTCTTCAGAGCAGATTGACCTTGAATGTTTTCCGGATCCGGTGGTAAGTTGGCAGCACTCTCTGTTACGTTTGGTACAGCTTCCTTTATAAATGGATTCTTATTATTGAAAGGTTGTTTATCTAGAGGGCCTTTCGAGGAGCTATGCTTCCTTGTTGACACTTTATGTGCCTTGGTGTTTGACGGTTTCGTAGACGTTTCAGGTGTCGCATGGGGACTTCCACCAAAGAGGAAAAATGATTTGCGTCGGTTACCGTTATTTCCCTCATTACCACTGAACATTGTAAAGCAGCCAACCTTATTCCTGCCTTCTCTTCTCAATTTACTTGACTATTAAAGCATTTAACGTGATTTGTATAACTGTTTGAATATGGGATTAGGTAACGGCGCGCTCTCGCCAAAATTGCGGATTTAACGTGAATATATCAAAAAGCTTTTGATTCAACTACTGTTAGAAATGCTCGTTTGCCGCTACGTTTGCCACTATTTGGCAGTTCCATGTAAGAGTTTGTATTATATTAGATTCAATTACATTTAATAGTTTTCTATCTCCCAAAGAACTAAATATGTGTCCGGGTCGTGTGTATGTCAAGATAAATATGTCTCTCATGAATCCATGATTTTGGAGATGAGCTGTAACGCTTTAACCATATGCTCACCTATTCCGCCAATGCTCACAACCCTTACAGTACTGGGATGCGGTTGCCTTACGAAATCAGTATATTTACTAACATCCAACGAATCAAACCAGGGTTTGGATTCATGTAGGTTATTCAGATTCAGAACAACTATGTTACAATTAGTTTGCGATCGCAGATCATTCAAACTTTGGTAAACCATATCGATATACGTTTGACGGGGGCATTTAACATAAGTTTTGAAAATTTGGTACGGTGATTTGGTTTTCAGAACATCCATTGATGCGCTTATCGTTGCGACACAATGCTGCTTTATTTGTTCTTGTGTCATAAAGTTTGATGTGTTCACAACACCAGCACCCTTCTCTGTGTATCTGGCCCTTTCAATTGAGGTAGCATCGGCAAGCTTAGTGTTTGCCGAAGAGCTATAACGAGAACCCGTAGCATCTTTATCATATGATGATGCATTCTGTTGCTGTTCTTGTTTGTTTTGTAAATTCTTATGAGCTTCATTATTGATTCCTAATTTTGTTTGCTTAAGTTCTTTGTTACTTGCAGTATTCGTCGTATCGCTTGCACTGTTATATGCTTGTAAATCTCTTGCATACTTCAGAAGATTAGCCTTAGATTTCTCGACTAATGGTAGATTCGTCTTGGTTAAAAGTGCTCTATCAAACAGGATTTCCTTGGGAAGGGAACTTTCTTGAAGATTCAAACTTAAGTCAGCTTGATGCCTGTTAAATGATTTTTGAAATTGCTTGCAAACTATCGTCGAAGGCTTACCAAATTTCAGATGTGAAAAAAATGAAGCCACGCCATTAGTGAAATGAGTCAGGCTCTTGTTGTTTGATGAACTTAAATAGAATTCTTTGAAATGGAAAACGTTGTTATAGTTTGATTCAGATATGTTAACCATAGATGAAAGATCAAATTTAGAGAGTGAAATACAATTGCTTGGTAGATAAAAACTACCGGCTAAATTGATATTTTGTGGTATTGAAAAATAACTTTTGGTGTGTGTTGTAACCCATTTCTTACTCTTAAAAGTAAAGATAACTGACAGTACTAGGCAACAGTCCAATATATTGAAATCCTTCATAGAAACATACGCTATATGAGGATTGTTGTTCTTACTGATATGAAGCTGTAGTTTCTCAGAGCCAATGTACTCATGAAGCGCCTCGATACATGACCTGATATCACTAATATCGTTTTTCGTGAAGATCGGGATGAATAAATAGCTATTTTTGATTAAGGTGTCGGAGTGCGGATTATTTGTCCTTACCTTATCGAGATTTTTCCACAGGTCTTGTGATTCTAAAAGTGCTGCATGTTGCTTTCGTTGCCTTTTTGTGGCTGATATAGCATCATACGATATAGGCCTCTTCCTTGTGGACATGCTCAAGTATCTTCCTTCTTAGTAAGTGAGGACTACTTTCTTCAGCTGAAGATTCCATATGTTCAAATACCATCCATCCTCGCTACGCATAAAAATAAGTACACCGAACGATGCAAACATCATAAAAAAAAAGACTAATGATAAATGAGTTCTATACATATTTTACAAACGTATCTATGCTCAGAATGGAAATTGAAAAGTAAATAATCCTAATTTTCCTTTTTCATAGATTGGGGGAAAAGAAGCGTTTAGCTCCTCTAGCTTCCCGGCTTTTCAATGGAAGTACCTTTCTTTTCCTTTTTCACATATTCCTAACTTCATAAAGCTTCAACTTCTTTAACGACTTCATTGAAAGATTCCTTGTATTCTTCTTCTTTAGATTTACCTTCCTTCTTCTTGTTACTCCCAGGCACGATAAATACCACTGAAGTTGGTCTCTGTGTTGCTCCAGCTGATCCTAGATCCTGCTTCGATGGAACGAAAATGTATGGGACTGATTGATCCTCGCATAAAACTGGTAAGTGAGAAATGACATCGGCTGGAGAAATATCACCAGCTATGACAACTAGACCTTTATCACCCTTTCTAAGCGCCTTGACTACTTCTTTCACACCTCTCTTCACATTTTTGGCCTTAGATGCCTTCTTGACAGTCTTCAAAAGCTTTTTGTTCAGCTTTTTAGAAGCTAGTGGTTTGGCAAACGGTAGAACCGCTGGCATTCTAGCATCGTAGTTATCTTCCGATTTGGATTCCTTACTTACTTTGGCCATTTTGTAAATCTTCTGGGTATATATATGAAAATCTAAAAGTTTGAAATATTCACCACCAATACGAGCAAAACCTTTCGACAGATAACTTTCTATTCATGCAGTTGACTAACTTATTCTTCATTCAATTTTGACAGAGCTCATCACATCAAATTGCATGAAAAATTTTTCTGTGATTTTCAGATCATCTTTCACGAGCAATAATCTCACGGAAGTAGCCCGATGGAGAATAATAGTATACAGATGCTGGGAAAGGTACCGTCTGATTGTCAGCACTGTGCAATACCTGATTGATTTCTTTCAGTAGCTGTGAAGTGTGCCTCTTGATCGCGATCCGTTTTTCGTTTTTCATTTCCTGTTTGATGGGGTATAGCTTTCATTCTCTTTTGTAAATCATCAAGTACTCTCGGTAGCCAAGTTGGTTTAAGGCGCAAGACTGTAATGTTTCCAAAAAACAAAGTAATCTTGAGATCGGGCGTTCGACTCGCCCCCGGGAGATTTTTTTTTAATTTTTCAAGCATCTATAGCATACCAACCATCTCATCTCAAATTGAAAAAGCTTTAACTACATATGTTGATTGATTCGGGGAAATTCAAGTAATAAAGGAGTCACTAGTTCATAGATCCTAAGTTGATGTCTGCAGAGAAGTCGTGGAAGGATCGTTCAGCTCGTATTCAGGTCAAAGAATCTGACTTGCCGTCAGCAATCCCGGCACAAACTGGTTTAGTGTTCAATGTTTGGTACAACAAATGGTCTCAAGGACAAAGTGGTCAAACGAGGTTTGTTAATCCCTTCAGACTGGATTCAAAAGCTCATTCGGGAGTAACAAAGGGAGACAGAGAAGGGACACAATTTTTTTGTCTTTATTATGCCAAAGGTATGTGTTGTCTCGGTAAAAAGTGTGAATATATGCATCATATCCCTGAGGATGAAGATATTATTAGATTATCAATGAAAACAGACGTCTTAGATTGTTTTGGAAGAGAGAAATTTGGTGATTATAGGGATGACATGGGCGGTGTTGGTTCTTTCAGGAAACGAAACAGAACCCTATACATTGGGGGACTCAGCGGGGCATTGAATGATAAACAGTTGAAACCTACTCAGATTGAAAGTCGTATACGGTTTCTCTTTTCTACTTTGGGCGAGATAGATAGAATACGATACGTGGAAGTAAAGAATTGTGCATTTGTCAAGTTTAAGCATCAATGTAACGCCGAGTTTGCTAAGGAAGCTATGAGCAACCAAACATTGTTATTACCAAGTGATCAAGAATGGGATGCTCGCAAAGAAGGTACCGGACTGTTGGTAAAATGGGCTAATGATGATCCTGACCCTATAGCCAGAAAAAGGGAAGAAGAAGAACAAAAACAAGAATCAGTAAGAATGATGGTGCAGCTTTTGAACAACCATGTAAACAAAGACACTCAAAATAGAGTTTCACCCGAAAACGGTGATGGTGACCAATATCAAAAAGGAAATGATATGAAACATATAACTAACGATAATCATACCAGTGCAATCTTTGGAGATGATCTGCTGAGAAAATTGAAAAAGAGGAAGATCCAGAAAGTAAATATCATTGATGTCACGGATGTGAAGATCCAAATGAAGCATAAAGAAGCACAAAAAGCCACTGATTCGCTGGTAGATTATCCGTCCTCATCTGATGAAGGGTGATTGGGCCATACTTCTATCAAGAATACGAATTCGTAAAACCTTTAAACAGTAAATCATTTCCGTTCAGGAGAGAAGGTAACAGGCGCTGAAGCGCCGGAAATTTGATCGAATAGTAAACAATTGACTTGAGCTGTACCTGAAGCAACAATAGCCTCTATCGTCACAGCAGCTGCGGTGGCTCTTTGCTTAATGTGTTATGCTTTAGCGCTCAACAAGATTCATGTACGTAATTCTTCTATATATATATCTTTCAAAGACATGCGGGGTTGCGTTAGCCTCGAGAGTACTGTATATATTGTTTCGATTCCATGGCTCCTCACCAACCGGCCAATCTATTTCTCTTCTCCTGAAAAGAGACATTGCAGCTTCACTATATTGAATAAAGCAAGATGAATTGCCCATATTATAATGCGCTTCAATTCATTATAAGTAGAGATTGACTATTTTTAATTGGTTCTACAAATTCAATCAGCTAGAAAATAAATAATACTGATAATCATTTAATTCTTTTACAGACGCTCCACACCATCTTAATGAATGAGGCTGCTTGTAGTGCACGTTGAAACTATTTGACTGCAGCACGCTTAGTTGCTGAACAGGAAAAAAGACCTTTATTCACGGCAAAGTTTAAAATGCTTGAGAGGCGTCAACAAGCATGCAATGCTAAACGATAAAGGTTCAATCAACATGCTATGCAACTTAAACCACGCTTGGTTCGGGGTCCTTGAACGATTCTCTCTGCGCAGCACTCCCACAGTTAGATTATGAGATTTTTTTAGGCGCGCGGAATTGTGATCTAGATAAGAGATATATTATTGGCTTCTCCTATTGGATACATATTATCCCATACGGTAAATGCACGAGGTTGTTGTTTCGAAATTTGGTTTGGGCATTATAGGCAATTGACGAATTGATATTTAAGGTTGTAATTTTTGGAAAGTACTTTGCTTTTTCCATTCTGAATGAGTCAAAAGGATCTTCAAGTATAGAAATAGTTGTTTAGATCATCAAAATGTCTTGGGAAGACGAAGTAAAGAGAAAGAGAGACCAATTGACAGCAAAAATACCGAGCGAATGGATATTAGATGAATCGACTATCAAAATACTGAAAAATGATAAAACAGATCTATCAACAAATTTAGATTTATTATGCCCCAAGGCTGAAAACAGTATTACACAATCGACCATTTTGCAATTGAAGCAGAAGTTAGAATCTGAAGAATTGAACTGCTACACGGTGGCATATGCATTTTGTCGCAGAGCGGCATTAGTTCATCAAGTAGTTAATTGCTTGTCGGAGATTATGTTTGATCACGCACTAGAAACGGCGAAAAGACTGGATGAAAACAGACCAGATATTCTTCCTCCTTTCTATGGTATACCAATATCTCTAAAGGATCAATGCAATGTTGAAGGGGTAGATACCACGTTGGGCTATCTAAGAAGAGCATTTGCACCTAAAAATAAACAACAAGAATCTTTAATTGTCCAATATCTGAGGGAACAAGGTGCTATATTGTACGTCAAAACAACCGTTCCTTCATCGATGATGGCAACAGACACACTTTCCAATACATTTGGAATTACTTTGAATGGTTTAAACCAGAATTTTTCTCCCGGTGGCTCTTCCGGTGGTGAAGGTGCACTTATTGCTGCTGGAGGGTCTTTATTGGGTTTGGGTACCGATATTGGAGGAAGTATTAGAATACCCAGCAGCTATCATGGATTATTTGGTCTTAAGCCGACACATGGTAGAGTGCCCTATTTGCGCGTGGACAATTCGTTTGAGGGCAGAGAACTTATTCCCAGTGTTATTGGACCATTGGCAAAAGATCTAGACGATTTGAGATATTTTATGGGAGTGATCATAAACATCTGCAAACCTTGGGTGGATGATGTTAAATGTTCCCCTTACCAATTTGACTGTATCACAGCAGAACCTCATAAGGATTATATTGTTGGCATCTGGTATGGCGATGGAGTTATAACCCCTCCCCCAAGTGATATTCGTGCTTTGAAAATGTGTGAAAATATAATTAACAGTACTCCTGGTTTTAAGGCAGTAAAATGGGAGCCACCCACTGATCTTCACAAAGAATTACACGATATAGCTATGGATGCAGATATTGCAGATGCTGGAATTGAGATAAATGGTGAATTTAAGGCATCTGGGGAGCCATTATTAGATATCCTGAAGCCTGTAGTTTTGGAAGATGGAACTCCAGCCTGTACCGTTAATCAATGGTGGCAGTTGAATAAAAGGGCATATGATGCTCGAACAGCCTATAGAGAATATTATAACTCATTTGGTCCTAGCGGAAAACCTGATGTCATAATAGGGCCAATAACATTGACACCATTCAAACCCGGTGATATGCTGAAAACCACATTGAGGTACATACTGCTGGTGAATGTTTTGAATTTTCCATCATTAGCTGTTCCAGTAACAAAAGTTGATAGCAGAACCGACGGTTTGATGGATATCACGAAAGCCCTGAACGAAGAAGATGCGATAGTCAGTGGATATTGGAATGATTTAATTGGCTCAAAATTTGTTGAGAATTTTCCCGTTTCCTTACAAATAATGAGTCCCATGTATGATGATAATGAAGTTTGTAAATTCGGTTCGTGGCTCACAAAACAATTATCTCAACAGGCATAATATAATCACTAATAAGAATCTGTAATTAATACATACGCCTATGTACATCAATAATTTCAATTAGTATAGAACCTCTTGCATTTGATTTTTTCCCACATTATATTTGGACTTCAACAAATTATCAAATTCATTCTTATTCGTTGGGTTATGGACCTTAACGTATTGATAAAGTTCTTCAACAGTTTGAGGATTTTCATCTTCGCCCAAATATGTTATTGCCGTTCCTTTTTTCCCAGCACGACCAGTCCTACCTATTCTATGCACGTAGTCGTCAAAACTTTTAGAAATTTGAAAATTTACTACTAATGAGACATTAGGGATATCCAAACCCCTTGCAGCAACATTTGTCGCAATCATTATTTGGACTTTTCCTGTCCGTAGAAGCTTTAAGGACAGCTCTCTTTGCTCTTGAGATTTCGAGCCATGTAAAATTGTCACCTTAAATGATGTTTCGTTGTAAAACTTCTGAGCTAACCAATCCGCGGTCCTTTTATAAGTGATGAATATTATAATGGGTGACTCGAATTGTGTCAATACTGATTTAAGGTTTTTAAATCTTTGTTCTTCACTAGCCGTAAATCTTACTATCTGTTGAATTTGAGGAATGGATGCCTCCCCTTCGCCAATAGTTGCATATGCAGGTTTACGCAAATATCCATTCGCTATCCTTTCAACACTTGGTGACATCGTAGCGGTGAACATCATTGTCTGTTTTCTATTTGTTGCCTCCGCCGTTGAATCCAATTTTGTTAAAATCGTGGTGACTTGTTCTTCGAATCCCATATCTATCATTTTATCTGCTTCATCAAGAACTAAAGTTTCCACTTGTTTTAGTGCCACAACATGATTTTCCAAAGAGTCAATCAAACGCCCAGGAGTGGCTACTAGGATATCACATCCTTCAGACAATTGAAACGTAATTCCTTCGATAGAATGTCCTCCAACTATAGATACAACCTTGCATGAATAGTGAGGATTTTTTATATTCCATAAATCTGTAATTCTTTGAGCATCGGCTTGAATCTGTTGAGCCAGTTCTCTCGTAGGCGCCAAAATCAATGCCTTTGGACCTTCAATAGTTTTCAAAACCAGTGGTCTCGGAGGTGCATTGCTCATTTTGATCAGGATGGGGATGATAAATGCCAAAGTTTTACCGGAACCCGTGGATGCTACGCCCAAGAAGTCTCTATTTTTCAATTTGCAGACGTTCGGTATTGCCACCCTTTGAATAGGAGTGGGCTCCTTAAATTTTAATTCATCGACAATAATGTCTACCATATCCTTCTTCAATATATTCGATTCATGCCAATTTCTTATTGGGTTTTCTATGGAGCCACCTTTTGTTGTTATATCAAAGTCCTCCCTCAAGATCCTCCAATCTCTTTCTGTCATCTCCTGTAGAGTCTTGTCCTGCCAATGTTTTCCCATATAAGTTTCTTCTACAGAATCCAAGTCAGTATTGCCATTGAGTAAAGTGACAACTTTCGTTTTAGCAATAGGGTTATAGTTATTTAGGGTATCCTCATCCTCCGACCAGCCAAACTGAAACTTAGACCTTTTGAACGGCGCAGGCTTCTGATTTCTTCCAGTATCGCCATTCGAAGATTCTCCTGTCACATTTTCATCTCTTTCTCTCTTCTTATATATCTTTCGCACATTGAAAGCCCTGCTTTCAATTTCAGCAGCACTGCTCCCAGCTTCACTTGAACTAATCAAATCTTCTCTTTCACCTTTCGTAAGAAATTTTGGTTTTATTAACTTATCGCCACCAATACCTTTGGCATTACCATCTCTTTTCTGATTCGAAAGATTTGCCAGCAGCTGACTTACATTAACAGGTCGTTTCATATTATCAAACTAACTGGATTCAGGGCGGTAATAATCACTTATTCGAGCAGTATACTCCCCAAACTATCCAAATTATCCACCTCATCGACATCTTATTCTCAGTATTGAGATAGAAAAGTCACGAGTCAATCACTATTCACGGATCATATTGCATTTTATCTCCGAAATCATCAGACAGTGGGGTAATCACAGGTTTTATGTATCAAGCAATGAATATTTAGCAAGTGTTGAGCAAGTAATAGTCGCTGTAGTTACTTGTAAACTAGTCTGCACATACAGTTAATATTCTTATTGGATAGCGAGAGGTCTAAAAATGAATATGGCAGATTGTTCTGTGGGAAATAACCCACTGGCTCAAGTGAATAAGCATACACAACAGGATAGGTCTCTGCAACATGGGCCTCAAAGGAATTCTCATGATGTGGTCGCGGGATCATCATCTCAACAGTTTAAATCCTCTCATAAAGCCATTTCAGATGTTACTAGGTTCCATATGAATAATTTTATGAATGGTGGCGCATCATCTCCGCAGTCTACAGTGAGAATGGGACAAACTCCAATAAGTCATAACGCCAACAACATGGTTTCAAGTTGGTCGAGAAGCTTCTCCCCATCGCCACAAGAATCTTCACCAAGTGGAGTATACCAAGGGAATAATAATGCAAAGGCATGGTCGCAAGAATTCTATCAGACACCGGATTCTTCATCTCATGAGCAATTTCAAAGGCAGAATCAAGACCTGCATCAGTATCAGCAACATCAAGCTTCGTTACCTTATAATACGCATATGCTTTCTGGTCCCCGCATGTTAATGAGACCAGCAGGAGGAGCCAATATGATACACCAGCAACAAAATAAAAACTCTACAACGAATTGGGATGAGCAATTCAAGGAGTTGGAAAAGGAGGTAGCTGATAACTTAAATTTACAAGAATCACAACAAGATACCAGTGAAGCAAAACTTGATAGAAGTAAGGGAGAAGAAATCGTTGTAGGGGATCAGTACCAAAGTGAGTTTCAGGAGGTTTGGGATAGTTTACAAAGAGATGCAGAAGACTTGCTGCCGGAAGAATTAGCTGGTGACTCTGCATGGGAAACAGATTATCAAAGGTTTCTAAGCGGTAGAGTAAGTGGTAATATGCAATATAAGTTTGATGATAAAAATGATTACATGCACAATCCTAATGCGTACGAGATCGGTTGTATTTTGATGGAAAATGGTGCGAAACTAAGTGAAGCTGCTTTAGCCTTCGAAGCCGCTGTGCAGGAGAATCCCGAACACGTGGACGCATGGCTGAAGCTTGGTGAAGTCCAAACGCAAAATGAAAAGGAATTGAATGGTATAAGTGCGCTAGAACAATGCTTACAACTGGATCCAACCAATTTAGAAGCCATGAAAACCTTGGCAATAAGTTATATTAACGAGGGCTATGATGTGAGTGCATTTACAATGTTAAATAGATGGGTGGAAACAAAATATCCGAATTTGTTGGATTCTAATGAAGGTATAACCATGGAAAGCGAGCAAGAACGTTTCAAACTAAATGAAAAAATTAGAAAGCAATTTTTACAGATTGCTAATAGACTACCCCAAGTTGATCCGGATGTTCAACTTTGTTTGGGCTTGCTATTTTATGCAGATGACGATTTCGATAAAACCATTGATTGTTTCAAAGCTGCATTGAGTGTCAATCCTGATGATGAATTGATGTGGAATCGACTTGGAGCTTCTTTAGCCAATTCTAACAGATCTGAAGAAGCAATCCAGGCTTACCATAAAGCTTTGCAATTGAAACCATCATTCGTTAGAGCCCGCTATAATTTAGCAGTATCATCGATTAACATAGGATGTTATAAGGAGGCTGCAGAGCATTTGTTATGTGCTTTAAAAATGCATGAGGTTGAAGGAGTTACTCCAAATTCAACATCGATCCAAGGTAATAACAATATTTTAGAAACGCTGAAAAGAGCTTTTATTGCCATGGATAGACGCGATCTCTTGGAGAAAGTGAAACCTGGAATGGACCTGCATCAGTTTAGTAACGAATTCAACTTTTAAAATATAAGTACATCTATATTTTAGTCCCTAATCGTGTACGTTCATAATGATATACTCGTGGATGAAACTCGCTGTGTTTGAATAATGTCAATTTTTTTTTCGTGTAAGATACACAATGAAAATGAAATGCAACAAAACAGATTTTTTAAAAAGTGATAATTGTTGGCTGGTATACACTGAAAAGGAGCGTAGGAGAACTTTTAGGCAGCTAATTGAGTTCCTATCAAAGGTGCGAAGATGATCAGAAATATAATCAGTAAGTTTAGTAAATTGAGAAGGCCACTTTTCGTGGTGTTCATGGTTATATTTTTAATCTTTTGGATCAGAGATGACGGAACTAAACTGATACAGGATGGCAGTATCAATAATATTCTAAACAATGTCAACAATAAAGATAACGTCCGCCAACGATACCCATCCTCGCTGTTGAGCAGGTATCTTAACTATGCCAATAATGAAAATAAAAATAACGATGCTTTAAGATCAATTTCATCTTCGTCTTCTTCTTCTACATCTTCAAAGTCGTGGCTTCGGTCAATTTTTAATATAAGAAGTTGGAACAACGATCCCAGTATTGTCATTATATTAGCTGCAAACGAAGGTGGAGGAGTTTTAAAATGGAAAAATGAACAAGAATGGGCCATCGAAAAATTATCTATCAGTAATAAAAAGGCTTATGCAAAAAGGCACGGGTATGGTCTCACGATTAAGGATTTGACTGTTGCTAAGAGATATTCTCACGAATATAGAGAGGGTTGGCAAAAAGTGGATATTCTAAAACAAACCATGAGGGAATTCTCTACAGCAGAATGGTTCTGGTGGCTCGATATGGACACTTTGATAATGGAACCTGAAAAATCATTGGAAGAGCATATCTTCAGCAGACTAAACAACCTAACAGAACGAAATTTAGAAGGGTTCAACCCTTTAAATATTGAAACCGACATTCCATTCGTTGACTTTAATGAGGAAATGAATCTATTAATCACGCAGGATTGTGGTGGATTCAACTTGGGATCCTTTTTAATAAAAAATACCGAATGGTCCAAGCTATTATTAGAATTTTGGTGGGAGCCTTCCATGTATGAGCAGAAACATATGATTTGGGAACATAGAGAACAAGATGCCTTAGAGTCTCTGTACTCCAATGAAGGATGGATTAGATCAAGAGTCGGATTTCTACCTCTAAGATCAATTAACGCTTTCCCGCCAGGTGCATGTTCCGATTTCAGTGATGATAAAAGATTTTTTTACAATGATAATGAGAACGACTTCCTCGTTAATATGGCTGGCTGTAATTTTGGTAGAGATTGTTGGGCGGAGATGCAATACTATACTTACATGCTTGAACAAAAAAATAAAAAGTGGTATAAGAAACTTTTCTAGTACATAATCGTCATATTATATAGCTGTTACATACATCATCCCGAGACCTCTATGGATATCATACTACAGTGGCATCTAATAGATATACAATAGAACTTTTGCATTTCATCAGTCACCTTTCCACTCCCTGTTTATTAGTGACATTATCTGGCATGATGAAATCGCGAGGTGGCAAAAAAAGCGTTGTGCAATGGGAGATGAAACGAACGAAAACAAAACAAAGCAAAGCAAAACGGAGGAAACTCATCAACAAGGGAGGAAAAAGAAAGAGAAAAACAGAGGTCTTGTGTCTCGTTAGTTGTTCGCGATAATATTATTGTTAGCGGCATTCGAAATTTTCGCAACCCATTTATAAAGTACCTTTTGTGCTGTTGATTTAATTTTTCTGGTCTTTCAAGATGGATTTCTTCAATGCTGCGAACGATGATAATCATAATGGGAATGGTACAAATTTTAATAATGACGATTATATGAATTATTTTGACACGAAATCTAATAATGATAATGAATCCAATAGTCTTTCTCCGCAAGCGATCCTAGCGAGAAATTCTATATCAGAGATGTCTAATGGGCCTAATACAATATCAAGCACGAGCCACATATCGATGTCGCCGCAGCAGATGTTTTCACCAATGAATAGTAACAACAATCCTATGAATAATAGCCCCTCAGTTAATGCTGCGACGCCGCAACAAATATTAATGTTGAACAACAACAACCCGCAACAGGTACTGTCTAATCATGCTTCTCCAGTAGTAAGCGGTAATAATGACGCTATGAAGGATAACAGTGGTAATAATAATGTTTTTGCAGATAGAGCAGCAATGTTTGCTGCTTTGCAACAAAGGCAACAGCAACAGCAGGAACAACAGGAACAGCAGGAACAACAAAGGCAGCTCCAGCGACAGCAAGTACAACAAAAGCAAAGACTTCAGCAACAGCAGCAGCAACAGCAGCAGCAACAGCAGCAGCAACAGCAACAGCAACAGCAACAGCAACAGCAACAGCAACAGCAACAGCAACAGCAACAGAAGCAGCCCTTTACTCATCGGGACACAATACTACAGAACCTGAATCCAGAGGTGCAAAAAAAAATATCCATTGAACTAAATAATAAGCAATATGAACTTTTCATGAAATCTTTGATAGAAAATTGCAAAAGAAGGAATATGCCACTACAATCAATTCCCGAAATAAACGGTAAGAAAATAAATCTATTCATTTTGTTCATGTTGGTACAAAGATTAGGTGGAGGTGAGCAAATTTCAAGAAATCAGCAGTGGAATTTATTAGCTCAAAAACTACAAATTCAAGATTCTCAACAATTAGCGGCAATTTATTACAAAATTATCCTGCCCTATGAAAGGTACCTATCCTCCCCTGAAGGACTGAAAGAGAATCAGGCAAAGAAAATATTCTTTCAACAATTTTTTCAAGAGCTGCTGAAAAAACTTCAAACAACTTCAAGCCCAAATCCAAGCGCGAATGTAGGCAATCCAATACACACTCAAATGTCTACTCCGAATTCAGCAGCTACACCTCCGACTACTAGAGTGCCAGGACAACTTCAGCAACAGCAGCAGCAACAACAACAGCAACAACAACAATTACTACAACAGCGGCAGCAATTGCAGCATAGGCAGCAGCAGCAACAACAACTGCAGCAGCAACAACAATTGCAGCAACAACAACAACTGCAGCAGCAGCAACAACTGCAAATGCAAATGCAACAAAAGAATATTAATAATAATGTATCAAAACCAAAAAAGCCAAGAAAGCCAAGACAGAAAAAGAAGACAAAAAAAGAATTGGAACAGGAGCGCAAACAACAGGAAGAACTGTTAAAAAAGCAACAGCAGGTTCTTTTAGAACAGCAATTGCAAAAGCAAAAGGAATTTATTAAACAGAAATACCAACAAGAGCTAGCCAAGCTACCCAAAGTTTATAAGAGAACTCTGGGAAGAAATTATGTTCCTTTGAAGCGCCAAATTCAAAACTTTAACGGTTATGATATCAATTACATCTCACAGATTGGAGAAAAGATTGATGCCAATAAACCGATATTTTTATTTCCACCAGAGTTGGGTACCATCAATCTACATGCGTTAGCCATGTCATTTCAATCTAATAACTTAGGAGAAATCAATACGGCTTTAAACACACTATTAGTTACAAGTGCAGATTCGATTTTAAAAATTCCATTGGATAAGTGCCCCGATCTATTAGACTCACTGTGTCTCCTCGCTATAAATCTACTAACAGATTTGTGCAGAAGAGGTATCACCACTAATAGTAATGATGATAATGGCAGTGAAAAGAATGAAATGAGAGAAAGCGATTACTGTGATGAGTACGATGTTGAGTCATACTTATCACAAGTTAATACTCCATTTTCTAAAACTGATCACGTAATGAACAAAATTTTCGATGAGTACACCACGAAGTTCAACAGTAATGGCTCAGATGAAAAAGATACCCATTTTGTTAGAGTCGATTCATTGACAGGAGCAGATTTACAACAAATACCGCATTCAGTAATGACACCTGCTCAAACCCCATTAGACATCGATGACAGCGCAAGTTTTGAAGCAGAAGAGCAAAAAGGAAACGGTAAAGGACAAGAGGATGATAATGGCCACACAAAAAGATGGAATGTTTTACCACAGCCTGTTAGGTTTTTACCGAATCAGTCACTGTCGAACCTCTTCGCTCCGTCTTATCTAGAATCACTAAGAAACATCAGGGATGAGATAGATACACCCTTTACAAAAGTCAATATCAGAGGAGCAGAGGACAAGCAGGTCTTGTTGATAGATCAATTATCGACCGTATCAATGATTCTGAGAAATATTTCATTTTCAGAGAAAAACTCAAAAATGATGGCCAAGAATTTTTTCGTAAAAAGATTCCTTTCCGATTTAATCTGGGTTCTCTTTTTGAAAAATGATAAATTGGTTTTTCATCGCAAAGCTTTCAACCTGAAGAAGGATATGATTATAACCCTAACAAATATATCTCATGTTTTTGAAATCGATAATGAGTTGGATTGCTTTTTGATGCTGATGTTAATGCTGAGCTTTGGGGAACCCAAAAAAGCACCTTCTGATTTGAATTCAAATTTTTTAACGTATGCAGAATATTCGTTAAGTTTGGGAAACTACCATGGATTTGGTGTTGATATTTTGGCAAAACTACTATCTCTCAATTATCCCAACAGACAGTTGTTCAGGGATGTACTACTATTATCACCGACTAGGAATGATGGCAACAACTTTGATGAAAACAGTCATGAGCTACAGGTCGTCTCTCGCTTAATGGATATCTATAATGATGGCGATAGATACAGATTGCTCAATGACATTTTTTCATTTTTGATATCAGTGATCCCATTTAGGCAAGTAAACGCAGTACCCACCCTAATTGAGGATGTTGCCCCAATGGTTTCACAAAGTTTGACTTGTTTATTAACAATTATAAAATTTTTAAACATCAACGATTCATCAATTTATGGAGTAGACAGTTTTAAAAATTTGCCTTTGATATGGCTAACATCTGAGGAAAACATTGGCTCTAGTTTAAGAAGGCTAAGTGATGTCCTTTCAAACACTAGCATTCATACCGATAAAAACTTACTACATTTGAAAAAGTTATTTGCGTCAATTAGCTCCAAATGCATTGAATTGACTAGGATTTTAGTAGAGAAAAGTTTAGAGTTTACGCAGGATGTAAAAGATGGAAAATTGGAAACTTGCCGCACTCTAGCTTCCATTCCAGGCTTATTACCATCAGAGTCTCACAGCTTTGCATTGTTAGCAAACCCAGTTACCGATCCTGAAATATTGAGACAGAGTGAATTACTATATCTTGTGAGAAACGAGGTTTTTTCTCGTCTAATTAGAAAAGATGATTTGCACAGCTAATCATGGTACATACAAAAGCTAAATGTAACATTAATATATTTTTATGATGACCTCCTAGTTTGGTAGCGTTTCATCATTTTCAAAGTCGTCATCGCCGTTTTCTTCATTTCTTTGTTCTGCTTGCAAATGACCAACGATTTTATCAGTTAAATCATCACCAAGCAAGTCGGATAGTTCTTGCGGCGAGAAGGATAGCAATTTTCGATAGCTTTTTATCTTTTTCCGCACATTAAAGTAATCAACTTTTGAAATTCCTGGTATGCTTAATAGTTTCGAAAATCTTTCAGATTCATCTTGAAATTTCTCCTTTCTTTTTATATCGTCTAATGGCTTTTTCCTCGAACCTAATGCAACAGATTGGCTGGGATCTGGTTGTTCTCTTCCAAACTTTAGTTCAAGAATTATATTCACAGTTTGTAGAGGCGAGGATGACCATATCATTCTAAGGTTAGGGAAACTCATTGCCAGTTTGGCCAACTCCAACTGAATTTCATCCTGTGATAATTTATTGGAAATTGGATGAACCGTAGATAAATCCTTACTTTTGTAGCTTCTCCTTTCGCTAAACGGCTCCAATGAAAATGACTGACCCTCATCAAATTCAATTAGGAGGGTAGGAAATTTGTAGTGCCTTGACATTTTCTTGCATTGTGACAGTAATCGATTGTTTTGTAGAGAACCAATCAGATCTGAAATCGACTTCCTTTCGAGGCATATATCAGGGGAAATGATATAATCTCCCACAGTTAACATACATGGAACCACTCGAACGCCGTACCTGTATAAAAGGCCCGGTAAAGAAGCACTAAATTCACGTGTGTCTACGATGACAACGTCTTGAGTGAATTCCGACAACGCGGCTTGACCACCTGCCACTCTGGTGTTATTTTTTTTTAGACGATTAAGCTTCAATTTCCTCTCGGCTAGATTCTTGTAATGTGATAAGTCATCGTCTGCTTCATAATGATGGGCTAACATTGCGTGCTCTCTAATCAACTTAGTGAAGGCATCCTTCTCTTTCTTGATTGCGGTTAGGTGACCTTGTTCTTCTACACTTTCTCCATAGTACATAAAGAATACCTTTGGTGGTAAATCTCTATGTATGGCACGATGAATTTCAACTCTCCTAATGAAAGACAAGTCAGGTTCGTACATGATAATGAATGAGGGCATAATTTCTTGTAATAAAGAATCATCGCTTATATTATCAAATTTCTCGATAACGACCTGATCTCCGCAATTTATAAAGCGGTATTCAGCGACTCTCTTTTCCCAGACTTCTTCCGTTATTGCGCTCTCAACAACTTGAAACGATTGCCCTCGATCATTGTGATCGCCGGCATCAGTATGCTCATAATCTTGAATGGGAGTATCCTCATCTTGGAAGGTGGAAAAGATGTCTTCTTCCGCTCCTGATATATCTAGTTCCTGTTTAATGTTATATTCATCAATAAAGGCCTCGATATCCTCGCCAACTCCTGCACTCTTTAGCCTTTCCACTGCTGCTACAGCCGCTGCTCCTCTTGTTCTCCTTCTTTTTGTCGTCACTTGTTCCTTGGCAAAAGCTGTGCTAACATTTAGTTCGGTGACTCTTTCAGGTTCTTTATCTCGAACTTCCTTCACAATACGCTTATTTTCTGCTCTACGGTCTTTATAGAGCTGTAATTTTCTAAGCATATTTCTTCTAAAACCATCCTTTTTATCAGCAAAACTAAGAATTCTCGCGAGTTGTATGCAAGTGGCTGTGTTTGAACACATAATAAGGGTAGGTCCAAATATATCCTTAACTGACCTTTGATAGGAAATATCGTCCAGTATGCTAACTAGCTGCTCCCATTTGGGCATATCCTCTAAAGAGTATTCGCCGTCGCTAAATATTCTCTTTTTTGAATAGGATATGACTAACTGAGATTCATCGGCCATTAACCAAGGAGATTCGCTGTATTTTCTTGACACTGAGGGTTTATTTGAATCCAGACTTAGTTGAATTTCTTCATAGAAATCCACCGCATCTCCATTTACCAGTAGTTTCATTAAATTCTTCAAAAATCTAATATCCTTTACCAGTTGTTTTGATTCATAAGATATACGGTGCCAATTCGGTATCATGACAGAATCGATAGACTTAAGAAAGTTTATGTCCAATGCATTATCAATATTCCACCAATCCAGTGAAAGCTCTGGGGTCTTTCTATTCAATTCAGCGATACATTTTTTTAGACAGCCTATGAGGCCAAACTGAATTTGGGACATCGAGTTCGTTAATGATACTTTAACCTCAATTACTTTGTTGTTCTCAGGGCTAATGGCATTGTTTAAACATTGAGAAATCTCGACACGAAACCTTGGCCACAAAAGAACATTTTTTAACCGCAGATCCTTCATTTTCCTCATAAGAGGTGAAAATTCCATTACAAAAGACTCTGGGGACTCTGAAAATGCTTTGATGAACCCCCACTTGTTCTTCGATCTGTACATTTCTAATATGAAAGATTCGTTACAGTAATGCTGCAATTTTTCCACATTTAACACAACTATTCCAGTAATTCTATTTGGGTGAACTATCCCTGAGAGGAAATCGACAATGAGTATTCTAGATGTAACGCTAAAAATCCCCCCTGACAAATAAAGTTTCTGCCTTTTCTCTAGGCTTTGAGAATCAGCGTTAATGACGTTGAAAGGTCTAGGCGCTTGATCTTGATCCTCAATTATATGACTGTCCTCTCCGACGCTGGAAAGCCACGACAGTTCTTGTAGTTCTTCACTGATATGTAAAGTATCACTTGGCATTGCATTAAGTAGTAAAACAAGAGATCTTTTCAATTTACCATCTATTTTGGTAGGCGTAGCTAGAGTATGGAGCAGATTTGCAACAATACTAATCATTCCTAAACCTTTTCCCATAATAACGAGGGGATCATCGCTCACAAGGGTATTTTCAACGACCAATTGCTGAAAGGCTAAAGGTAAGCTTAATTGAATATCAACCTGTCGAATATCATCAATACTGGGTTTCAGACCGCTACCCTCACTATTTTCATTGGGAATTAATGGATACAGTGGTTTATCATCGGTATAGGCTTCTTCATCGTCGTTCGTTTCCGTGACATTGGTATCGGAGGGTTCCGGCACCTGAGTAGCATCCTTTACATTATCAACTTGCCTGGAAAGCTCTAGCTGTAGTAACTCATCTTCTGATTCATCTTGAACGAATAACTCTGGCATAGCCAATTAAAATTGGAAAACTTTCCACTCAACAAAAAAGATAAATTTTAACATTTATCATTGACCTTAATTTATTAGCCTTCGGAGGCCTACGATTTAAAAAATTGCGAGCGATGCCAAAGAAATGAAAACGATGTACATAAAAAAAGGCTTGAAGAAAATAAAATCACAAACACCATCTGCTAACAGTGGGATTAATAAACTGTTAATCCTTTAGCCAGCGATGTCTATCAGGGAACTTTACGATGCTAGACATGGGCCATCATTATCTCTGGAGTTCTTTCCACCCAAGACAGAGAGCGGTAAGACTAACTTATTGGAACGTGTGGAACGTATGTCAGCTCTGGATCCCCTGTTTATTACTGTAACATGGGGTGCTGGTGGTACCACGGCAGATAAGACTTTAGAATTGGCCTCGATTGCTCAAAGGAATCTTAATCTTCCTGTTTGCATGCATCTAACATGCACCAACACGGACAGAGAAATCATCGATGATGCACTTCAAAAATGCAAACAAGCTGGCATAAGAAACATTTTAGCTCTAAGAGGTGATCGGCCCGTCGGGGAGGATTGGGCTGACTCACAAGCAGATGACTCCGAATTCAAATATGCAGTTGATTTAGTCAGATACATCAAGTCTAATTACGGAAATGATTTTTGTATTGGAGTGGCTGCATATCCTGAGGGTCATTGCGAAGGAGAAGCTGAGGGCAACGAACAGACACCTTTAAAAGATTTACCTTACTTAAAGGAGAAAGTAGATGCCGGTGCAGATTTTGTTATTACCCAATTGTTTTACGATGTACAGAAATTTTTATCCTTCGAGTCACTATTCCGTGAAAAAATATCAACTGAGATTCCGCTAATTCCTGGGTTAATGCCTATCAACTCTTATTTGCTATTTAATAGAGCTGCCAAATTATCGCATACATCTATTCCTCAAGCTATCTTGAGCAGATTTCCACCGGAAATTCAATCTGATGACAATACTGTGAAATCTATAGGTATCGAAATATTGATTGAAATAATCGAGAAAATCTATCACGGGACGAATGGAAGAACTAAATGCTTTCACTTTTACACGTTGAACTTAGAAAAGGCTGTCGCAGAAATCGTTACACGTTCTCCAACCTTAAGATGTATATTGGAAGATGACGAAGAAAACGAAGAAAGAGAGGATGAGTCCGTTGGATTGAAAACAGATCATGATGGAGATGTAGTTCTAGAGGATGTTATTGATGTTGGAGTTAAAGCTATCATTGATGAAAATAGGAAAAGGAGAAGACAGTCAAGTACCGTCTCCACGGAACAAATATCCAATCGTGTTATACTTGGCCAAGAGAGGGCTGAAAATGTGGGCGCGCCTTCAAGAAAAGTTGTAGTTTCTATTTCACAAGGTGCAGGCACATTGGGTCGTAATGCAACATGGGACGAGTTCCCCAACGGTAGATTTGGGGATTCCAGATCCCCAGCATATGGTGAAATCGACGGTTATGGACCTACTATCAAAGTTGGTAATAAAAGAGCTTATGAACTATGGGGATCGCCACGAAGCATCATCGATGTGAAACAAATCTTTATCAAGTATTTAGAAAACTCGATTGATGTTTTACCATGGTGTGATTTAGGTTTGTCCGCAGAAACTGCATTCATTCAAGAAGAACTTATTCAGTTAAACGATAGAGGATTTTTGACCCTTGCATCACAGCCTGCCACAAATGCTTCGTCAAGTACAGATAAGATATTTGGATGGGGTCCAGCTAATGGGTTGGTTTACCAAAAGGCATTCGTTGAAATGTTCGTTCATAAGCAACGATGGGAGTCGGGATTGAAACGTATATTGGAACACTATGGACGTGGAAAAATAAGCTATTATGTTGGCGACTGCAGTGGAAATTTTGAAAGTAATTTGGAACCACAAAGTTCTAACGTTGTAACATGGGGTGTATTTTGTAACAGTCAAATTATACAAACAACAATCATTTCAGAAGAGTCATTCAAAGCTTGGAGAGATGAAGCGTTTAGCATATGGTTAGAATGGGCCAAGTTATTTCCAAAAAATACCCCTTCTCATAGTTTCATGAAACAGGCACATCAAGACTATTGTTTGGTCTCAATAGTGCACCATGATTTTATTCGACCAGACGAACTATGGGAAATTCTATTATCTTAGGTCTGATCCTCGTATATATACGCATTTTAATGAGTATTTTTTCTTTTCTTGTTTGTCGTCCTACTGCCATCGCCATTGTTGTCCCTTTGTAATTTCGCATCTAAATAGTTGCATAACTTTGATTCCCTATTTTCATTCCATATTCGATTGATACCACCCAAGAAAACACAATAAGAATCTTTCAATATGAATACCCCTCTGCAAAATTGAGTTCCGGTTTTGATAACTAACTTGGAACCCAACATACACACATTGAACCAAGGCAAGTGGGTTGAATTTATAGCATAGAAAATAGTGCCCGTCTTATCTTGTAACGTGAGTTTAAACACTGCTCTATTGGGAGATTGTACGAAATTTTCATTGCCATTTATATCTGTATCAATATTTTCATTATCTAGATTCACCTGATTTATCACAATTTTTTCTTTTCCTGTTTTCAATCTATCGACCTTTTGGTATTTTGGATCTAGTTTCGCCTTGATGTCATCGATTTGATTTAGCTTCGATCTACTTATGTTCTCTATCATCAAAATTTGGAAAAGCAAATCTCTATCCACCATGCACAATTTTTGATCCAGCACTGAAGATGAGTTTTGGGAAAGCCAAGGTTCACTTTCATAAGCTTTCAGCACTAAAGCGTCTCTTGAGTTGATGTTGGATCTATCGATATTAGAAAAATCATTCAATTGAGTAATATCCTGAGCAATAATCAAAGACATGATGTTTTCGTTTTCAACATCTCTGACAGTTAGTTGTTCAGGCGAAACATGATGATATATGTAGCACGTCGGCCGATATTATGACATTTAAGATGGTGCGAAAGTAGTAAAATTCACAGTTATATAGCAAGTTTTAGGAGTATCGTTGATGCTAGGCTGTTAAGGGGACTGATCCAAGAATAGCAAGAGAAGTTGCTGACGGGCAAAAGAATTACGAGATCCATGAATCATCCTTGAGAATAAAGACGATAAGTTCATAAAGAAACATCGAAAGGATTGCATTGATTGCTAAGTGGAATCAGATACTGGCCCAATTACCCAGCTGTTGTTGAAGAAGCACGTCGTATTGCACCCGAACAAGAAACCCAAAAGAACCCATGCAAAGTTGTGCTCTCGGTCAAGAGTACCAAAGAGCACGTAACCTTGCCACCTGTCTAGAGGAAACGGCTCCTAAGTGATTTGGGCATTCAATGCTACATCTGCTAAAACTATCGGTATCGTGCTAGATCCTAGCGTCTTTGGACTCTCATGCATGCAGAACTCTTCTATCGAGTACTTTATATTTCATAAAGTGAAATGGTCGCCGGATGCGCCTGGCGCGTTTTCTATGTAATTGATACAGAATGTCGTAACGAAGTTAAAGATAAAAAGGTAAGAACAAGAACCAAGCACAAGGATGGCAATTCAATCTTTGTTAATAATAAATAAATCAGGAGGATTAATATACCATCGAAATTTTGTAGAAGAAAAAGAAAATGAAAACGGTCTAAACAGCAATGACTACCTTATCCTAGCAAGTACATTACATGGAACATTTGCAATAGCAAGTCAGTTAACACCAAAAGCATTACAATTGGGTCAACCAGCATCCACTAATAAGATAGATTATAATATACCATACATTCCATATGTTGGCTTACCAAGAAACGGTACAAATCAACCCGATAAGAACAGGAATGCAAGTGGTACCATCGGTAACAACAGCTCATCAATAAAAATGGGTAGTTTCAAAGGAGATGATTTTTTCAAGGATCCTTTCCAAAGTTGGAACAAAAGTGGAATAAGACAATTATGTACCGACCAATTCACCATGTTCATATACCAAACAATGACAGGCTTGAAATTCGTTACCATAAGTTCACAAACAGCCTCTACAACAAATAGTAATAATAATGGCCATATCATCAGTATACAAATCGCTGATAACTTTTTAAGAAAAGTTTATTGCTTGTACAGTGATTATGTCATGAAAGATCCATTCTACGCTATTGAAATGCCAATAAAGTCGGAGCTATTTGACAACAAAGTGAAACAAATGGTAAGCAACCTGGCATAATATATAGAATATACTTTTACACTATACTATATCATACCAGACCCATCCAACGAGTCATATCTGTGACTGATATAATCAAAACGGGTACTAAACGAATCATAGTTATACAGGGCATGGTTAACATTCAGGTATATTAATTGTAGAATTATTTATTCTAAGTTTGAATTCATTAACCAAATGTAACTTTACAGAGATAGCATACTTATAAACAGCTTACAAAACATGTCGGAATTTGACTCACAGTCCTCCCCGCTCGAGTAGGGAAGAATAGCTAGAGCGTCGTCACTCACAGAAGGACAGATTTCTAGCACCCGATTGTAGAGATCATAGTTTGTAAACCGATTCCTAAGCAGCATGGTTCTTTTTGTATCAGCACTAAGTAAGCTTCCGCAGCCCTTGCGCATTAAATTCCAAAAGGTCTTTTCAATCTAACAAGCACTGATTTTTGTATAAAAGAGAGGAAGGGCCAATTGAAATAGATTTGGGTTGATAGATCTTTTAGAATACCACAACTTCAGACCATCCAATGTAGAATCTGATGCAATCTGGCTTTCCCCCTTGTATCCGTCGCATTCTTCTAGTGCTATGCTGCTAGAAACCGTTGATGTGTCCATAGTGGCAGTCTTTCGTGCAGATACTGAGGAAAGTTTGGTTATTCTCACTTTCGCTTGCTTTGGTCTTTTAAAGGCAAGAAAATCAACCGAAAAGGCCTTCGTTGACCAACACCTCCCACGATGGGACTTGATGTAAAGTTCTATTCTTTTCAGAGGATCACCTGCCTCGTATTTCGTCATAACTTGATCAAAAGTATAAGATTTAGAAGTTGGATCCAAGAAAGAAGCAACGAAATAAATATCGCTATCCTTGAAATGTTCGAAGTTCAGGTCAAATATAGATTTGGATGATAAATTTGCCTGAAGGACATGTCTCTTAAATTTCGACGGCAGGGTCGACATTCCGTTAATGAACATAAAATCGAATGTAGTTTCTAAATCTGGTACAATATCTTCTGACCCAGCGTGGCAACACAGTCGGTAGAATTCTTTCATTGTGTAATATAAAGAGCAGAATTTAGAAGGCGGTTAAAGCCGTTATTCTGAAGATAATCGTAATTGAAAATGGAGCAGCTATCTACAAATACTGCAGCAAATGCTGAGTTTCAGGAGTAAGCTCAATATATTGCCTTGCACTGGTGGCAAGCGCTGGCGAGTTCTCCAACTTTTTTAACCAGGCCAGATATTAATCTCGATGCGTTAAGCATGTATCAAGTTGTTTCCAGACGTGCAAACACTTGGCCTCTGGCGTGGTGGAACACCTAATGAGATGACAATCATCTAAACGGTGGTACGCTTGAGGCTTCAAAACTTTTAGATAATCTTGACCCAGATGAGAATTCATGCATGTTATTTGTAGCATTATCGCAAGTAATGGTGGCGACCTTGTAAGTGATTTAATACACGTCTAAGACTGTGACGATGTCCTTCAACAACCTTTCATCAGTACGATCAAAATCGCCAATATCGACAAAATCCAGTAGGTGGCTAGTTTGAGCTTGTTCATCGTTATTTAATAGAGGTGTGATATCGCCTGCAATATTAAACATCTTTTCGTTCAGTAGATTGGGTACAAAGGAACTTGCAATTCCCAGATATGACCTACCATTGCCGCCTGTCCAAATATCCAATTAGATGTATATAAAGTCAGTACCCTTCAAAAAGCCAATCAGAGCTTCATTGAAAATCTTTGAGTATTTTTCTGGTTTTTCTGATACAATGGAAGGAGTTTCGGGGTAATTACTCCAATTTCCTTAGAGGTATCTCGGCATTCACTAATGAAATTGCATGGAAAAAGGCAAGGACTGTCCTTTTATGTCGAGTGAAACCAAGGTTCCTGATTTAGCTTCATATGAAGATCCCGCATTAAGTTCGGAAGCATGAATATTCTTGATATGCTTCCAGAGATTCCCCAACGAACAATTTTCTCACCAGCTTCCTCGGAGATTCTGAAGTGGCTGCGAAGCACGATCGTTCCATATAGTTCGAGGGAGTACCCTCAACAGCGGCTGCGTCGCTGAGGCCTGAATCGACCTGTAAGAACTCTGGGAGGTCATTTTGGTCGCCGAGGGTCAACCGCTGTTGAATCGCTTCCTCAAGGGCGTGCTCCGTTTCTCGTTTTCCATGATATAGTAGTGATTCTAGAGCTTAATATATGACCTGCATATCAGCCTCCCAATGAAAGCAGCTATTCTAGGGCTTCAAAAGGTCCAATTCCAACTATTACACAACATGTTATAAACATATGAGTGGGAGCAGTTCAGATACGATTCCATATACAAACGCCTTCCCATGGAGGATCGAGATAGATATACTCAGCGTATGAAGTACAGATAAAACGGGTCGTTACCCGGCCGATCAGCTGATGAAAAATCTACGCATCGGTCATGTGAGCTATTTATAGACAACAATCACTTACCACGAGAATTTCCGAACCCATGCATTCTAGACACACCGAGGTTACCCGCGCTTAGAGCACTGCACGTGAAAAAAAAAAACCGGAAGGTCAACCAAGCGTGGGCTGAGCTGGATTCGTTATTTTTATGCAAAAAAAGGCTTCTTTTACATCTCCTTCGGAGAGTGTGGGATCGAGGGGAGGTGGGGGCGGAGAACATGCCTCCTGCGGGCTTCTGAATATGAAAGAAGCACGTTCTTTCTCTCACCGGAAAAACTTTTTACATCGACGATTAGGTTCGCTGTCCGAAAAAGAAATAAAAAACACGTACACCGCACGCCGATACGATTATTCGCACCTTCTCAGGCTTTTTTCCAAGCGAATATAATGGTAGGCAAGCAAATCTCACCTCATTTTTGAAAAGTCTTCGTGGGCTTTTGATGAAGATATCTCGGAAAAACCACTAAATCATAACATCTCTCGAGTGGATTGCAAATGAACTCACATGTTCAAGAAGGTATCACGGATTCCTTTCTTTTTTTTTTTTCTGTAGTATCATATCTCCATGAATGAGTAATTATGAATATATATAAGAATAATCTTCTTGAAATTGCGACAATCTTGTTTAACTTCGCTTTGCTTTCCTCTTCTTCTTGGTGAGAGCAGCTTCAGTTAACAGTGTTCCTCCCTCCCCCCCCTTTCACAATATGTTAACGAATTGTCAAATAAATAATTTTCAAATAACCTCGCAAATTGGCTCAGGTGCTTATGGTTTGGTTTTTCATGCTATAGATATGATAACTGAAAATGAATACGCTATTAAAGCAGTTGTAAAGTCTTCCTCTGCTGTCGATTTCGGGAAACCGACTACGCAAGATAATATTAAGAAGAGTACAGTTTTGCAGACACAACTGTACCATTATTTCAAATCCTTTCAAAATAAATTGTTTTTACCAACGATAGATTTAGATTCTATTCAAAAGTTGGATAATGCTGAACTAGGTAAAGCTCCTCATTACAAAGAAATTGCCTTACATCTGAAAGTTCACTCACATGAAAACATTGTCACTATTCATCAGGTTTTAGAATCTCCATTGGCTACCTTTATCGTTATGGACTATTATCCAACCGATTTATTCTCATCGATTGTCGATCAAAAATATTTCATCTCTAATGGGTTGTTAATCAAGAAAGTGTTTTTGCAACTTTGTTCGGCTTTGGACCATTGTCATCATATGGGTGTTTACCATTGTGATATTAAACCTGAAAACATCCTTCTAGATTCTAATGACAATATTCATCTTTGTGATTTTGGATTGGCAACTACTTGTCAATATTTGGCTCCAAACGTTTGTATTGGATCTTCATACTATATGGCTCCCGAAAGAATTCTATACTACAATGAAAATACTCAGGATACTACTGTAACGAGTTTCCCAACCGGTACGGGAGATGTGTGGTCTCTTGGTATAATTTTAATCAATTTGACGTGCATCAGAAACCCATGGTTGAAAGCTCATCAAACTGAAGATAATACTTTTAGCTATTTCACACGTGATTCCAACATATTAAAAAAAATTCTACCAGTATCCGATCAACTCTATTGTCTTTTATCAAAAATTTTACAATTGAACCCATATGACAGAATAGATATCAGGTCAATGATGTCTGAGTTGGCAGGAATTACAAGTTTGACTAACGATGGAGGCCCTTTATCTGTAGTTCCTCAACTAACTCCTGAGTTATATAATACTTTTATCGTCGGAGATAAAGGTATGTCATTGAAGGAGATATTGCATTTTTATCAGGACGACGATGATGAAGGTGACGCCGATTACCAAGAAGAAAGCTATGAATCATCTTCTGGAGCATCTGTATATACTGACGAGCAAAATACTCCTACCGGTTTCTCTTCCTATATCGAAAATACTCCTTACTCTTCGGATGTTGATGAGATAATATCGAAAGCGAATAAGTCGAGTAACGAAAAAATCACAAAAGCTGATAGTAGTATCAACCACAATGGTGATATAGATGAAAAATATGGCCAATATCATTCGACACTGCAGTACCTACAAGCCAACTTGTCAACGATAACAAACTACTCTACAACAAATTTCAATACGAATACCAATGTCAGTAACAGCAACAGCAACAGTAACAGTAACAATAGTTCTTACTGGCTGCCGAATTACAAAAACTAATGAAAATGGGAATGATGTAAATAACAGACAATAAAAATAATGAATAAGGACCGCAGAGCAGGTTTTTTTTTTTCTTGGACGATGAAAAATATTTACTTGTATCTATAATGATGATAAATAACAACTATATTAATATTAATAATGAGAATATCAACAATGTATGATAAAGCAATTTATAATTCTTGACACATTTCATGTAATTTTTCCTTGACATCATCCTCTACTTGTTCGAAGCTCCGGTTATCAATCGTAACAATTTTACAATGTGGCTCGCTCTCTTGGTTTGGTAGTTCAAGATCGTTGAATTGTGATTCCATCATATTGGCCTTCATGAAATGGCCCTTACGTTTCTCCAACCTTTGCAGAATTTCATGCTTATTACCATACAGAAAGACGAAATAAAAAGTAGTATCTGGAGACGTCTCCCTAATTAAGTCCCTATATGATTTCTTTAAGCTGGAACATGTAACGATGCACAACCCACCATGCTTTTTTGCAGACTCACTAGAAAGTTGAGCAACTTTCTTTAACCAATCCCAACGATCCCCGTCATGTAATGGGATGCCTTCTTGCATTTTTCGAACATTGGCAGGCGGGTGTAAGGTATCACCCTCCAAAAATTCCATATTTGGATAATTTTTGATGTGTTGTTCCATCAGCATGTCGGCTACTGAAGATTTTCCAGTGCCTGCTGTACCAGCAAGTACAATAACTTTAGATGTCATTCCACTCTAACGTCTTGGTCTTGTTAAAGTTATGGTGCTTGGGCAATTAGTTCCGACATTTTATGCTACTTTTTCATTCCGATTTGTATGAGGGGCAGGTGCGGGGGAAGGGAGGTGCTTCCGAGATCTCGGCTCTTCAACATATAATTTGAGTACATTTAATACATATGAGTGCGATTATACCTCTATAACTATAAACAATTATGTTGCAATGTTTTCTTTTATCAGCAAATTATAGTTATTGTATAACTTGGCGGTGTTATTTGCCAACTAAATCCTTTCAATCACAACCGAGGATGCGCCACCACCACCATTACAAATAGCTGCAACACCTAATTTGGCATTTTCTTGCTGCAAAATAGATAGTAAGGTAACAACGATTCTTGCACCAGAACAACCTAGTGGATGACCGATAGCGACTGCACCACCATAGATATTCACTTTGCTTGGGTCTAATTTCAATATCTTGGTATTAGCGAGACCAACAACAGAGAATGCCTCGTTAAATTCGAAGTAGTCAATGGAGTTGATATCATCAATACCAGCATGTTTCAAAGCTTTTGGAACTGCCAATGATGGAGCCCAAGTGAAATCAGCTGGATTGTGTGCGGCTTCACCCCATCCCCTAATGATAGCCAATGGTTTCAAGTTCAATTCCTTTAATTTTCTCTCGGATACAAGAATAACAGCAGCACCACCATCATTAATTGGAGATGCATTTGGAGCGGTAACAGTACCATTTTCCCTTTGGAAAACAGGTCTGGCAGATCTCAATTTTTCGACGTTTAACTTACCTGGCTCTTCATCTTTAGTAACCTGAGTATCTGGTTTACCCCTAAAGCCCTTGATGATAACCGGAACAATTTCTTGGTCGAACTTACCTTCATTTTGGGCCTTTTGGGCCTTTTGATAAGAGCCAATGGCAAACTCATCTTGTTGCTCACGTGACAGTTCCCAGTCACGAGCACATTTCTCAGCGTGAACACCCATAGCTAAACCATCATAAGCATCGTTCAAACCATCTCTTTGGATACCGTCTACAAGGTTGGTTTCGCCAAATCTGGCACCACTACGTGCAGCTGGCATGTAATATGGTGTATTTGTCATAGATTCGCAACCACCCGCAACGACAACATCTGCGCTGCCACACTTAATACTTTGCGCAGCAAGTATAATACTCTTCGTAGCAGATGCACACACCTTGTTGACTGTGGTAGCCACGATGTGATTACTCAATCCCGCAGCAATGGCGACTTGTCTAGCAGGCGCCTGACCAAGATTAGCCGACAATACGTTTCCAAAGATAATTTCGTCAAAATCAACATTTGGATCCAACTGAGGGACTTTTGCAATTGCACCTCTGACAGCAGTAGCCCCCAGTTCAACAGCGGTTTTGGATGACAAACAACCTTGGAATGACCCAATTGGGGTTCTGGCGGCAGAAACGATGTAAACGTTATCGGACATTATCTATAGGATTTACAATAATAGATGAATATAAATATGCTCCCTATTTCAAAACTTAGAATAAGGCAATAAACAATTTAATTGAGACAACCTGTTTGAAGTTAGCAGGTATGATTTATAATCACACGCTTTCCAAGTTTCTTATATATAGCGCTCAGCCGATCTCCAACAGAGGAAAGGGCATTAGTGCTCGTACGTGGCGCGAAAAATCCGAAAAAAGGAATCGGCAGCTTAAACGAATATCGCTTTGTACGCATTTGTTGAATGCTTATGTTCATGTATCTATTTACAACCTATTACAATAGTGCTAAGTGGAGATTTGCAGAGGCCTCTGATTTCTTGTCTTAGAATATCGGTCTAAAAATGCTGCTTTGGTCTTGTATATGGCACCCACTGATGGCGGCTGCTTCCTGGCGTATGGATTCTTTTTCAACCGGTCCAACTTTTCGAATATAATCAATTCGCAAAAATATTTCATATCCCTGGCCGATTCATGATCGACGAAGAAGTTTGGATATCTATTACTCAACCAAAAGTACAGCATGATAATATTGTAGAGTGATTCGTACAGTTCCAAGTTGAATTTTTCGTCGGGAATGCATCTGTAATCTAAGACTTCAAATGGGAATGCGTATGATAGTAAACCCCTCGTATGTCTCTTGGCAATTGTTTCGCAGAATTGGGAGAATGCCCTTTTAACAAGGGGCAAGTCCTTCACAGGTGCGTTACTCAATCTCAACTTTTCGAAAAATGGGATGTTGTCCATGTGTTCAAAAATGCCTATGATGTTTAACCTATTTTTCAAATCTGAGAGAGTGAAAAGTTTATTTGAGCTTCGTTCTAATTGTCCTGCGATTGTCTTCAGTAACGTGCTTGGTGGAGTACCAGGCGGAAATTTTGTCATTATCTGCGCACAAATCTCATCTGTGGGCCAAATGACAGCACTTTCAATATAGTTAATTGGAGCATGAATGCCTCTTTTCACAGATTTCAAAACTTGAGAGTCGAGGGTAGTTATATAACCCTTAGGTGTGTCTTCGCTATTTTTACTCGCCTTAAATCTGCCAGCTCGCCCGCCAATTTGTTTAATATTGGAAGATGTCAGTTCCACCAACTCCTTACCATTAAACTTCACATTAGTTGTAAATATGATTCTGTCGATGGAAAGATTTAATCCCATTCCAATTGCATCGGAGGCTACCATTATGTCATATTTACCAGTATTAAACAAGTTTGCCTGCTGAATTCTTGTCTCAGGCGGTAATGAACCGTATATAACGGCTACCTTTAAATTTGTTTCACGTTCGATTTTGAGTTTTAAATCTAAAATTTTCTTCTTTGAGAATGCCACAACACAATCACCTTTACCGAGACTTTTCAAACCATTCTTTAAAGGACTTGATTCAACTTTCAATTCTCCCAGTCTTTCATATTCGTTAATTGTCAGCTTATCTCCTGACATCTTCGCAATCTTTTTGATTACCGGTAAGGTACTCTTTTCACCGCAAATATGAACCTCACGCGACCTGACGCCTAAAAGGGCGTTAGTCCAGGCCCATCCACGATCCGGATCGGACATCATCTGAATTTCGTCTAGAACAACCACGTCAAAGTTCTGAGTCAAAGGTACCATTTCCACCGTTCCGGACGTTATGCCAGCAGGATTTCCTGCAGAATCCAAATCTTGGATAACTTCTTCACCTGTTAGCAAATTGCATCTTACGCCCTCTTCTTGGAATCTATCATAAATTTCTCTCGCTAATAATCTTAGCGGCCCTGCGTAATAGCCCCGATCTGCTTGCCTTAATTTTTGTAATGCTCTATAAGTTTTACCAGAATTAGTTGGGCCTATATGCATGATAATGTGGCGCTTCATCTTCCTTGCTTCCGAATACCATTCTGCAGGGTTGGAAATATCGACATCGTGAAAAGGTTCAGTCTCTTTTGTCTCTGTCATCATCGGTACTGTCTCTTGTTCATATATGAAGTCAAAAGTTTGGCAAAGCACATAGAAAAATTTGTCTTCCGAACAAAGCGCAACCTGTTCATCTAATATTGACCTCCAAGTATTTTCGTCCATTTCATCCAGCTTGATTAGCTGCGCAATCAAAGCAGACGGTTCTGAAGGCTGTATGAGCTGCGAAATAGATGGTCTATAATTTTTGATTTTCATCTCCAGCTTGGGATCTTTGAGTTGTCCATAAATATAATCTCGAAGCTTTAACCACGCATAACCCTTCAAGTCAACCTCAGGTGAGCTGCGAGCCACAACCTTTTCGTTATATAAGCGTTGCATTGAACTATCCAACAATCTTTTGAATTCGATATTGTGGGTATAGATATTATCGTGATTTTTAGCATGAATGCTAAAGTCGAAATGCTTGAACGGAGAACGTTCATTAATAGGCAAATTTTTCAAGCTGGGCTCCTTAACTAACCAATTTTTGTCCTCAAAGACTCTTTGTGAGTGGCTTCCATAATGATAGCGCGATTTGAACGTCTTTCCAAACCACCTAGCACATGTCGAGCTTGAAGAGAGGAACTTATTCAGCATAGCATGTAAAACCCTTTTGCTTTCAGAGTAATTAAGTTCATTGCTCGTGTGGCACAAGTGTAATAAGTAACTTAACCGATGGGGAAGATGTCTTTAGTCAAATCTGAAAAATTCAAAAAATATCAAAGATTTAAAAAAGTGAAAAGTCACGTGAAATACATCTATCTAATTTAGAAAGGGAATATATTACAAAATAAATCCACCTAATGACTTCTTGGATTCCTTTTCATCAATGCCATAGTATTCTGTATCCATCCATCTGGACCTCCATCCTCTATTATTGTATCGTAGACCTCTTGGGTTGGAAAATGTCCTAACTGCGGATTTTTATAGCCAATGATTGCCGCATTTCTGGTGCTAGGTATTCTCAACATTTCCTTTTCTACTTTCCATCCCACACGGTTCGCAATATAACTGACATGGTCTACCAGTCCTGCGTATGTGCTGTTACCGACAACTGTGGATGCCGACTTCGAAGAAGTTTTTCTCACATTGAAACGTACTCTTTGGCCTGAGAAATTGTGTGAGCAACAAGGTATTACCATGAACGGATAACCTAGTAATGGAATCCAACACGTTAATTCGTCAGAATGGTTGCCAATGATGAAAGTATTTGAAGTAAATTCGGCGCTGTTTACCTGTGGAGAGTGAAGTAAGTCTTCGCTCGTGTATACGATGGTTGCTGGTGCAATTAGTTCGTGGGCAACTTTAACGGGGAATAACCCACCGTTATGCTCTAAATGTGGAGCCCTTTTTTTGACTTCTGGGTGTGGACGTAGTAAAAGAGAAGGAACTATGACCTGTTCCTTTAGACATGCTTGAACGACAGTTGGGTATATAGACCATGACTTGCGATGTCTAGCATCGATTCCGACTCCTTTTATACCTTCGCTTAAAAGAATATAACATAAAACGCCATTACCACAACCCAAATCTCTGAATTGCATTTTGGTTTCGAATTCTAACCCGTATATCTTGCGCCAAAGTTCAATTAGGAATGATGCGATTGCTATATCTTCAAACACATGTTTCTTCGGATCTGTTGACTCCACCCAGTTCTCAACTAGAAATTTTGAGTACTTTTTCTTTAACGCAATATAGCGGTTCTGAAAGTCCACTTTATCAACAACTTGATCGTGATTCACCCTCTTTTCATAACCTTGCATTACCCCCATAGAATGTTTAAAAGCAGTTTGTAATAGTCTCCACGCGGTTCTCACAACACGATCAGATTCATCCTGTAAACATTCGGCGTTGTGGAAGGGAATATAATGAACCGAGAGGATTCCTTCATGTAAAAGAATACCCACAGTCTTTACATGAGGTATGTAAAATGGGCATTCATCCTCAGCATGGATGTGGGGTGTATATATTACCAGTGACGTGTCAGGATATTTTTGCGGACTGTTCATTACCAAACATGTCTGGTTCATTACCGCATCCTTATATGGATTTCTTGGTATGATTCTTCTAACAATTTGACTTATCGTATGCAGTTCTAGGTCTTTAGATGTTGAAGCATGCCTCGCCTCAAGATCATCGGTGCCTAACTTTTTGGCTTCCAAACCTGTGATTTCCAAATCTTGACATTTAGATTCCTTTACAATTGGTTTTAAGTCTTTTATTTCAAAAGTAACTTCTCTTAAAATATCAGCTCTAAGTATAGCTGAAGAATTGATATTAGGTTCCCTAATAAGATTCATCATAGCATTCTCGAAGTGATGCTTATTAAATTTCACCTCTTCTTGCTTAGAGTACATGCTATACCATTCACTACCCAAGACGCTGGCATCATTTACATCGAATTGATATCCATCACGTTGTGCCGCCGCATTTGTGCTAGTCATGGCTGCTAGGTATCTAGGTACTTAAACAGGAGATCGACTTAAGAATATCACATCATTACTACAAGTTTTATGCTCTGCTCAGCTCATCTCGAAATAATTTTCTCATTTATTTTGCAGCTTCAGATTTGGTCACGTGAATTTCACATGCCATTTGATTGAGGTAATCGTGCAGCATTTGAATCATTTGAAGCATTGCTCTTGCATTTCTTACCGTTTCTTTCGATTTAAGAGAGCATTTTAGTTCCTTTCTTGCGCGTGTCGTTTTTTTCTTTCGAATTGTTGTTACGGACACCATGAGTTTGATCATCGCTTGTATTTTAACGTGTTTGCTCCCTTTCGTTGCTGTAATCGAGAGCGTGCAAAAACTACCATATCAAGCGGATTTAGTTTTATTGAAAGAGACTGCTGAACAAAATGGCATCTTCTTCACAGTACGTATCTTATTCTATTATTTCAATCCTTTAGACCATCATTTTATCTAACATTAGGCGAGTATTTTCTGCAGATTTAAACAATTGGAAAAACTTGGCAACGGTACATATGCAACTGTTTACAAAGGTCTCAATAAAACTACTGGAGTCTATGTTGCGTTGAAGGAGGTGAAGTTGGATTCTGAAGAGGGAACGCCCTCCACCGCAATCCGTGAGATCTCCTTGATGAAGGAGTTAAAACATGATAACATCGTCAGACTTTATGATGTAATTCATACGGAAAACAAATTAACGTTGGTATTTGAGTATATGGATAACGATTTGAAGAAATATATGGATTCTAGAACTGTGGGGAATAACCCTCAGGGGTTGGAATTAAGCCTGGTGAAGTATTTTCAATGGCAGTTACTGGAGGGCGTAGCCTTCTGTCACGAAAACAAGATTTTGCATCGTGATTTGAAGCCCCAGAATCTTTTGATCAACAACAAAGGCCAATTAAAATTAGGTGATTTTGGTCTTGCACGTGCATTTGGTATTCCAGTGAACACATTTTCAAGTGAAGTGGTGACACTTTGGTATCGTGCTCCCGATGTTCTTATGGGTTCAAGGACCTATTCGACATCTATTGACATGTGGTCGTGTGGATGTATCTTATCCGAAATGATTACAGGAAAACCATTATTCCCGGGAACGAACGATGAAGAACAACTGAAACTGATCTTTGACATAATGGGAACTCCAAACGAAGCGACCTGGCCTGGTGTCTCCTCGCTGCCCAAGTACAATCCTAATTTCCAACAGCGGCTACCTAAAGATTTAAGGACGTTACTGCAACCGTATGCTAAAGAGCCTTTGGATGATAATTTGATCGATTTAATGCATGGGCTTCTACAGCTAAACCCAGATATGAGATTAAGCGCCAAACAAGCTTTGCACCACCCTTGGTTCGCTGAATATTACCAACATCCACAATGATTAGACTGCGCCATATATGATTAGGCGTTACTGAAACGCACTCTTTTATTATTCATTATGTATACTCTATATATGCGATTTCTCCGACTATTTTAATGTCCTACAGCAATTCAAACTTTCTTCCTTAGAAAAAGACTTCATATTGCGCGTCACCACCATGCTCGACAATCATATCAATGAGTTGCATGTTGGAAATATTTCGGAGTAGCTCCCATAGGGCTGGGTCTGATAAATATTGTTTGACGACTTCTCCGGAGTAGTATTCCTCGAGAAAATGCTTTATACAATCGATCCGAGACCAATTTGTCCCATCAGAATCTTCCAAAATGTTTCGCAGCTCTTTAGTTTCCTTATTAACAAATAAAGTCTCGACTAATGTCGTTATTGGCGTTGAAGAATAAATATTTATCGTTTGGATGTCAGCAATTCTTAAAACGAGATTTGTAGCCGGAAATAATTCAGAAATCGTGAAACGAGTCTGTTTGGTGAAGAACCAGGATATTAAGGACTCTAATAGTGTATACGGATGTAGTAAAGTGAAATATCTGCTAATACCAATGATAAACTTTTCGTTAGAGAAAAAAATGTCGAATTTCTCATAAAATACCTTGGGAAAATCTCTGGAAACATCTTTCTTGAGCCAGCGAAGTATTTCATTTACATTATGATCCACCTGATAATCCTCGTATAAATTGTACGGTATGAAATCAAAGACATAATTCAAAATACTGCTATGATAGTGGGCCAAAAAACGGTAGAACATATCATTAGAAAAGATGCTGTCAATCAACATCACCTTCCTTGGTGGGCAAACAGAGTCCGGGGCATCTTTTCCCACTGGTTCAAATGTAAATTTTTCCCACAGTAATTCGTAGACCAGTGAGTGTGACGGTTTGAGATATTGATAAAATAACTTGTTCAATACCGTCATTGATTGCGTATTTTGGGAAAGAACAAAGATACGTTGTATTATCTCCACAGGTAGATCTTGCAAACTAGTAATCCTTGGATGAGCACCAAACTTACCAACAACATTAGTGCTCGTTACCTTGTGCTTCCTGTTTTTACCATTGATATCTTTTGGAGCCCCATCATCGATGTCTTCCAAGATGAGATGATGTTGATGAGCATATTTTCTCCGTTTGTGTCGTCTGGTAGGATATCCTGCTGTAGCATATCCCATATCAAAACTTTAAAAGGACTAAAGATCTTATGAGGGACCCCTCTCAATCTTATTAACTTTTAAGTAGACATTTCTTAGTAAGATGAGGTTTCTGATATCAAAGAAAAAGGACCACCGAGTGGACTAACTACGTCAGCAAGACATCAAACTCTGACTAAAACTATGGAACCAAACCCTGATGAAAGTTGAATTTACATGAAGGGCCGCTTAATAGGCAAGAATTACTATAGCATGCACATATGCAACAATATCCGTAGACAATATGCTAAAAATAAAATAGCATGACAAAATTACGGTGCTTATTCAAACTCAACATGAACCGATCAATTCAAGTCACTACCAGCTTTGATTCATGAATCATGGTGAGCAAAAAAGATGGCAAACATCCTCCTGCTAGATGTTCACTTTTGTAGAATATATTACCTCTAAAATTTTTCATTTCCAATTGAATTTCTCCGTGCTTTTTTTCCCAGCTCTTTTTTTACCAAATGGTGAACGAAAAACAGAAAACTTTTGCCTCGGCGTTCATAATACCTTTCTTTCTTCTTGCATTTCGTAATATTAAGGAGAAAGACGACTTCGTAAGTTTTATAAACCGGAATACTCTTATTCTGCGATCATTGAAGGTTTAATTACAAAAAGTAACGTGAATTGTTTACTTTACACGATTTAGGTCACCGGAAAACAGGCTTTTTTTTTGACTTTCTCGGTCATATTAAACAATTGTTGATCACAATATATACGCAATATACGTTTTGTGGAAGCAAGTGTGTGATCTCCCAGTTTTGCAGTACGAAGTTGGTGTTTTTTGGCAATAAATTAAGGATTGCTGATTTGTTTACTACTGAGGCCGGTATACTTTTGCATATTACATTTCGCTCTAGTTCGTCGTGCGACATTTATAAAACGTATTCGTCCGACATCAATCATATATCAGAAACCTTCCATTTGTCGAGTTAGCTAGAAAAGAGTAATTTCAACAAATAGCAATGGGATCATCGTCGCTATTTAGAGTTTTGGCTGTGGGTAATAACCCAAATATATTACTCTATACTTCAAGATTTCAATTGGCTAAAAGTGTCGAGCTCTATCACGTGAGTGATTCTGAATCTCGTTCTTTCCGCGTTGAAACAACAGCATATGGTAAGGAGGAATTTCAACTGGACAATCATTTCACCTCGATTGGTCATTTAATACAAGCCGTGAAGGAATCGGGTGAAAATTCTAGTCTCATTTTTGATTTGATTATCTTAAGCGCTGCATCTCTTCAGGAAATATCCTCTTTAGCATCTCAATTGAATCCACTGATCAATCTCAATACAAAATTATTCCTGGAAAGTAGTGGTTTTGTTCAATTAGAGCCGTTCGTCAAGATGTCGATGGATTTGACGCAGTTGAATATTTTCAGTATTTTTACTGATTATGATTTCCGTGAAGTGGGAGTAAATCAGTATAAACAATTCCCCCATGGAGCTTCGAAAGCAACTAATACAATATATCTAGGTGAAAGCAGCCTTGCAAAACAACCTTTGTCACAGCAGCAACAGCAACAGCAACAGCAAGTGTCTAAGGGCTCGCCTGCTAACTCCTCTTCATCCTTAAGTACGGCAGCTACAAAGTATCCCAAAAGTGTGATCACATTATTGGAAACTTTTCAGAGGTTATTCCAAAAATTGTTCCCCCAGGATAAGGTTAATCTTTGTAATTTCTCGAGTACAGAATTTATTTCCCAACAATGGGCATTGGCTATCCCTAAAATATGTTTTGACCCTTTGTTAATTATTCTGGAGGAAACAAATCCTGAAGAATTGCATCAACAAATTTTGGCAAAGCCCCTAATTTCCGGCCTGGTCACAGAAGTGATTACAGTTATGAAAAGTATGGGGGGGAAACTAAACGGTAATCTAGAAAATGAAAGTAGTTTGTTATCCCATTGGCAAAAGATGTACTCACAATCAAATGAAATGCCGTCGTTTGTGTATCATTTCGTTGAGAGAACCGCTCCATTGAATATTGATATGTTGCTATTGCAGCCTATTTTACTAGCAGACGACTATGGAATCAAGACACCTTATCTGGAATTTTTATATTCTTTAATGTGTCAATATCAAAAGTTAAACGAAGGAAAGTCAAAGTGGTTTACTAGAATAGAGGATACTCAAGATATAAAATCACAATTAGCTTCTATCACGCAAGATAGAAATCAATTGAAAACCGAGCTTATTGGGTTGCAGAAGGGATTGGAGGATAGAGAAATGGCCTCGAGACAGTTGGAAAGTGCTAATCAAAAATCAACGAACCAAATTCAGGTCTTGCAAGACCAATTAGGGGCTATGAGGCAGGAAAATATTGTACAATCAAAGAGATATGAAGCTGAAATTCAACATTTGAAACAAGACCAACGAGTAGGCGCCTCTAATGGCTTTAATCATAGTCAAAATGGAAACTCCGGTAATTATGTTCATCAAGATACTTCGTCACCATCTCAGTATGGACCTACGGGAACTCCAAATATGAAAGATATTGAAGATTTTGCGGTCTTCGGTGTCAACTATGGTGATACACCACATAAAGAGCAATCAAAACAGCATCTTCAACAACCAACACCTCCTCCTACATCAGGATCGATGCATAGCAGTGCCAGTGGAAGTGGTGGAAGTGGAAGTGGCACGGATGCAGATAAGTGGCTGAAAGAACGCGAGCTTGAGATTCGTAAAAAGGAACTTGACCTTCAAGAAAGGGAGTTGGAGTTTCAAAGGAGAGCTGTCCAGCAATCAAGGTATTCTAAGGGTCAAAAACATATGAACTCCAATAATAATGCGACTTCTCCGACAATTGGTAACAGAAGGCCCTCTTTTCCTCAATTACAACAGGCTCCTAACGGGCGCGCTAACAGAGCGATGCATGGTGCGGCTCCAGGTCAGTTGGCTTCCGCCGGTAACTTTATGGATCCTGTCTCTTCTGGGATTTCTTTCAGAAACAATTCAGGCTTTCAACCACAACCAAGTTCAGCATTGCCACAACAACCACAACAACCACAACAACTGCAGTCTCATCATTCGCACTCTATCAAACCTACGAGTAGGAAAAACAGAAATAGTAATATGGCAATAATTGGAAACGCATCTAGTTTGGGGCTAAGCGAATACGGTAGGCCTCCTGCCAATAGTCAGACACGCTTAAACTCTTTGTCGACTGGTAACCTTCCCACTCAGAACCGTATAAGGCAGCCAAGTGTTGGTGGGCTGGGAAACATCGGTAATAACTCGAACCCCAGATTAAATATGCCAAACCCCATAAAGCCAAATAGTTTTACCATTGGTAATCAGCCAATTTCTGCTGAGTCGAACGCACAACCCCAAGAATCTCAGGCTCAAAGACAGTTTAGCTCTAGCACTGCATTTGATGGCACTGGGGTAAATCCGAATATTTCCACAAATTCTGTGGTTCATAATCCGATGATACCACAGGACAGTAGCGTAGAGCAACCTAATTTTGGGCAAGGTCCAACAGGAGCGCCTTCACCACCACAAATTAATGTGAATGGGCCAGAATCCTCACCAGCATTAAGTGGTAGCGGTTTCCAGTCAAGTGACAATAATGATGAAAGCGGTGATACGACGAATGACGAACCCAACAAAGAGAACAACGTAAAAGGGAAAAAAAAGAAATTTGGCTTCTTTGGCAAAAAAAAGAAGACAAAGAAATGATACCATTACAGAAGAAGTTAAACTCAGTGTATATATATATTTTCTGTCGCACCGTTTTTAAATATTATATTTTTTTTCAACTTGAAATCTCATACTAATGGTAATGAGACTCTTAATGAGATTTTGAAAAAAAGAATGGTCTCTAGCGGGATCGAACCGCTGATCCCGGCGTTATTAGCACCGTGCCTTAACCAACTGGGCCAAGAGACCAGAATATTTCATTACTTGAGAATTAGCTTATGCACCATCTTATCATTTTCTCATCGGCTGATCCAGCGTATATTTTGCATTGTTGTGAGCTCTAGTTTCAATAAGCAGGATGTGGGGCCTATAGACTGGAGAATGTCCACTACCGATCTTGGTATTCTATACCCCATTCTCATATGTAATATGTTGTCGCAATTACGGTTTCTTGTGGCAAGCCGCTTATATAATTCGCCAGTTAGCTACACCTGTATCGCGTGTTATATATACGCGACCACGATATTATTAGTTAATACAAGTCGTTAAATGATTACTGAATAAGGCTGACGCCGGTGATCCTATGTTATGTTGAAGCAATCTGTGAAGTTTCTGGATGTATTGAGCGGCTATATGACTTTCCCGCATATCTTCCTAGGCATAAGCAATCATTTTTGTTGAGCTGATCTTCACCTTAAAATGTACATTTTCAGTCAGGAGGTATGGTCTACATTATATGTCAATCTTTTTACATCTTATTTGAAGGATTCGTCTGCAATTGGTCACATTGATATGTGAACGCTTATCTTCTCCTGCAATTGAACAGTCTTGAACTTCAAATGGTGCCATTATATTGAGGCGTAATAACGTATCACAAGCGCATCAAGGACAGAAATTGCAATCCCACATTGCTAAAACTAAATGGAGATGACAAATCCTCATTTACTTCTAGACTAATCAGACAAAGAGATCACTTGGATCATTGAGGAAGTGCAGACCGGTATCATCTGCACCATGCTGGACCCTTGTTGGTTGCAAACGTATCCATCGTTAATTCTACCAGTTCGCATTTTTCTGGAAGGGAACCCTCGCCGGGCTCGCTTAGCACACGAAGCCCAACTCCCGCGCGGGACGTGATTTACGCTAAACTTGACTTGGTTTGGCTATTATTAATCCCCAAGTGAAAACAGCTGCGATAGCAAACGTCAGCAAACATTTTTTGAATGTTGATAAGCATATATAAGTACTACATCTGTGGTGTGTCCTGTTTATCATTCTCCTTATATCGAAATTAATAAGAGCAGATCTATAGCACTTGAAAATTTTCAAACAACATGTCATTAAAAGGATATCCAAGACCAGTTTTAGCTAATGAGGATTTGTTGAGAGATGGTGCTTACATCAATGGTCAGTGGATCAGAGAAGCCGACGATTACTTTGAAGTTACCGATCCTGCTTCTGGTGATGTTATTGCAAAGTTGCCGGATCAATCGGTGAAAGTTGTTGACGATGCAATTGACTTTGCTTTTGAGGCTTTCAAAAGTTACAAGAATACTACTCCAAGACAAAGGGCTGGGTGGTTAAGAAATATGTACAATGTAATGATTGAAAATGCTGAAGACTTGGGTAAGATTCTTACTTGGGAAAATGGTAAGCCTTTGAGTGAAGCCATTGGAGAGATTAAGTACGCCGCTTCGTATTTTGAGTGGTTCGCTGAAGAAGCTTGTCGTTCATATGGAGCTACCATTCAACCGGCAAATGCTTCAAACAGAGCATTCACCGTTAGACAGCCCGTTGGTGTTTGTGGGCTAATTTGTCCCTGGAATTTCCCTAGTGCAATGATCACCAGGAAAGCCGCCGCCGCGCTTGCAGCAGGATGTACAGTAGTTGTTAAACCAGACTCTCAAACACCTTTATCTGCTTTGGCTTTGGCTCATCTCATTGAAAAATCAGGGTTTCCCAATGGTGTCTTCAACTTAGTACTTTCCCATACAAGAACTCCGGAATTTGGCGTAAAGCTGTGTGAATCTTCAAAAGTGAAGAAGATTTCTTTCACTGGTTCTACTAATGTTGGTAAAATACTAATGAAACAATCAGCCTCAACGATGAAGAAATTATCCTTCGAACTAGGGGGAAATGCGCCTTTTATCGTCTTTGCCGATGCAGATATAGATCAAGCTGTCGAACAGGCCATTGCATCTAAGTTCAGAGGGCTTGGTCAAACGTGTGTCTGCGCTAACAGACTTTATGTCGAATCTAGCATTGTGGACAAGTTCTCTGAATTATTTGCGGCAAAGGTGAATCAATTTGTAATTGGTCATGGTCTAGAGAAAGGTACTACCCACGGGTGCTTGATAAACTCAAAGGGAATTGAAAAGGTAACAGATCACGTTCAAGATGCTATACAAAAGGGGGCTAAAATTGTGGTCAAAGGTGGCCTTTTGCCTGACCTTGGACCAAACTTTTATGCTCCAACAGTACTATCACATGTTCCTCAATCTGCAAAAGTATCTCATGAAGAAACTTTTGGTCCGCTTTGCCCTATATTTTCGTTTGACACTACGGAGGAAGTGGTCAGATATGCGAATGATACAAATGTTGGCTTGGCCGCTTATGTGTTCTCCAAGAACATAGACACGATTTACACAGTATCAGAGGCTCTGGAAGCGGGTATGGTTTCTTGCAACACGGGACTATTCACGGATTGCTCCGTACCTTTCGGTGGCATAAAAGAATCCGGCTTTGGTAGAGAAGGTTCATTGTATGGTCTTGAGGACTATACTGTAGTTAAGACAGTAACCATTGGTAATTTGCCAAAAAAATTGTAACATTAACGTATAGAGGACTGCGCACATAGTCTTCTAAACTGTCTACATACATATATTTAACAATCTCTTTTTTCAGTTTAAATAAATATAACGTGCGCGACACTAAGTTCGCGTAATATCAGATTCGGTAAAATTCAGCTCGCGAGTCATCGTCTTGAGACAAGAAGGAGCAATTCAAGAGATATATCATTTTTCAAAAGACCAACAGTCTATTCGACAATCTTATGGATCTCTATGATGAGTTGCCTTGGAGTGGACTTCTTTATGATGAAGAGTTTTCTTCCTTGCTAGATGCAACTAGACAATATCAAATTTCAGTTGTAGAATTCCTCACCCTAGACGCCAAAGAGCTAGCCAGACTTCTGCAACGGTCTATAAATGAAGTTGCCAAATTTCAAGAATATCTACTTCAGGACTTTGATAAGCAGCTTTTGGATGTCAATAAAATTGAGCTAACAAAAGAAGAGAATGACCCTAAAGCATTCACAACTACGGATGTTAGTATAGATGAGGCGCTGGGAGGAGGGATATTTACGCGTGGAATTACAGAAATCTTTGGGGAAAGCTCAACTGGAAAATCACAATTTCTGATGCAGCTGTGCCTTTCCGTGCAGCTACCGCCAGCCATGGGAGGGCTGGGAGGTAAATGTGTATATATCACCACAGAGGGTGACCTGCCGACCCAAAGACTAGAAGAAATTATATCGTCGAGGCCGGATCTCCGAAAATGTGGAGTTACCCAAAATAACATTTACACTGTCAGTTGCAATGACTTAATAAACCAAGAGCATATACTTGGAGTGCAACTTCCCGTTTTGCTGGAAAAAAATGAAGGTGCCATAAAACTCATCATCATCGATTCTATTTCCCATCACATGCGCGTCGAACTTCAGAGCAGATCCTTCAGAGATTCCCAGCATAATAAATTTTACATTGATCAGATGGCTGAACGGCTGCTAAATTTGGCGAACAAGCACTTACTGGCCGTGGTTGTCTCGAATCAAGTCAGTGATAAGCCATTGATAGAACGCTCAGAGCCTCTCCGTCACGAAGTGGTGGATTACGAATACCAACTGGGATGGATGGTTGGTTGGAAAAACTCCACCATTCTATTTCGACAAAAGTATAATGAACCCTCTACTGGTAGAAAGAGTGACTCAAATTATCAACAAGATATCCTTTCTGATGATGAGGATTCCATACTTATAGAGTCAGAATTAAGCAGAATATCTCAACTTAACGAAATAGGCACTTCGGGGAAGGGCGATCCCAAAAGATTGGCAGGCCCACCAGCTTCAACTAAAGTCCCTCACAAGCACCCCCGAATATGCAAGAAAAGAGCGATAGATCAACGGGTTCCTAATCTAGGACTTACCTGGGCAAATCACGTATCGACAAGAATAGTACTCGACAAGACATATAAGGCCTCTCCTTTAGTGAAACGTGGTGAGCTGCACCTTTATAGAGGAACAGATCCAGCGGCTTTCTGGCAGGTTAAAAGAACGATGAAGGTTATTTTTTCCACATATGCCCCTCCTGGTCAGGTTTCTTTTGCAATCACAAAAAGAGGTATAGAGAATGTTTAGCAATGCATAATGTAACATAAGTTCAGGTTAATGAACTATCTCGAAAGCACTTAATGCAAAAATGTGTCGTTAAATATAAGTAATTAAATATATTACACGCATGGGCATATCCTCCTCACACCTACGATAGAAAAATTGCAAATCTACTGAGTGAAGAATACCAAATCATTATAAGAAAGAAACAGCAGTAAGTTAAGGCTAATCAAAGAAAAACTATGTACTTCACAAGTTTTCCATAAGCTTATTGTCCTACTGCGGCAGGCTAAATAAACAAGAAACAAATACGCTATCGCGTGCTGACGTAAATTTGGCTTACTACCTCTAAAGGATCTTCCAAACATTCTGCAACATCATTTCGTCGTTTCAATAGCATCTTCACCGTCGTCATCAATGGCGTTCTCGTCGTACCTCAAATCATACTCACCTTCAAATTGATTACTATCATCCCCTATCGTTAGGTTTTTTCCATACTTCATCCTAGCGTTCTCCTTGTCATCTTCTTCATGGAGATTCTCATTTGTAGAAGATATTTTCAACCTTGTTGAAATAAGATATAAGTAAGCAACTCGTTTCCTCTTTTTATTGAATAGAAACCATATCAGACTCCATAGGTGGCCAGGCTCATCGTCCATAAATGATCTAGAGGGACTATACTGGTATATCACGCAATCTGATATGTCCATGTGCGAGTTTATTACTTCCCACATCCACTCTTCCGGTTTTTTTCCCAAAGAATACAGCGAATTCTCAAACTTTGATATCATCGACTTCAAAGAAATTTTAACAAAATCAGTGGGTTCTAGAGAGGAGAAATCGTGATCTGGATAAGAAGCATTCAAAATGGCAATTAAATAGGCAAACGTCCTACGACTGGCGACCTCGTTTATAGGGCCAAACGGTCCGATATTTATGCTATTGCTATTCTCATACGCGGATGATCGTCTTCTTGTTATTGCTGATTTGATACCTTGAAAACTATTTGTACTACTTGTTCTCCTAAGATTTTCGTGAACGCGAGAGCCAGACTCCGCAGATGATGAGCTTAGATATCCTGAATCTGAACTTAAAACTAGCTCCTTCAAGTTCTGGTCGTTAAGCTTATTACTCCTGGAATGTTGGCCATTGCTATTAGTGGAGTTTCCGTTTGCATTTGCATTTTCACTCACTGACATGCGTCTCTTTTGCTCCCAAAATGAATTGCAATCCCTGGAAGGTTGTTCCAGAAGTCCGGGAGAAAGAGAGCCGTTGGAGTCGAGGACAGCTTGCTGCTGTAAAGCAGCATTATATCCTTCGTTTTCCTGTAGTAAAGATTCAAGGTGATGATCGATCGTTTTGTAAAGTTTCTTATCTGAAGCCACAGGTTTTGTCGTAAAAATATCGCATCCACCTGATATTTTACAGTCGCTCGTTTCGAAATTAAGAGTTTGATTCACTCTCTCTACGTCCAATTCATCTATGAACTGCAATAAACAATGAAAATGGGGTTAGCGCATTGTTAGTATTAGCTATCAACGGCATTTGAATTAATGATAAATAAAAACGCTTCACCCGCTTAAAGGGGTACAAGCGCTTGTCGCTCTAGCAGTTGCCATACCTTCATTTAATTGGTAAAATCAAATACTAACTCAAAATATGTCCTTATGTACTGACTTGGTGTTTATATGATAGTATTGTACTCTATTTGTAGAAATATCGCGATTCCAATATTTATAATGGCTGCTTTTCCTGTCAAGAAGCGTCATTTTTTAACGCATCGGCCATGTGGGGGGGTATCTGATAATAAAGTCCGTTAAGCAAAAATGATGGCCGGGTCACAATTTTGAAAAATTCAATTACATCTAAATAATATTACATCTCCAGCTAATTTGGATGATTAACTCTTTATTTGTTTACATTTTATTGTTAAGACAGGTGATTGGTTTCCATTTAAGTTGATGCTTTCAAATATTTCTCCTTATGGATCCACTCAGAGCCAATTAAATTGGCGCCACGCTTTTCTGCTAGTCTGAACCACGAAGCAGCTCTTGAGATGTCTCTTTTCCGCACGGAGGATTTTTTGGAGCATATTGTACCGCTCAGGCATATGGAGTCTATGTGGCCTAATGAGGCTGCTTTTTCAAGGTACTTCAAGCCCTTAACTTCATCTTCGCTGTCAAATCCGTAACCTTTCAAGTAAGCTATACCACATTCATATAATGCGGGAGCTAATGGCTCGGGAACTATTTCTGGGATATCGTTGTCCTTCTCCAGCTGAAAGGGATCAACGTTGAAATTGAATACTTCCTCATCCTCTGAATGTATACCTGCTGCATCCCTGATGTAGCGAAATGACTCCTTATAATCTTTTGCCACACCAGAGCCATTTCTTAATGCCAAGCCATAAAGTAAATAAGCCATTTTATCCTTCGTCATACACGCTTTTTGCAATCTTTTGGCGGATTCCTCCGCCCTCCCTTCATTTCTCATGTGGATTGCCATTTCAATTTGATTGGTAGCGTTTGAGGAAGACTTATCGGCTGAACCAGCAGCAAAATTTCCCTCTTCATTTTTCACAGCATTAAGTTGCAAGCAGTTCTCACTTCGTTGTCTTGAATGTGGTGGTGTCACAAAAGAAGATACGGGCAATGAAGGTTTTCTGCTATCCAGCGATAACTTTCTTCTATTTCTGTAAGGATGCAAATTTTTTCCCTGATAGTGAGAATCTTTCGCTGCTTGATCTTCATATTGAGGAGATACCTTGTGGAAATCAGATAAAGAGCGAAAATGTTGATTTTTTGCTCGCATTTCTTTTGGAGGGGCTCCCGGTTTTACATGAAAAGTTGGATTGGCCGGGAAAATGAACTTACGCAATTGCTGGGTAGGCTTACGGGGTGAGCTTTCAAGAGACGACTGACTTTGACGATACACATGGCTATTATCTTCAATGCTATCTCTGGAAGGCAAAAAGGATTTGCTTTTGGATGATTTTGGTGACCTAAAAAATCCTTTCAGAGAGAAAGAAGATTTCTTTCTATGTGCTTTATATGGCACCACGGGTTCTTTGGAAATCTCTTTTAGGAAAGATGAATCGATTGTAGGTGAGGAAGTGCTTTTTTTTGGCGTAGAAACATGTATGCTCTGTCCTCCTTCTTTAGCTCTGGCACTAGCATCTGAAGAGGCTTCACTTTCTATAGATGATTGCGTTTTAGGCTTAGAAAGCTGGCCTCCCTCCGCAAATGACGTTATCGTGCTATTGCTGCTTCCATTTCGGTACAAGTTTCCATTTTTCATCGGTGTCTTTTCATTCACACTATCAAAATGTTCTATTTGAGATCCAATTATTTGCTGATCATGATTCTTACTATGTTTTCCGCCAAAAATTAACTGAGGATAATAATGAAAGAGTTTTGAATTTTCCATGCGGTATTTCTCGAAGTTCACTACGTTGTTATTTTCAGATTGACGCCCGCAGCTGGCATCGTCAAAATGGGTATTCCTATCGAGGTTTGAATTGGGATGAATCTGCTGCTGTGTTTTTGTAGATTGATTATGAGATGAAACAGGTCGGTATTCAAAACCATCTGAGTCACTGTCTTCCTCAACGAGATACGAATATCTTGATTTAGTGGCATAGTGCTGCTCAACCTTCGAAGATGATAAATTTCCTTGCAGTTTCAGGTTTTCTGTCGATAGTTTTTTCACCGTATAATCTAATTCCCGAGACGCTGATAATCCTTTAGCTCTCAAAGATGGAAACTTGGAAGCTGGCATGCAGATTATAGGTCCCTTTTGCTGCTTTCTTTGGTACTCTCTATTTCTTTCTTCTTCCTCTTGTAATGCTTGTTGCAACAATGCTTCATCTTCCGCGCTCAAGTCCAGTTTATCCAACAATCTCTCAGCAGTGTGTACTGTCTCAAATGATAAGACACTATGATTGGTCTTTTTGTATGGATGCTGCGACTCATCCTGAAGTACGGATAAGGTGTTCACACTTCCGTTGTCTGTGTAGTGAGACATATCGGGAAAATAACTACTTCTATTTCGCAATTCATCTAAAGGAGATGGCCTTCCTAAATCGGCGTTCATAATGTCTTTGGTTCTGATTGCCGAATTTTCTATATTTAGCTTAGCGATCACGGTAATAGACCTAGCCAAAAATACGATTCACAACTTAATTTAGGTCCTCAAGTGCTATATGCATGAACACTATAATACGAACACCTCAATATCACCTCTGAACTTCGAATTAGTCAGCTCGTCAAAGGCCACATGGATCATCAACGAAAGCCAAAAGATAAAGCCTGATAAACAAAAAAAATATTATGAGGTAACGGAACGCGTGGCGCCTGCTTGGAGATCTGGCAGATTCGATCGCGCCAGTCAGGGCTTACGGTTTGGCGCAAACTATGTCATTCAACACGGAATATACACGTCAAATGTTAATTATTGCATCACCACACCAATTATTATAATAAATACAAAATAAAATCCTGAAAACCGTAATTAAATATTTCTATTTCTATTTATAGAGCTCTCTTTTCCATTTTACCACCCAATGCTTCCATGTAATGACATCCAAATACGGACCAGTGAAAGTTGACCACCGTATACAAATGACGATAAACGTTCTCAAACTCTTCCATCTCAAGCCCATGAAAAGCATTATTACCTTGAGTATCGGAACCCGATATTGTAGAAGATGAAATTGGGGAAGATACTGCTGGAGAAAATGCATTTTGATGAGTTGTGATGGCGGATGAGGCTTGTGTTTGTATACTCATTAGACTTCGTGTTCCTTCTCTTGGAGGTGTCATCATAGCAGTATTACTGTTTGCAGAAGCGGCTGTGGTACCTGTGCCACCGGTAGTACTGCCATTATTGATATTGCTGCACAGATAGACGAAGTCTTGCTTTACTCTTCCATCCATTGTACAACTTGATTTGTTAAAAATAGAATCTTCTAACGATTTGAAAACCCTGTTTTCCAAGACACCATAAACCTCACTCAATGGTTGCGTTTGTCTCGATAACCAAGATTTAGCAAAATCTACCTTTGCAGTATCGAGCGATGGCGTAGCGGGTAACACAGAACTAATTTCTTCGTCATCGTCATCATTACCTGTTTTTTGATAGTCAGTTTTTAAATCGTTGATGGTTTTGCACAGATGAATGGCGATCGACATAGTGTTTTTAGTCCATCTACAGTTGCCATGTTCGTCAGTGATAATACTAACTATCTCGTTTTTCAACTTCTTTGTAGTATATGATGCATTTATGAAATCTTTTGTTGCTTTGTCGATGGTAGAATCATTAGCGACCAGCTGTTTGAAAAGCAACCGACAAATTAGGAGACAAACAATTTGACGTATATCTGCTCTTAGGAGAATCAATCTAGCATGATCAAATGACAATGAAGTTGGATATTCTCTTACCATTTTGCGGCAAGATAACAAACTGATGACACTTCTTATGCATAATTTGTAAACATCTTGTGGCGTAGTCTTACCTCCAACTAATTTTCCCAAACTTTCACTCTCATCATATTTCCTGTTAAACCATGCCAATGAAGATTTCAAGTTAACCCTATTTGAAGCCATTAAAGATTGAAAATATTGTTTCTCAAATTCCACAGAATTACTTAATAATGCAGTTCTTAAAATTCTGATTTGATGATTAGCAATATCTAATTTCATGGCCTCTAAGATTTGAAAAACAAGCCTTAAACCATCAATAAGCTTTGATAATGATGATTCTAACTCGGCTTCTTTAAATTTCAGGCTCATTTTATCGACCCAAGCATCTCTCATTGGGGCACAATGATGTTTAAATAATTGAGCCAACCATTCAGACAGACTAGTCATAATTAATGAGCCTTTTAATAATTCTTGAACATTTAATTCTGTGTCTAACACGTTGTTTATCACATGAGCCTCTCTTTGCGGTACAATAGTTAGTAGTACCTCTCTCAAAGTATCAAATAATGGCACCAATCTTGTATGGCTATACTGGAAAATTTCTGGCCTTTGAGAATAAACGAATATTTCATTTTCCACATCGTTCCAGTACTTGTCGGCCAAATTTTTCTTCTTTATACCCCTTTCACCATCCAAATTTGGTCTAAACTGCAGGAGCGGATCAAAAATTATATCATGTCTTAATTGAGGGTTTTTCACAATTTCTTGTAAATCGATTTCTTTCAAGCATTGTAAATTTATAGGGGGCAATGGCAAAGGAGTGGCTTGTGATTTGATATAATTTATCCTTTCTTGCAATGAAAACTCTTGGTATTTTGTTAGAGAGGGAGCTTGATGACACAATAATATTGCATTACGTAATGAAGAAGAATTTGCAACTGCAGGTTTTGTGATAACTATTGAGTTTGGATTTGCGGTAGTTGAGCAGGAGGCCGTGTTTTCCTCACCAGTTATGTTCCTGTCGGCATCTTCCGGATTTGTTATTGGGGTTTCTTGAATAGTGCAATGATTATGATGAATATTCTTCATGATCTTCTTTTTCTTAACTCCGCCGGAGTTTACTAAAGCGTGATTAGTTGACTGGTTATGATGATAATGATAATGTGCATGGTTGTTGCAACTTGTCAGTCTTCTTAACGATGAATGCGATATGGTTGGGACTGAATGAGATCTAAACTTACCCTTTGCGTATAATCTCAAAGAGGATGCAGCTGATGCCATGGATGTAGGAGTATTTGATGGAAGAACATTTTGTTGTTGATCTTTGAAAGTTAATGGATTCATGGCCAAAGTTTGACCTCTTTGATTTCCTAAAAATTGGCCCGTTTTGGAATCAAATTGTTTAAAAAGGTTAGTGTTGATATCTTGCTCGTTATCATTATCGGTATCACTATTTGTGAAATGGATATTATGAGGAGTAATGACGCCACCTGTTCTACTCATTGAAGAGGATGCTTCTGTGTATTCTTTAACTAATATACTGCCATTAGGTAAAATTGAACCATTTTCATCATCCATTTCGGCATCTTTTTCTTCTTCTTCTTCTTGATCTTCTTCATTTCTACTTTTACCTAATGGAGAGTGTCCTTTTCTAGAAATAGCATTTGATGCATTATTGATACTGCCATCAATATCCATATCGACATCCTTGTCTTGTTGCAAATTATCAAAAGAAGATGCAGAAGACGATGGTGGCGAAGATTGTTTTACAGCTCCACTAGCTGTGTTACTTGTACTTGTTGTCGTCGTCGCCGTCGTCGTTGCTGTTGTGGATGAAGATGTTGTCTTTGGTGGCGGTGGCGAGGAAGAGGCAGCAGCAGCAGCGCTGGCCGCACTGGTATGTGTTCTAGCTTGCTCCATTTTCAAATCACAATGATATTTACTTTATCCACTTTCTTGTACTTTCAATATCTATATCGAGTGGCAACTGAAGCTTTTATTACTTGTATTAAAGTGTACTTCGTCTTATAGGGGGATGTGTTCGTTGTTGTAAACTTGTTCTCTTTTGTTTGAAATTGCGATAAAATTAAACTAAAACCGTACGAGCAAACCTTTCAGAATTTCCTAAAACGTACAACTAATCGCAAATACGAATTGTAGATACGGATGCTTTAATAGCAATATGGTACTTTCAAACTGATAAAATGGATTATCTCAAGCTGCTCAAGGTATGGTATAAGAAAGCTAAACAAGTGTATAGTACTTATAATCTTGGATGCTGCCGTCAACCAAACTGTGTATGTTCCTTCTTTTTTTTCTTCTTTGTTTCTTTCTTTTCCGTTTTCCCTCGTTTCTTTTGTTTCTTACGTTTCACTTCATTTTCAGTTTATTATGTCGTAAATTTTTTTTTATCCACAGCTGTGCATTACCCGATTGAGCAAGTTGATTCAGAGAGCGAAGTTGAGAGAGAAGGGACGTCAATAGAGAGCCATAATGGAACCGTCTGTAAGATGATCTTATAAGTGTTCGTGTGTACAGTGATGCCGTCACTATATGTCATTTCGTTCTTCGATTGTTTTTACTACTGCGGTACAATTCACCATATGATATTACCTCATCGTTCGTGAGATGTGATGACGTGTTTACGATAAAGCGATGAGTTATTTATCACATTTTATTTACAAGTGGACTGGTCACATGAAGACAGCAAATATGTCTGTATTTTGTATAAAGCTAAAACCTTATTTTTTTCAAATTCTAATGATATCCAAGAATTCCGATATATTACGTAAGGAAAATTCATCACTTGGTGTAACTTCAACGCTGCATACAATTATGCTTGATACGGATACCAACAGCGCTGTATCTTCAGAAAGTAGCTTTAAAGAACAACCATTGGTAGGCTAGCTAGCTAGCTAGCTAACTAGCTAACAGGACACTCGCTCTCTTTGAGCTAAGCCGAGGTTACCCGGCTTGGCGTTTCATTCTCGACGTTGTCTATCGGCACCTAATCGCTGGAATGAATGCTTCAGGGGGTTTGAGTGCGACCTCTTTCGCTGCGTACCGTTCCGTGCACTTTATCCAATTGTTCGCTTTAGAGGTATGCGCGGGGCCGTACAAAAGAAAACAATAGGTTTCAACGCCTGGCGTACAAACGCTCGTTTGAGGTCTTTTGAAAAAGAAACCACCGTAGGACACGCCCATGAAGAAGGGTTCTCGTCCAGCATGATAATAACGAAGTCTTATCAGCTGCTATAATGACGAGATGGGACTGCATTTTTCGTCATACATACGAATTCTCTTTCTGGTTGGCTTGAAATCGTAAACGGGTAGGGAAGATCCAGGTTGATGGCTATGACTTCGGGAGGTTCGAGTCATTGAAGAGGTCGCATAGGCTTTGCTTGAAAATACGCCGCTGTCTATAGCATTAGCCGCGGAGAAGCTGTGACTATTAAGAGTCATTGATTACTTAGTTCTTTTAATCTTGGATGGGATACTTCATTATAGCTTATGTTTGTCTAAACACGTATCGTTTATTTGTAATGTTGTGTTTTGCATAGATGATTGAGATGTAAAGTTTGTCAATAAGAGCGAAACATTAAACTAATTGTAAATATAAAAAATAAAATTTAACAACACATGGAGCTGTACTACAAAATGTTCTATCCTACGGTCTAAAATACTAGAGATATTCAAACAAACAAACATAAGTATGAGTTGATTGTGAATACTGTTGAAAGGAATTGATCCATGCGTTACCCTTAGATATCATGATTCTTTACCCCATATGTGTGTTTACAGTATACAGAAGATTATTTAGTCGCCGCTCGCCCGTCTCGTCTGGCATGATTATGCAACAGCAAAAGACAAACAGAATATTGTAAAAAACCCATTATTATCTTTGATATAGAAAAACATACACATATAATATACAATTGTAAAATTTCTTTTTTTAACCACCGAAACCATACAAGGTTCTACCTTGTCTCTTCAAAGCATAAACAACATCCAAGGATGTAACAGTCTTTCTCTTTGCGTGTTCAGTATAAGTAACAGCATCTCTAATGACGGATTCTAAAAATGTTTTTAAAACAGCTCTAACTTCTTCGTAAATTAAACCAGAAATACGTTTAACACCACCTCTTCTTGCTAATCTTCTGATAGCTGGTTTAGTGATACCTTGAATGTTATCTCTTAGAATTTTTCTATGACGCTTAGCACCACCTTTTCCTAGACCTTTACCACCTTTTCCTCTACCAGACATTATGTAGATATATTATTTGTTTATGTGTTTTTTTTTGTTTCGTTATAATCCCACAAATTAAAGAGAAGTGAGTATTACAGGAAACCATGAATCCCCCACCTACGCCATATATATATATATATGCAAACAAGGTTCCTCGTCTTTCTGCACTTTCTAACAACAAATACCCATACAATTCGCCACTCCAACCGTTCCTCATTTTTCCCACCCAGATAAGGACGCGAAACTACTGGAACGCTTTAACTATATGAAGTTGAGAAAATCCCAGCACAGCGGACTCAATAAGAAAAAGTAAAACATGTGTTCCGACAATTTCGCATTTTGTCATAGTTAAGGCATTCCAGAAATTTCACACTTATCTTTCTCGTTGAGCGATGCATAGTAAAGTGACCTCCTTTGTTGTGGGATTTTTTGCGGTGGCGCAAGGAGAGAAATAGTGGTGTAATATTCTATACGGTATATAAATATAGTTGTGTTATTTCTTGTTGTTTTCTTATTTCTTCCTTATCACTTATTTTATATTTGTTAGAAAAGAACAAAAAAGTCATACATTCACAATGGCCAGAACCAAACAAACAGCAAGAAAGTCAACAGGTGGTAAAGCACCAAGAAAACAATTAGCCTCAAAGGCTGCCAGAAAATCTGCTCCATCTACCGGTGGTGTTAAGAAACCTCACAGATATAAGCCAGGTACCGTCGCTCTAAGAGAAATCAGAAGATTCCAAAAATCTACTGAACTTTTGATTAGAAAATTACCTTTCCAAAGATTAGTTAGGGAAATCGCTCAAGATTTCAAGACCGACTTGAGATTTCAATCTTCTGCAATCGGTGCTCTACAAGAATCTGTCGAAGCTTATTTAGTTTCTCTATTTGAAGACACTAACTTGGCAGCTATTCATGCCAAGCGTGTTACTATTCAAAAGAAAGATATCAAACTAGCTAGAAGATTAAGAGGTGAAAGATCATAGATTATTTGCCTAATCCTTCTCATGTTTTGATACTGCAAAGAATAATTGGAGCAGTTGTTGTGTAATATATCTACATATAAATTTTTTATGTATTAACGGTTTTTATTTCAGGGTATACTATTTTTTCTTTTCTTGACTGGCACACTCACGTTGAATCTTTTTCGCTTGTTCTTCCAAGTTAGATGACAAACAGATGAGTGTTATTTCAGACTAGACAAAGAGATATTTGTCCACGAGCCCTGCATACAAAAAACCTAGTAGTTCATGTCCTTCGATTTGGCTACTCGTCCAATAGTAAAAGTATGCGGTTTGCAATCTCTTGAAGCTGCCGAACAAGCTTTAAAATCAGGTGCCACGCTATTAGGTATCATATGTGTACCAAATAGGAAGAGAACTGTAAGCCCAAATGTTGCCAGAGATATCTCCAATTTAGTTCATAATACTTCTACCAATAAGAATGCCGCTCAACTTGTGGGGGTATTTCGTAATCAGTCAAAGGAAGAAGTCCTCAAAATTGCCGAAGATTATAAGATAAATATTGTTCAACTACATGGTGATGAATCATGGCAGGATTATCAAGATTTTTTGCAGATGCCAATCATAAAACGTATGATCTTCCCACGAGATTGTGATGAGGTTCATAGATTATCCAACAAAACACCATGCAAAGTTTTACCATTATTCGATTCTGAAGCTGGCGGTGCCGGGGAGCTACTAAACTGGGAGTCAATTTCGAAGTGGAGTGAAAGTAGCGGAATCGGTTCCAAATTTATATTGGCGGGGGGACTCACAGCAGATAATGTTAAAACGGCTATGAGTTTAACCGGCGTCATTGGTGTTGATGTAAGTGGGGGAGTAGAAACAAACGGCACAAAAGATTTTCAAAAGATATCAGACTTCGTTAACAACGCATATGCATGTATAAAATAAAATATATTTCAGAACTGTAACAAATTTATGTACTAATAAGATAAATCATATATATATTTATTCACAGCCTAGGCAGAACCAGAGATGAAAAACCACTTGTCAACAGACTTGTCAACTGGAGAATCTGGTTGTGGAGAAGCAGGTGGGATCTCAGAAGCAATCTTAGTAGAGTAAGCTGGAGAGTCGACAACAGTGGTGTTGGCCAACGCAATGCCCTTATCATCGGCTACTTTACCGGCAATCAATTGTTTCCAAGCTTCATGAGTTTCTCTAATGATATCTAAAGCATATTTCTTATTCTTAGCTTCACCGGAGAAAGCAAATTGGTTTTCTGGTTTACCATCTGGAATTTTGTAAATTCTGAACCATTCGTTAGTTGCTCTCAACAAACCTGGGAAATACTTTTCAACGTCTTCAATGTCATTCAATTTTGGTGCCAATGGATCGTTGACATCGATAGTGATGATCTTCCAATCGGTTTCACCTTCGTCTAACAAGGCCATGATACCCAACACTTTGACTTGTTTCACTTGACCAGTGTAACCAATGCTTTCACCAATCTCCAAAACATCTAAAGGATCGTTATCACCAATAGCTTTAGTTTCTGGATGGATTTGGTTTGGATCTTCCCAAGTTTGTGGGAAAGCACCATAATTATGAATGTAACCATGGTGAGGGAAACAATTCCTGACATATCTCAATTTGCCCTTCTTAGTATCTTGAAGGATAGGATTCAATTTTTCATCCTTTGTGATTTCCATCTTGGCGTTGGTCCAACGTGGAATTTCAACAACCATGTTGAAGATCTGTTTGTCTTCATCAGCGTACAATGGAATGTCATGGAATGGAGAAACTGGTTTACCATCCTTTTCGATGAAAACTCTGTAATCCAAGGTATGCTTGCTACCTATTTGTCTAGTTGTGTAAGTCATTGTTGATGCTTTTGCAATTGGTATTGAAATATTATACGGACGCAATCAAACAAGAATTCGGATACCTCAACTTATATATTTCGATCAAAACTAATCGTCGTGGAAGGAAACCTGCGCGATCTCGCATTGCTTCCTCTCTTCCTTCGCCACCACAATTGCAACCAGTGCGCAAATCAAAAAGGATATAATGCGGCACGTGAATAATCCACCAAATGTAAAATTTTTATTCTCCGATATGTGGCGTATACACTTGATAGTCATACGCTATAGTTACGAGGTTTCTGACGTCCATTGATCATCGTATTTAATCTATTTTCAACTGGAGATGCCCATTCTTTGTATAGAGGTAAGAACATAAATTTCAAGTCACGTGTAATTATCACATTTTGATATATAAGGCTTCTCACTTGAAGTAGTAGAAGTCAAGCACTTGAGCAGAGTTGTCTTAGTTTTGATCAGCCCAGCATCAATGTGCTGTTGGCTCAGCATCAGCTGATTGACAATGACAGCAGCATTTAGCAGGCAACGGAATTGTCGTTGATTGTGTGGATGAAAACCATATTTCAAGTTACGACTACTGCAGAAATGGATTGGCATGGGATGGCGGCTAATTGCTGACAGATTATAGTTTACGAGATTAAAGAAAGACGTAAAAGAAGATACACATGTACCTAGACTGAAGATGTTTATAGATTTTTTTTCGTTACGACATACTACAATGGGGAAAGGATCAATACTACCGAATACCTAGTCATCCAGCCTATACTATCTGAACTCTGACAAAATGTCGATAATTGGAACGAATCATGGAGAGGTAGCAAATTGAAAGGCTCGAAAATGTCCAAAGCTTCTATGGCCAAGTTGGTAAGGCGCCACACTAGTAATGTGGAGATCATCAGTTCGACTCTGGTTGGAAGCAGAAGTTTTTTTTCACTCAATGGAGGAGCACTGTAAGTTTTAACACACCTATATAAACTATCTGACTATGAGACCCTGATCAATCATTAGGTCGTCTTGATCATCTGCCAAACCTTCTCCTTGTTCTTGTTGGGCAGCAAATCGCGCTATTGCTTCATCATCATCTCCATCACCAAATTCTCCGGTATCAGCATTTCTTTTACGAATTCGTAGTTCTTGAAACAGCTCAATTTGGGAATCGTTAATTGCTAAACCTCTTTTAAGTTGGAAAGGTTGCCTGCACATTGGGCATAGTCCTCGTGATGTCGTAGTGTCCAACCATCGATATATACAGTGCACATGAAAATTATGATTGCAATCACCTACCACTAAAGGACATTCATCTCCTGGGTATTTACAACTAGGGCAAGTAGAATTATAACTTGCTCTGCATATACCGCAAACATCATCATTATCGTCATTATCGCATGCTTCATTATTCGAATCTCCGGACTCTCTTGGTATATGCCACGACCATGCAAACACACTGTGGACCTTTTTTATAGTCACTTTCATTGGTAGCTAAAACTTTTTACGAACTTTATATGCTTATGGTTTGTTCAAACTCTTTTCAGATCGCCTTTTTTTGTGTTCTTCCATAAGGGTCCTTTGGTGTCAAGAGATAAAAAATGAATAGATAAACGATCGAAAATGTTTCACTGCGACCCTGGCCTATTGCTACCGAGACACATAGATAGACTTTAATACAAGCTCTCAGTTCATTGGTCGAGCATAATGCCTCTGACTCCAACAGGCAAATAGAGTTTGACGTTTTGAGAGTACATTTTCGTTCAACATGTCATCGCAATTAATTAATGCCTGCAATAAAAGGCATAGCAAAAGCGCAAATTAATCAAGTCCTACTATTCGACATTTTCATGAGCACTGTATCTCAAGGATAAGCTAGATGTCACGGCTAAGCATCGGTCTCTCTTTAGCGAACCTACTGATTGGTACTTCCAAGCATTAGGTCTTTCTCTTCGAGCAGATTTTCGATTACATAGCGGTACGCTTGCCTGTTCCCCAAGAATTATTGAGAACAGATATCGCTCGTGAATGAGCATTCCAAGCAAACGATAATAAGCAATCGACCTGATCTGGCCTTTTTTCATCCTGATAGCCACCATGAAGCTGGGGACACTTAAGACGAAAGTAGTAGTCTCGTATTCCCACCAGCAAAGCTAAGTGAAAGAGATAGAAAGCACACTATTCCTATAGGTTTAAGATGAAAACAGCATTTCATTGAGAAAAAACAAGAGATATAGACTGAAATTTGAGCTTGAATATAGAATTTATACTGATTACATAATTAGCACAACAGCGAAAGCTCAATTGTTTGAGGGCTTTTCCAACTGTTCGACCGCAAATGTCCCACTACCCCATTCTTTCAATGATTTCAATAGTTCTCCCTTATTGTGCAGCGCCCTTATGTCATCACTACCTCCCCGAGATTTCCCGTTTATTATCAGGTTAGGTACTGTACCTCTTCCTGTCTTTTGTTCAATATATTTTTGTAAAGCTGAGCCCATCTTATGTTTATCCAACTCAATAACCACGTAGTTTGGTGTAAAGCGGTACTCCTTCTCAAGTAATTCTTTTAATCTGGTGCTATAAGGGCAGTAACTCTTACTGAAAACGGTAATGGGTGAAAAATCTAAAATCATGGAGTATTCTTTTGCAGGATCAAAATCTGCCTCTTTCTTATTCCCACTCACAGACCCATCCTTCAAAAGGGTAGCAGCACCTCCACTTATACTACCACTGTTGTCTTTGGTAGGAAGTTTACCACCCTTATCAATATTAACTTCCTGTATAATCTTGTTGATTTCTTCATCTACTAGGGCATCATCTTTACCTTTACCTTTCTTTGCGGATGTTGTGTCCACTGAAACAGCTTCTTGTGTGTATAAAGATGATCCACCAGAAGTTAGAGCTTTTCCATTCTTTTCATTGTTGCTCACGATTCCAGTTTCCCCAAAGGATATTGAGTTCGCGTTTTGGACAACAAAAAATACAAGCAACAACAGCAGAGCCGTTACACTTAGTACCCTGAGGTTCCTCTTATTTAATGTGATTCCCATGTTGTTTGCCACCCGCTTCCCTTTGCTCAACATTTGCTTTCTGGCTAGTGAGAAACAGCTATTTGATATGTAAGGAACATTGCAGAAGTATGGGAAAACGAGCCGCGTCTCGCTAAATGGTTTTCGTTCCCTCATTTTTGGAATTAAGCGCATCTCGGCATTGAAAAACTGACTATTTTTAACGAGGAAATTTGAATAATTCAGCCTCAATTGGCAAAGCACATTAATTAAACACAGTAAATATTGCTAAGTAACATTACATTAATTTATTGGGTTTATGGGTTATTCAATCACTTAGGAAGGTGAAATTGCGTTGATATGTGTTGACTCCAGATATGAGAGTCGTTCACTGATATATTTACACATGCTTGTCCAGTCTTCTTCATTTTTGATAGCTTCACTCAGGTACTTGAAAGATATTCTGTTTATACAAACATGCTCTTGTATCGCTTTGAAGTTTTCGAACTCGAGATCGTAGTAATTGATCTTTCCCAAAGATGTATAAGAACGGATATGTTTACCATTATAAACTAATTCGTTATTTTTCCAAAGGTCGTAAGGATCAAATTTAGGAGCATGGGAATGAGCAAACATAACATCCGCTTCATCAATATATGCCGGATCTTCGCTGCCAAAGTGCGTCTTGTAAAATTTGTCCAATGTATAACTTTTATCGTATTTTATTGAGTCCTTTCTGCCATACTGAGATTCAATAGCTTTAGAAGCAGCATCATAGCGAGAAAAATCTTGAATAACATCATGCTGTAACATTGCAACGCCACGGAATCCTTCTCCATCTGGCTTATGATATCCCTCCACACCAGTCGCAGTTTTCACTTGATAAAATGGGAGACCATAGAAGTTGGCAGCGGCAAGAAACGTCTCTTTATCACCTTCACCAGCTGCTCTTTGAGAAAACATTGGATAGAACCAGGTGGGGCCGTTGACATTGTAGTATAAAGCCAGTAAGATAGTTGGCAAATGTTTAGATTTGCTTATCATCAACTGGCCTGACTCTGTAGAAACGTCAGGAATGGTCCCTTCCAAATCATGAAATGGAATGTTCGATAAGTCATTCATATTTTTGGTGTAAACTTCGGGAGGCGTTAGATCATCGAAGCAATTACGAAGACGCTTTTTTTTGTTAACTGGAATGTCAGCAATTTCATAATAGACAGGTTGCGTGGTGCGCCTCCAAAAATCTGGCCATAGTACAAATCCAGTAGATTTATAAGGTTCTTCCTTGAATATGTTATCTAGAGGTTTCACAGGGAAGTTATCTGCATCTAGAAATAAAACATCCTCGAAACTAGATGCAATGAGGGCTAATGATTTAAATTGATACCCAGTGAATTCAAAATTTGCAGCGGCACTGGCGGGTAAAATATCAGATAGATAAGTGCATTTTGCGTTGTATTTAGGTAGAACAACATCACAAAGTTCGCTTTCACCCTCATCACTTGGAGGAATAAACACTTCTACTGGCAAGTTTGTTTTCAAATTTCTTAAAGTCTGGATGATTAACAAAGCCATCACAGAGAATTTGCCACCACCAACAGTAACAATACCTTGACCTTTATAACTGTTCTTTGGTAATATAAGGGAGCCTAAAACTTCAACATAGTTTGCGTGGTTTTCCTTTAGCATGGCAGTCTCCGCTGGAGAAACTATCAAACAAGCTTCCAAACCTTCAAGAGTTAATTTGGACCATTCGGCATAGTTTTCTGGGCGGAAACCAACATCACCTGCCAATGGACATGCAGTGCTATATTGTCTTGCGGTCTTTCCCGAAGGAGAATAATCTTTTATGTATTGGAAAACTTGCTCATAAAATTTCTTTAACTTCTGACTATTCCCCGATTCTATCCTTAATTTATCATTCAATAGTGCTTGTTCGCTAAGTGATTTTCCGTTAGAATCTATACTGGGTGAGTCCTTTGTTGCTGATTCGAGAGAACTTTTCAAATACTCACCGTATTCCGATACAGATAAGCTCTCATCCATGTACTTACTAGTACCAAAAAACAGTACGCATAATATTATAACAATTAATGATAACTTTATTGCTTTACCATAGCGTTTGGTAACAAGTGGCATTTTTGAAATATCAAAAGTGCCCTGATCCTTAATGCAATCGAGATGATATCTACGCCTAAGGAAATAACGTAAAAAGATGAAATGTAATGACCCAATATTCCCTTTGATAGAGAAGCGCCGAACCTAAACTCGAAAAAGGGCGAAACAAGGAAGTCAGTGCGATGAGCCAGCTAGTAGTCCAACAGGTAAATAAAAACTCTTATCGGCTAATGAATTCAATCGATTTCAAGCTTCTATAGGTCTTCAATGTGCTGCTATCTGTGTAATCACACACAATTAAGAATGAACAGTGTCCGAGTACCTCGTAACCTCTGCAAAGTGTCCCGTCCGAGTAAAACTCGCGTCAATGCGAAATGCCCGATTGGCCTCGAATATCACGTCAAACGATGCTATAAATTCGGGCCCCCACTGTGATCAACTCGAAGATCGTAAAGTGGTGGTGGTAGAGTCCTAACATGCAGATACCACGTACAAACAACCATAATTGGGAACGCACGTTTTTGGTGAGAACTTGGTCTCTTTTGTTGTCGTTGTAAATGATGCATGCTTGGCGAGTTCATTTGAGCCTCTGCACGTCTTTGAGGTCCGAATAACTGCCGTACAGCAAACCTTACCCGGCCTTGTATCAGCACTGCATCCTTAAGGAAGCCTTATCGAAGAGGACTATCTATGCACTCTAAAGAGCATTGAATGCGGTCTAAGTCTAGAAATGATCCAATCCAGCTAGAGCTGAGTACCAAAAATACCTAAATTCACTCTTTATAATTCAGCCTCATCGTACTTGTTACTTTGCAGACGATGAAACAGTTGTGACAGAACATGGAGAGGTACATGCACCGTCCACTTATCAAGATTAGCCAGCCGTAGCCATGTTTTTTGTCAAGTATCGACTTAAGAAGCAACCACACACAGTGCAGAGCCCTATGTGGTGGTAAACACTACTCATAAGAGGTTGGAATGCAGCAGATATGTGACTCCTGCAATCAGGGAAGTAATCCCGAAGTTTGTTAATCCAGCTTCAAATCATGAGGGTTACCATATATAACTCTCTACGTACACCTAGCTGCTGCTGAATTCCTTCATTTTAAAACCCCAGATAAACATAGTGTTGAGACAGCACAAGACACCATAGGTAACACTCGATAACGGGGGCCGCAACTCGAGGCTTATTCTCTGACAATTAATATCCTGTGCTCTTATCTACCTGCTACATGGCATCATATGCGCTGGCATGAACGGCACGTGAGACTACTACGTAAAATATTCTAGAGAGGCTGTGAGCCAACGCCTTGATATAAGCCTTGTCACTACTCACGAAGTATAATTTCAGCTTCGAGAAAGAGGGAAACTCGGAAGCGCAAGTCAACAATGTCATATAAACATCATTCAGGGTTCATCCACGGGTGTATTGCATCCTGCAGGTAAGAAATAGTTTACAAGAAGTAACGCAACCTAGAGAAGATTATACAATGTCTGCTAAAGAATACTATAGCCAAACTGAAAGTAAACAAACTGTATGTGACGTGTTACGCAATAGATGAGATGGGGTAAATATACCCTATTTCCAACTTTTTCCCAATCATGCATTGATTTACTAACGTATTTATCACTAGTACACTCGTCCAACTGCTCCACCTCCAGGTCAACATGAGGGAGGTGCAAGTCCGGAGTATTATGGCAACTCCAATAATCAGAGGGGTTTTCAGCAGCCACAACAGCAATACTATCAGGGACCTCCACAACAGCAATACCAACAGCAGCAATATCAGCAACAGCAATACCCTCAATATTATCAGCAGCAACCTCCTAACCAGCAACAACAACAACCAATCTACGTCCAGCAACAACCTCCAAAAAGCGGTAACCAAGATTGTTTAACTGCCTGTCTAGCAGCTTTATGCATCTGCTGTACTTTAGATATGCTATTTTAGTAGGACTGTAAAACCTTTTAACTTTTTCTTCAGAAATCAAAGCTGACGGTACTTTTGTAATGATGATAATAATTATAGTAATAGTAATAATAGTAATTATTATATTGTGAATTTATCCAACTTTAGGCTCTTTTTTTCCCCTCTTTATTATGCTTTTTGAACACAAGCATATGTGTACATTTCTGTGATTTCCATAACTAAAGATATAACTACAGAGAATATGCATGTTTATGGTAGGACTCCCCTGCCTTAGAAAAATGCTTCTCTCATTTTTCCCTTGGACCGAAGAGATGTTTTACAACCTTCCGCAGGACATGTTTTTGGGCCATAATTATCTGGATGTGAAGAGCCCTTGAAATGAGCCAATTTTTTCTTAGCTATTCTACTTTTAGATCTTGCATTATCAATCCTAGCAAAACAACGACCACAAAAAGAATGCCCGCATGATGCCACAAATGTTCTCTTTGATAAATCCCTATCCAACTGCGATGGTCGAGCTAGACTTTGGTAAGGACAATGAAATTGATATTTGAATACTAAACACTCGAATGATACGCTTCGGTCTTGCTTATCGATACCTGCAAAATCATCCGGTATGCCAACCCCTAGTTCCACACCACACAGACAACAGACAGGAACCTCTTCCCACTTGCTAGATAAAGAATCATCTTCAACAATAACAGATTCCTGTTTACCATTTTTGACAATGTCGACCTTGATTTTGGGTTGGGTATCAAAAGATGCACTATATCCATCAGGTAATTGCAAAGACCGTTTGACGAATGCCTCTTGTTGAGATTTGGATTTTTCCATATAGTTTTTAGTCCTGAAATCATGCTCTCTTTCTTCACGTTCTTGAATCATGTTGACGATACTTTGTGTACGTTCCTCCTCGTCATAGTCACCATAGTACTCATCATTATAAGTCCAACCTGCCGGTGTTTCATTATTGCCGAAGGTACCATTTGCGTTCATCAAGATGTAATTGGCTAAACTTTCACCGAAACCACCACCAACGCCCATGTGTACTCTCAGGTGTCTCCTCCGCTCGCGTAATCTTCTCTGTCTTTCTGGAATTTCATCTCGTATTCTTTGCTCCTCTTCTTGGTTCGACTGAACTCTACCAGCTGCCCAACTTTGTACCATTCTACTTCTATATTCGGTGAAAAGGGGCACTAATTCCCCATCACATTCTTGTAATGTGATAGGAGCAATAGTTTCTAATATTGATCTAAATTCGTGTAATGATGCGGAATGCTCAAATGCACTTCTTACATTAGGGGGGAACGTATCAATCCTACGTCGCAGCTCTGTGAGTGCCGGATCATTTCTGCCGAGATCAACATTATGCTGCTCTTGATGACGCCTTCTCATTTCAGACTGTCGCAGACGATGTTGCTCCTGCTGACGGAATCGCGTTACATTAGCCGGTAGGCGAACTGGGGTACTATCGTCTCCTTCGTTGCCTTCAGGATGGAATAATAATTGACCAACTCTGCGAGCGCTTCTACGTAACATTTGACGGCGTGGCTGCCTCATATTTTCTTGCCATTCGAAAGATCTTCTAACTGGTCTGTCCGTAGGGGATGCATTGATTTCTAGCGTTTCACCTCCAGGAAGGTTCAAAGTCACCCTTGGCGCCGTCGTTCTTTCTTGAACAATTATCAGACCATCGTCTTCATCACCATTAGAATTCAAGTTAACAGCTGTGTTATTGTTTGAATCAGAGGGCTGTTCATGATTTTCACCATTTATGAGTATTGTATACGGATGAGTAGATGATGGAGCACTCTCGGTAGAGTACTCCGGTTCTTCGTCAAGGTCCACAAATTCGGCTCCAGGATCTATAGGTCCATCATATTCAACAGGCCTACTAACTTCCCCAACGATAGCTATCTCATCATCTTCACCACGAAGATCATCCTCAGAAATAAGCCCGTTTTGTGAAACTCTCTGAGCCGCGACATTAGTCCCATCAGCGTTCAGGAATCTATTCATGGAATCGCGCGGTCTATCTAAACGCCTATCTGGAATAAGCCTGATGGGCTGCGTTTCCTGAAGAATGCGGTTGTCCTCCTCAGCATCACTTTCTATCACAATTACCATTTGATCAGGTTGATGACTTTCTGTAGATATCATTTGTCTTTGCGATGATCCTCCACCCTCTTTCGCTGCCATAATTCAAAAATTTTATAGGCCTATCTTTTGATGCCTATAATATGCCTCTAACGATATGTGGAGTTTGCTACTAGAACTTGGTAGTACTTTATAATATTAGAGATGTTTATTTGCGTATTTGTAACTGAAAGTCTTAAAAAGACCTATTGCGAATGCTTACATTCTATTACGTACGTAGTGATATTTGCATCTTAACGACATCAAATGGTTTTGCATTTTGGGTATTGATATAGATGTTTTGCTCAATTTTATCGTTTTCTTTTAAAATGTTAATATAGTTCAGTTATATATCCTTACTTAATAATAATTGAGCAACAGCAGTAGTATCTATTTTACAAGGCCTGGGGCGCAGATAGTAAAGAAATTAAAATACGTTGAGTTTCAAGATTATTTCTTCAAACCACTTCTCATATATCTACCAATGACAATACAATGGTCTCTTTCATAAGGTTCCAAAGTCAATTGTTCTAGTGGCTTGATACGTTCCTCACGCAACTTTTGAACTTCTCTTGCAAAAACGGTTTCAGCATCGACAGTAGAGTCAATACAGTTAGCCTTAATAGAAATGACAACACCACCTTGGTCTTTCAAAAACATATGGGAGTTCAAAGCAATGATACGAGCTTGATCAGGTTGGGCAACATCTGCAAACACACAATCAACCATACCAACTAGCATTCTGTATTTTTGTGGATGTCTAGCATCTTCGATGATTGGGATAATATTAGGTCTCTTCTTAGCCATAGAAATCAATTCTCTACCTGGTCTGTGAGAAAATTCAACGGCATAGACAACCCCTTCTGGACCAACAACATCCGAGACGTGAGAGACAGATGTACCAGAAGCAGCACCCAAATATAGAACCTTCTTGCCAGGAGCGATAAATAATTCATCCAAACCACCCATGATACCAGCAGCAAGCTTAGATCTGAAAGGATTCCAAACACGGTATTCGACCTTGGTAGGTGGAACACCATCTTCCTTAGATGGTTCCTCAACAGATATTCTCTTTTCACCGTAAACAGATTCACCTGGGGCCATGTTCTTGGTCACCAACAGATCTTCCTTACCTCTGGCAATGTAAACACCAGCATGTTTGTGTGGTTCAAGGACAACTTTGGCACCACCTCTAGCACCGCCTCTGCCACCTCTTGAGCCACCACGGCCACCACGATCCCCGCCGAAACCACCTCTTGGACCACCACGGCCACCGCCAAAACCACCTCTCGAGCCACCACGGCCACCACGATCGCCGAAACCACCTCTGCCACCTCTTGAGCCACCACGGCCACCACGGCCACCGCCGAAACCACCTCTCGAGCCACCACGGCCACCACGATCGCCGAAACCACCTCTTGAGCCACCACGGCCACCACGGTCACCTCCTCTACTACTTGGTCTAAATGACATAATTCTTGTGTTAATCTATTTGAGAACCGCTTGGTTGAAATTCTTGATCGTACTCAATTTAGATTATATCCTCAGCAAATGAAAGATGCAATCAACGTAAATGATAAACAGTACAAAAAAGAAGAATTTAGCAATGAATGGGAAATATTCGACTCTTATAGCTATATGCTTAATACTACCGCGAGAAGAGACTTCAAGTCGTAATGAGATGAGATGAGCTTTTCACCTTTCTGCCTTTGATGTGAAAAAAATTTTTCGAAGCGAAGAAAAAAGAAAGGAGAAGTGAACAAAGTCATCCAATACGAAAACATTGTATCCTTTACCATCGCGAAAGCTCAAATGATGAAATAAGGTGAATGGCAAGGGACACTCAACTCAGATATCATCAACGGTTTCATCTGCACTGAAGAGATTTACTAGTTTAAATATGTCATTAACTGTTAAATCTCGCTCAAAAACATTGAGAGATACGACAATTGATCTATCTCAGAAGCTGACCTTGGATTCTGTATTGGATATCATTTCGGCAAAAAACCAGAATATCAACAAGAACAGATTAAGATTGACTTATTTAAAGGAGTCTAAACAAGTACCAATTTCATCTGGTACGCTTTTCGAGGATGAACTGAATGTTGAGGATGCTAAGGTATTCGTGAAGGATTTGGGGCCTCAAGTAGCCTGGAGACTTGTATTCTTTATCGAATACATTGGTCCCATTTTGATTCATACCCTATTTTACAATTTATCCCAAAACTCGGACATTGTTAACAAGTATCACAGCTCAAGTGTGAGATACAATCCATTTTTGAATAGATTGGCATACACTTTGGTCATGGCCCATTATTGCAAAAGGGAGTTTGAAACGTTGTTTATTCATCAATTTTCGCAATCTACAATGCCGCTATTTAACATCTTCAAAAATTCATTTCATTATTGGATTTTAAATGGAGCCATTGCTTTTGGTTATTTTGGATATGGTTTCATTCTCAATGACTCGAGCCTTTTTAAAGCATATCACTCGGTCAAATTGAACAACTTAAGAACCTTGATTGCTCTTTTTGCATTGTCTGAGGTGTGGAATTTCTATGTGCACGTCAAGTTACGCCTATGGGGAGATGCTCAGAAAAAAAGAGGAAACACATCAAAACGTGTTCCGATAAATGAAGGTCTGTTTACAGTTTTAGTGGCTCCAAACTACACCTTCGAGGCTTGGGCCTGGATTTGGTTTACATTGATATTTAAGCTCAACATCTTTGCGGTTATATTTTCTACGGTATCTATTGTTCAAATGTACTTGTGGGCCCAGAAGAAAAACAAGAAGTACGGTACCAGGAGAGCATTTCTGATCCCTTATGTTTTTTAGATTTATGGAATGCAAATTTATTTTTACTAGAGATTTATGCTATAAAACTTTTTTTCGTTTATAATTATTGTTTTCGTTATGACCTTCTATTATCATCATCAGCTAGAGTAAGGCTTCTAGGTTAGTTTTAATTAAAATCAAATAGTTTCGCAATGGAATTGCAAAAAGCATGAAAAGAAAACCAATATCAGTCAGCTTGATAATCCTGATATGAGCAAGACGTCATTATCTGGAGCATCTAATTCAGCGGATCCTGACAAATCGTCTTCATCGGTGCTTTCTATCTCTGTATACGCTCCACTTTCATTCAATTCATTAAAAAATGCACTACGCAAAAGCTCATTCGCGGAGCTACGCTTCTGTGGATCCATTTCAAAGCACTGTTCTAGCAGTTGAAAACACCAATAATGATCTGACCATATTTCTTCCTGGTATCTTTTCAATTCATACGCATCTGGCCCTTCTGGAGTTCCTTCAATACCGGGAAGCCGAGGCTCGATGGAACGTTTGTCATGCAACTCTTGCGACAAATATTCGTAAGTTTCAAAAGCAACACTATATTCAGGGAATGTACCTGCCAAACATTCTTTGTTCAATAGCTCAAAAACGAAGCCTCTCAAGCCACCAAGATAACCATTCTCCTTTATATATTTTAATCCATTCACTTCAAAACCTAATCCATGTATAGCAGCACACTTTCGGATTTTTTTCCATCCAAATATTGCACAAAGCTCTAATAGCGAATCAGTATCGTCCAAACTTTGGAACATGGGAAATCTTCTGGATAAGAGACTGGACAGTATTACACCCACCGACCATATATCTATCTTTGTGGTTTGCGATCCGCATTTCATCAGTACTTCTGGTGCACGAAACCCACGCGTTCCTGCTCTATTTGCTCTTTTGATTCTGCGACTTTCATTTTTGAGGTATCCCTTTGTTAAATCAACTCCATTGACATTGTTTAGATATACAACTTTACCATTTTGAATGGTAACCATAGGTGAAGCTCCCTGATGAGTTGACGTGGATAAATCTCGCACAATACACGGACAAAACTGCTCTTGATTTCGACGGTCTTTCACAGAAAATGACCCATCATCATCTTCAGCTTCCTCGGAGTGATCGATTTGCATTTCGGCTAGGCCAAAGTCTACTAGAACACCACGCCCTAGTTCTGGATTGTAGAGAAAGTTTGTAGGTTTGACATCTCTATGTATTATACCTTTGGAATGCACAAAGCTCAGTGCTTGTAAAAGCTCTGACAAATACATCTTGATTCCTTTGATTGGAATATCTCTATAGAAATTTCGAAATTCCTCGTGCGGATAATACGGGAGTACAGCTATGACTTGATCTCGTACACGAGTAGCATCACATAACGGAGCAACTCTAGTGCAGCCAGTTAAGATATAGAGCAAATTAAGCTCATTGTATATTCTCTGAGGTGATGAGGTGACGTAAATTTTTTTGAGCGCAACATACTTAGAATCTTGGGACCAAAAATGAGAGCTGTATGTGTCACACACTTTGCCCTTAATGTCCTTAGCCTTGTAAACAGATGAAAAAGTTCCTTCACCAATTTTATCTATCAACTCGTAATCATCTTTTAAACCTTGCACATCGCTATATAGCTGATTCATCTCATCTCTGATCTCCGGAGGGATGTTGTCATATACGCTACTACTACTTTTGCTCATCGTGAGCAACTTTCTTATGGCCAGTTTTCGTCAGTCTTTGGAAGCTTTGTGTACTCATAGAACAATACCTAAAGAGCGGCTGTCCCAGATTTTACTGGCTCGTCGTCTTTACACGATATTGTGTTTGGCGTGCTTTTTGACAAGGATCCGCCAAGTTGTAGATGGCTAAGATTTGAAACAATGGCAAGATTTGTACAACAACTCAGAAGACGTTGAAAGACGATACGATATCAAGATCAAAAAGGGTTCTTACCTATCTTTGAGATTATTTTTAACAACATATTGCAATTTGTTAAAATAAGATATTAACGTATCACGTGCATATACACCAAAGAGACATCAGACAGTTCTGCATTAGTCGAAATTGCTTATCGAATGAGTTCAAGCACATCTTTTAAACTTTCTATGTGATGAGTGAATTGTGTTTTGTTCTAGGTGCTTATTGTCACTATCGCTACGAGGCGAAAGATGATTCGCGTCAAATACATATGTATAACTTTTGAAAAATCAATCGCTGTTTCAATATCACTTTCAACTCATTCTTCCTGAATTCGATAAGAGCTGCGTGATACATCGAACTATGCATCTAACAGTATTTTTCTTATGGGGAGTATCATGCTTGGTTAATGTTGCAACTGCTTCTCCCATAACGTTTGAGCTCAAGAAGGGACAAAAGGATTGCTTTTACACATTGACCGCCGACACGGATTGTAACATTTCATATTACTTTGCAGTACAGGAAGGTGAGGGAAATGATTTTGAAGTGAACTATGAAGTGTTTGGCCCTGCTGACAAGTATGTCCCAATTTTGGAAAGATCAAGGGAACGTCAAGGAGAATGGTCATTCTTGGGAGAACACAAAGGTGAGTACGCCTTCTGTTTTTATGGCGGTAAGGAACATGATAAGATTATAGATCTTGAAATTAATTATAAATGTGAACGCGAAGAAGACATTCAAGCTCAAAGACGTAAAGCAAGGAAGGTGCAAAGGAATTTGAGGGAATCGAAGGTTGACCCACTTCAAGAATCCCTGGAAAATTCCGTGGACAAAATTGAAAGGCAACTGTATTTGTTAGAGCGTAACATGCAATATTATAAAACTAGAAACAATAGAAATCACTACACGGTGCGTTCAACTGACCGCAGAATTGTGCTTTTCTCCACTTATGGAATTCTTCTTGTTGTTGGAATGAGTTGTGCTCAAGTCTTACTACTTCAATGGTTCTTCAAAAATTCTAGAAGGCACGTTGTATAAAATATTAAAAGATTTTGTGTTTTAGCAACGATTTATATACATATATATACATGTCATAAATTATGCAAATCTCGGTTCTAAAATTGTTTTACCCAGCGGACTCTGCGATGGGCCATTGTGCCCATCATATATCACCCTTCCACGCAAGTAAGTAGTCAAAACTACACCTTGAAGTCTGAAACCATTGTATGCAGTTAATTTGTTTTTATAATACAAGTCAGAGTTAGAAATTTTTTGTTCTCTCTCCGCATCAAAGACAATGAAATCTGCGTCATGGCCCACCCGCAGATAACCTTTACGGTGCTGCAAGCCAATTTGCTTTGCTGTATTCTCACAGCACCATTTTACAATATCTGCTAGTGAGACTGGAGGTTTCATTGACGAGCCTTTAGAATATAGCAGAGGTAATCCTAGACCAACGGATGATATGCCACCCCATGCGCTAAAAAAATCCCCTTTTGCCAGATGTTTTAATTCAGGTGTGCAGGGTGAATGATCGCTGACTACGGACGTAATCAAACCTTCACGCAATGCTCCCCATAATGCAACACGATTTGCCTCAGTACGAATAGGAGGACAGCACTTAAAATAGGTAGCACTCTCTGGTATATTTTCCGCAGCTAGAGATAAATAATGAAAGCATGTTTCCACAGTAATAGGTAAACCACGCTCATGGGCCCTACGTATCAATGGCAAAGCTTCCATGGAAGCTAGATGCACAATATGCACAGGTGGAACTTTTACTTTATTACGTTTAATGTGTTCATCTAAACAACTGATAATCAAAGAAATGGCATCGGATTCAAATCTGTCTGGTCTAGATATCAGGAATGAAGAGTATTTACGCGGATTGACCTTAGCCAACTCTTTATCAAGAGTGGCCGCGGCTTCGAGAGCGGGTATACTAATATCATCATGATGGACAATATGTGATGGTGCGCCGGTCCTTGGTTCAGCTGGGGATAGAATACGTGAGACGGCTAACGAGTTTATTTGCTTATTAGTTAAATCTTCGCCTCCCTCCAGCGATCTTATTTTTGTTATATTGTCAGAGTCAACGATCGTATGCAAATGCTTGTCAATTTGTAATTCCGCGTGGAACATCATGATTGTTTCACAATCTGCCAGTACTTTCATGGCTTTCTGAATGTAGGCTTTATTTATTGCGGGAAACTCATCTACACCAGAATCTATAAGAAATCCCTTGAATCCGCGAACTCCAGCCTTTACCAGCGGAACTAGGTCTTCAATATTAGTTGGTACCAGTCCGCCCCAGAACGCAACGTCGCACCACAGTTGTTCTTTAGCGGCTCTGAGCTTTATATTAAAATTGGCTACTGTAGTTGTAGGAGGAATGGCATTCAGCGGCATGTCCACCACAGTGGTCACACCACCACTACAAGCAGCCTTAGTACCAGTTGCAAACCCTTCCCACTCAGTTCTGCCCGGTTCGTTCAAGTGGACATGAGAATCTACTAGACCTGGAAGTACAAAATATGGCGATACGTTTTCGTATGTTTCAACATCATATACCTTCAAACGGTGATCCTCTAAAGAGTCAATTACAGTATTAGGGAAAATCTCTACGATTTTTCCTGAGTCTGTGGAGTAGAGGATAGTAGCTGGGACGCTTGAGCCACCTATTATGACATTTGTGGAAGAGATTGCTTTGATAGGCATCTTACAGATGTACGTGGGAACCGCTGGACTGCAATACTTCGACTATGAGGTTGTAGAAAGGGGCAACAGGTTCCAAGCTAACCCAGCTGTTGTTATCCCGTCGTTTGCTATACTTATATAAAAAGGTTCTTTGTCGTATATACTTGTGCTTAGAGAGGATGTCTGCGCATATTGCCGAAAGGTTTTATATCTTTGAGTGGTGCACAGATTTATATATTTCACTTCCATCTATCGCATTCAACATGCTGACTAGAGCATAGGTTCGATATCAGACATATCCTACAATGTATATTTACGTTGATCTCAAACATAGTCAGTTGCATTGTGGGAGCTCTTGAAGTAAAACAGGTGGATTGATAAAAATATTGAAACTTTAAACATGTTACTTATATAATGTTGAATTTTACACTACTTAATTAGTGCTAAATTGATGCAGGAAAGCCATTCCTTCCTGGGAGAGATTACTTGATTGAATCTTGCTGGAATGGTTTACTAGGAGAGTGTATACGTCTTCTGCAAAAACACTGGCATCGACGTTGGTGGATAGACCTTCGATTATTTTCTTAAACGTGTCAATAGAAATTGTTACCTGGTTACCTGTCATGTTCACAATACGGATGAAACCCATGTATGCACTACTTTTTTCCTCTAGAGAGTCCAAATTTTGCACAGCTGTGCACCATTTGTTCCATACAGAATCAGAAGCAAAAGTACCCGTCGTAAACGCTTCTGGTAGCGTAATACCAAGACGGCCAATCGTAACGGCCAAATTCTCTCTTACAGCGCTGTCAACTATTTGTGTCGTAGTAGTAAACAAATCCAGGATTATGCGGGACAACTCTATAATGTATTCACTTAGGTTTATCCGTTCGCCGATCAGACCAAGACACCAAACCGCATTTATCACTGCAGGTACACCGTCAGGATCATCGTTATGCATGATTTCAGTTCCAATTATTTTTAAAAACTGAGATAGTGTACCAGCAAGAAGCTGAGGATCGTAAGAATACACTATGTCGCCTAGTAGTGCAAAAACACTTTGCCTCACCTCATGAACAGGATCTTGTAAGCACTGTAACATTACTTGTAGAATTGTTGTATCTCTACCCTCATGTGGAAAGAGTAAATTTTGAGATTGAGATCCCAAGCCCTGGACCAGTCCATCGATCATATCTAATGAAGTGATTACAAAGTCCTTCTCTGGAACTACTATACTTGGATCTTGGCGAGATTTAGACTCCAATTCCATACATTGACACAAAATCCTATAGGCTCTGTTGTATACATCAGGAGCCATCGGCATAAACTTCTCACCTAAAGAAGTTGCAACATAAGATAGGCATTCCAGTAGCGGCCACAGTTCCTTATCGTTGTCAGGTAGGGAGGACCATTTGTTAATCAGATGTGGAAGAATAATTTGCATAGCATTCTCGTCTAGTTCACATTTTTCCGCAAATCTACCAACAGCATCATACAGGATGATCAGATTCTTCTTCTTATAGAATTCAAAACATTTGTGAAAACTGCTTAACAGTTCATTATATAGTAAGGTTTCGATAAGTTCGGAGTCGCAATTTTCAATGAAAACCGCAACACTGCTAATGGCAGCCTCCTGCACTTCTTTTTTTTTATCCATTAATGTGTTCACAATTGGCTCCAGAACTGGTATTAGAAATTCGGTGTGATCTTGCAAAATCCAAGGTGAAAATCTGCTCAAAGTCCAACAGGTAATTTTTCTTACAGGTGCCCATGCATCTTTCAATTGCTCGACTAGATATGGTACTAATGTTGGTAGCTGACCATCAAAGTATTTAATGCCACCTTCCGCCATGGCACCCAAAGCAAGTACTGTAGCTTCTCTAATATACCACCTATCAGATGTCAAATGTTCTCTCAAGAATGGAAAGGCTATATTCATAACCTCGCGTGGAAGAATACTTGTCAGGACATCCAATGTGGAGGCTGAACATTTCCGCAAGTTCCATTGCGTATCGATATCGCCCTCATCATCTTCATCCTCTTCATCCGTACTACCTTCGTCCTCATCCCTTTTTTTTATTATACGAGGTGCAACTGGTTTGATATCCTCATCTTTATCCTCCTCAAATGCATCATCCTCATTTGAGGCTTCCAAGACTAGGATAGAGTCTTCATTATACACCATTTTGGCCAATAAAACAGGAACAATGTCGTTCACATACGGCTGAACAATGTGCTCTGGAATTTGAGAGTTTGTTGCAAAAGCATGCAGAAACTCACATGCTTCGATAGCAACCTTCTCCTCGTCTGCAGTACCTATCAAGTGAAGCATAAATTGGATAATACCTGATAAGTGATCTACTAGCTTATCTGGTCTAAATTCCAATAAAATGGCAAATACGATACAAATCTGGGTTCTAACCAGAACATTTCCGTCAGATTGCGCCAGCTCGAAAATAGTACCCAAAAACTCATCTATTCTCACAGTAAAGCTTTGAGATTGCAATGGAATAATGGTATTCAAGCATTTAATTGACTCAGCTCTAATTATGGGAGTGGAAGATGGGTTGCCCATCAATTTCAAAAATGTGTTTAACAGCATTTCCATCGGCTTGACATCCCCACTCCATTTTAATTGAAAAAATTGCACATTATCTTCCATTATCTTAGATAACGCTTTGATACTAGGTTCATTTCCATTCGAAGCCAACTCGAGTAGCCGCGATAGTAGCTCGATACCCATTGGATCATCTCTATGCTGTCTGTAATAAGTGGAAAACAATGTGGTAATAACAATACCGGTGACGTTTGATACCAGTTTATTATCGGAGTTGTACAGCCCATGTATGATATTTGCTCTAACATACTGAATGTCATGATTTCCCTTTAGAAGGCTTCCTTCCTCCAGCATGGTATTTTTCAGAAGTAATCCAGCAGTAGCCCTATTATTTTGCAAGTCTTGTAACGAGAAATGTGACTTGAGGGCTTCATTAGATTCTCCTTCAATTAAAATATAACATAAGTAATTTAAAAACTCCGGTTGCAATTGAAAAGTCTTTAAGGCATCCATTGCTTGACTTCGCTCTTGCTGGTTCGGGACCATCGAGCTCTTCAAAAGGGCTGCCAATTGCAGTAGAGACCCAACATCAGGTGTCCACATTGACATTTGCACGAAATATATAGGGTTATATTTCAAGTTGCAGGGCAAATCAGGCCGTTCGAGTTTTTTGTAAGACTTAAGAGTAACACCGGTATGCAGACTCTCGAATACCTTTTGATGTTTTTTTATGTAATGATAATAATATACCTTTCTACGAATGAGCGATGAGGAGGACTAAATTGTTATTTAGCAGCAGGTTAATATGTGTTTTCTGAATGAGGGAGGTGTATATGATTCAGTACTTCTATACGTATACATAGATAGAGTTATAGATGCGAAGATAGTTTAGGTCATTTGTTTACAATTTCATCAATTTGTTTCATGAGTTCGTCCATCCTACTAAATATAGGATTGTACAATTCGTCAATTAAAGGGTGATGTTTGCTGCTATGTGTGTTTCCATTCGACGGTTGCCTAGATACGGAAGATGTAGTGTTTATGCTAGTCGAAGAAGCGATTCTTTTAGATTCCATGAAAATTTCTTCTGATGAAGAAGATGAGGAAGCCATTGACATGCTGTTGTGGTTGTTATCTTGTGAACTTCTGCGATTATCCTTCTCAGTTGTATCAGACAGCGTTGGGTCTATAGGCGTTTCCGAGATAGTCCCGTTATCGCCAGTTTCCTTAACTTCTATTGTGTCTTCATCAACGTATTTTGAAAAATCTTGAATCGCCCTAGAAGATGGAATTAGAGCCGAATCACCTTGAAACTGATCATTTTGTAGCTGTGGAGATTCATTCGTCCATTCAGAGGATGAAGGTGAAAACTCACCGATAGTCGAAATGGAATAATCTGAATTAGAATTTTCAATATGAGGACCATTACGTGCGTTATGTTTACTAAACGGCACAACTGGAGCTTCAAATATTTTATGCAAGTCGTCATCATCTTCTTCAAGCACTTCATGCCCTGCTGTTTTTCCCGACGTTTCCTTCCGCTGCCCAATCGTTTTTTCAACATTTGCTGTATTTGGCTTATTTTCATCGATTATAAGCTGAGGTCGCCTCACTTTTTTGATGTTTAAGGGGACCATCGATGCTATATTGAAAGATACATCGCTGACCACTTCGCTAGCATCATCATCCTCAGCTGGTTTATCAATTTTTAATTTTACCTCTGTAAATTCATCGTAATGCATTGGGTCACTCTCGTCACTATCTTCTAGTTCCTCTTCAATGAATCGGTCGGCATAGCTGACTACATCATTAAAACTTACAGATTTATTGCCTTTGATATAATCTTTTAGTACTGGTGATCTAGTACCTTTCCTTGATTCATCGTTTTGGAGAGTGTCAATGGTATCACTCATACCACTGCTATTGTTGTCATCATGCTCATGATCCTCAAGGCCAGCACAGTCATCAACTGTGGAATTTATCCCCTGCGAAGACATGTTTTCGTTTTTCCAACAGTTTAATCTTGCTAACCTCTCTGGAAATGTCTCTAGAATTTCAGCAGGGGCAAATCCTATCTTGCTATCATTAGATCTTTTTACCAACCACCAATATGAGTCCTGATCGTTCAGAAGGACACATGATTCATCTTGCTTCAATTGGCAATGAGATGGATCAGGTCCAGTAAAAGCATATAAAGCATACAGCTTTTCAGGATCCAATTCTGTAGGTGGATTCAAGGCATGAATATCATCTGAATTGTCTTCGCATTCTTCTTCATCGTCCTCATTATCATCATCGGATATAGCAAAACCGAGCCTTTCATACCCTGAATCATGATCGTCCTCTTTATCATCACGTTGATCAACGCTCATATCTTGCAACCTTTTTTCCATGTTATCTTCGAAATCAGAATCTGAATAGTCGTAATCATGAGTTAAATCCAAAGAGCCATCCATGTCATCTTTACGTATCTCCATAGTAATCTCCTCATCAACATTTCCTTGTTCTTTGGACCAGACCTCTTCTGTCCCATCGATTTCTTCTGCCTGATCGTCCCGATTAACTCGTACTGAATAGTGACTAGAGGCGTTGCTTAAAATACTACTTCTTAGCTTTGATGGAGAAGAGTTTGCAGAAACTCGCGTCACCACCACGCTTCCGCTGGCGCTCTCGTTTTCATTATCCGTTTCACTACCACTATTTTCGAAAGCACCACCACTAAAATGATTTGGTTTTGCCTTCAAGATATCAGCATAATTGTCCACCAGGGAAGGATTATTGAGTAAATCGTGACCATCACTATCCAGAGTAAGTTTCTTGTCAAACTCAGAGGATAAAATAGACGCCGGTAATACGGTTGGTGATGCATTCATGGTGGCCGCAATAGAAGTCGTTATGGTTTTAGGCTCATCATCAACAGGTTCCACCGACATAGTTATATCTCGTATTCAATCAGTCCCGTTTTTTATGTTGCTTCGGTGGTAAACCTCGTTTCACAACACAACTGATCTCTTAATGGCCGTCCGGAACCGACAGACACGTCTATTGATATGTGGCTGCACACTCTCAAATGTTTCGCAGCACCCTAGTTGATACTATAATAACTGATCGCAGTTAAAAAATACTTATCGATTACGATCGTGCCACTTTATCGTGTATATCCAGGTACAAATTGTTTACACATTCCTCATTTAAAGCAGAAAATACGTAAGAATCTTTTTTTTTTTGTATCGCGTTACCCGGTTTTGAAAACTTGAAGAAGTCAGCTGAATCATTTTGACTCGGCAGCAGTTTCGAGTAGATTAATCATGATGAGTTTTATTATCTCCAGCGGCTTGATATTCTGAAGCATTTCTTGACGATCTCACTTCTCTTTTGATATCATTGATAACAAGAGCACTAGTTCGAAATAGAAGGCTTTAGAGAACATAAAAGGAGCCAAAATGGGTATCACAATCGCACAAACCAATTTGGATGGAATTCTTCCATTGATAGCGAGAGGGAAAGTTAGAGACATATATGAAGTAGATGCACAAACCTTGCTATTTGTTGCTACTGATCGTATATCTGCGTACGATGTTATCATGGACAACACAATACCAGATAAAGGTATTCTGTTAACGAAATTATCAATCTTTTGGTTCGACTTTCTCTCAAAAGATGTGCGCAACCATCTAATTGAAATTCCTACGGGCAAAACAATTTTTGATTTTCTTCCCAAAGAGTTGAGTGAGCCTAAATATAAAGTTCAACTTGAAGGTAGATCCCTCTTGGTGCAGAAGCACAAGTTGATTCCATTAGAAGTTATTGTTCGTGGTTACATCACTGGTTCCGCATGGAAAGAGTATTCAAAGACAGGCACCGTCCATTCTCTCCCACAACCCAAGGGCTTAGTAGAATCTCAAGAATTTCCAACCCCCATCTTCACCCCATCTACCAAGGCTGAACAAGGCGAACATGATGAAAATATATCTCCCGAACAAGCTGCTGATTTGATCGGTAAAGATTTGGCCGATAGAGTTGCTAAATTGGCCATTACACTGTATGTCAAATGTAAGGAATACGCAAAGACCAAAGGAATTATTATTGCTGATACAAAATTCGAATTCGGCATTGATGAAAAAACAAATGAAATAATTCTTGTCGATGAAGTTCTTACTCCTGACTCTTCCCGCTTCTGGAATAGTGCCCAGTATGAAATAGGAAAATCCCAGGAGTCCTACGATAAACAGTTCCTTAGAGATTGGCTGACAGCAAATAAGTTGGCGGGTGTCAATGGTGTGAAAATGTCAGAAGACATTATCAAGAGAACGAGAGCGAAGTACCATGAAGCTTACGTTGCGTTAACCGGTTCTGAATAGCAATAATTACATATAGACGATCCGTACGTATATATATATTGATATATTGATGCTTCTAGCGGTACCTGGTTTGCCAATGATATGCAGGTTTAGGTAGTCTTTTATCATAATAGCCATGAATTGATTCTGGAACCTTCCCAACTTTTTTTCCATTAATTACTTCATGAGCACGCTCTTCGACGGCTTGAACGAATTGCTCCTTTAACTGCGACAATTCTCTTTCATATTCCATGGCCTGCTTTTCTAAAATTTTCTCAATATTTACCAACTCATTTTCGTAATTTAATAAGTTCCTTTCGAATCTTTCCAACTGCAGAGATTTCCTTGCTGTACGAATTTGGATATCTTGTAATAATTCAAAAGTGGAAGGTCGTGTCTTCAAGTTAATATCAACCATTGAATGTATCATGAGATTCAAACCATCCGAATAGTACTCTGGAATTTTCTCAAATTTACCTAGTTTAATCTTATTTTGCAACTCGAGGTAGTTTTTAGCTTGAAAAGGTGGGTGTAAGGAACACATCTCAAAAATGACACAACCAAGGGACCAAATATCACTCAACGGAGAATATGGTTGATCCATCAGCACTTCAGGAGACATGTAATAAGGGGTACCTACATAAGTTGTAGCAAATTGTATACTAGCCTCTAAAGATTTAGCAAGCCCAAAATCACCTAATTTTACTACAACTTGACTATAGTCCATATTTCTATTGTTTTTGAGGTCATCGCAATTATCCTCATTGCTTAAAAAAATATTCCCCGGTTTCAGGTCTCTGTGAATGACAATATTCTTGCCCTTGACTGGTGCTTTCATCCTATCGTACATGGTGGTTAATGGCGGTAAGTCGTCACCATAATGACATTTATACAAAGCCATCAACAATTGCGCAAGAATCCCCCATAGCACCTTTTCTGGAATATATTTATGCTCCTGTTTATAATGTTTTATCATTTGGCTCAAGTCACCTCTAGAACAGTATTCCATGTAAAGATAAAGAACTTCTTTTTGTTCCTCAAAATCCCAACTGTAGAATTCCACAATATTTTCATGCTTCAATTGCGATAGAATTGTACATTCAGCAATTAACTGCTGCCTTTCTTTGCTATTCATATGACCATATTTAATCTCTTTTCTTACCATGAGTTTTTTTGTCGGCAGATGTATAACTTTACGCACTGCGCCAAATGAACCTCTGCCTATCTCCTCAAGAATCTGATATTGAGGAGAAGGTGAATTGTTAGCTTGAACTGCTGGTATTAAGGGATGATAATCATATGTCAATTCTCGCCTATTGTACATATTGAGCTATAACAAACGCTTACTAGTTTCAAAGTACGTACCTGTAAAGGCTGGCATTGAAGTGTACAGTTCGGTTTTATCAGGCATAATGATCATTCGCGTTTCTAATGTTTGTATTTTTCCCTTTTAGGTAAAATATTGACTCACGTGATATTACTTAATCAACATTATGCTGATGGCACCTTTGGGATAACAAATTCATCCTTTTCCAAATTTGCCATGTCTTGTGATAGTGCACTTGGTGCTGGTCCTTGCAGCGATAGAGATTTGATATCATGGCACAACTGATGAATCAAGATGGAATCGCTTCCCACTTGGCCGGGTTGTTGATGATTCCAATTACCATTCAAGAAGGCGGCCATCTCTTGTAATTTCGAAAAAATAAACCGTTGAATCTCTTTCCTACTAATAGCAGTACTATTAATTTCAATGAATTCCAAAGATCGCGTAAACAGGACTTTAATGAATTTTAATAAATCAATTTGTATCAATAAACTGTTACGATACAATTTGAAGAATAAAATTAGTCTTTCGATGCACTTCGGGTGTACAAGGATTTTCACTGATACAAAGTCCAATGGAGCCAACGAGCATATCTTAATAAATTTTGTAATAAACTTTCCAAATTGGACGTTATCTTCTCTTATTTTGAAAAAGGGGTCAACCAAATCTTGATAATTTAAAGATGTATCGAATGAAGTATATGTTGATGATGACGGAAATGAGATGGATAGGTCTTCTAAATTTTTAATGAATTTTGAGTTATCATGCAATGCTAATTGTAAACAATTGAGAAGGATTTCCAAACCTCCAGTAATCGATTCGTCATCGAAATTAATATAGATCAGGGATAGTTTGAGAAGTAATGGATTAAAAGTCCTGATTTCATTAGAAATTTCAATCACAATTGATAATGAGAGATGCATAATTGATAATTGGCAATCGCGACTGGCAAGAGTATCATCCGTATTCTTGAATAACAGTCTCAAAACTAATTCTAGGAATTTATTACTTTTAATTAAGCACAGCAGTAATGGCTTTTTCAAATGAGTTGAATGATAAATGACTATGATGTAATACTTCCAAAAGTGCAGATTTTTCATGTTGTAGACGGATGGGTCATCCAAAAAACCTAATACCCATGGTACAAAATTATTGGGTAAAATGGATGCCCTTAAGATGCGACCAGGGGGAGGAGCGTTGGCAAGGGATTCTGAGGTCGAAAACGGCGAGCAAGAAGAGGATGAGGACGACCGTGACGACAATGAAGTGTTGCTATGAGATTGAATGAGGATGGATGATAATGCTTTGAAAATGATGGATAATGTTTGCTGATCTAATTTTTCATTGGAGGTAGAATTAAGCAAATGATTAATAAATTGTTGGGTAAACCAATTTGAATTATCATCATAGGAAGATAATTTCAATATGATGGATTGTGCAAACTTATTTTGTAAATTTCCAAACAAAGTTGAAGTGTTTAAATTATGAGAGCACCATTTGCACCAAAATGGTATTGAGTTGGTAACCTCTAAGAATTTGAAAATCAATTCTAATGATAAGGTTTCATTTATGGTTTTCAGATTTTCTTGACTCATGATTCCACACTGAATCAAAACTTTAACCGAATCCTTTACGAAAAATTGTTCAATTATGCGGTCTTGACTGAAAATATACGGTATGCCGCCCATCTTAATAAAGGATTGTTTTAATTTGGAATCATTGCTATTTCTATCATATTCGAATAAAGAGATTAAAATTTCCTGATTTCTCTTTGTTTTTGATAATTCAATCATCTTCATTATCAAATCCTGCTGTGATATTTGAGTGAATAACATGGCTAATGTACTTTCTTCAATGTGTGTCTGAGTTTTAATCCCCAAATTGTTTAACGTATCTTGAGATGATAAAAGCGGCGAAACAGTTTTCAAAATGCTACTACCAATATTTGCATGGTCTATAACAGGCTCTTTGAAATCCTCATCCCATCGATAATCTACCTCATTAGTATTTTCCTTAAACGTCTCTAGTTTATTTGTATCAGAAAGTGATAGCCATTTATGTTTTAATAATTGAACTGCAGTTGGTCTATTATACATATTTTTTTGGAAACATGTCAATAAGAAATCTTGAGCATCTGTTGATAAGAAACTTGGCGGAATAAAAGAGTCATTTTCAATGGCATAATATATATTGATATCTACCAAATTATGGAAAGGCGGATTACCTGTCAGTAGTTCCAAGACAGTAGCTCCCAACGACCAAATATCGCTTAAAGTAGATGCGCCTCTATTGCCAATAATTTCTGGAGCCATCCAATTTAGCGAACCTGCTAAAGTCATTGCCATTGCCATTGTGTTAACTTTTGTAGAAACACCAAAATCTGCCAATTTAACGATGTTATTCGAATCTAGCAATAGATTTGCTGCCTTAATATCTCGATGAATTACACCTTGCTCATGTAGATAGTTCAACCCATTTAAAGTTTGTTTAACAAAGGATCTTGCTTTTGCTTCAGCCAATCCATTGCCTCTGGAGATTAAGTTCTTCAAAGAGCCATGAGAACAGTATTCCAAAATGATATACAGGTTACGAGATTTTTGAATGAAACCGTGATATTTCACAATATTAATATGATTCAAATTTTTGAGAAGATCTATTTCAGACAATATATCCGTTAATTCATCATCATTTTCATAGTTTATTTCCTTGATCGCAACAAGTTGTTGAGTTTTCTTATTGATAGCTTTATACACTATGCCGTATGAGCCTTTTCCAATGACTTGTTTCAATTGATATTGTACCTGATTCCTTTTCTGCTGATGTACATTTTGGCGTTGCACCTGTTGTGTCTCCACTTTAGCATGCTGATCAACTTGTTGGGCGGGTGTTAGATTGACTCTTTCATTAGAGTTCATACTTCCACCGGTAATTCCAACTATGCTTATAGCTCCTGTTGTTCCTAATACCTATTGGTGTTTTCTTTCCCCAGTGGCAAATTTAGCCGCCAATATTGCTATTGTTTACGTTTCTTGTTGAACGTTTTTTGGCTCTCTGGTTGTTCACATCCCGAAGCATGTACGCGTCGTTTAGATTGACAATCCTTGTTATCGTTTACAACGCCGTCGGGTAACACGTAAGAGCAGAATTAGTTATCACAGAATACGAACGCTCTCTCGGATGAAAGGAACATGTATTCGTTAAAAAATGAATCATCGTCACTGAATAGTGCGGTGTATGGATTTCAGTACCACCCCTAGAAATCATACGTTCATAGTGATTTTTATTTTTCCCAAATTGTTCAATCCATCATCACATTCAGTGATGCGCCCTTTCCCGGTATGGATTAATGCGAACTCAGACTGGGTGTTTATGACTTGGTCACGCATGGTCGAAGTTTTGAGGTAAGTTACCAGTAAAAGACATTCAAATTTGGAGCTTGAGCCTTAATTGGCTTGCAACCCTCATATTTTTATTTAGGTGCGTCATAACATGTATATATATATATATATACATAAGTGATACTTACCTTATCATCAAGCGTGCCATGGTTAGAAGGTTGTAGATCACAAGTATAAAGGGATATCGCAAGTACACCAACCATGCCTAGTTCTACCGTTGATCAAACAAAGCTGAAAAGGCTACCAATACCTCATTTAAGAGATACTTTAGAAAAATATCTATTAAGGGTGGAACCGCTGCAAGATGAGAGGCAAAATAAGCAAACAAAAAAATGTATCTTATCTGAAGAAAACTTGGATCTAATGCAAACTTTACACGAAAAGTTACTAGAATATGATAACCAGTTAGCTCAAGATAACCCTAATTCTTCGTATATTGAACAGTTCTGGTATGATGCATATCTATTGTACGATGCTTCTGTTGTATTAAATTCTAATCCATATTTTCAATTGCAAGATGATCCGACCATAAAGGATACTTCTGAATCGGGTGCTGGTCCATATGGAAAGTTTACTTGTCAAGTTAAGCGTACTGCAAAACTGGTGACGTCAATTTTGAAGTTTATCAAAGAAATTCGGCACGGGACCTTAAAACCAGATTTGGTACGTGGTAATCTTTCCATGTCTATGGATCAATACGGTAAGCTATTTGGCTCAAGTAGAATACCACCTGGTCCAGGTCAAGAATCTTGTCATTTACAAACCGATACCACCTCGCATCATGTGATTATAATGTATAAATCACAATTTTACTGGTTTGATGTGCTTGACGTTCATAACATTCCAATATTTTCCACCCCGGAAGAATTGGAATGGAACCTGTATTCCATCATTATGGATAATGAAAGAAGACCCGCCGATATAGACTCCGATGATGTTCCAACTTTACCATTCGGAGTTTTTACAACCGAGAGCAGAAGAGTTTGGTCCAACATAAGAGATTACATTTTCAATAGTTCTGACTCAGCAAATTGGAAAAACTTGAAAATCATTGATAGTGCTCTTTTTGTAATCTGCCTGGATGATGTTGCATTTGGTACCGGTGAGGATCAAGAGAACGAGTTGGTAAAATCAATGTTATGCGGGACATCAAAAATAGATTTAGATCCTACAAATTTAAAAAGACCTTTAGGTATCCAACATGGTACTTGCCTAAATCGTTGGTATGACAAGCTGCAACTAATAGTCACAGAAAATGGAAAAGCCGGTATAAACTTCGAGCATACTGGTATTGACGGTCATACTGTTTTAAGATTGGCCACTGACATTTATACAGATTCTATTCTTAGCTTCGCTCGTGGTGTCACTAAAAATGTTCCTGACATATTTGAAAGTAGCCATAACAGGCTAATACGACCTGAATCTCCGTCCCGTGCCAATGTTATTACAATCCCACGAAAATTAGAGTGGAAAGTTGATTCATTTTTACTTTCATCTTTGCATTTTGCTGAGACAAGAGTATCTGATGTCATATCTCAATACGAATTTGCGACTTTGGATTTTAAGAGGTATGGTGCTAGTCATATCAAAGCGATGTTCAAATGTTCGCCTGATGCCTTCACTCAACAAATCTTCCAAATTGCTTATTATGCACTTTATGGTAAATTTGAAACAACTTATGAACCAGCGATGACTAAAATGTTTCAGAATGGTAGGACTGAAGCCATCAGATCGGTAACAAACGAATCTAAAAAATTCGTGAAATCCTTATTTGATCGTGGATCGAAGGACGGTAATCGTATCAAATTTCTACAAGAAGCTTGTAAAGAGCATTCGCGCATTACGAAAGAATGCTCCATGGGTATGGGTCAAGATCGTCATTTATATGCCATGTATTGCATTTGGAATGAATCATTTAAGGACAAAATTGCGTTGCCACCGATGTTTAGTGATAGATCCTGGACGTTATTGAATACGAATGTTTTAAGTACTTCCAATTGCGGCAACCCGTGTCTAAAAAATTTTGGATTTGGTCCCGTTACAGCTAATGGGTTTGGTATAGGTTACATCATTCGTGACAATTCTATCTCGGTTGTAGTATCTTCAAGACATAGACAGACTCATAGGTTGCTTTCATTGATTGAAAGATCATTCCTTGAAGTTGACCATATTTTTGAAAGACAGACAACTGCTGCTACGACAACAGAAGGTATCAAAAGCGGCACTCGACAGGAGATATTGCCCGCTGGTAAAATTAAAGGAACAACATCACCGCCTCAGCTGAAATCGGATGATTTGAGATTTTTATTGGGTGGTTATGACTATTTCGATGTAAGCGTATCAGGATAAGAGAGCCGTACGTAAATAAACATACATAACATGTATTTTGTAAACAAACTTATTATGAAGGTTATACGAAAAGAATTCGTATGTTGAAATACTGAACGTAAATGATGTTAAGCCACACTAAATACTAAATACGATGTCATTGCCAAGGTGCTCGTTGAATACTTCTGACCATATCGTATAAATATCCCATATACCTCTTACCCTGCCCTTAATTTCCTTTCAATTAGCAACGTCCCGCATAATTAAGGAGAAAAATTAATATCTTGAGGGGAATTCGGACTAAAAAAAAAAGGTCAACTCAAGATCAAATAAACAAGAGTTTTACATTACAAATTCAAAAAGCTGCGGATTAAGTCGAGTGATTAGGTTCTCTCTCTCCTTTTCTTTACTTGAACCCTCTCTCTGTCTTATAAAGGAGGTAGTAACAGTCCTCGCTCAACTCGAGAAATAATAACTATGAGTTCCATGAATCATTCAGCTTCAAATATTGAAAGCAAAAATTCGCACACTAAATCTAGTGCGAATTCAATAGTACCGGAAGCAAAGGCAAAGGTCAATGAAAAGACCAGTATGCATTTGAACAACAGCGGCAATGATGCAACGGGAAATGATGTAATAGTAGTAAGCAAACCTTTATTAAAGTTGAAACTTTTGGACTCCTTACGTCAAGGTAGCTTTGAACAATTGAAAGCATTGATAAAATCGCAATTTCAGCCTAAAAATGATGGTAACGTGAAGGCAGTCGAAAACTTAATACTGCACTATGCCGTTCAGGTGGCTCCGTTAAGTTTAATCAAGGATATTGTGAACGTATGGTCAAACGCTGCACCTAAGATAAAAAATGATGAAAGCATTGCCGCTGATGATGGTTTGAACATTCATTTGGATATAAACTACGCAGATGAAAATGGCAATACACCTCTTCATTTAGCTGCTTACCAATCTCGTGGTGATGTAGTTGCGTTCTTAATGGAGCAACCTAATATAAACGATTGTGTCCTGAATAATTCCCATTTACAACCAATTGAAATGTGCAAGAACTTAAATATTGCTCAAATGATGCAGGTTAAAAGGGCAAACTATGTTGCTGAAGTAGCCCAGGAGTTTAGAACTGCCTTTAACAATAGAGATTTTGGTCACCTAGAATCCATTTTGAATGGCCCAAGAAACTCTGAGTTATTGGACATCAATGGCATGGATCCGGAGACTGGTGATACTGTATTGCATGAATTTGTAAAGAAAAGAGATGTGATCATGTGTCGTTGGTTGCTTGAACATGGCGCAGATCCTTTTAAAAGAGATCGTAATGGTAAACTTCCTATTGACCTTGTGGGAAGAGTTAATGAAACTGACACAGCCACCAACACTAAAACTGCCATTGATATTGAATTGAAGAAACTTTTGGGGAAGGCAGCAAAGGAGCAAAGCGTCATTGATGTAACAAACAATTTACATGAGGCTCCTACTTATAAGGGTTATTTGAAGAAATGGACGAACTTCGCCCAAGGTTACAAGTTACGCTGGTTTATTTTGAGTGGTGATGGTAAGCTCTCGTATTACAAAGACCAATCAGATACTAAAAACGCATGTCGAGGCTCTTTGAGTATGTCAACATGTTATCTACATCTGGACTCCTCCGAAAAGTTGAAATTTGAAATAATTGGTGGTAGCAATGGTACTATAAGATGGCATTTAAAGGCAAACCATCCAATTGAAACGAATAGGTGGGTATGGGCTATTCAGGGTGCAATAAGATTTTCCAAGGACAGAGAGATGGTCGTTAAAAGTGGAAATGTACCGCCATCCTTAGCAATGAATAGAGGGACATCACCATCTAACAATGTTCAAAAATTGCATTCATACGAAGCTCAACGTCATACTTCACAGTCACAGCATAATCAAAATGGTAAAAAAGATAGCTCTTCACAGCAACAGCCGCCACAAAGCAGAGCACCTTCAAGTTCTTCCTCTTCCGCTCACCACCACAAGTCAAGTAATCCTGCATCAGTTGCATCAAGTGAAGTAGGTTTAAATGATAACTTGACAGAGTCAGGTAAACTTTATGTTAACAAAGTGATTGAAAATCGCTTGGAATCTAGCTCGAGGACGTCATCGATTAGAAACTTCTCTAATGAATTTCCAATGAATGACGCAAATGGTACTGCCTTAAATAAATATTCCTCATCCAAATCTAATGTTATGAGTCCAACTTCTGCAGAAGGTTTCCAGACTAATTATGCCGGTTCATCATTCGGCAACGAATCTAATTTCGCTGATGGTCAAGGAACCTCTGGAGAAAATGAAGTTGATTTAATATCTGATGATGAAGAGGAGGGTATGGATTTCAGCGTAGATGCTGATGACGAAGATGTGCAAATCCAATATGGTCCTTATGCACAAAAATTGAGCATGTTGCAGAGGTCTATTTGTATGGAATTAGGTTCCTTAAATGAATTGCTAGCTATGAAAGATACGCATAGTGAAATTTGGACTACGATTAAAAAATCATTGACCACTACCTCTAACAGTTTCGACAAGCTCAATTCCTTGACATCCGCAAGAGATAAGAAATTGGTAGCTATGCTTTCCAAGCAACGGGATGTCAACAATGTTTGGATCCAATCAGTTAAAGATTTGGAAACCGAACTAATCGATAAGAGCAACCGTTTAGCCTCCTTGGACAAGGAAAGAAAAAATCTGAAAAGGCTCTTGCAAAAGAGACTAACAGAAGCAGGAGACGCTTCTAATCTTTCTGATACGAACATTTCTGAGCCTAACAACTTTGAAGGACCGTCAAACACTCTAGAGGAAATCGCAAAATTCATTGATGCTACCAAAGACGAGGATGCTGACTCTGATGCAGATGAATTTTTCGATGCGGAAGAATTGGTGGAAGCCTCGAATGCTCAGCACAATTTAAGCAAAGAAATTGAAAAGGAAAGAAATATGGAACAAGATGAAGCTTCAGAGTTAAAGCATGAAGCTACTAATGTTGAACCTCCATCAATGCCACCTCCTCCAATCCCAGTTTCTGATAGGGAAGAACCTGAAGAGGAAGAAGATAAAGCAGTAAGTAAAGGTGCCGAGGCAAAAGAAAAAGAAATCGACATGTCACAGGTTGAGAAGAAGCAGTCTGAAGAAGGTGCTGAATATGTATCTGCAGTAACCGTCACTCCAGCTCAAGAGAAGAAGGCGAAATTCTTATTGGCTGAAGGCTCTTATCTTGGCTATGAGGATGGAATCAGGAAGAGATTAAAGTTGGATAAGGATAATCGTCCTTCCGTTAGCTTATGGTCCGTATTGAAATCTATGGTCGGGAAAGACATGACGAGAATGACTTTACCGGTTTCCTTCAACGAACCGACGTCTTTGTTGCAAAGAGTTGCAGAAGATTTGGAGTACACCAATTTATTGGATGACGCTGCAACATTCGAAGATTCAACCTTGAGGTTACTTTACATCGCAGTCTTCACTGCTTCCTCATATGCATCCACCATTAAGAGAGTTGCTAAGCCCTTTAATCCGTTACTAGGTGAAACTTTTGAGTATTCAAGACCAGACAAACATTACAGATTCTTTACTGAACAAGTATCTCATCATCCACCCATTTCGGCGACTTGGACAGAATCTCCCAAATGGGATTTCTGGGGGGAATCTCATGTTGACTCAAAATTTAATGGAAGATCATTCGCGTTCAAGCACTTGGGGTTGTGGTACCTGAAGCTACGTCCGGATGATGAATCTCCGGATGAATTATATACTTGGAAAAAGCCGAACAATACAGTTATTGGTATTTTAGTGGGTAATCCCCAAGTCGATAATCATGGTGATGTTAAAATTGTGAATCACATTACGGGTGATTACTGTCTCATGAATTTCAAAGCTCGTGGATGGAGATCAAGTGGAGCATTTGAAGTTAGAGGCGAGGTTTACGATAAGAATGGGAAAAAAATGTGGGTGCTGGGCGGTCATTGGAATGACTCTATTTATGCTAAAAAAGTTATTGGAAATAATAACGAAGAATTATCTCTACAAAAGACTGCAACAGCTGCATCCTCTGCATTTTCTGGACCCAAGTTTGATGGGTCGAAATTCTTGGTATGGAAAGCTACTCCTAGGCCTGATGCTCCATTTAACCTAACTCCTTTTGCTATTACTTTGAATGCCCCTCAACCTCACTTGGTGCCTTGGCTGGCACCGACAGATACCCGTTTGAGGCCTGACCAAAGAGACATGGAAGATGGATTATACGATGAGGCTGCTGAAGAGAAACATAGACTAGAAGAAAAGCAAAGAGCAGCACGTAAGGAAAGGGAAAATAAAAACGAAGTATATCAACCAAACTGGTTTGTCAAGGAGACTCATCCAATAACTAAAGGTGAGTATTGGAAGTACAAAGGTGAGTATTGGAGTTTGAGGAAGGAGCATAAATTGAAAAATTGTGGCGATATATACTAGATTAAATATTGTGCATGATATCTTTTTTCATGTAAGCTGTACTTATACACTCTTCATTGTGATTCCCAAGCGAGTTCGCAGATGATATATTTGTATATAAGAAATCATTGCATATCATTCATATCGTTAAATGGTTTTGAAATATGCGGGCCGGGGTACATCATTTATACATTTCATGAGGCTTGCGAACCGTACAAGTTTCGATGGACTACTAATAGGTTTACTTGACCAAAGCAGCACAAAAAACTCTTGACGAATGAAATTCTGGTGATATAAATGGCAGTTGTGACGGCAAAATTTTTTGGATATACGCAAAGTTTATTATATATTATTTGACAATTGTTTGTTTATCTTCCTTACTTTCTACGAACTTCCCAATGATGGCGCCAGTCTACAAAATGATAATATAGCCAGTCTTGAGTAAATACACCATCTATGTATTTTTTTACCAGGAATAGTCAGATGCTACTATTTTACATAATGATTCAACATAAATATAGCTTTTTCGTCAGCTTAATCACAAGTATTAGTACTGTGTGCGCTAATAACACTATAAACTACAAGTGATATCAACCTCATATCTGATTGAAATGCGTGTGAACACCAGTGTTGTCAAACCGCGCTACATTTAAGCTTAGGGCCATATGTTGATTCCACTAGTTTGAGAACAAGAGTTCCTGCCTTACGTAGCGCCTTGAAACTTAAAGGTTGGAAGTGAATAATAAAGCAGTATGTTTCTTACATTTTTCGGTGATCTGACCTTCAATTGGTAGATGGATAAGCTATCAATCTTATCTTATCATTTGTCGATTGATTACCGTCAAGAAGGAGACTGTCCCAAGGTATACAGATGGAGATCAAAATGTCAGCGAATTCCCTTAGGTGAAAAGGCTCGCTGGCTGGCACCAAGAATGTCAAAAATTGATCTTGAATGCAGAAGGTAGAATCTTGGCACAGCTTGGCGGTATTCACCTACAGCGCTAAACAGTCAATAAGCTGAGTAATACATTCAGCAACCTTTGCAGAGTCAAATTTCCGTTAGCCTTTCGTAAAAAAACCTGTCATGGACAACAGATAAAGAGCTCACATCTTTTTTCATTTAATGCACCTCTGCATCAGTAACTATAAGAATCACAAATTTAGTGAACAATAATACTTGCTGGCATAATGTTACCTTTTGTTAGCTTCTTCTTTAGCATTACTCGCCAAGTGCCTGAAATTTTTCGTTAACGGCGGGACCTCTCATCGTCAATTATGGCGTGGTGGATGGCTGAATTTCTCGAGGTAACTGTTAGAATAAAGATACAATAGCGAAAACCATGCATATATAACATTGAGCACAAGAAAGTCGAACACAGGTCGAATTCTTATTCAAAAGACTACTGAAAGGTAAAGTAAAGTGATCTAACAAGCCAATTAATATGCCTTTTACCACAATTAAAATTAATACTCCACCTCCGTACTTAACATTGTCTTCCGATGAGAATTTACCAGTAGTTATGACTGTTGCTGGTTCAGATTCCAGCGGTGGAGCTGGTATCGAAGCAGATATTAAGACAATTACTGCTCATAGATGTTACGGTATGACTTGCGCAACTGCTCTTACAGCTCAAACGCCAGCCGAAGTATTTGGTGTTCATCCAATTCCAAAAGATTTTATTGCCAAGATTCTAGATGTCAATCTACGTGATATGAAATGCAATACTATCAAAACCGGTATGCTAACTGTTGAGGCTGTAGACGTCCTAAGTTCAAAATTGAGAAGTTTGTCTGACAATGATAAACCTAAGTTGATCGTGGATCCTGTATTGGTGGCGACATCGGGATCTGCCCTTGGGAGCACAGAGCTTGTCAAGGCAATGAAAGCTGATATTACACCATTGGCATATTTGCTAACTCCAAATATACCTGAATGCTTTGAATTAGTTGGAGAAAAAACTGATATTTCATCGATTAATGATCTCTGTCAATTGGCGAAAAGAGTTTCGGAAGAAACAAATTGTGCTAACGTACTAGTGAAAGGTGGTCATAATCCATGGAATGATGCACAAGAAAGCTATATTACTGATGTTTTATATGTTGCTTCAGAGCAAAAATGCGTAGTTTACAAAGGTAATTACATCAACACAACTCATACTCACGGAACTGGTTGCACTTTGGCTTCTGCGATTGCTTCTAACGTTGCTCGGGGGTACTCTTTATGCCAAGCGGTATATGGTGGTATTGAATATGTTCAAAATGGTGTTACTATTGGATGTGAAGTTACCAAAGATCATATTACTAACAATGGTCCAATTAACCATGTCTACGCGGTCGAAATTCCACTAGAAAAAATGGTGACAGATGAATGCTTCACAGGTCAAAATGTTATTCCTAAGGCAATTTCTGACGGCAAAAAACATATTGAAGGTGAATTTTTCGATTATTTGATTAACCATCCAAAAGTTAAACCTCACTGGGACAGTTATGTGCATCATGATTTTGTTAAGCAGGTCGCCAACGGTACATTGAAACGTGAGAAATTCCGTTTTTTCATAGAGCAAGATTACGCATATTTGATTGATTATGCCAAAGTTCATTGTGTTGCAGGTAGTAAGGCTCCTTCCTTAGAAGATATTGAAAAGGAATTGGTTATTGTAAGCAGTGTTAGAAACGAGATGGGCCAACATGAGAAAAGACTTAAAGAAGAATTTGGTGTTAAAGACAACGGCTACTTTCAAAAAATAAAAAGAGGGCCTGCTCTAAACAACTATTCAAGATATTTTAACGACATTGCAAGAAGAGGTAATTGGCAGGAACTAGTAGCATCCTTATCTCCATGCTTAATGGGTTACGGTCATGCTTTACTAAACCACAAGAAATACATCACAGTGAAAGAAGGAGACGTCTATCATGAATGGTGTGAAACATACCTCTCGATCTGGTATCAAGATGCAATGACAAAAGGCAAAGGCCTATTGAACCAAATTGCTCAGACCTATCCACAAGAGCAACTCGACATATTGGTAACAATCTTCGCTGACGTTTGCGAACTCGAAACCAAATTCTGGGATGCTGCAGTGAACTACGTTGACGGAGAAGACAACAAATGATCCAGTACTTAATAATTACATAGATATCTCTAAATATCTATCAAACAAACACTATAGATTTTTACCTTTATATACCACGTGACTGTTGAAACAGCGATGAAACAGATTATCAATTTTTGCTTCCAGAAGCTTCCAATGGACGGTCACTACGGACGAGAAAGCGATTGCCTCTTGATTGTTGAGAGGCAGGGGTCTTCAAAAATGAGGTATCCGTTAGCATTATTAATCATCAACAACTCGTTTATTATCGTGATACGACCACGTCACTAGGGAAGAAAGTTTACCTACTACAAGACCTTCCCAAGTATTGGTTTAGCAGAAGGCGCTCATTTTGAAATTGCAAAGATATATTGGTGCGTTCTACTGCTGGCTTTCGTTTTAACGGATTACTACTATTGAAAGGGAAGAGCAAAGAATTAAAAAGAAGATAAGAAAAGTTTTCAAACACTCGCAGAAGACAACAAGAAAACAGTTAGGTTATATGACGTCTACAGAACTAGCTTTGAAGAGAACCTTGACGGACATTTTAGAGGATGAACTGTACAATCTCAACGTGACTAACAGTCATCATAATCATTCTTCAACTCTGCCCTCCAAGACAAAAAATGTTTTAGAACTGGCGTTTCCATCTTCGTTTGAAGAACTAATGATTAATGAATCTGGCAATGAGAATAACAATTCGTCTGGCTCGCACTATTGGAGCTCTTCGTCTGCGTTACCGTCTAAAGCTGGTTTGCCATTGAACGAGGATTCAGGTCAACAAGCAAATCATCAGGAGCAGCAGGAACATCAGGGACATCAGGAACACCAGCATTACGACTACCAAATTTTCAACAAATACGCTGATCCTTCTTTAACGACTACTTCAAGTCGTAAGAATACGATTAGCAATAGCAGCCCCAACGTCAAGACGCACAATAAAGCAGCACCAACCACCTTTACAACCCCAGTTCAAAAAACGGTTAATCTTAATAGTGTTATGAAAATCGCTAATCCATTCAATACCATGAGAAGTCAATTGCCTTACGATGTCAGAGTCACAAATGACTTTATTGATTCTGCAGATAGTATTTATGCTCCACAAGCTGGTGATGAATTAGTAGGATACGACGAATCTTATAACTCCAAAATGTATTGGCCCTTACAGGATAATAGTATGGCTTTGAGTAATGAGGATGCTCGAATGATTTTTGATCACGAGTTTGCTGCTGACGATGATGATTTAAGTGACGAAGAAGAGGAAGAAGAAGATGAGAGATTGAAGGAAGAAAGAAAGGCAGACATATACAGCATTCCATTTGATCAATGTTACGATATCCAAAAAGCCAAGAACAATGTAAATGGCAAAGTATTGAACACTTGTAATTTTGTTGATTCTAACATGTTGAATGAACCATACAATGGAAATGCAAGCAATTACAGTAGTACTGTTTCAGATGAAGCTGTCATAGATGAGGACGAAGATGAGAGTAATCTGATAGATGAAGATGAACTTTATGAACCCTCGTATAGAAACAATAGAAAAGAAAGTGTTGTCTTCAATAGTCTGAATGAAATCGATAAACCAATGATGGAAAATACTCCACCAGTACCTTCAGTCTCCGTTTTGGAAACATTTCAAACATCAAAGTCTTCCTCAAGGCGGAGAACGTCGAACAATACCAATACCCCCAGTCCCGCAATTGCTGCAAGAAGGAAAATGTCGGGCTATAAGAAACAACCACAGCCACAATCGCAATCCCAATCACCTTCCCCACAAGCGCATACGTGTGGTGAAACGCCCAATGGAAATGAAATATATACATGTATGATTATGAACGCTATAACGAGACATCCGTGTTCTGCTCAATTTTCGAGATCTTATGATTTGACCAGACATCAGAATACTATCCATGCAAAGAAAAAGACTGTCTTCCGCTGTTCAGAGTGTATCAGATTATTCGGTCATGAAGGCTATCAAAAGACATTTTCCCGCTTGGATGCTTTAACAAGGCATATCAAATCAAAACATGAAGATCTATCATTGGAACAGCGTCAGGAGGTCACAAAGTACGCTAAAGAAAATATTGGCTATGTGGTTGGATAGCTGGATTTGTTGTTCAACACTTCATGATTTACGGTTTAGGGTACTCGGGCACATTATATTTTGCTTTTCTCTAATGTATTCAGCACATTTTTTTCCCATCCATTGCTATTGACAGAACAAGATTATTTCACAACTCATAAAAAGGAATAGACAGACACATAGAATATCACTACAAAAGCTATACTAACCATATGGCATAGCAATATATGTATATAGGGACTAGAGAAAAAAAAAAACACACAACAACAGATTATTTATCAATTTTCATTTAATATATCTATCAATACGTAAAGTTAAAGTCGTAATTATATGTAATCATTATCTTTTTTTTGTTTTTTGTTTAAGGAACGTAAGTTCAATTTCCGCCCATCTAAGGATTGTTTTGGAAACCTTCTTGGCGAACCTTTTGAGCGTCGATCTTTGCCGTCTCAGGATCTAAATAATATCTGTTCACAAATCTGAAGGTTTCTTTATCCAATTCAACAACCAATGGAGTAGCGTTAGGTATATCAACATTTTTTATATCATCGTCAGATATATTTTGCAACACTTTCAAGATGGATCTTACAGAACTCCCATGTCCCACCATCAAGCATGAGTCCAATCTTTGTTCTTTTGCAATTTTCATAACAACATTCTCCAAAAATGGTTCTAATCTTCTAACTACATCACAAAGGGATTCGCTATCAGGTAATATTTCACCAGCTTTTTCTTCGAGGCCGTATTTTAACCGTCTATTGGGTTCTTTAAAATCATAACCAGTTGAAGATCCTTGATCATCCACCTCTTGAACCATTTCACGTGTTAAATCCGCACTTGGAGGCTTACCTTGGTAATCTCTTCTGATATACATGTATTGTTCTTTCCCATATTCTTTCAAGATATCTGGCTTTCTCTGACCCTGCCAAGATCCATAATGACGTTCGTTTAGCCTCCAGGTTTGTAAAACTTCGACAGTTTTTTCTTTCCGTGCTCCTTCAAGATTACATACTAGTCCAGTAACCACATCATATGATCCCTTCAACTGCATTTCTTCCAGCATCACCTCCATGGTCTGCTGTGTTCTCACTAGTCGAGAAGTGTAACCGACCTGAGGCAAAGGTACATTGTTCGTTTCACAGTACTCTTGGATCAAATCGGCAGCATGACGGGCTTGATTCTTACCCTTATCTGTCAAACTAGCGTCTATCCATCCGCAGAAGATGTTTTCATGGTTCAATTCACTTTGTCCATGTCTTAAAAGAAATACTTTGAAAGTATTGTTCGAGGCAGTCATATTCAGTTTTGCAATCTTTTATGTCTTCTGAGGTAACCAATTCTTATCAATTACAAATGTATATACAGTCCTAAATCAATGGATTCTAATTTTTTTTTTAATTGGTGTTAAGCCATGCGATATGCATTGGTTGTCTCCCTTTTGTTCATTGGATGCATTGTAAGCAGGGAGTTTAGTTGTATTTGCAATGGCATGATACATGAGGACCTTGGTGATCGCGCGACGTCTGTCTGATGATGCCATTCCGCGGTTACAAGGCAATGTCAAGATATCTAAGCAAAACAGGAGACAAAATTAATTAATACATACAATTTAAACTTCCCTTTCGACAAAGGATTGCAATAATCCCATTGGAGTCTCGGGGTACTCTTGCAAAGTGATCTTTTGGTCTTTTAGTAACGTATTTGCCTGAACAAACTGGCGTCGGGGCAATCTTTTGCGGATGACTGTTTGCCTAAGTTTTGCCAGATCTGGAGTGACTGTTGATCTCTCAATGAAATAGGCACTTCCTTGTTCAAAGTCTCCAGAGCATTTATAGATATGTAAATGCTTCAAGTAATCCTCCATACATTCATGACCTGCTGTCTCAATCAATGATTGATTTAGTTCGATATAGAGATCATCGACCTGCGTCGCAATTTTCAGTAAATTTGGATTGGGTGAATGTTTTAAAAATGTTTTCATAATGGAAAATCTAGCTTGCATATGAGGCTGGCCCCATTTTCCGGTAGCAGGGTCCCAATACTCCAGAGCCATTAATCCGGCACGACACATTTGCAAATATGCTGCATAAATAATATTCTCTTGATCCTCTGCTTTAGTGAAGCCAAAAATCTTCAATAGTTTTCGGTTTGTAATCAAATACATGGCAATGACCTCAGCACGACATTCCTCAAATGGACCTGCCAAGTCTTCGAATTTGGAACCCCATGTTTCACCAAGATTATAGTACGTACTAATTGGTTGCCCATCAAGACCTACGGGTGGATTACTTTTATCAAAGTTAAACCCATTCTTAAGCTCGCTAAGCAATTTACCAGAGCCATGACCCAGTAATTCATGTATTCCAACCTGAACCTCAAAAGAATCTCCTTGGTATTTTTCATAAAGTGGACGATCTTTCTCTGATATGAAGCTTGGTGGATGTTTGGAAGAGCCTTTTGCAGCAGCACTCAATATGTTACCCAGGGAAACGTTTTTAAAGCCAATTTCAACTCTAACATCATCGTAATTTGGAATGTTGATTCCCGCTGGAATACCAGATCCGGTAAATGTCAAAACCTCTAAAGAGGTGAAATCCGGAGGGTTAAAAGTAGGTTTTTCAAATTCTGGATCCCATGGTAACAATGAAATAAATTCTTCCGCATTTTGGACCATGGCTCCAAATTTAGCTGTCCTTTCTTTATTTTTAATCGCCACAAGAGATTCATATTCACCAATAATTCCCGAAGGTTCTCTGTAGGTTTCTATAAAACCAATGTTAGTTTCAATAATGGGTGATAGGTCCTTAACCCATAATTTTTGAGAATACTTATGTGCATGTGATGAGCCAGATGTGAAATGCTCAATATATTCGTCTAGCATTTTTGACTGAATTTCGTTTGCCGCATAATCCTTTGCTTTTTCCAAGTATGAAGCAATAAGACCCATTTCTCTAGAATGATCACCAAACTTGAATTGAACATTGATTCCATTTCCCAAATGCAATTGTGATTCTGGATATATATCAGTAATTGTATTATGATAACTCTTAGAGGCAACCAACAGTTCAAAAAAATTATCAGATAATTTATTGATCCTAGTATTTTCAGGTAAAATGTTTAATTTACCAAACACTTGATCCTTCAACATTGACATATCTTTGGAAGATACCTGTTCACCTAAATAATACGAGGAAACATATCCATCTGCAGGGTATCCTAAGAATGCCGTATTTCCTTCCAGGGAATAAATACCGATTTCAACGAGTTCACGTAACGTGTCGAATGGACCCGCTGTGGGAATTTTATTGACATCCAACGAAGCCAATTCTAATAGTCTAAAAAAAAATTGTTTTGAACATGCTGGTATGAATTTTGAATTACCAAATGCTTTGTAGTTACCTAAATTCGCTAAAAATTGAGCGACGTAATCCAAATATAAAGCAGTTTCTTCAATATCCTTTGGATATTCTCCAATTAAGTTTTTATCAATTTCTAAAATTAAATCAAAGATTGATTCACTTTCATGAGAAACTTGTCTGAGAACGATTCTGGTACCTGCATGTGATGCCTTTGACATAAAATGAGCATATTTTTGTTCTTTGTCGGTTAATTGAGAGAAGAATTTATCCTTTACAGATAGCATAGAAATTGGAGCGTCATGATCAGCTAGACAATTTCGAGCGTCATGAGACATATTTTAATTGGTGGTTGTTACCTTTTTGCTGTGTACTTTTTGTGCCTTGCTGTATTGTTTTAGGGTGGTAGCCGTGTCTTTTCATAAGGTCGTAACATTTTTTGACACATTTTTTTTTTTTCCTTCATAAAAGAAGAAGCATTATTTCGCATTCAAGAAAACAAAAAAGTATGAATAAATTAGTTAACTATTTAGTTATAAAGTTAATTTTTCGTTTTTAGCTTTCTTTGCTTCACCATATTTCTTAATTCTAATGGCTTGAATGGCGATGAAGCCAGAAGTATCAACTGGAGAGAAACCGGTCAGTTCATCCATTGAAGATTCTGTAGCATCGTATAAGTTTTCAGTAGTAGAAGATCTACCCAAGATTATAACGTTACCCTTGTATAATCTGACTCTAACGGTACCGTTAACAGTTTCCTGAGAAGGTTGAATCATGGATCTGATATATTCACATTCTGGTGAGAAGTAAGCACCGTTATACAAAAGTTTTGAATAGGTTGGAGAGACAAATTGATCTCTCAAGGCACGGACTTCTTTGTCAAGAGTTAGACCTTCAAGATCGACATGAGCTCTTCTCAAGACGGTCAATGGAGCCTGCTCGTAACAACCTCTAGATTTCAAATTGATATAACGATCTTCAACGATATCGATTCTACCCACACCATTGGCTCTTGCCAAATTTGAAGCAGCTGAGAAGACATCTAATGGTTTTGTGACTGAGATATCTTTACCATCTTTGGTATAAGACAACTTTACAGGCAAACCGCGTTTAAATTCAATGGATAAATCTTGAGGTTTGTCTGGAGCGTCTTCTGGATCGGTGGTCAATTTCCACATATCCTTTGGAGGAGTAGTATCTGGGTCTTCCAAAATACCGGCTTCATAAGAGATATGAGCTTGATTTTCATCTGTTGACCAAGGTTTTGATTTTGTTTGAGCCACTGGAATACCCTTAGCAGCGGCATAGTCCAAAAGATCTGCTCTACCTGCGAATTTTTCGCAAAATTCAGGTAATCTCCATGGAGCAATTACCACAACATCCGGTTTCAAAGCATAAAATCCTAATTCGAATCTGATTTGATCGTTACCCTTACCTGTACAACCGTGAGACACAGCAAAACAACCTTCTTCTTTAGCTACATCGATTTGAGCCTTGGCAATAATTGGTCTTGCTAAAGAGGTACCTAGTAGATAAACATCTTCATAGACTGCATTGACTTGTACTGCCGGGAAAAGAATATCCTTAACGAAATCTTCACGACAATCCACCAAGATGTACTTGGTAGCACCAATTTTCAAAGCTTTCTCTCTTGCAGCATCGAAATCTTCTTCCTGACCAACATTAGCCATGAATGCAACAACTTCATAACCTTCTTCTAACAACCATGCTAAGATGATGGAAGTGTCTAAACCACCAGAATATGCCAAACAAACCTTACCTTTGCTCATGTTTTCTGCGTATTTGCTTATGATATTTTATTAAAAAGACAAGAAATGACCAATCCAAGATATATATGCGTCTCTCTCTCTCTCTCTCTCTCTCTATATATATATTTATATATCTATCTATGACTAAAATGATGAACAAGAATGACTCTTTCTATCAGAATGGTGAAAAATTGAAATTGCGCCGGAACAAAACAAAGTTTTTCGCATTTTCCTCTTTCAGTGTTTTTTTCTTTTCTCTTATCTATGTTGGCCAATGGCCACTACGAAAGAATGCCTCCTCTTAGTCACAGAGATTGTGAAAGAGGAAAGTGAGAGAAAACTTTGCAAAGAACGATGATAATGCTAATCTATTGTTTTTTATAATTGATAAAATGAAATGTGATTTTTATATATATGCTAATGTACAACTAATTTTAGAAAAGTAAAATGCTGTGAAATAAGTATGATAAGATACTGATAATGGATAAATGCATGTTTTTTTTTTTGTTTTTTTTGTTTGGTCTCTTAATGAGAGCCCTCTTTGATACCAAGATCAAGTTCTTCAATCATATCAGGTAGTTTATCCATTGGAACGTTGTTGTAAACAATTTGATAAACAGCTTCGAAAAGTGGATATTCTGCTAAAGCATCGCATGTTTCTAACCATTCGTGAACTTCTTTACAAGTGATTAAACCTTGAGCAGATTGACCGTTTAATAAATCTTTTTCACATTGTTCAGCGGATTTACCAGTTTTGGCCATTGCCTTGGCAACTCTGACGTTTCTACCACCAGAACAAGTAGTAATCAAATCAGCAACACCAGCAGATTCTTGGTAGTAGGTTTCAACTTTTGATTCTGGGAAAAACATTTTACCAAATTTAATAATTTCACCTAAACCAACTCTTTGAATTGCGGCAGCTGCATTGTTACCCCAACCCAAACCTTCAACAAAACCACAACCAAGTGCAACAACATTTTTCAAAGCACCTGCAATGGAAATACCAGCAACATCTTCAATGACACTAACGTGGAAGTAAGGTCTGTGGAATAAAGCTTTCAAGACCTTGTGATCAACATCAAGACCTTCACCTCTATAATCTTCTGGAATGTGATAAGCAACAGTAGTCTCAGACCAGTGTTCTTTTGCCACTTCCGGAGCCAAATTTGCACCAGATAAAGCACCACATTCGATACCTAATTCTTCAGTAACATAAGTAGATAACAATTGGACACCCTTTGGACCAACTTCGAAACCCTTCAGACATGAAATTGCTCTAACATGACGATCAACGTGTCCCTTCAATTGTTGCACAATCTTTGGCAAAAATTGATGAGGAATGTTAAAAACAATAATGTCAACATCTTTAACAGAATCTACCAAACTTGGATTAGCAACCAAATTTGTTGGTAAATCAATACCAGGTAAATACTTGACATTTTGATGTTTTGTATTGATAATCTCTGTCAAATTCTCACCATCAACCTTCTCTTCGAAAACCCACATGTCAACCCTTGTATCAAACAATTGTGGATTCAAATGAGTGTTTTCCGCAACAACCTTGGCAATCGTGGTACCCCAATTACCGGACCCGATCACGGTCACCTTGAACGGCTTCTCTAAAGCAACCAAAGAAGTCGTCGACTCGGATTTCTTCATCGATTGAGATAAAATATCAGAAGTTTGGTGTAATCTATCAGTAGCAGCCATATTGAATAGTCTTGTATGTGTAGTAGTATTAGTTATGTGTCTATGTATTGTCTTGATACCAAATGATAATACTGTTGTACTGCTTTTGTATATTGATAAACGCATCCTCTAAAAAATATATTTATAAAAGACCGCAAGCAGAATTAATCGATAAGGGATAGAGTTTCCTATTGGTTTATATACTTTTTTTTTGTTGCATTCATTACAAACTGAAGGATGTGACATTGCGTAAAAGAAATTAAAAAAGAAAGCACTGACTGAGAGAGGTGTGTGTGTCCCTTCTTTTTTTTTTTTTCTTCCACATCATACATATCAACAAAAAATCAACATATTATCACATCAAAGGAGATCATTCATCAAGAAGAAAGAGGGACGATCACATCAAGAGATAATGCGAGATGGCAAATGCAGTGCAGTGATGTGATGCGATGTGACTGATGATGATGATGATGATGATCAGAGGACTACGGCAGGTTGTCTCAAATGGCCCAAAGAAGAGGGTCAAAATGAAACCAATTGGGTTTTTGACCACCACGAAAGGGCAACCAGCCCAGCTCCGCATGGCTCAGTGCAGCGCTGCGCAGTGTGATGATGCTGATAAGAAGGATGGATGGGCCGGAGGAGAGGCCCGAAATGAGGGTAAATCGATTCATGCAGGCTTTGTTGACATGTCATTTGTCTTTTGTCCTTTGTCCTTCTTTTTTTTTTTTATATCGGAGCGAATCGGGATTCCTGTTTCGCAGGGGGTGTGGGTTGTTGAGGTTTATTTCGCGCAATGGGTCAAAAACAAGGACAAACCGGTTTGGTTACTGGATGCCTGGATAAATCGGAGCAATGGATCAAAAAGCCGGTTTTTGGCGTCACGTGGGTGTTACCCTGTGTGATGGCCACGTGACGGTGCTTCTTCTCTTTTTTCCAAGCCCTCGTGGTTCGTTTTTGTCAGTTTTTTGGTGATGGGGATGGAGTGCAAATGCGAATGCGAAATTGTGGAAAAGTGTGGGTAGAAAAATGCAGGAGAAGAGACAAGACAAGACAAGACTAGACTAAAAGAACAAAGAACGAAGAACAGTCTAAACAACGCTAAAACAACGTACAGGTAAAGAAAGGATGAGCAATAGCTATGATGTTGATCAAAGGATAAGACCGTATCGATTGATTCTTATCTTGTCGCTTTTGTTTTCTGTGTTACCTAAAATTCATTCTTTTCCTACGAATACAATTGGTAGATATGAACTGCCGTCAACGCCGGCACCAGCTCCGGATGAGACGGAGAGAACTACATATTTCATGATATCTATAATATTGGTCTTACTAGGAGGTGTATTTGCAGGGTTAACTCTTGGTTTGATGGGTCAAGATGAAGTTTACTTGAAGGTTATTAGTACTTCAGGTACTCCTAAGGAACGCATATTGGCTCAAAGAGTTTTGTCGCTGATGTCACGTGGTAAGCATTGGCTTCTTGTTACATTACTTCTTTCCAATGTCATAACAAATGAAACTTTACCGATAGTTTTGGATAGATGTCTTGGTGGTGGATGGCAAGCAGTAGTTTCATCGACGGTTTTAATTGTTATTTTTGGTGAAATTATTCCACAGAGTATTTGTGTTAAATTTGGTTTGGAAGTTGGCGCTTTTTTCGCTCCTTTTGTTTTGGTACTGATGTATGTCATGTTTCCCGTTGCCTATCCTATTGCTCTTCTTTTGGATTATATGTTAGGTGAAGATCATGGTACAATGTATAAAAAATCTGGTTTGAAAACTTTGGTTACTCTACATAGAACAATGGGTGTTGAAAGATTAACACATGATGAAGTTACTATCATTTCTGCTGTCTTGGATTTGAAAGAGAAAAAAGTTAAAGAAATTATGACCCCAATTGAAAACGTTTTCACAATGAGCGCTGATAGAACACTTGATGAAAAGACTGTGGAGGAAATTTTTAACTCAGGTTTTTCAAGAATACCTATTTTTCTACCGAATGAACCAAGAAATTTTATTGGTATGCTATTAGTTAGGATCCTTATATCCTATGATCCTGAAGATTGTTTACCAGTATCACATTTCCCATTGGCAACATTACCAGAAACTTCTCCAAATACTTCATGTTTAAACATTTTAAACTATTTTCAAGAGGGTAAATCTCATATGTGTGTTGTTAGTGAAGAACCAGGTTCTTCATTAGGTGCAATTGGTGTATTAACTTTAGAAGACGTTATTGAAGAACTAATAGGAGAAGAAATCGTCGATGAATCAGATGTTTTTGTTGATATTCATCAAAAAATAATGCGTGAACAACCAGGTCCATTGAGTAAAAGACATATCACATCCTATCTACATCATCTTTACACAAATTCAAATAAACAAATTAGTCATAGTTCCACAACTGCCGAAAATAACAATACTGTCCCTCTAGCCTCGCCGGATAATCGTGAAGAATCGTTGATCCATGCTTTGGCAATCACAGATTCACCAAACGATCAACAGGGGGGCGATAGAAATTCTCAGCATAAGATTTTACCATCTTCCCCACCACTTCAAGGTAATAATGATATACATAATCAAATGGTCGTTCCTTCAAATTTAGCTTCTAACCCTTTGGATGTGAAGAAAGCTTTCGTAACAATCAAAAAACCAAACAATAGCTCAAATCCAAATAGATTATCAACATACGGCTCCACGAAAAAATCACAACCATTGACTCACGATATTTCAAACAATGAAAGACAATTGGTTAAAGAACATCTTCAAGCCTCTAAGAAAGCAATGGATATTACGCAAAGAACAGGCCAACCAATGCAAGTTACTACTTCTAAAAATCCAGATTATCATCAAGATCAAGAACAAGATAAAGACAAAGACAAAGACCAAGGTAAAACTCGCGATAGAACTCGTCGAGATTCTCAAAATGTCATGATCTCCTCTTCTTTCAAATCCACCAAGAATGGTATAGTAGAATCCATAATCACAGTTAAAGGTGTACCAAAGACAATCATTGAACCTGCCAAGAACTGGGACGAAAACTCAAGATTGATGAACGCTGACGATGAAAGAAGCGTCTCAAAAAGTATTCACCACTCCAATCCACGGTCTACCTCAGGAACTCCACCGCCCGTTCTATCACGTAACGGCTCAGGGTCAAACAACAGTAACAACTCCTCTAACACCACATCACATGAAAATAACATATCTATGAAACAATAATATATACAATTTATTTATATATAGTATATCAGAATACTTCGTACAAAGTGTCTCCCTTTGTCATATAGCACACCCCTTCTCTAATAAAGGGCAAAGTGAGGAGTGTGTGCTTCGCTCTCCGGGAGTAATCAAGGAGTCAGGCATCTTTAACATGAAGAAAAAGCGATGAAATGACACATATGAAATTAGGATGCAAAAACAAAACAAAGCAAAACAGAACGACAGAACAGGCAGAATAAACAGCACAAAAAAGTGAAAGCTCTGAATCCTTCACCAATTGTTTCAATTACGAATAACGGTCGGTTATTCCACGGAAGTAGATGGCCTAAACGTTGTTCATTCATTGATATTTGTTATTATTTTGCTGCACATTTCTGATTCGATTGCATCACAACCAAAAGGGTTATTACTAATACATTGGCTCCATACACTATATATAAAAAAACTTCAAGTGTTTTAACACAATGGCACACCAACATGATGCAGAGTTGAATAATATATCTTCTCAAGATAGCGGACATTCTTTACACTCATCATCTTCTAATTCTTCGTTGCATTCAGTTTTTGGTAAACGTAAGTTTAAGAACTTTGCAAAAATTTTTGGTAATGGTAAGAGTACTGCAGACTCCTCCTTGAAACAGAGTGCCGGTCATTCTGCTGCTATTAGGTCCTCGGATAAAGAACATCTTGCCGGTGGTAGAGAAATTTTAGGTCATTTTCTATCTCCAAAGGCCTCCAATTCCTCCAATTCTTCCATTGGACGTTCTCAATCTCCACATGCACAGAATCCTATTTGTACGACTAGCCCAGTTCCTCGACTTACCAAAAACAATTTGGGCACTGAAGCATCTACGCCAGGCAGCACTTATAGCAGTAATCATGGTGTTACTGTTGAAGCTACCCTATCAACAAACTCTAACACATTGTCTCATCATTTACATAATCCAATGAACTACGGTGTGTCAATGAGTCCTTCTTCATCAGAATATTCTCATATGCACCCGGTGGAAATTCTGCAAAAACAGATTGAAGATCAACAACTATTTAATAGGACAAACAGCACGACTAGTAGTCCTAAGCTATCATCATCGGAAAAATCGGACTCAAACACTGATGCTCAACATAAGAAAAAGTCTTTAAAATTGAAAAGATTCTTCAAAAAAATTCAAGGTGATCCAACTCATATTACTCACACAAAAGATCACTTCAAGCAACAACAACCACAACAGCAAACGGCAGTTGAATCGTCTCATGGCATATATGTTACAACAGATGAAACCAAATCGACTTCTAAAACCATTTACGAAACCGATAATGCCAGAGAACTAATCGAAAAATATGGTATACCGGGTAGAAAATTAGGCGAAGGGGCTTCAGGTTCAGTTTCTGTTGTAGAAAGAACCGATGGTAGGATGTTCGCTGTAAAGATGTTTAGATGGCGCTCTAACGGTGCACAGAGTGTAAGACAAAATCAACTTGCTTATTCCAAAAAAGTTACGGCCGAATTTTGCATAGGATCTACGTTGCATCATCATAATATTATTGAAACTCTTGATATGTTGCAAGAAGGAGAGACTTTTCTCGTCGTAATGGAATATGTGCCGTACGATTTCTTTACTTTGGTGATGAGTGATCTAATGACCAAGCATGAAGTTGCATGCTATTTTAGACAGATTTGTAGTGGAGTGGACTATTTGCACTCAATGGGATTGGCGCATCGTGATTTGAAACTAGATAACTGCGTTGTAAACGAACAAGGCATCTTAAAATTAATTGATTTCGGTAGTGCTGTGGTTTTTCAATATCCTTACGAACCTGACATCGTTATGGCTCGTGGAATAGTCGGGTCTGATCCATACTTGGCGCCGGAACTTTTATTCAACTCTGCCTACGATCCCAGACCAGTAGACGTATGGTCAATTGCGATAACCTTCTATTGTATGACTTTGAGAAGATTCCCATGGAAAGCTCCCCGAAAAAATTACAATTCTTTCAGATTATTTTGTGAAGAACCTGAAAATGAAAAAGATACCACTAAAGGACCATTCAAGATATTAAAACTGCTGCCTCGGTCATCTCGTAAGCTTATCAGCCAAATGATGATATTGGACCCAAAGAAGCGTATACTAATGCATGACGTAATGAAAGATGAGTGGCTACAGTCTATCGAAGTTTGTCAAGTGGATGAAAATATGAAACTAATTCAACCACCGCAATCACATACTCATCACTTGATTACCGAGGAAGACTTGAATGAATTGAATCGTAAACGTGAATTGGAAGCGAAAAAGGCTAGAGAGGAAAAGGTGAAAAACGTTGATGCGGAAGACGCCAGCAAGGCTACGCACTCGCACTCGCACTCGCACTCTCACCATCATTCACATAAGCATACAAAACCGCAGTCAAATTCCAATACCCCTTCAACAGTCGAAAAGGAGAAAGGTGAACAATTGAGGTCCAAAGAGACCACCAAAGTTGATCCTGTGCTTATAAAAGAGAATGGTACCAATCTTGAAGATACTGGGAAGGCGCCAATCCCACCAGTTCCTTCCGAGGGCTGCTGATGGACTTCCAGGACATCGTTTCTCAGCTTTTAACTATCATCTACATATGCACTGTTTAATCGACACATTTTCAATATATAATAGAGTGTCAATAAAATCTTTCTGTCGAAAAATCTTGATGACGTATGATGTTTTTGATCAAAAATACCAGGTGATGCACTTTAATACTAAAAGAGTACATCAGCTGTCACCGCTAAATAAGTTTTTATCCTTTAATTTTATGGTTTTACGTATTGTCCTAAAAACTTTCCAAATCCCGTTTCCAATAGCATCCGCGCAAATTAATAATTCATGAGAAAACCCCCATTCTAATATTGTGATGGATAGTTCGAGCGGAAATCATTAACATGAACAGAATACAAATAAAGACTCTTGGTTATATATTTGAATAGCAGATGTCTGCCAATATAAGGTCTCTAACCAGGTTCTCATATAGGACTGCATGCTATGCAGCTCCGGATATTTTCGATTCACATCATAATTTGTCTTATCTTTAAACAACAAGACGTTACATGTCTATGAGTAGCTGAAGCAGTCATCGGAAACTAACTTGGCAGTCTCATCATATTACCAAGAAAGGTAAAGATTGACATTCCACAGTGTACTCGGCTTGAGCATCTGCATGGCATCCTTCGACACGCATATATAAACACCTGGAGTCCTTTTCTCCCTTGTTCATCGGTTACGGTACATCGCAGTGCTTTGCTTAGGAAATAAGATAAAATAATGAACAGAACATTCACCAACCATGCTCAAACAGCATCGAAATGGATTCTCCATTATGGATTCTTCTAATCGCCTCTGCGAATACTCGCGAAACGTCCAAGACATCAACTTTATCTTCGCCCAAATATTGGCGAGTTTCCTCTTGAGGTACGGAATTGGAAACAATTAGTTTATCAATGGCACTTTCCTTAATTCTGCTCAATGCATCCCCCGAAAAGATACCATGCGTGATCAATGCATAAACTTTTACTGCACCTTGATCTTTCAACAACTTGGCTGCTCTTGTAATAGTGTACGACGTATCGACCAAGTCATCCACCAAGATGCAGACCTTATTTCTAACGTCCCCGACGAGCATTGTAGTTTGAACATATTTCGAATTCGAACTTGATATGTGCATTTCAGCAGCATGTAGACTTGTGACCAACGGCTTTGAGGAAACAGACAAAGCGCCAGATGTCAAAGTTGCGCTTGGGGGTCCCTTTAGCAATTGTGATCTTCTCTCTTTGTGGATCAAGGCAAAAGATAATTTTAAAGAGTCTGCAATTGCTGTTGCCCTTTTTGCACCACCTGCATCGGGTGAAACGATAACCGCCTCTTTATAATTTGGAATACGATGTTGGATATAATTTTGCGCAATCGGTTGGCAATACAAATTATCCACCGGAATGTCAAAAAAGCCTTGAAATTGGGGATCATGTAAATCCATGGTGATAACATGGTCGGCTCCAGCAGTTGTCAACAAGTTTGCAATCAAAGTACCGGCTTGTGCCACCCACAATTTGTAGCCTGCATTTTGAGAATTGAACAATTCTCCAGCGTCCGCCCTAGCAGACCCTACCTCTTTACCACCTGGAATCATAGGAATACGTGATGACGACAAAGATTTCTTCAAATTCGTCGAATCATTGTTCACTGGTCGTAGATTTTGCAAATTTGCGGTGGATCGTATGGCACTCTCTAGGCTTTTAAAAGAACTGCCTTCTCCAGGTCTCTTGGTCATTAAATTCGAAAGAACTGGAGTAGCGGGTTGCGATTCCAACGTAAATGGTTTCTTAGCTTTGGAAACCAGTGGAGCACCTTTAGCAGTATATGGGATATCAGGCTGCCTAGAGTAACAGAAGTATGGCATTACTGCAGTAACACGTGAAGCAGAAGCAGTCTTACATGCGCTGATAAGGATCAACAACTCCATAAAAGTGTCATTAACATGACCACAGCCGCTTTGAATGACGTAAACATCCTTCTCACGTACTGATTCATTAACGCTGATACTAGTTTCACCATTGGAAAATTTACCTAATTTAACCTGTGAAGGATGGATATTAAGGTTATCGCAAATCATTTTGACCAACCCCGGGTGGGAATTCCCACCAAATATCACAATATCACCCATTATAAATCTTTGCTTTGAGCAACTGTTATTTTACAGCGGTGGATCTTATTTCTCTTCTTCAGTCCATCTTGATGCAAAAATTTTCGAGTTTATGCTTTTCTGGAATTGCAGGTTTTCCTCCGTCGGATTTTCGAAAAACAGAAGGCCCTGAAATAGTCGCTTCACCTCCTAATTGAAGATTACTTCAAAAAGCCTAGCAGCAACAATCGTGGTCAATTATTTGAAGCTTCTTTACCTCGCAATATGATAAACGCAGTGCTTATATTCTCCTCTCGTGGAGAATTGATAGTGTTAAAGCTGCTTAAAAGCTCACTTAAAAGATCAATTTCTGATATATTCCGAATTCAAGTGATCAACAACCTGGATGTAAGATCACCAATTCTTACTTTAGGCTCTACTACATTCCATCATATAAGATCAAGTGGCAGCGACAGTCTTTGGCTCGTAGCAGTAAGTAGAAGTAACGCAAATAGTGGGGCAATTTGGGAATTTCTTTACAAACTTAATATAATAATGGAAGTTTTCGGACTTACCAAAGAGGAAACCTTAAAGGAGGAATTCATGACCTGCTATGAAATACTAGATACTGTATTATGTGAAGGGGGGATTCCAACGGACACAGAAGTAAGCTCGGTGGTATCAAAGATCTCGGTGAAACCACCAAAGCAAGTCAATAATAGTGTTCTCGATAGACCCGACTTATTGACGAGATCTTCCTTGAATATTTCCTCATCCAATAGCACTTCTCCAACATTGTCGATGCCAAAGTTTCTTACTCGAAGTAATCGCTCCATGTCACAGGACTTGGGATCCAATTACCCATCTAATTTTCCATGGAGGCCCAATGGTATCAAGTACAAGAAAAATGAAGTCCTCTTAGACGTTAACGAAAAAATCAGTATTTTAGTGTCTCGAGATGGCTCTATATTAAAAGCATATGTCGATGGAACCGTTGATTTAACAACTCATTTGAGTGGGATGCCGATCTGTCAATTTGGATTAAATGATTCATTGAGTATTGATTTTGGAGATAATTCTTTATCGGAGGCGGAAGAGTTTGCTAACAAGAAAGCAATTCCCAAGGCAGCTGCTGGCAGAGTCCTTTTAGAGGACTGCAAATTTCATCAATGTGTTTCTCTGGATAAGTTCAACAAAGACCGCGTTATTAAGTTTGTTCCTCCAGATGGATCTATGGAACTTATGAAATACTATGTACGAGATAATTTGAATCTTCCATTTAAGGTTACCCCCATCGTCACGAACACCGCTAGAGGAAATACATTAGATTATCGAGTCACTTTGAAATCTTTGTTCCCAGGGAAACTGTCTGCAAAGGATGTATGTTTGCGTATACCAGTTCCACCAGGTACATTTGATTGTAAAATTAGCGTCTCTAATGGTAAATGTAAATTTGTCCCTGAAGATAATTCAATGATTTGGAAGTTCGGTAAATACCATGGACTGACTGAGAACACACTCAGCGCCGTAACAGTACCCACAAATGACACTACTCAATTAACTTTGCAACAGTGGCCGAGACCTCCAATGTCGCTTGATTTTGAAATCGTGATGTTTAGCAATTCTGGCCTTGTAGTACGCTATTTCAAAGTTTCAGACAAAGATGAAAAGTATCGAACCGTGAAATGGATCAAATATATCTCAAAGTCAGGTTCGTATGAGGTCAGGTATTAATCACACAGGGGAAAATGTGCTGAGGGAGCTTGGCTAACGTTGCAATTATACAGATAAATAAGCGATATAAACTTTTAATCTACTACAAACATGCGACGCTTGCGAGTGCAAAGGGGCATAGGGCAGCGTGATGCTGGTAGCCTTTACAGATGTAGCGTTGAGCACGCCATCACTTACGCAATGTTCGATAGGAAGTGAATCCCTAGACCACCGCTTTGAGATAGCGACACCGTGCTTGCACTTGAAAGCTGCACGTTTGTCAAAGTCGCATGCTTTGAGCTATCGTTCCCTAGTAGCTGTGTTCATACCTTCGGGTGTTGAAGGAACTCGCTCCATAGTCGTGAAGTTGGATAAACTGGAAAAAGAGAGGTGCAATCTTCCTCTTCGATAGCCACATACCGTTAATACAGCTGACACGCATTAACTGTCAACGAATAGCTTGTAATTTACGATAGAAGAGAAATTTTGGGGTCCAGTGAAGCTCATTTTTACATTTGCTTATTGTAAAAACAAGCGGATTTAGCCGCCGAGGGGCACCCAACTTCAGCAAGTGGGGATTTCCAATGCCAACGAGACCTTGAACTATTATAATACTCCTGGCAGCAGTTACAGCTACGTTGTAATCGACCGGAAGCTCTATGCACTTTATATGTCTCATCAATGATTATTGAGGGAATATTTTCCACGTGACAACGATAAAGATTTGTAATTTTGCACGAAGCCTTTCTCATTTGTTTGAAAAGGGGTGACAGAAGAACTTCGCATAGCTTCAAGCAAGGTGATTTCACGAGTAGATCTTCAATATTCCATTTAAAGTGGGCTCTAAGGTGAAGGGTAATATTTTATACTTGAAAGATGGATCCACACAAGCCAATTGGTATGTACAAAACTTCTTTCTTAATCGCTTTCTCTCTTTAACATATAAGCGACAGGTTTCCCGGCTTCCCCTATACTAACCGAATCTTTGTACAGTTCTTGATCAAGGTACTGGTTTCGTCAAAATTGGACGTGCTGGTGAAAATTTCCCAGATTATACATTTCCTTCAATTGTGGGTAGACCAATCCTAAGAGCGGAGGAACGTGCCAATATTACGACACCGTTAAAGGATGTCATGATTGGTGATGAAGCGAGTGATGTCCGTTCGTATTTGCAAATATCCTATCCGATGGAAAATGGTATCATTAAGAATTGGACCGACATGGAACTTCTTTGGGATTATGCGTTTTACAACCAAATGAAATTGCCAAATACTTCTAACGGCAAAATCCTGCTAACGGAACCCCCAATGAATCCTGTCAAGAATAGAGAAAAAATGTGCGAAGTTATGTTTGAAAAATACGATTTTGGCGGTGTATACGTCGCCATTCAGGCCGTATTGGCGCTGTATGCTCAAGGTTTGTCATCTGGTGTTGTCGTAGATTCGGGTGATGGTGTTACACACATTGTGCCAGTTTATGAATCTGTTGTCCTGAATCATCTGACAAGGAGATTGGATGTTGCAGGTAGAGATGTTACGAGGCATATGATTGATCTATTATCACGTCGTGGTTACGCTTTCAACAGAAGTGCAGATTTCGAAACTGTTCGTCAAATAAAAGAAAAAGTTTGTTACGTTTCTTATGATTTGGACTTGGATACCAAATTGGCAAGGGAGACTACCACATTAGTTGAAACTTATGAACTGCCTGACGGTAGAATTATTAAAGTTGGGCAAGAAAGATTTGAGGCACCAGAGTGTCTATTTCAACCTGATCTAGTTGATGTGGAACAGCCTGGTGTGGGGGAGCTGCTATTTAACACAATACAGTCTGCTGATGTTGATATTAGAAGCGCGTTGTACAGGGCAGTTGTACTTTCAGGTGGGTCTAGCATGTATCCTGGTTTGCCATCTAGATTAGAAAAGGAACTGAAACAGCTATGGTATACTAGAGTGTTGCATAATGATCCATCCAGGTTAGATAAGTTCAAAGTTAGGATTGAAGACCCTCCTAGAAGGAAGCATATGGTGTTTATTGGTGGTGCCGTGTTGGCTAGCATTATGGCTGATAAGGATCACATGTGGCTGAGTAAGCAGGAATGGGAAGAAAGTGGCCCTGCCGCTATGACCAAATTTGGACCCAGATAGAGAGTTACAATTGAAATATATATCTAATGCTACCACTATGTACAAATTATATATTTCTAATCAGAAAGCAGTGCAAAATAGTCGTAATTCATGGTATTCTGGAATGGGGTAAACTGTAATTAGATGATGTAATTCGTCTTTTACTACGAACTGTATGAAGGTAATAGGCCGACTAACGCATTGACAAAACTGTCAAGACGTTTACAATTTTCGGGAAGTTGCATATTTTGTAGTCCTGCTAGAGTAAATGATTATGGAACTGGAACTGGAACGCAAGGCATTTGGCTTTTTGGCTTATAACCAAAAAAGGCAAAATGCGCAAGTACAAAAAAAATATTACTAATATATCGAAATCTACAACCTAAAATTTACTAACCTATTCAAAACATCATCTGCAAGTTCTTCTACTTTCTCTTTTGAGATCTCTTTTTGATCAGCACCGTATCTTACGGCATTTTTTATCAAGTCGCGAATAAAAAATGGTGTTACCATTACAGGTTTCAAAAATGAGCTTTCTAGAACCTCGTCGACTGTACATCGCTTTTCAGGGTTTCTTACCAGGCAACTCTTCATTACGTCTAAAGCGGACCGAGGTATTGTTTCTTCATTCGATGTTTTATCGGAAAAGATTATTTTCACATCGGGGTTCATAATCGCTAGTAATCTATTTTGGCCTTGAAAGCCACCATATGGCGGTCTTCCATATATCATTTGATAAATTATACATCCGCATGACCATATGTCGGAAGGTTTTCCGACTTTCCATCTATTTTGCTGCTGAAGCTTTTCCTCACCATTAGCGTAGTTCATCGCGATAAGCGCTTCAGGAGCCATATAATTTGGGGTACCTATTTGAGTCTCACGATAGATATTGACTGTGTGATCAGGAACTGCATTTGCTATGCCAAAATCTATAATCTTCAATATACCCTTGACAAATACAAAATTGGCTGGCTTTAAATCAGAATGGACTATCCCAGAATCGTGGACTACTTTGACGCATCGTAACATCTCTCGCGCATGGTAACGAACAAACTCAATATCAAGGCTCATTCCTGCCCTTTCATTTAAAATTTGTGACAAATCATGATCTCCGCATTCCATTATTAGATACAGAACACCGTGATCCATTTCGTGATCGACTAATTTCACCACTCTTTTTTGATTTTCTAGTTTTTTCAATAGCTCGATTTCGCCCTTGAAACCATCAACACTGGAGTCATCAAATTCATCAAATACTACTCTTTTTAACGCATATATCTTGTTGCCACTATCTCGTACCTTATAGACCTTTGAAGACCCACCTCTTCCGAGTAATTCAATCTTTTCGTATTCGACTTCATTTACTCTAACAACACTTCTTTTTGATTGTCCTCTACTATTCTTCGGTTCGACTATTTCCACACGTTTCATTGAAGGTGGCTTTGGTGGATTACGGTGGGAAAAATTTTCCCTATTTTCAGATGACGGTTTTTCTTTTACCTCAATAGGTTGTATGCTATCCTTCAATGGCTTAAATCGTTTTGATTGTTGGAAAAACTCTTGGGTACTTCTGTTTATGTCAAAGTTAGCAAGTGCCTCTCTCTTTCGATAAGAACTGTTAAGGGTATTCTGTGCAGGGATTGCATACAGATTTTTCAGGTCTTCCTTATTTGTCGATGTCTTCGAATGGTTGGGTTGATCAACTGATGCAAATTTTGATGACGAAGAAACCAATGGTGACGATAAAGCTTTCTGAAAGGTAGTTTTTGATGTAGACGAGACTGAAGTATCTGAAGGCTTTCGTCTGGGATTCATTGCAGGTACCGAATCTTCTCTCTTCAGTGAATTCGCAGAATCTGAAGCTGAACTAAAGGACCGGGCAATTCTATGATTTAACGCCTCTCGGGAAGACGAGTGCTTTTGCAAAGCTACCTGGCGGTTCTGTTCCTTTTGTCTTTCGAAATATAATCTTGAAATCAATGGCAGTTCCGTACTTGGTAAGTTGTGTTTTTTTAAATACTGAACAGGGTTGAGATTACCAAATTCTATAATGGCAGGATCTCCTTGAATGTTGATGTGTTGTTCTTTCTGGGGGGATTTGAGTTTGTTCATTGCTTCATTTCGCCTCTTATTTGTATCTTCATTGAGTAAATCATCGGGATTCGGGTCTTCCTTTTCCATCACTTCACCATTATATGGAGTCCCAGAATTACCATTATCAATAGTACCTACACTTATATCCGACAGATCCCCAGTATTGGTGGATGAAGCCCTTTTTGCAGGACCTAAGACGCTAATTCTAGTACTATTCAAGAATCGCCGACTCCTCCTTTCCGCATGCCTTGAGGTAAGTTCCTCCCTCATCGATTGCTGCATGTGTTTTATTTTCCTGAAACTATTTTCAAAGTCAGCATTAATTGCTACATCCAGTTCGTTGGCATTTATTGTGGTCATGCTAGGTTGTTGGTTGCGTCTCGTTTGAGTAAACATCGTCGATTGTGAGGGCTCACCAAAGTGTGTTGATGCATACGTTTGTCCTAATGTAGTCTGATTGTAATTTCCTGACAGGTGCTCATTAGTTGAGGACCGCAGTTTTGTATTAAATTCTCCATTTGAACTAGGAAAGGTTACCTTTCTGCTGAGTACCATAGGTTCTTCATTTTCCTTCTCTGATAGCAATGCAGTTCCAAAATTACTCAATTTTGGAGGACCAACAAGCTTTTCATCATCAGAATCATCCACATAAAATGACTGAAGGGGTTTCTTTCGATCTGAATCAGAAGGATATATGCTTGAATACTTAGACATGTTACTATATAAATGGCCTTATCATAGAATTGTTATAATTGGGAAACAGCTGTGCGGACTGATAATGTGATGAAAATTGGATGTGGAGTAGATGCAATGTATCCTCTCGGGACTAGGGCTGTGCTGATCTATTCTGCTATTGAGGTATCCATTACAGGTGAGTTTTACTTTGCCTTATGTTTACCTTTTCTTTCCGAACAACACAAAATAAAAAACAATTATCACGTGACATTATATATGTAACACTATTTAGTACTCGAGACTTGGGCTCTAAATAGGCTGCCGCAAGTTCAACAAGTGCCATTGGGCAGCTTTCTAGTTAATTTTGAATCTATGCAGGGTGTTGCGCGACAGGACATATAATATTGCATAGGGTTTGCGGTCGTTTGCCTCGTCATAAGGAACATAGCTATAATCCATGCCAACAATATAATAATAGGGCAATCTCACATCGTCTATACCGCAGTATTGACAATTACTGCCCGGTTCAACATCTGAAAGAATGCATTGTGCTTCAGTATTCGCCGCATCAGGATTTTGCGATTGCCACCCAAGTAGGAACTCTTGGCGGAAGGAATAAATTCCATTATACTCCGTCAACCTTAGCAAAGATATTAGGCCCACTTGGGATGCTACAACAATGCAATTGAGCTCTTTGATATGGCAAACAAAATTTATTCTATCAAGAGCTATGAGAAGTTGATGGTTACAGCAAACAGTTACATTGGTCATAGGAAATATTCTTTCTTGAGTGAATGATGTAACCAACAAGGGATGGGCTTTAACCAGATACAGGTGATGTGCCGTAGTGACAAAAAAGAAGTCACTATCCAAGTCTGGAAGGCGATACCCAACTGGAGAGCATTCCGAATCTGGCTCCACAAGATTCAACAAATGGCGAGTTTTCCTGGCGTGATTATGTATAGCCCATTTTGCTTGTTCCCCGATGTGTCCTGAATTAAGTAGAGCGTCTGGGGAAACATAACTATGATGCAAACATAAGCTTGTCTCCCGGTCATTCTGGATGACTAAAAGAGGCTCTGATCTATTTAGCTCGTGAAAAGCTTCAATAAAACTGTATCCGCACAGGTTTGTTGGAGAAATCGCTTCTGTTCCACTAAACAAACTAGAATTGCTAATCGATACTCTTTCATTTGCTGATACACTGCAATTTCTTAAACTGACACTGCTCACGTCCTTCAGAAGATGACGATCTGCAACCTCTCGATCGCTATGTTTCAATTCCGAGGTCCAAACATCATAGCTTGGCCTTATACTGTTATTCTTGGACCCAATGCAATTTTTTGAGTTCCACCAGTTCTCGTATCGTTTGCGCTCTTCATCAGTGAAGCGATCACATTGACATGAGTTTTTTTGAAACATATAGTAATGACCTATTCTATCTTCTGGCATATCTAGGATAACTCTATCCGCTACGTTTTCATTGGCCATTCTATTTAGAATCAAAATCGGACCATATCCAGGAATTATATTGGAGGAATCACTATGTTTCAAATGCGCTTGAGAGACCGTGCCCTCCTCATTGAATGCCGTGAACCTTAGTTTGACTACAGGCTGCGTCATTCCATTCTGACATCGCCATTCCAGAGGTGCTACAGGTACCGGAATTTGCGTTGTAAGAGCACCAATCCCGAATTCACCTGAGCAATAAACATTGGGAGGATGGCAACCCAAAATAAAACTATCCTGAATAACAGAATAAATAATTGACTTTTTGAAATTGGTCTGATAATTCATGTTAAGATATTCAAATTCGGTCACATTTCGGAAATCACGTTTATGCAAGGGTGTTATTGTCCAACAAAATGAGCCAAAAAACTGTGTATCCAATGTTCGTGCTTGAATTGTGTTATCCTTTACATCCCACTTCAGCTTAATGGTAGTTACATTACCATATACAGAACAAAATGCTAATGTAACGAAACCTTCCCGATCGATTGAATCTGGCACAAAATTTACACAGGGTACATTGTGCACAGATGGAAGTTCGGTTGAGTGCAGTGCTTGGAGTGAATCACTGTCATCCGACTGGTGCGTTTTAAACGCAAAAACACTCACACCAGGTCCATTATGTCCAACTGCAACGTATGTAATCGCACCCTCATCAAATGTATCAACACTCCAACAGCTCTCAGGAGTCCTTATGATATGAAATGGCATTGGTTTGACAAAAATTCTATTATCTGCTTTCTTTCTTCCTTTAGCATGCTGCTGGCAAGCTGATAAAATGGAATATATATCATACATGATCAGCATTCCACCATCTACACAGACGCACAAAACATCTCGTCCCATAAACTTGCAGACATTCAAAAAATTCACCCGTAAACTAGCTTCCTGAAAAAGCTCTTCTATAATGTTCTCACTTAAGCGGGAATCATTCTGAAATTTCACATAGTTTTTGGAGAATCTCAAAGAGATTAAAAATTTAACCTCCCTCCATTGTGATTGATCAACTAGCAAACAATCTGAATTGTGTAGCTCTATTATATGCTTATCAGCCATGAATATCCATCTGCCGTAAACACACATGAGATTATTTTTAAAGCTGGGACTGTAATGCGCATATGGCATAACGAATGCCTCATCCGTCTTAGGTAGAATATTCACCGATAGCCTCTCATTTTTTGGGAGAAGTTTAATACCAGGGCTAGTAAAATGAGGGTCGGACCACACTGGTTCAATACTTGACTTACTTTTTTGTAAGTCTGAAGGATAAGTCTGTTCACAACCGTCTAGGTAAGGGTTCTTGAACGAAAAATGCTTCAACTCCTGCAGATATCTTTCAATATCCTCGACTGTCTGTCGAGGGAATTCAGTTGCATTCTCTTGGTAGTCATAGACATATTTCTTGGCTTTTACATCTTTGGCCATTACTGCGCTACCATTTGCAGCAAATACTCGAGTATCAAAACATAAGTAGGATTTTTCCTGTTTTTGCACAATTCTTCGTGAAATCAACCAGGTAATAAATGCTTCATCAAGATGTGATGGCATCAATACCCTGTTCGTCAAGGTCTACTCCGATTATATATGGACGTCACTAGTAAGTTTTGTTTTGCTTCAGGCTGGTAAGCCACTTTAATTCGTTCTTGACTACAAAATATTAAAATCACGAATCACGTGCATACATACATATATATCTCTATTTAGTATATGCGAAATGGCATCCAAATCGACTAAGGCCAAGTTCTACTCCTCAGTTTTGAATATATGCGACGTATTGAGATGTAGGAAGCATAAAATTCGATAGAAGTTTACGTTTGCCTTCGGAATATTGGCGATCACTGCCTACCAAACTTCGTCTGTCCCTCGGCGGCTAAATCCTATATTCTTTCGTCCTGTTCTCAAAATGAGGAAATGAAGAAATGAGCATGGTTGGATCCCAAGTTCCTTATACCATTTATACTATAACTTGCAAGCTAGCGATGGCGGATGACGCTTTTGAACTGTATAAAAAACATGACGTTGGCGAAATTTCAATTGGAATTTATGTAAAAGTGTAGTTAGTCTTGTCAAAATTATACAAGACCTTGCTTTTTCAGTTCATTGTACAATTTTTGTGTCATCACATTACCATCTTCATCCTCAACTTCTATATCCATCTCAATTTGTTGTCCTGGAATAGCTCTATTTCGATTATTACGATCAGCCGTCACTTGTTTCCACAAGGCTTGAGCCTCTTGAATTGATGTTATGCCTTTAAAAGTCGGGGAGGGATCAATCCCAAGGCATCGTAGGTGGTAGATATGCGTTGGCTCCACAAAATGCTTTTCAAATACCCGTCTTCCTTTGTAAATCTGATTAGCGCAAATTTCGCACGGGTAGGTAACGTCCAGACCTTGCAATTTGTATAACCAAAACGGCATAGGCAAACCATCTGGACCTAAGGGTAAGTCAAAAGTTCCTTCCAATATACTCTTGTGCATTTCACCACTCGCGTCAGTCTGACTATCTTTGGTGTCATCATCTTCCTTTTCTTCTGGGCCATAGTCTGCGGCTTCGTATTCCCTTGCTAATCTTGCCATTTCGTCCATCCTTTCTTCAGTGGTGAATGCAAGTTTTCGTTCAATGAATTCTCTTGTCTGCTTAAATTCTTTTTCGAGAAGCTTCAGATACCTATGCAGTTTGTATTCAGAGAGGAGTCCAGCGTATCTCTTGCTTACATTCTTCAAATGATGCTTCCCCACCAAATGGCCTTCGAACACGTTTACTGTCTTGAACCACTTAGCACATACTGGGCAATAATCTCCTTTACCTACTTGTTTGATGGGAGTAGCCGAATATTTCTCAAAATCACTCCTTATCTTTCTCTCCAAGAGCTTACTGTTGATGAGATTGTAGGATTTGTTGAAAAAGGTCTCTAAGTAGTTACTGACCTTTTCCAAAAAAACCAAATATCTATCATTCTTCCTATCCATTGGTGGATCTAGCAAATATTTTTTATCATCAAGAAATGTTTCTAATATATTGAAAAATTGCAATAATGTACATTCTGTGCTTTTCACTACATCAAACCATCCTGTATGGAATGTTTCCAATTCCATGCATTCCCCAAACTGTTCTGCTCTTTTGAATATATGGTTATCCAGTAGACCCCTAGCTTTCTGAGAAAGGATCGTGGAAGAGTTCATGTCTTTATCGGAAGCAGAAAACATAGCATATTGCAAATCTTTTTCAACGATATCGAGTGGTAAAGAGCTTTCATCATCTATGTGCTTCTTATTTATTTCATCTAAAAGTCGATTGAAGGTTATGAAATTAGCATCCTCGTCCTTGAGCTCATCGGTATTAACGGGCCCTTTGAGCGCACTCAGCTTCTTTAACTTTTGCAAAGACTCTTGAAGAAAAAGATCGATCTCATGTTGCTGGAGGATTATCTGTTTCCTATTTCTTCTCAGTTTTTTACGTTTGTAGATCCTGTTCACCGCAGAAGCAGATAGTACTGATTGGTCCAAGGACTCATTTGAGATTTCAGCATGCTTTTTCAAATAATCGTAATATAACTCTGGATTTCTCCCCAGCCTCGATGCAATAGCACTTTCTATCACTTCCAGATCTTCCAGAAGTGACCTCCTGATCTCCAAATCAGCCATTCTGTCGGTGTTTGTATAGTATTTATGGCTTTATGATGTTGCAAGGTAAACTTAAAGCTTCATAAATAAATTTACCTCGGAAAATCAACTTGGCTCGCTCCTGAAATTTAACGTTACGCATACAATATCTTTCAATGGAAGAGATCTATTTGAATATTTAGTACATATTTTATTCATTTTACACTATAAATAATCAGAACTTTCTCTTTTTGTTTGAACGACCATTCTTTGCCTGCTTCTTTTCCTTCATCTGTCTTTGCTTCCTGATCTGTGCAGTGGACTGAAGTTCATTTTTCACGACACCACGACCGTTGTAACCTTTAACTCTGACCCCATTTTCCATAGCTTGTTTGACTTTTTTCTTCTGCTTCTCAAAATCATCTCTGTGTCTATCAGGTAGTTTTGGTGCTTTTAATTGTTTGTGCTTGAATTTTCCATGAATCGTACGTTGGTTATCTGTTGGCATGTTTCGAGTTGGATCATTGAGCAAATTGGATGCTACAACGGCCTCTCTGGAACCGACTTTTAATGGCTGTATATTCCTTGCCTTTGACCATTCCGCATATTTACCAGATCTGAAACTAGCGGGTATCTTTTGCCCGCTTTCACCAATGATATACTTCTTATTGTCTAAACCTTGGGTGTTGACATACTTCTTCCTTTTCTTGTCCCATTTTACTGTCGCAGTTTGCTTATGTACTTGAACCTTATCGTCACCATTAAGGTCATAAGCAGCTTGTGCAGCATCCGTGGTGAAACCACTTGCGAGTTGCAATTGGTCCTCTTGATTTCCACCAACAGGAGCATAATGGCTTAAGAAGAAGTTTGGATCTTTGAAGGTCTTCGATTTTTTTCTTTTCCCGGCATTTTCTTGCTCCTCCAAAACTTGATCCGCATCTTCAAATTGTTTTACAGCTTCTTCGGGCACAAAGTAATCTGCTTGATCATCATCTTTGAATAGTTGACCCTCAATAGAATGTGTGAGACCTGCCATTTTTTCCTTTTCAAGCAATTCCCGGCGCTTACGTGCTTTTCTTTGAATTGGAGCTACTTGAGTTCTTCTTTTCTTCATCAGCATCGAAGTCTCATCATCTGCGTTCCTCGAAAACTCAAAAACAGTTTCCTTATTTCTTCTATCTTGCAATTTAGCCAAGAAATCAATTTTATCCTTTTCCAGATTCTTTCCAAACATGATATTTTGCTCATCCCATCCAGAAGCTATCATCTGTTTACTTCTCTTCAAAGATTCAGGTGATGCAGCTGTCCGAGTCCTGAAATACAATTTTTCAGCTTTAATGGACACACCTCTCAATGTTTCCAGCTCAAAATCTGTCATGAGGACTTTGTACAAGTCACCCATACCTTCCACATCCAATCTGGGACATGAACCAAGGACTACTCTGTTAGTATAAGAGATTTTTGGAGGATGAAATAGATATTCATCGTTGCCGTCCTCGACCCATTTTCTCTTCATTAACGCTGCTGTAGTCTCATACATCGATGTTGTAAGAACCTTCTTTCCCAAAAATAATTCCAGATCCAACAAATATGGCAACTCAGATTCTGACACAATGGAATATGCCCAACCTCTATTACCTGCTCTTGCTGTTCTACCAACACGATGAATAAAAATTTTCGATGAAGAAGGTAAGGAATAATTAATGACGTTTGCTAACATTGGAATGTCAACACCTCTGGCAGCGACATCCGTAACCACAAGGATAGAGGTCAAACCAGCCCTAAAGTTGTAAAGTTGGCGTTTACGTGCATGCTGATCCAGAGTACCATATATATACGATACCAGATAGCCACAGTTCTTTAGAAGATTAGCAATGTACTCAACATGGTGTCGTGTAGGAACAAACAATATGGTCGACTTTTCAGAGGGAAGTTCGTTCGCCGAAGGTAATTTCAACTTCTTAAACTTTTCCTTTTTGTGTTTCTTTCTCTTTCCACTGCCCTCTCCATCATAATCGGAATCGCTATCATCATCATTCTTTGCCTCATCTCTAAGTTGCTTCAATTGCTCTTCTGTGGCTAATGGGACCTTGATAACCTCTTGAAGTAAGCATAACAAATTGGCCTCTCTTTCACCCTGCTTAATAGATAGAAACAACATTTCCAAATTCTCGGAAATTTTACTCTCAGCGTCTAGCCGAACTAAAACCGGATTAGTCAAACCTGCCTTCGCAAAATCAACTAAAGAGCTAGGTAGCGTAGCAGAAAATAAAAGGGTCTGACGATTTGGAGGCAACGCAGCTAGTAATTCATTTAGTTGCTCTTCGAACCCCATTTCAAAAAGTCTATCACTCTCGTCAAATACTGCATATTCTACGCTCTTAAGATCGAGGTTCATTTCAACTTTTAAATGTAAAAATCTGCCAGGAGTTGCTACAACAACATCTGGATTAGACATCATCATGGCAAATTGATCCTCCAATGAATCACCACCAGTCAATAGAATACTACGAAGATGAGTCCCCTTAGAAAACTCTTTGAAAACCTTATGAGTTTGCATCGCCAGCTCTCTTGATGGAGATAGAATCACAGCACGAACCCCAATTTTACTAGAATGACATTTTAGCTTTTCGATCATAGGTAAAATGAATGCCGCTGTTTTACCAGAGCCTGTACGTGCCATACCAACAATGTCTCTATTTTGCAAAATTAAAGGAATGGTCTTACGTTGAATGGGAGTAGGTTGATGAAAACCTTTTCTATTGATATTGTTTATAATCAACTTGGAAAATCCAAAACTTGGAAAGCTTCCTTTCTTATGCTTCTTATTAGCCATGGAGGTTGTTGAAAAGTATTCATTAACATCGTCTTCATCGTCATTATCCTTGCGAGTAACATCATTTTCGTCATCAGACATTTCCAAAGTCGGGAAGGACTTATCTTGCTTCAACAGACTTTTTTTCTTTGGTACCTGTGCTTTCTCTTCCTCTTCTTCGCTGTAATAAATGATGTCTTGCTCTTCACCATCTAAAGCATCTTCATTGTCACCTTCCTCTTCACTTTCACTGGAATTCAACGCGATGTCATCAGCGATGTCAAAAGCAGCTCCATCCTCCTCATCACTACTAGAAGTACTTCTATTGTCATCTATCTTTCTTTTCAACGAACTACTCATATTTTTCTGAGCTTGGTGGGTATTGTGAAGCTAAAGATTTTATCAATGGTAGTTGGCTTCTATATTTCTTTCACTTTCAGCTCATCGCGATGGCTAAAATTTTCGTGAGAAAAAGAAAAGCGAAATTGCATAGAGCCAACTACAAGATATCAGACCTCCCCCACACAAAAAGCAAGTGATGCTATCAAGGTATGCTAAGCTGATAGGAAAGCGAAATGTTATTGGATACAAGCCGCAGGTTTGGCCCAGTAAATATGACAATATTATCATAGCTATGTCATCTGGGGTTGACTCATCAGTTGCTGCAGCTTTGTTCGCAGATCAATATCCAAATGCTCGTGGAATCTATATGCAGAACTGGTCTGAATCACAATCGTTAACAGATCTGCAGAAGGAACCTTGCTATGAAAAAGATTGGAAAGATGCGTGTAAAGTAGCGAAGTACCTGAATATACCTATTGATAGAGTAAATTTCGAGCAGGATTATTGGATAGATGTTTTTGAACCCATGTTGGAGGGTTATCGTCAGGGGTTGACTCCGAATCCAGACATTGGGTGCAATACCTTTGTGAAATTCGGTAAGCTACGACAAACTCTGGACGAAAGGTATGGTAAAGAAAACTACTGGCTTGTCACGGGTCATTATGCTAGAATACTGCAAAACGAGCGAGAAAGGAATGCACATTTGTTGAAAGCTTTCTATTCAGAAAAAGATCAAAGTTATTACCTTTCCCAGATTAACGCAGATATATTAGGACAGCTTTTATTCCCTGTGGGTCATTTAACGAAGCCAGAAGTGAGAACATTCGCGGAGTCAGCTGGCTTGCCTTCTGCATCTAAACCTGATTCGCAAGGAATATGTTTCGTTAATAACTCACAGCATGGTACATTTAAGAATTTTCTTGAACATTATTTGTCTGATTCTATAGGTGACATTGTCACCATAGATCAGGATACTGGCGCAAAGCGCAGATGGGGTGAGCATAAAGGGATGTGGTCTTATACGCTTGGTCAAAAAATTGGATTCTCTATGCCTCAAGGTGATCCGAACTATAGTGGAACATGGTATGTGAGTGAAAAATTGAAAGAAACAAATGAACTTGTTATTGTACGTGGTAGAGATAATCCTGCACTTTTCAAAGATACATTGCGAGTTATTAACTTTAAGAGTTTAGGTCACAATATGGAAAAAATCAGATCTTTGATAGATATAGGGTTGTCCAATGGCAGTCTAACCATGCAGTACAGATCGCTGCAAAAGGCGGTATCAGTCGCATCCTATGAATTCACCAATGCCAACGACGTCAAGTTAAAGTTAAGTGCTAAGCAAAGGGCTATGGCTCCCGGACAATATTGCTGCCTCTATATTGGAGATAGACTACTGGGCAGTGGTGTCATAGCTCATACCGAATGATTAGCTCTGTTCTCACCCAGTCAGCGGTTATACGTTCAGTTCATTCATATATTTCGCTATAATACCACGTGATTACTCTATTTATAAAGGTAAGAAATGTGAATGCAATAACTGAACTGGAAGAGAACTCTGAAGTGACTCAAGCTCTGCTAGTTTTTCATAGATTTGTATATTGTTTCCTGTACATAAAAAACAATTGTAAATATCATTTCTATCATTCAACTCTTGGTGATCGCTTCGGTAAAACAACTCATCTTTTTGAAAAGTTCACCACACAAGAGTAAGAAATACGGTAAACGATAAAATAAGATATATAAAAATGGCCTTTGAGAGGGAATTACTAGTCGCGACTCAAGCAGTTCGTAAGGCATCTCTTCTTACCAAAAGAATTCAATCACAAGTAATTGCTCATAGAGATTCTACAACTATAACCAAGAGCGATAATTCTCCAGTTACTGTCGGTGATTATGCAGCCCAGACAATTATTATCAATGCTATCAAGGCAAATTTTCCCCATGACAAAGTTGTGGGCGAAGAGTCTTCAGAAGGTTTAGAAGATTCATTTGTATCTGAGATTTTACGAGAAATTCATGAGAACGATCAAGTATTCGAGGAAAAATTTGCATCCACGGCTAGCGCAAACTTGCTGGTGAGCAAAGAATATCCTTTAAAAACCATTGAAGACGTCAAAACAATCATTGATTTTGGAAATTACGAGGGTGGTAACAAGGGCAGAGTTTGGTGTCTGGATCCAATAGATGGAACTAAAGGTTTTCTGAGAGGTGAACAATTTGCTGTTTGCTTAGCTCTTATCATTGACGGGGTAACACAGGTAGGTATCATTGGATGCCCTAATCTATGCTTGAATGCATATGGCGGTAATGACTTGGAAGGTCACGAACCGTTTGGTTATTTGTTCCGTGCAGTTAGAGACTGCGGTGCCTTTTACTCTTCCGCAGCCACTACTAGAGATGAAAATAATTCTCATTGGCACAAGATTCATGCAAGGAACCTGAAGTCTACTGAAGATATGATTTCGCTAGAAGGTGTCGAAAAGTCTCATTCTTCCCATGATGAACAAGCCAGAATTAAAGAAAAACTTCACATTTCCAAATCCTTACACATGGACTCTCAAGTCAAATATTGTGTGTTGGCACTAGGGCTTGGTGATGTATACTTACGTCTTCCAATCAGACTTGCTTACCAGGAAAAGATCTGGGACCATGCTGCTGGTAATGTGATTGTCCAGGAAGCAGGCGGCATTCACACCGATGCAATCCAAAATGTTCCCTTAAATTTTGGACACGGTAGAACTTTGACTACCAAAGGTGTCATTGCATCATGTGGCCCAGCAAAGCTGCATGATTTAATAGTAGCAACGTCTAACAATGTCATTAACTCTAGAAATTGATAAATAATTAGATACGGCTCTATAGAATATTGACGTTTCGCCTTTTTTTCACGTGGCTCTGCAATGCACATGTGGCGGTGCATTTTTTTCGTGAAAATTTTTGTTCTTCTGCTCCTTGCTGCATACACAGTATAGTGGGTCAAAATTAACGTAACAGGGACGCTTTCCTGCGAAAGCAGTGGCAACCTATCGAAAAAAAGCAGAAATTTTTGAGTTTACTCTCATAGGAGTAGCTATTGTCCAAATTTTCACTTTTTGAGTATCATATAAACAATTTAGACTAAATCTTTAATCAAAAAATTTGAGAAAAGAGTGATAGTTCCAGTCTTTCTGGGATATATTTGCACATTACTCCAAAACTTCTAATTTACCGTCTAGCAGACTTTGAATTTGGTTCAGAGACAACTAAGACTATATTCAGTTTCAAATAACGGAATAGAGAAGTGATTTTAATGTGACATAAAGAAAAACCGTAGAGAAGGAAGGTACATTACAAAGGGCAAAACGATATGATGCTGAAAGCCAATTCTAGTGGTGGTCCTTTAATACCAAACTGTAGTAATAAACTATCAGTTCCACGGCAGCTGCTGCACCACAATACAACAACTGTAAACCAAATACTTGGATTGCCGGGGATGTTTTCAACGTTTACTGCAAGAAATCTGAGAAATTTACGAATTTTAGCGCTTACAGCGTCTTCAGCCTCAATAGTTGCGGCTACAATTTCGATATTTTTCCTGGTGAACATAGACAGGAGAAGGAGACTGTTCAGACATGATTTAATTTTCTTCCTAATAATTTGTGATCTCATAAAGGCTTTGGTCTTGATGATATATCCATTGGTCATATTGGTGCGAAATGACGTTTATGCTACCCCTTTTTTTTTTAACACTTTGGGATGGTTCACTGCATATAGTGTTGAAGGCGCAGATCTGGCCATTTTCATCTTTTCGATACATTTTGCATTGTTAATTTTCAAGCCATCCTGGAGATGGCGTAATAAAAGATCAGGTAATATGGAGGGTGGTTTATATCGTTTTCGCGCCTTTATATGGCCAATAACTGCTTTAGTACCACTTTTATTGGCAACTCTAGCATTTGTTAACTACAAAGAGATCAATGAGCAAATGTTGGTAAAAGAAACAACTGTAGTATTGGACAATGACAACTATCATTTCAAGTCTTACGCTAGGTTAGGAGGCTATAAACCATACAGTGCCTGGTGTTATTTACCACCGTATCCGCTGTGGTATAAACTAGTTTTGAGTTGGGGACCAAGATATTTTTTGATCATTTTCATCTTTACACTTTACATCTCCATCTACATCTTCGTAAGAAGAGAGAGTAAGCGTATAAAGAGTCAACTAGTTGATTTCAAGCATAATAATGTAGGTAAGAATGATAAAGTCCCAACTACAAAGTTGGGTGCTTTTATGTGGGGACTTAAGCGTTATGTGGGAAAACCAATAATGCACTTCATGGAAAATATAAAAAATTTTTTCTCTCTTTCTTTGGAAGACTCTTCTGATTCATCAAGAGGAACTTCAAGCGGGGCTCGAAGTTCAACGCACTCCTTTTTCGCAGGCAATCAGTGCATACTTTCTCACAATCGTACTCACATCGCACGTGACATAGAGAGTCAGACTACGGATTCACAATCTCTGAACTTTGTTCCTGGTTTATTGATTGACGATGGGAATCACCGACTTGATAATACAGAAACACATGGAAGTGAAGCGGGCAAAAAGAACCGTCTTCTTAAATCTCATGCTATAAAGAAACCTGAAGTGCTTCATCAAGGTAGCAACTCCAACAACTATACATACCAAACAGAAACCGATCACTTCAGTAGACAACCGTTACCTTATCTCACCGAAAACAATGCGTCAATTGTCTTGAATTCGTCTGAATCCAGTCATGACCCTATAAATAAAATGGGGAAAGGTTCTGAAGGTCCGAAATCAGCAGGTGCACCCCCTCAAAACTTTCTCTCCCCCATTCAATCACTTTATCCTCCACATACTGTGAGTAACAATGATGATAGCACGAGTAATGCTTCATCACGTCAAAACGATAGTGAAAGTTTTCGTCAAGATCCAGGTAGTGTGCTAAATGACGTTAAAGCCAGTTTTCAGATGCAGACTTATACGGAAATGAAAAAGCGTAGACACCAGATTCAAAAAAATTTAAGATCCATTTTCATTTATCCTTTTTCATATATTGCCATATGGATATTCCCATTAATCGTTGACATCACCCAATATAATTATGAAATCATACATGGTCCCATTGTGTGGTTAATTTACATTGCTACCATCGCTCAACCGCTAAATGGTTTTGTAGATACTTTGGTATTTCTTTATAGAGAAAAGCCTTGGAGATACTCGTGGCGCGACATTCATACAAGAGAGTTAATGGAGACGTATATGTTGAAAGGTGAAATTGGTGAAAGAGGGATTTATGAATTATATCATAGCGATTTGGGTAAAAAAGGATGGTATTTTCGGGGCAGATATAAGGGAAAAGATTGTTGGAAGCATAAACCTCAAATGTGGAAGCGTGCAGCGTGGTACGTCTACAAATATGTGATAGGAGTAATTAATAATGATTATAATTACTCTGACAATTGTGACGACGTTGCCTATTGGAATAATTATTATTTGGGGAATAAAAATACGCCCAATTCAAATACTAGCAAAGGTGCTACTGATCAGAAGGAGAGACAATTCTCATTTCCTTCGGATTCAACCACTACAAGCGATCCATTCCAAAACGGTACACAACCTTCAATCCTTGATGACTCCGCCTATGTTAGAATTTCTGGTTTTTGGCGATTCATCCATTTACTCCCTATGTTGAAAGGCATCGATTTAGATGAAATTGACCGTCGGCTACGTTTGGAATCTAAAAAAGAGGATTTCATTTTGCCTGGCTTACAACTGGCGTTAAATACTAGTAATGGTCAAGCTCAAGGAGAACCGTCCGATCGTCTTTTCAAAAAAAATTATTCCCTTTCAAATAGAAGGAATGATGAGGCTCAGAAATCAGATACCAAATCTACGGGCAACGCAGCCCCTGGCAGCTCGGCTACAAATAACATAACCCTCAACATCAATACTGATTTCAGTGATGTAACAAGAAACTTCACATCAGGAGCTGCCCGAAATAATACATACAACAGCAGCGACGAGGTAGAAGACAGTATGGGAATGCTGGCATTTTTAAAAGGTTCTACTACATGAAAAACTCCTGATTGAAAGTAAAATAATGTGTAATTGTATTAATATTTATCTGTATTTATCAAGGCAGAATACATATCATGATATATGCATCATCTTTATTTGTAGTCATTTCGTTTTTAATTACGAGACGCCCCAACGGTACCGCTTATAATAAATACAAAGGGGTGTTCCATCTGATACCACGTTGAAGAAAAAAGATATAGGCTATTTCAATAAAAGGATGCCTGCGAACTGGCGAGTTTCTGTGACTACATTAAACTGTGCTAAAAGCTTTCCATTTGATGACGAGGATGCAATCTCAAAAATAATAAAGCAGTTACTGCCTGAAAGGATGTCGCACGACATATACGTTGTCGGATTTCAGGAGTTGGTCTCTATATGGGAGGCATCGTTCCCCAATATTGTTGAGTCCGTAATGAAATCTATTGGGTACCTTATATTAAAATATATCAACACCCAGGCACGGGAAAGAAGGTACTGCCTTGCGGGTTCCACAAGCACCGGTGCTGTTGGTGTTCTCGTATATATCGATCAAAATTTTGTCAAAGAGAAGATAACATACAGCAATTATAAATGCGGATTATTCAATTCAAGTCTCAAAGGTGCAGCCGCAGTTTGTTGCAGTCTCCGGAGGAATGATGAAGAGCAGGAAACATTTACGTTCATCTGCAGCCATTTGAATGCAAATGAAGGTATTCAAAATGCAGAGCTAAGAGTGGATAATTACAAATCGATCATGAGTGCTTGCGCAGCAGATTTACGTCTAACCCCTTTCAAGGAAACACACGTCTTTTTTTTTGGTGATTTGAATTTTCGAGCTGATGGGTGGCACGATACGCAAGCTGATTATTTCAGACAAGATGTGATAAGAGAAATTTTGGAAGATAATGAGGAGTTAAATAAGCTGCGCGAACAATATGTAGCGTTCCAAGGCTTTGATGAGCCACTCATCACGTTTCCGCCGACCTATAAGTACATAACATCAAAACAAAACGAGCTTAATCCGAATAGAAAACCCTCCTGGTGTGATAGGATCTTATTCAAAAAGTATCTGAAGGGTACATTTAATACCCATTCATACAAATCTATTCACAGAACCCCCGAATTACAGTTCACGGACCATCAGGCGGTCGTTTTGGATATTGAGGTACCAGCCATTCCCTCCGGGCCTTCCCTCACCATACCGACGGTGGTCTTATCGAGTCAACAAAAGCTAGTTGGAGATATAGCTGATATGCTTATTGGCTATATGGGTTACTTAATCTCGAAAAGAGTGCATTACTGGGTGCTGGTAGGTGTGTCACTCCTTTTGCTGTACAAAATACTTTGATCTGTGTATGGTGTCATATCTTTAGAATTGTCCTCACACAGAGAATAATGTATTAAATACGATTTATATTAAAGTGATGTTGATTTTAACAGTAGTACATATAATATCACTAGCTGAACTATGTCTTACCTATAAAAAAATGAAAAATGAAAGATGAAAAAGTAATATTCCCGGTTGAAAAAAATGGCACGAGATATAAAAACCTTCGCAACAAGTAAGCATTCTATAAACATTTATGTTCCTTAGGTTGCTCCAGCCACATCAATTATCTAAAGGAATTATGACTGGTCCTGCTAGAATTAAGAAGTTAGCATCTGATGCTACGTGCACTTCAGAAATAGAAAGCAAATCATCAAATGAATTCAATGATCTTTTACGGAAAGAAATTGAAACCGCTAAATACGACCAGCGCAATAAATTAAAGAGAATTAAGACTAGAAAAACAATGACTGAAGGGCAGCTTCGTGATGGAGCCGGCTTTAGACTTAGATCGGCTGATGTAAATGACAAAAAGAACAAGCAAGTCGATCCCGATTATGTGGTGACGATCGAGGGTCCACTTCGAAAAGTTGCTCCCTACTATTTCACGTATAAGACATTCTGTAAACTAAGATGGAGAGATAGAAATTTATTAGATGTATTCGTTACTGAATTTAGGGATCGCGAAAAAAGCTACTATAAGAAGACAATCGCCAATGGTTCAGTATTTTTAAATGATGAAGCAGCCAATTTGGAGAGTATCATACGAAACGGGGACCTAATAACACACAAGTTGCACCGTCACGAACCACCTGTGACTTCCAGACCAATTGGAATAGTTTTTGAAGATGATGATCTTATTGTAATCGATAAACCAAGTGGTATACCGGTGCATCCAACAGGTCGATATAGATTTAATACGATTACCAAAATACTTGAAAAACAATTCGGACAAACTGTCCATCCTTGCAACAGGTTGGATAGGCTGACTAGCGGACTTATGTTTATGGCGAAAACACCCAAGGGTGCTGATGAAATGGCCGATCAACTCAAAGCTAGAGAGGTTTCCAAAGAATACGTAGCGAGAGTCATTGGAGAATTTCCGCTGGGAGATATATGCATCGAAAAGCCTGTGAGATCAATTGAGCCAAGGCTGGGTCTGAACGCTGTCTGTAATATGGAAGATGATGGTGCAAAACACGCTAAGACTATATTTAGTAGAGTTAGTTTCGATGGACAAACTAGTATTGTTAAATGCAAACCGTTGACAGGAAGGACACATCAAATCCGTGTTCACTTACAGTTTCTGGGTTATCCAATTGCAAATGATCCTATCTATTCAAACGTTGAGGTGTGGGGCGCGGCTTTGGGTAAAGATGGCGATGCTGACCTCGAACAAGTAATGAAAAAACTCCATGAAATTGGTAGAACTAAGTCAGCAGAAAGTTGGTATATGCCTAACTCGGATGGGGAAACACTACTTGGTAAAAAGTGCCCTGAATGTGAAACCGATCTTTATACCAATCCTGGTCCAAATGATTTGGATTTATGGCTGCATGCATATCGCTACGAGTCCACTGAGAAAGATCCCCTTACTGGTAGAAAAAAATGGAGTTATCGTACTGAATTTCCTGATTGGGCACTCGAGCCACAAAAGAAGTATATGGAATTAGCAATTGAGGAAGCTTCTAAATGTTCACCGACAACAACAGCTTTTAGCGTAGGCGCAGTACTCGTAAATGGTACAGAAATTTTATCGACAGGCTACTCCAGGGAGCTTTCAGGAAATACCCATGCAGAGCAATGTGCTCTGGAAAAATATTTTGAGAAAAGCGGCAAGAGGGAATTACCAGAAGGTACCTTACTTTACACCACTATGGAACCTTGCTCCTATAGACTAAGCGGTAATGAGCCATGTGTACAAAGAATAATATCCATGCAAGGTAAAATAAAAACTGTATTTGTAGGGGTTCTCGAACCAGATACCTTTGTTAAAAACAACACAAGCTTTACTTTATTGCGAGAACATGAAATTGATTACGTGCAAATTAAGGGCTACGAAAATGAGTGCACAACGATTGCCTTTAAGGGACATGAGAAATGATGATATCACAGGTCTCTCATGCGATAAGAATCATTGTTCTATTTAGAATTCGCCAAGCCGCCAATCAAAAGTGCCTTGTAATTATTATTTTTTAGCTTGTACTTTCCAGTTCATGTATATGCGTTATTAAGGCATGTGATTGTATGGACCGCTCTTCCTAGTTCGAACAGTGTCAAAATCTTTCATTTAGAACAAATGAGATTCTAAGAATCAAGTGTATAAAGTTGAATGATAAATTATCGAAAAGGCTGTCTCATCGTTCCTTCTGGTTTGATAATGGCAGTAGTGGAAGACACCTCTCAAGGATGAGATAACTTAAAAGAGTAAAGGATACTTCATTTGAGGCCCTTATAGCTCTTGAGCAGCATTATATACATCAGATACTCGATGATAATACATAGTGCCAATACCACAATAATGCGTGCATACATTGGTTATCTCTTTCGACGATCTTGAAAAAAAATTTGGCCTCAAGCACCGCATCCGCCGTAAATGGCACTCAAGCGAATCGCATTTATACATAAATCGTTCTAACTCTTTGCTTTTCAATTACCCTCAATTGGGTTGAAATTATAGTACTCAATTGGGTCTCTAGGTGATTGAATAATGTCGAAGAAAAGAGGGGCCAAACCTAAAAGTCTGCCTGTTTTTGGTAAGCCAAAGGAACATGCGCAGTTCCTTGAGGCTCTCAAACTGTATGAATCCAAGGGATATAAAAAGTCAATAAAAATTTTGGACGGAATCCTGAAAAAAGATTCAGGCTACGTTGACGCATTAGCTCTGAAAGGGTTAGATTTAGCCTCCTTGGGTGAAAAGGCGGATGGCAATGGCTATGTGAAGAATGCTTTGAGCAGGATACAAGGGACGGCAGCATCACCTATTTGCTGCCACGTTTTAGGCATCTATATGAGAACTATCAAAGAATACGCAGAATCTGTGAAATGGTTTCAGGCGTCATTGAACAACGGATCAACCAATCAACAAATTTATAGAGATCTCGCCACCCTACAGTCCCAAATTGGCGATTTTAAAGGAGCATTAATATCAAGAAAAAAATACTGGGAATCCTTTTTGGGGTATCGTTCTAATTGGACAGCGTTGGCTTTAGCGCAGGACATCAATGGTGAACATCAGCAAGCCGTGAACACTTTGTCTCAATTTGAGAAGCTCGTTGAAGGAAAACTTGGAGAACCCGAGATGTATGAGCAAAACGAATGTCTGATTTATAAGAACGATATTATGTACAGAGCAGCTGGGGATAACAAGGAAAAATTGCAAAATGTTTTGAAGCACTTGAACGATATTGAACCTAATGTTTATGATAAGTATGCGTTATTAGAAAAGAAGGCATCCATCTACATGAAAATGGGAGAGTTGAAAGAAGCTTGCAAAGTTTATAGAACGCTTATCCAAAGAAACCCTGACGACTTCAAATACTACAAACTTCTGGAAGTCGCACTTGGTGTTCAAGGTGATATGGGATTGAGAAAAACTTTGTATGAAAATTTACAAAAATTTTATCCAAGAAGTGAACCGCCAAAGTACGTTCCACTGACCTTTGTCGAAGAGGAAGATGAACTGAAGAGTAAGCTAAAGGAGTATGTGATTCCACAGTTAAAACGTGGTGTTCCGGCCACGTTCTGTAATGTCAAACCTTTGTATCGCAGGAGACGTTCTGTAATTCCACCTTTATTAGAAGAAATTGTCTGTGAATACTTTTCTAGTTTGGACCCTACCGGCGAACCATTACCATATATTTGGACGTGTTATTACCTCGCACAACATTATTTGTTCATGAAGGACTTTCAAAAAGCAACAGAGTATATTGACAAAGCCATCAAACATACCCCAACCCTGGTGGAATTGTACATATTCAAGAGCCGTATCCTGAAACATTTAGGATTGTTGGAAGAAGCCGCTGAAAATTTAGAAAGAGGCAGAAAGTTAGATTTACAAGATAGATTCATCAACACCAAAACTGTGAAATATTTCCTAAGGGCTAATAACATTGACAAAGCCGCCGAAATTGCTTCTTTATTTACAAAAAATGACGACACAGTAAATGGTGTCAAAGATTTGCATTTAGTAGAGGCCTCATGGTTTGTTGTGGAGCAGGCTGAAGCTTATCATAGGCTATTTTTAAATTCTCAAACAAAATTAAAAGATTTTGTATCCAAACTTGATGAAGATCAAGGTGAAAATTCTCCTGAAGATTCCGAAAATGGGAACGACACCCAAATGCGTACTTTGAAGACTTTAGAATGGGAAGTTAAGAAATATAAAGGATTGTCTTTAAAAAGATATTTTGCAATTAGTAAATTTTACAAGCAATTCGAAGATGATCAATTGGACTTTCATTCTTACTGTATGAGAAAAGGTACACCAAGAGCTTACTTGGAAATGCTTAAATGGGGTAAAACCATATACACGAAGCCTATGTATATTCGTTCCATGGAAGGTGCCTTCAAAATCTACTCAGAAATTTACGATGAATCTCTGGAGACGGATGAAGAGAGTAAATTGGAGAACAAGATATGCAAATTTATCAAAAATCATTCGAAGAAAGCTAAGAAAGAAACTGCCGCATTAAATAAACGCAAGGAGGAAGAGAAAAAGTATGTTCTCGCTTATCCCGAAGCGGATGATAAAGACGTCTATGGCCTTGAATTGATCGGTATAAAAGCTCCCTTGAATGATTTCTGGGAGAAATTTTATAAGGATTACTCGAGACAAATTGTTGAAAATGAGAAGAACTATCCGCTTGAATTCGAGTACCAATACAGAAATGGTAAGTTAGCTTTGTGTCTCGGTGCATTATCCAAATTTGCTAAATATAATGAACAAAATTCGGGTTTGCTGGGAGCGATGGCTATTGTTTTACTGTTTGCTACAAGAGAAGACACGGACTTTGAACAGGTAGCAAAGAAAGTTGCCTTAAAAGGTTGCGAAACAATAGTTACTGACCTCCCTATTGCCGAAAGAGATAATGAGCAATTTGATTGGATGCAATATTTCAAAGAGAATTTTGATGCACATGATTTGAACGCCCTTTTGTTTTTACATCATCACAGCGTTCTTGACAAGTCAAGAACTAAGGAATTGATCCTACAGGAACTTTCAAACTGTGAACCCCAACTCCAAAATAAGATACTACAGTATGAATTGTGATAGTCAAAAATATATAGTTTCATAATACACATCTATGTCACATATCTTTGAATCTCACTACTCTCCTTTTCGTTATCCGATCCTGCTCTTTCAGAGAAGGCCTCGCGATATCTCGGCCGAAGGGAAAGAGTGCCTTAAACAAAGTTTTGTGAACAAGTAACGAACCAAATTAAGTGAAGAAAACTGAAGAATAGCCAAGCAACTCGTCAAATCAAGGCATATCATAGTATTTACTCACTTAGGCTATCGTATATCAATATTGTTAAAGCATGACATCGATACCGGAATCAGTGGCATCATCGGTCACTTCAACTGCAAGTAACCAGTTTGGTAAAGTCGATCGTAAACGTCGTGACAACATAAATGACAGAATTCAGCAACTGCTTACCATGATTCCAGCTGAATTTTTTCAGAATTATTATAAGAATCACGACGGTATTGATTCAGAAGCTAATATGGTTGATACCCCGGGGAGTGTGAGTACTCCAAAGCTAAGTTCAGCAGCAGCAGCAGCAAAAGCGAAAAGCACAGGAACAAGGGATGGTAAACCAAATAAAGGCCAAATATTGACACAAGCCGTCGAATACATCACGTACTTGCAAAACCAAGTCGACGTTAGAAACAGAGAAGAAGTGGAACTAATTTTGAAAGTGCAAGAATTAAGCAGTTTAACTGGAACAATTGTGAACTCCATAAACTTAGAAAACACAAGCGCGGAGGTAGCACTTTCCAAGATTGGGGTTGGCCCATTAGCAGGGGATGTTCTGGGAGAACGCGACCAAGGTGAAGAATCACAAGCGTTACAGCAACAACAACAACCTCAACCTCATGTTAGCAGTTTTGAATACGGCGGATACTCCGAATATGGGGAAGACAATTGATTGACGATGCTTGCCCTCGCCAGGAAATATGCTGCTGTGGATGCTTAATCTTGATATAACCGTATTATCCATCCACATCACCATACACGACCATCGCTTTAAACGATCAGAAATTTCAAGAAAAACTTCAAGATGTCAGTCAGTCAACTCTGTCAAGCGGGATACTCGAATGCAACAGAAACATACAAAAGGGGGCGTCGATACAGAGCAGGGATCTAATAACATGCTCGGTATACCTCAAGGTGTTGCGACCAATACTATGTCGAATAAAAGACATCTGGATTCTGATGATGAAAGAACTGTAGTTACCGCAACCGCACCCACGGGGATGTTTAGTGGAGACACGCCGCATCATCAACATCTAAAGGAGCCAAATGCTAATCCCGAAGATGATGCCTATGACGAATTGCAAGAGGACATTAAAAAACCTAAATTGGAAGGGGAAGCTTCTCTGAACGTTTTAGAGGTACCCAGTAAGGCGGATGAACTCCAAGATGTGGTTGACGAATATGACGGTGTTGTATTGGTGAATTCAAAAAGCAAAGCTGCAGATAATGATAAGGATGATGAGGATACAGCTGAAAATGGGAATAGCAGTGGAAATGATACTGACGTCTTGGCGCCAGTATCACCTAAAGGACCTATCAAGATTGGTAAAGACACAATAAGTAACAAGTACGTTTTCCCACTGATTTCCAACGATGATTCGATAAATGCTAGGATGTATTTAAAATATCATGGATTGAGAAAATTTTTGGATACTTACTTACCGGAAGAACTGAACTCCTTGTACATTTATTTTTTGATCAAGTTACTGGGATTTGAAATCAAGGATCGCGAAATGATGAATGCCATCTATAAATATGTGGCGCCAACATCCAGTTTACTATTGCTAGATGAAGCCAATCTATCCTTTGACAATTTTGATGATCCATTGGAGAAGAAGCATGCTGTACGTTTGATAAAAGACCTGCAGAAAGCCATTAATAAAGTCCTTTGCACTCGATTAAGATTATCAAACTTCTCCACTATAGATGCATTTGTTAAAAAACTAAAGACTGCCAAAAGAATTCTTGTCTTAACCGGTGCAGGTGTGTCTACTTCTTTGGGAATTCCAGATTTTAGATCTTCTGAAGGTTTTTATTCGAAAATTCGACATTTGGGTCTAGATGATCCGCAGGACGTTTTCAATTACGATATCTTTATGCAAGATCCTTCTGTATTTTACAACATTGCTCATATGGTCTTACCGCCGGATAACATTTATTCCCCATTACATAGCTTCATCAAAATGCTGCAAGATAAGGGAAAACTGTTGAGAAATTACACGCAAAATATTGATAATTTAGAATCTTATGCCGGTATTGAAGAAGAAAAACTTGTTCAATGCCACGGTTCATTCGCTACAGCATCGTGTATTACTTGTCATTGGAAACTACCGGGTGAAAAAATATTTCAAAATATAAGAAACCTTGAGTTGCCATTATGTCCGTATTGTTACCAAAAAAGAAAAGAATACTTCCCAAATGATAGTTTATCTGGAGATGATACTGACAACATTCACAGTCATATGATCAATACAGCAATGAAATCTTATGGTGTTTTAAAGCCAGATATTACATTTTTTGGGGAGGCATTACCTTCAAAATTCCATAAAACTATTCGTGAAGATATCTTGAAATGCGATTTACTAATTTGTATTGGTACAAGTTTAAAAGTAGCCCCTGTTTCAGATATCGTGAATATGTTACCTTCTCATGTACCACAAGTTTTGATCAATAGGGATCCGGTTAAACATGCAGAATTTGATCTGAACCTTCTGGGATTTTGTGATGATGTTGCTACAGTAGTAGCTCAAAAGTGTGGCTGGGACATACCGCACGATAAGTGGCACAAATTGAAAGAAATGGGATTCGATTGTATTGAAAAAGATAGAGGTGTGTATAATATTTCTCCATTATTGTCTTAATTGCATAAAGTAAATAAATAAAAAACATCAGATATATCAATAAATTTTTTCTTTTTTTAGATTTCATCATTCACCCATCCGTCGCTTTTATCTTAGCATTTAAGCTCATCGTGAGGAAAATAAGCTTATGACACTGCAAGAAATTTCTAAAGAAAGGAAGCTATCTACAAAATGGATTATCAAAATAGAGCTGGCTCTAAGAAGGGTACAGGTGGTATTGCATCAGATGCACAGGCAAATTTATCTAGGAGAAAGCAAGTGGAAGAGCTACTAAGGGATGGTGAGGAAGTTCCATATACATTTGATACTAATCAAGATGAAAAGGTGAGGAAGAACCCTTATATATACAAGAATCACTCTGGAAAGCTGGTTTGTAAACTTTGCAATACAATGCATATGTCGTGGTCCAGTGTTGAGCGTCATTTAAATGGTAAAAAGCATGGATTGAACGTTCTAAGACGTGGAGGTGCCAATGATAAAACCCTCAATAGTTCAGGAGATTTGCAGAAGGAGAACAGCGATAAAAAATTTCAACAAGAAGTTGAACTGAAAAAGGAAAAGTTGAAAAGCACTGGTATTGTACCGAAGTGTAAAATAGCCAGTGTTCGCGACAGAAAAACTGGCAATTTTGGCATTGCAATTCAGGTAGATTATAACACCACTAAAGAAAATACTGGAATGGATGAGAAATTGCAAACTCCTGATGAAAGTATGCTGTTTCCACCTTTTATACGAATTGTTTCTGGATTGGAACTGCCGAATACAGATAAGAAAGACAGTAAATTTCTTGTAATAGCCTTCGAACCCTTTGAAAACGTTGCCATTGAAATTCCTCCCGATAAGGAAATCATAATGAACAAAAGTGAGGCAACTCCTGAGGCAGTAGATGAATTTAACAGACAATGTGCATCCTGGGACGCAGACTGCCAAAAATTATATGTACAGTTTTTCTTTCAATAATTACACCATATATTGTTACAACCGCGTTCTAGCACGGATGAAATTGTTACGTATATATCAGTTATAAAGCACTAATCCATCTTTTCAAGCATGCATTCCATGTATTTGTTTATATGTCCTGCTAGCAACGAATACTCCAATTCCACTGCATCAATTTCTTGCTGAAATTGCACTTGTAAACTATGCATCTTCTGTTCCAAATCTTTTACTTCGCCTGTAATTAAATCTTTTTCGATATGCGTTTCAGCTTTTTGACTCTGAGGAACAACTTCTTCTATATAATGTCGTTTTAGTTCTCTTAAGTGGTTTGCGTTTTCCTCACTTTTAGTCCTTGAAGATTCAAGCAAATCGCCCAACTTTTTTTTTTGTGATTCTAGTTGCTCTTGAAGTATTGAAAGTTTCAGAAGTATTCCCGAAGAGAGTATATTTTCCATTTTATCTCGCCTTATAATTAACTGCTGCTTCAGCTCAATCAGGCTGGTTTCCTTCCTGTGAGATTCTTGTAATTCAATGGAGACTATACGCAAGATATCATACAACTCTTCGATGACCCGCTGAAATGTCTGCGTCGAAGTGTGTAGGTTTCGTTGCTTTGTTTCAAGTTCACTAAGCTTTCGCTGCTTTGTATCCAACAATTCTTGAAGCTCCACTATCCCTTTCTCGAGCCCATCTATGTTAGTCTCTGAGTACTTTTGTAACTTCTCTCTTTGTGCCTCCAATTCAACCACTTGAAAACCTAAAGATTCCAGCTCTCCTAGCATTTTTTGCTTTTCTTCCTTGTAATTATTATAATCAATCGATAAAGCTTCCTGGATTTGCGTCAACTTTTTTAATTGAGCTTCTAGATTTCTATTGTTACTTTCCAAAGCGCTCAGTTCGTCCCCATTCACCTCTACTACATCATTGACCGCTTTCTCTTCCTCTTCGTATTGTTTTATCTGTTGCTGCAGAAGATTATAATCGTCAAACTTTGATCGAAGTTGGCCAAGCAGCGCCTCTGTTTGGGAAATGAACCTATTACAATCAAACATTCGCTCTTCACGAAATCTCGCATAGTTCACTACCGCACTCAACAACCGTCGTGTTCTCTGCATTTCAGGCTTGAACAGATCCATTATATTAAAGTCAGCAACTCCAATGTTTTGGAAGAATTTATAGCATATTTTGTTAAGCACTAATACCTGCAAGGTCTCAGAATACGAGCCATAATCGTTGTCATCATCGTCGCCTATATATTCTCTATCCTTACCTGTCTCCCGAGCAGTACGATTCTGCTGCATATTTATCAGGGAATCAGCTGATATACCCATGAAACTATCAATGATTTGTTTGTAAAGCGTGATGATACACTGTGATGTTGGTCGTGAAAGATTGTCCTCAGTAGCTAACGAAAAGTCACAGCTCTGTAAGCATATTGCCAATTCTGAAATATCCAATAATGGGAAAACGTCATTACTCATACTTGTATTGCTAAGCTGTGTAATCCTGCTATCACATTCATCGATGTTGTTTATTTACAATTTATATTTTACCCGCGTCGTGTCTTTCTGAATTTTCATATACTCGAGTCTGGTATAGGAAACCTCAGATCGAAATCTATTCGATTTCAAAACGATGTCCTACTCAATTTCAAGAGTTTTCTACTCACATAATTATCAATGAACATATAAACATGTTGCAAAATACACTGGTTCTTTTCTTCCACGGGTTGGGCTGAATAACCTTAACCGATTTGGGAAGCTCCAAGAGAAATCGTTTAAGCATCACGCGGGAATTTACAACACTTTTTGACCTTTCAGAAATTTTATTTATAATATTTGAGCGTTTGGAAAACTTTCTGGCATACTCTACTGATATCACTGCATGCATTCACTAACTGGAAGGAATTCTATGATTAAGAAAGTTGCTGTTATTGGTGGTGGCCCTGCAGGGCTAACTACTGCCTACAATTTCCAGAAAGCTAATGAAAGTGGTGGGCATACGTTTGAGTGCATTGGATTTGAAGCAAAATCCAAGTTCGGTGGAGTTTGGAGTGATACACCGGGTGAATCGTTCGACGATTACCCCACTACCTTTGCACAATTTAGTAAGTTGAAGGATAAGGAGATTGCCGGTAATCCAAGGGCCTTGTTCTACTCTGGTTCTCCTTTAGCCGGCTTTGACGGTTCTTCAATAAGTTTGAAAGGCTTAGCTGGCAGCTCAAACTTGAAACCTCTCAAGCTGGACAGAAAAACTGATCTCATAAGAAATGGTATTTTCTTTGGTCCAAAAACAGGTCTCTATGACAATTTTATGAGTAATGTTCCAGAGGAATTAATGAAGTACGACGATGAAGCCCTAGCTACCGTGCAATCAAATACAACTACATCCACCATATCGCCGCTTACCAACCTAGAGAGAATCAAGCACTTTTTGAATTCTTTTGTAACCAAGAACAACTTGCCAGCCAAGTTCAGAATGAATACAAACGTAGAATACTTGGAGAAGTCTGGCACGAATAAATGGATGATTGTAGCCAAAAGGTCGCCGCCCGAAAAAAATTATGATGAATGGTATGTGGAAGAGTTTGACGCTGTCGTGGTGGCTAATGGACATTTCCAAATTCCATATATTCCTTTTTACATGAGCACACCCAACGGTCAAGCTTCTCATGACTCTGCCATTCATGAGTACAACAAAAAGTTCCCAGGAAACCTCGTTCATGTCAGAGATATTGATATGTGGTATCATAAGATTCTGCCATGTTTATCGCAAGAATCCAAATATCGTCGTATTGTGATTGTTGGCAAAAGTTTCAGCTGCATGGATGTTCTGAAAAGAATTATACATCTGAAGGATTCAATGGGGTTTGAGATTATTATTTCCACTGATATTCCTCCAATGCCTGAAAATAAGAGTAATCCATTTTTTTGGTTTGACGAATGGCTGGTTAAGACATCTAAAGTGATTATCAAACCACAAATTACCAAATTCATTAGTGACTCATCTGATCCATCGATACAATTCGCTGATGGAACTTTAATAAATGGGGTTAATAATGTCATCTTTGCTACAGGTTATCTATATAGTTTTCCTTTCATTTCATCCAAACTTTTAGAAGATTGCAAGATCTTTGTTACTTCTGATCCTCGAAATGTAGATAATAAACCCTCCAATATCTCTCGGGTCACAGGCTTATATTTACACACATTTTCCATTGCTGAACCGACATTGACATTTTGTGGTATATCTAGTAATGCAAATTTTCAATCTTTCCATATATCCGCCAAGGCTATTGTGGGGGCCTTCAGCCATTTCAACAATTTATTTCAAGAACAGAAGCCTACGGATTTCCCATATTATGATTCCATTTGGAAACAAATATTACCATCAATTAATGAACAACTGGAATGGTCTCGTCAAAGGTTGGCCAAAACTGGGAATAATGGTGCCTATCATTTCTACTATCCTTTGCCATTACTGAAAGAAGAGTGGCTTAAACCCTGCGAGACTCTTTTTACAGCTGATCAAAATACAACGAATCTATTTCCTTCAAACTCCCAATCATTATCAGTAGAGGGAATCGACAAACTACGTGATTTATTCCTAGAGGCAATGGCATAGATTAAAGGCTTATAGAACTACATAATACAACATAATAGTGATTAGATAAATGCATTTAAAGGTCTTCGTTAAAGAGATAGACCTGTGCAACGTTATATGTGATAAGACATTTTTTGTTTACTTTATGGCCATTTTCGGAGATATTTAAAATGCGTCAAAGTGAGATCAAATATGCTAAAAGTGAGAATAAAAATGAAAGGCTTGCTTCTAAAATACTATAGCAGAACAAACAGTTGAAGCGAAGTGTTGCGTATAGAGGGGCTAGTTTATTTACAGCAAGTCCAATTACTTAGCAATGTCATCATATTCATATGAATCACCATCAAAAGTCACGCTTAATTCTCAAAGACTTTCCGCCATGATCGATTCCCTTCACAATGACGAAAGTGACAGCAAGCTTTTGAATATTAGCAAGCCAACTCACGTTACTCCTGATAAGCGGGAGTCGGATCATTTTGGTGTGGCTAGTGCCGACGCCGGATCACCAAGCAAATTGTTCAGATCACCCGCAGGATTCATATCATTAAACTCGGCTGATAATAGAGCTAGCATGATCTCCAACTATTCGGGTGTTGTTCAGGAGGGTGTTGAAATATCTTACGTGGTGAAAAACCAAAGGAAACTTATGAGTGGACAGGCGCTCCCAAGCTTGCCAGCATTTCCCTCTACGGAAACATTGAAGCCCAATCGCGAAGGGTCGAAGGATGAACAATCAGAAGACGATGTTGTGATAACAACAGTGGCTAATGCAAAACCAGTTGTACGACTTAATTCCGCCTCCTCTAAAGCCTCAGCTAGCTCTGATCGTTCAGCATCAAACTCTAATGCTCATTCCTCCGCACATGAATCCTTAAAGCTTTTATCTATAAACAGACGTCAAATGGCTGCATCCTCCATCGGATCGGGAAATCTCGCGAGTGAGAGCGGCTCCTCCTACTATAATCATATCAAGGACGATGAGAAAAGCCCGTTATTAACTAGAAATGATGAACCTCCATCAGCAGAAAACATCAAGGACAAATCGAAAAATGGTTCACCCCCATTAGAGAGTAGTGATAATAGCTCCATTGCTACAAGCATAATCCCACCTTTACGCACAAAAATAAGAGGTTCAGACGATGGAATACCTCCCGCACGCTCTGAAACAAACTCTTTTAATCCAACAATTCCACCTAGAAATAAAAATAGGCCAAGATCGAGAATGTTCATTCGCGATACTTTGGACGATATAGAAAACCAATTGATGGAGCAAATGCGGGACCCAACCTTGACTGACAAAGGAACAGAGGGTGTTACAAGAACGAGTTCGAGCACAAATAAATCCGATACTTATTTTTCAGCTGCAAGTTCCCAAGATTTCGAAGATCGAGATATTCATGATGGTATTCAACCGAAAAGTAACGATGATGAAGAGCAATATTTAAGCAGACCACTGCCTAATGTTCCTCATACAAGCCTCCCACATCGCGATTCAACCATCAGGGCAAAAAATGTTCAACCAACAGGTCAACTACAGAATGCTTCAAATGCAGAAATTGTAGCTGACGAAGATGACGACCAATACGAAGATATCAATGATACTGAGCAAGATATCTTGGAGCAAGAGTGTACAAAGCGAGAACCTCTCAAGCAGATAACGGCCAACGCACAAAAAACAACGCAACCAAACAAGAAAATAAAAAGTAAGAAAAATAAAAAGCAAGAGCTGAGGTCTTTTGATATAGATACACTGTCTCAGCTACTCAACGTAACAAAGGGAACTCTAATAGGCGCAGAATTCGCCAACTTGGGAATGAAAGTGGAGGAAAAAAGAGCCCTTGAAAGGCTTGTTGATTCCTTATCACGGCTGACTGCCGATATGGTTTTGGATCCAGAGCGTTATGAAGAAGGACTGAAAAGGTTGGACCAAGCAACTAGGGCATTAGAAGGATTTTAAAGAGCCTGTGTTTTGTAACTTCATACCTAAATATCTCATAGTCACATAAGTAGGAAGTCTTGAATAAATGCCCCAAATGTACAACAAAAGAAACACTTGGTAGGAAAAACGATGACAAACTGACATATCAGGTTGCGTTTAAGTGATTTTTTCATCTTTTGGCCCAGTCTTAGCATGTTAATTTTTTTTTGATGGAAAAAAAGCGAAAATTCAGTCGTTAATTATGGTTACATGCAGCAGTCATGGCAGAAGAATAACAGCTTATGAAGGAGATAAGAGCCCTTTCTTGACAATGTTACGAACAAGATGCCTCAAATATACCACAATACACAGAAGCATGCACTATTCTCCTTTTTGCTTACAACAAAAGGCGACAGGACCGAACATGATACCCGCTAACCAAACCAATCACTTCAAAGATGAGGAAGATTTGGCAAGTATTCAAGAGAAAGCAGTATTTGGAAAAGTTTTTGAAAATATGATGAGAAAGGATGAATTGCGTAAAAAAAACTCAAGTGATATTATTATAGATGCGCTATCTATCGAGCCGCTTCATAACGATGGTATTAATACTGACGACGGTAAGGCTTTGCAAATAGTTTTCGAAAAGAAAACGCAAGAGATAATGCCTGAAGATAGGAAGCTTTTTGAATTTTTCAGAAATACCAGTGGTACTGGTCAACTTGGCGATATCGGGGAATCTGCTAAACTTACGACTGATGATATTAGAAACTATCCAGTGTCCTTGGTTTCCAACATATTTACTGATTCAGCTGGCAAGACTCCGACAGAAAATAACACAGCAAGTAAAAAACAATTAGGTACCATATTAACAGCACACAATGAAACAGCACTTGCTAGAAGTGACATGGATTTAAGATTAAACAAGAAAGTTTTAGAAAATTTGGAAGCAAAAGAGCTTTTTAAAGCTGCCATGGACAAAGTAATGGAAGCAAATCTAAATGCATTTTTCGAAAGGATTGAAACTGATTATGATTTCTTTTTAGAAATACGAGACCTTTTACAGCGCTATATTAACCGAAACAAAACGCTGGATACTGGTGACCAGAATTCATCGGTAAAGATCATAGAGCATATAAAAAAACAGTGCCAGTCTAACTCTAAAGACTTGCCACAACCATATAGGGTAACTTTACCATACACATTAGTGAAATTGCTAACGTCTAAAAATTTTAATTTTCCCTCAGAAAGAAAATATAGCCTGGCTTCCTTCATATACCAAGAGTGTAAGAAATCCACGGATATTTCATTGTACTTGAATGTTTGCAATGCCGATTTCTACAACTTGTTATTGCAACTATCATGGGAAAACTTCCATGAAATATATCAGCTGAAACAATTAACAACTGAGATGAGCATAAACGGCATAAGAGGTGACATATACACAGTAGAAATATTAGATAGAGTGGTTCATGATCTAAGGCATATAAACGACGGAATCCTTGATGATGACACGGGCAATTTGACTGGGAAACCACTGACGGTGGGCGTAGTGTGGTGTCGCGAAAATAGCATGAATTTACTGCTAGTTGAGAATTATCTGAAGAAACTGAAGGAGAGTCTTGCTTAGCGCTCCAATACACAAATGAAGCCATCTTGTATATACACTTAACGTTAACTGTAAAATCTATACTATTTAACTACAGAACCTTCGTGCACCACCCTGAAAAAGAGAAATCTACAAGTTGAAAAATGTGCCACCGGCATTATTTGCGAGATCAACCTATTACATCGAAACAGAAGAGGAGACTGCAAACAGGTAGTCTTTTGCTTGATCAGACTGTCAGTTATCTCACTGACTGGAGATGAATTTAGGCCAAATATCCCAGTTCTGTTATGATTTAACATCATCATACCTTCAGATAAAGAATGAGACACAAGTTATCACTGAAACTCAAGATGCCATTAGACTGACACGACAGTACCTACTGAATGATACCTTCTCCCGTTGGAGTCCTCTAAACTCCGAGATATCCTTTTCCTATAACGGTGGTAAAGATTGTCAGGTGTTGTTGCTGTTATATTTAAGCTGCCTATGGGAGTTTTTTCTCCTCCATGTTAACAGCTCACAATATGAGGCTCAATACCACGCCTTTCCACTGAAGAAATTACCTACGGTATTTATAGATCAAGAAGAGACCTTTCCTACGCTGGAGCAGTTCGTTAAAGATACATCAAAACGATATTGTTTGTCATTATATGAACCAGTCCGTGATGAAGATAAATCTGCTAATATGGCCGATGCGTTCAGGGAATTTCTGAAGGTTCATCCTGAAACCAAATCCATAGTAATTGGTATCCGACATACGGATCCATTTGCTGAAAACCTGAGACCAATACAAAGAACGGATCCGGAATGGCCCGATTTTGTACGGTTGCAACCTTTATTGCATTGGAAACTTACGCACATTTGGAGTTTTTTGCTCTATTCAGGGGAGCCTATTTGTGGATTATACAATGTAGGATTTACTTCTATAGGAAGCATCAAAGATACACTTCCGAATCCACATTTGAAAATTGATAATGGTAAGCCACTAAACCTCAACTTTCGGTGGGAAATCGAACACTCGTATGGGAAATTTGGGAAATGCGCTGATCATTCGGTGAAAACTCTTGACCTATCTAAATCTGATACGGAATTGCTTGTCAAATTGGGTGAAAGATATCTCCCTGGGTGGTACTTAGTTGACGATTCGCTGGAGAGAGCAGGAAGAAAAAAGAATAAATCATGATACAAAATGAGAAGGCAATTGAACGAAATGAATTTTATGAAGGAATCGTATGTAAATAGTTATATACAAGAAGGCTATATACGAAAACCAAGCTTAATCGCGGGGTTTACCACTTATTCTATCGTACAATCTTGCTGCATGATAATTAATGTTACTCTTTTCCACTTTATTACCTTTACCTAATGCCCTCTCAGCAGAACAGGTTTTCAGGTCTTTGGTTAGATTTTCACAGACAGGACTCATATGACCATTTGAAGACCAGCATTGTAAAAGATTTGACATTAACACAAGGCATCTATTTGCCTCTTGTCTTATAATCGGTTTCTTCACCTTGAGTCTAGGCAAAGGAGGCAACCTATGGATTGGAGCTTTGCCTGACATGTCCTTAAGGTTATTGCGGTGCAACTGCTAAACGAACACTAAATTCGATGAGTTGAACGTAGTAAACTGCTATATTTCATCTAACATCAAACTGTTCCAATTAAATGGATTTTGAAATATTTTTGGACTTTACAGATTTACATAACCGTAGTTAGCGATAATAAGAGAAGCATTTAAAAGGATATATGTATTTATGATCATAACAGAGAGGAATATTTTATTTACAGACGTTTGGTTTTGAATTACTCTTTCAACCAATAGTTTTTCAGGTCAGGCATTCTTAAAATTTCCTTTTCTTTGTTTTCACTGAAATCTTGTAGCTTCTCTAGCAGCTTGGATTTTTTCCATTTATCAGGAAGCGGACTTGTCTTATAGTTCTTGGTAGCCCAGTAATATATATCCCAATCAAGTTCATCCAATAGGGCGTCGTATTCTTCTAGTTCTTCTGGTGACATGTCTTTCAAAAATTTGGCTGAAAATCTGGAAAGTAGTAAGTCAGTCTCTAGTATACCCCTTTTCCTGGATTGATAAATTAAACGAGCTCTTTTCTTGTCCAAAGATTCACCTTCTCTACTAATTGGTTGAACTTTAATCCTCATAAAAACATCATCTTTATCAGAAGATGCCTTTTTTGTTGAATAGAAAACTGCAGATGAGTTTGCCTTGAATGGAATAGCCGCAACTGGTCTACTTAATACTGTTGCAGATCTAACAAAAAAGGTGACGTTGGAACAGAATCTGGATGAAATCATTATGTCGTTGTTGGATAGTGGGACAAATACGACACGTTGCTTGCTTATTGGTCTTTTAATAAGTATACGTTTAGCGCAAATGTTCAAAATTGTAGCCACATCGGCCTAAGCCCGCAATTGCTAAGAAGTGAGCTACCAAAGAGAGGACGAGAAGATAAAAATGTTAACAATACGTCTTCATTTAGCTAATTAGTATAGAAGAAAAGTCTTTCAGTCCGAGTTACCTGTTAAAATATAGAACTGAGATTATTATACATTAATATCACACGAAGCGCTGTTTAGACGACATATTAGCACCAATCTTAAAAGAAAGCAGCTGGAAAAACCACTTCTCCTGTTAAACAGGAAATTAGACTGTCATCAGCATTATAAGCTCTTGCTAAGATAACGTACTTTCCAGGTGGCACTTCTGCAGGAATAGCAACTTCTTTGACCAAACTGTACTGACCAGCAGTAAGCGGACAAGTTAACCCATCGACATCATTATCTTCTAATGTTTCACAGAGGTCAAAAGTTTGGGTCAATAGCTTGATATAGCCCAAACGGACTTCCACATCCACATATGATCCTTCTTCAATTACGTCAAACAATTCTCCTGCTGCTGCGATGGTCAAATTTTCACCACGAACAGGCGGATTGGGGATGAGTTCAACAAGCGAAAGGTCCAAAAGTTGCTTTTCATCAACATCACATTTAAACAATGGCGATCCCCCAGGAATAGGTTTATTAGGAGACGGAGGAGCTGGAAAGAAATTTACTACACCTGCAAAGGCAGTGGTAGATAATAGGGTCAAAATATTTAAAACGATAGAAGTGGTTTTCATTTTCTGATGACAGACGATCACTGAGGATTGAGCAATGACTTGTCTTGATCAGTATCTTCTAGTTAGATTGCATTCTTTGAGTAAAGCAAACCACCCATTTCTCCTTTAAAATGAGAAAAGGCAGCAACAATTATATCATTATAAACGATTATATAACGTCTCGATTCATTAAGTATGGAGTATAAATAAAATAGTATATTATTATCATTAAACATTTCAATGCGGAGCATTTATATATGTGTATCTATAGGCTAGCCCTATATATATCGACGGAGGTACAAATGACTTTATGACAGATATAATTGAATAAAAGTTACATTGTTATCTGGATGAAAGGAATAAGAAGAATGGTTGAACGTATATCGATCGTTTCAACATGAAAAAAGGATAGGAATACATCATCATTGTCAACAGAGCGCTTGTTATAATCCCGCTTTCAATTCTATAAAAAGTATCCACCTCTTTGGTTATTGTGACTTGTGGCTGCTTCTTGGATATAATCATCCGGTACTGCAGAGAAAATTTTGAACGTAGGCTCCAAATCCTCATCAACTTTCATAACACTGGCAACATTCCCACACCTATAACAGTAATTCGGTGCGGACCATACTGTTACCACATCTTTTTCTGGGAAATGGTACTTAAAACCTTCCATGACTAATTGATGCGCTCTCGCAATTAGATTTAGCCCATTAACATGATTGAACTCACGAGCAACTTTACTACCAAACAGCCAGCCGGCTCCACGAGGTGATACTTGCCAAGCTTCCACATTATCTGGATCACTCCATAATAAGTCAGAAAACCCACCTTCATGGGGAACTTCTTGTGCTCTAGACAAAACACGAATTTGATCGAGCATTCTAATCTCAGGAGATAAACCACCGTGAACACATAATATCCTACCATCGATTATCGCAGCCAAAGTTAGAAAATCGAAAACTTGACAACAATATTTCCATACCGTTGTAGATCCGTATTTGTTCAAACATTCTTCGTAAAACCCGTATACCTGAGTAATCTGCCTCGATTCATGATTACCCCTTACTAGCGTTATCCTCGATGGATATTTAACTTTTAAACACATCAACAGCGTGAAGGTCTCCAAACTGTAGTAACCACGGTCCACGTAATCACCAAGAAAAATGTAGTTGATATGGTCCGGAAATCCACCTGCAGTGCGAAATAACTCCAATAAATCATGAAACTGACCATGGATATCCCCACAAACAGTAACTGGCGTTTGAACTGGCTGGATATTACTTTCCTCCATTAGAAGTTCTTTTACCATCTCACAGAGCTGTTTCATTTCATTTTCTGTTAATGATTGACATTTTTTAATCCTTTCAAGCCATTCGTCAGGACCTTTTTCCACCATATCGCACTCTTAAATAACACGCTATCTTATATTCTCTCTACCGTTGCTGTTTACGAGTCGATACATTCAAGCAAATTCAATTCTTTTCTTAATGATGGCTCGCCCCCTCGCCGTCAATGGGGCGCACCGAGAAACTGCGACTAAATTTTTCAGTTTGAATAATTGAAAGTGGTCGCACAGGCCAAATAGTTTCAGGTATTTTTATATTATGTCTTTGTATGCATGTACGTAATTCTAAATAGAGGTCAGAGCTATCAGATGGAACAACGTAGCCTTCGTTAGCCTATCCTGACTTAAAACGATTGTTTTGACAAGCATAAATCACTTCTCACGAGGGCTAACAACGCTAAAATGCGACTTAGTCATCCAGCCATGAATCGTCAACATTGAGTGCGAATGAGGTTATAACTCTGTCTTGAATAGATGGCAGTATTTCGTTTATGACTGGAGTTTTTTTCACTACACATATTTTCAGCAGTGGAAAACAGTTTCCTCTCAAAAAACCCAAATTGATGAGCGTCACTAATACATTCTCGACGTTTTGAGGAGAATTTATTGACGAATAAATATCTATAGTATCAGTTTGACCAGCAGTATCGCCAATAGATATTCTCATTGCACTTTCTATGACAGAATACGGTAGCTTACCGGTATGCTGGGGAATGACAATCTCTTGCATAATGATTTTGACTAAGTACCGATAAGTTAACATTGGCAATTTTTCCAACAGAGTTAGCAACAAATGATTCTTGCATAAAACTCGTTCATGTTGCTTTAGCCACATATTCAGTCCTGAGATGTTCCCTGCTCGCACAAGCTGGGCCAATTGGTAGTACTTGTCGGATAAATCTCTATCAATATTGCTGACTAGCCAAAACCGCGGCAATTTTCCTATCATCAATCCAGCTGGAATTAAATATTTCAGTATTCTAACGAAATTTCGTTTAATTTGCGGACTCTGATGGAGCTCCATTAGGTTTGCCAATGCAGATAATTGATTAAACGCATTATTCAATTGCAAAAAAGCATTCGTGATTCTATTGTTCAATAGATAGTACCTTCCCAAAAGATATCGGTATTCTATTCGTTCCTTAATAGGATACTCACTAAATTTAGATACCGAACATTTTGGTTTGAAATTGTTGAATATGTTAGAACATAATTGAGGTGATCCAATTCGAAAATAGATATTGTTTAGTTTGTTCACGAGATATAGTAAAATGCGCTGCTTTTCCGGAAGCGCTACATTATTACCATCTTGTGAGTTGCCTTCATGTGTTCTAGATGGTTTAATACTATTAAACAGTTTCGAAATTATCGAAGAGGTGAATGAAAGAAATTGGAATTTCCTAGTTCCAATTGTCATATAGTTATCATCGAGCATCATCGCTATTGGTATCACGTATTCCGTTAGTTCTTTGAACAGAGGAACTAATGGATCAATCTGATAGCTATCATTGAGCAAACAGTTGTTCAAATTTTGGTAGAATAGAAAAATCAAATCACAGCTTTCCCAAATTGACCACGGGTTTACATCTCGGCAATATTGCAAATAGGATACTATCATGATATTAAACCTTGTCCAGTTTTTCTTAAGGAATTTGGACAGCTCAGCATCAACAAGTTTCTCTAATTCTTCATCACTCAATGGGCGTGTCTTGCTGTTATTCCTTTGTAACTCTTGTTGTAATGCAGCTATCTTAAAGCCATTCAACTGTAAATCAATGGATAGTACTTCATATTGGCCTTTGGAAATATCTTGAAAGAATTGACTCAGTGTATAGCTCATTTTTACAGTTTAATCATCGGCGTTTATCTTGATAAATGAGTATTTTTTTATTTCTGTGCTGTAAACCTTCGAAGTTTTTCCACCTCTTCGACTAATTAAAAAAAATCGATTATTTAAAACTCAGTAGTTTTAAAACTCTCAATCCACAAACAGGCAACCGCAAGACTATGGAAGAGAATCACACAAAGCATGTAAAACGATCTTCTCAGTACCATCGTCGAAGAAATTTGAAAAATGTCAACAAAACTGAAAAGAAGCCTGATGAGAGAGAAGAAAGCTCTAGCAAGAAACAGGACGCATCGAAGGTAACAGGTAAAGTCAATATAGTCAAGAATAAGGGCAACAGAAGTAGAAGAAGAGATCGGTCCGGTAAAAAGGATGAAATTGTCGGTGTCAAACTTGTTTTAAGATTGTTACCCCCCAACCTGACTAAGGAACAGTTTACGGCAACCTTGGAGTCAGTGATGGCTAATTACACACAAAACCATGTGTTGGACTGGTACTATGTTCAAGGCCATTACTCATCCAAATTTTATGCCGAGCCAGTATATTCTCGTTGCTACTTTGTATTTGAGACGATGGATAATCTCAAAGATTTCGTTGCCAAAGTCAGACCAATTAAGTTTATTGATGATAAAGATAATGCAACATGCGCAGTGATTAAGATTTCGCCCCATGTTAAGAAACTTACCAATAGCTCGAAAAAGCCTGCACGTAGCAGTCAGGCTCTGGAAGGAACCTTGGAGGAAGATGATTTATTTCAAACGTTCATGAAATCTCTAAAACTCTTGGAAGAGAAAAACTCTGAATATTCTTTCGCAAACATAAGTATATTAAAACCGCTGGATAAAGAGTTAGCCAAACAAAAAGGTATCGAATCAGCAATTCAAAAGAAGACAGAGCAGGCATTGATTGAATTGATTGGTGATAATGACAAGAAGAATAAAGAAAAAGAGAAAAAGAACAAGAAAAAAAATAAAAAGAAGAAAGGCAAAGGTGAACTAGAGGAGGTGGGTCCATCACCATCGGCAGATCCTGCTACATCACAAAAACGCAAACGATCTAAGAAGAAAAATAAAGGGACGAGCAGTAAAATCAATGAAGCAAACTCCAATGACGCAGAGAAGAAGAGTAATAATAATGTCGTCATACTTGAAGCGGCAGGGAAAAGAGAATTACAACGAAGGAATAAATTACTGAAAGAGAAAGAAAAAGAGCTAGAAATTAGAAGTGATATTTCAAAACCTACTAGCAAAAGGAAACCTCGATCGAAAGGTAAATCAAAGGAAGAAAAAATTGAGCGATCAGCGAACAGCCAGAGCTTAACCAAGCCCAAGATTTTGAAGAAAGAAACGGTCGAGCAATCATGAACACAATGTGTTTTTATACTTCTAAATACATAATCTAAACTTTTCCGGCCGATGCAGCAGCCATCATTTTCAGATATATATTTTGACCAGTTCCCAGAATTGCATATGCAAAACTGAAAAATACAGACCATTTCTCAGGTTCGATGAATCTTTGCGCAAATGAAACTAAGAAGGACGAACTAATCCAACTTGATGTTAAAATTTTAAAATACTTACTTTTCAAGTTCTGCTTAATGAATGGAAAATATTTCGTTAAACGCCCTTTAACATCTGAATTGACAATCGTAAGAATGCTCACGAGGAAAAAGACCTGAATTGGTGATACGATGAGTAACGAGGCCAATAGCTGAACCAATTGCTTCACTCTTAATGAAATAAAACGCTTTTGTGTATATTTCGTAATCCATCCATACATGAAATGATTAATTGGTGCATTGATCAGTCCGCCATAGCAAAACATTATGAACACCTTATTAAAGTTGGAGTCGCATATTAAAGAATAACCAATTGAAGTTTTCGTTCGTTTCTCACTGTCACCTTCGGTGTTCTCTTTGTCGACCTTCTTGCTCGTAGTAATTATAGCCGCCGACTGGCTTACTATTTCGCCTATAGCTGAAAGGGTAGCACCAGTAACTGACTTTGTCATCATGGGATGTTGGTGCAGCATTCGATTGTATCGAACGGTGACGGAGTGATCTTTTGACATCAGAAGATTGTGTCGCTACCTATACTCTCTATCGTTGGTTTTTATTCGTAAGAAGGCAATGCTTCTTGGAAAAGAAGCGTTAGATATAAAAAAAGACACATATATAAATATATTTTGGTGAAGTTGAAGATCCTTTCCGAAGATAAGTTTATCTGACAGTATTTCGTTGATAACAGAATGAGGCGAAATCCGAGCGAGCGTATTTAGACAACAAAATTAATAGATTACAGGAAGAAAGCTCGACCGTTGAGTAGCATGTCATGATGATATGAGCGTGTCTATATTGTGCAGGAGGTTAGCTACTGTAGTCATTCTTATTCGAGAAAGTGCAAGATAAAGAAACGCTGAATTTTCACCTAGATTTCTTGAGATATTCCGAGGTCGCAGGTTCTCGACTAATGGAGTGGTGAACTAGCTCACTAATATCTTTACTTGAATATAAAAGACTACACATGATCGAATTCGCATCTTTATTGAGGTCTAATGAAGCTTACATATCATGTACATGTAAGTAACAACATGTGATGTACGGGTGCTTGTACGCTTTTCCTCACATTTCGTCTATATAATGAGTTTTCTTGACAGTTAGACTTCCAGTGCAGGTAGATAAAAATAGAGCAAACTTCGCTTTAAGTAACTGAAGACCGCTAGCAATCTTGTGAATTTGATTGCTTTGTTATAGAAACTGTCTGCCATATGAAGTTGGTTAACTTTTTGAAGAAATTACGCAATGAGCAGGTCACAGTAGAGTTGAAGAATGGGACCACTGTATGGGGAACACTGCAAACAGTATCGCCACAAATGAATGCTACATTGACAGATGTGCAGCTGTCCCTACCTCGTTCTCGTTCGAATGCAGCGGGTTATAATGCTTTAGCTAGTATATATTTGTCCGACGGTCAGGCCACAAATAGCAGTGCAAATGACGGCTTAACTACAACATCACTACAATACATCAATATTCGTGGAAATACTATAAGACAAATCATTTTGCCGGATTCTTTGAATCTAGATTCTTTGTTAGTAGATGAAAAACAACTGAATAAACTAAGGAGGTCGGGGAAAATCACTAATGATTCTAGCAGAAAAAGAAGAGCGGATTTTGGAGCAAGCTCTAATAAAAGAATCAGAAGAGGAGCTTAATTGGAGTTTTCACTTTCGCTATCGCTGTCACTGCTACTTTCATCTTCATCGAATATTTTGCACCACTGACACCTACCCAGAGGAATTCCCCATATTTCATCCTTCGTGGATAGCCAATCGACAAGCTCATCCATATGTGCAATACTCACAACCACTGATTGCGACATTGACCAACAATCCATATCCATGGATACGCTCTTCAACTTTCTGTAGTCATTAATGTATTTTTTAAATAGATTCTTAAAATGTTTTGCTTGTATTTCATCATCCTCCAAGAAATAATACTGGATTCTTAAATATGTCAAAAGCAGTGCAATTATATATTTATTGTCAAAATTTGTGTGCCCACTTGTGTCGAAGATGGAGGACATTTGATCCCAGCTTGGGCGTATCTCCACGAGCTTCATTAGGATGCACTTGAATTCAACGCCTCCTAATATATGTGTTTGGTTAATGGTCCGGCCTTTTAACGTCCCAAGGTCTCTAATAATAACTCTGGACAAGCTCGTCATTGTATCTCCTCTCAGAGCAACAGTATGCAAATTCACTTTATAATACATGGCATTGTGTATCCTGTCTCTCGTTAGCCTCGGGATCACTAGTGAAACCAATTGATGATTTAGCTCCTTGGTAGAGAGGTATGACTCAACCTGAAATTCTTGTGGCATTTGGCTGATTCCCGCTCTCACAACAGCATTGTAGTCGGTTAGTGCAAATTCACAATATATATCAATGCTTCTACAACATCTTTGAATGATATAAATGTCACGTGAAAACGCAATCGATTAAAATGAAGGGTAAAGGCTATTTAATATGTTAGATATGTATGTACATGTGTATTGCTGAGTATGCTATCAATTAAACGTATTAGAACCACGTTGTATGTTGCTTTTTTTTCCTTTCCAACTTTCTCATATATTGGGCACCTCTAGCCTCAATGATGAATCTATCAGCATTTTTAATGGCATCGTGCATCTTTGCCAGCTTTTCCTCACGCATTAATTCGTGCTTGTGACCTTTTGGTGATAACACACCCTTCATAATCTTCTTATTTTGGTATTTCTCTTCAAAGAACAATTTCTTTCTGGGTGGTAATAAATCATGTACACCATACATAGATGCCAATTTATATAGATCGCTCATACGTCTTAACGAGTATACAGAAGCATGATGGCGACCCGTTACTGGATGTTTATTTGGTAAAAATGGGTTTGCTTCTATAGCAAGTGTTGAAGTTGGCTTTGTAGCATACTGAATTGATGGAGGGAATCTTTTGAAAAAATTCTTTAGCTGTGCTGGTAGAAGGTCAAAAATATGTTTCGTTGACATCCTTTTAGAAGCTTGATGTATTTCGATAATCTACGATTATTCTACTTCTTCTTCAAGAACTATATGCTTTTTTCATTTACTTGGAAAGATTTTTTTTCATGTTCGGTCGTAAGAATATATAAAAATCATCCCTACAAAAGTCTTAAGAAGGCTCGCCAAAAGTACACCAGTAGCTTTGCATTATAGTCTACTTTGCAATGGTGATATGTGAGTATACCACCATTTTAGAGCACTATCAGATTTGATATATGAGATCACCTCCCACAGAGTATCTATAATTTCCTCCTGTTGTTTTCTCCGGAAATGGGTATCAGATATCAATGCCATACATGTCTCAAGCCAGTTTACGAGAAACTGTTCATTCGAATACGGTATTTGATAGATAAGGCATTTAAGGAGAACCATTTGTTGTTCTGTCTGGTTGCTTTTGCAATTAATTATCCTCAGATACGTGTAATGTAAAACGTCTCTTGATAAATGTCTATCAACAACTTGTAAAAGGGGTAATCTTGATGACATCTTTTGATAAATCAAAACTAACTGTTCCGCAGAGAGTTTTCCCGACATAAAGTGGTCTGTAGAAAGAGAAATATACTCAAGATAATGGTGTCCCTGCCATTCGATTAGATCGTCTCCAGATATAGAATTATTAAACAGGGACAACGTCGCCACATGCATGGATTCCCTAATTTCTTCTTCAGAAGAACTAAAGTAGATTAACTGCAAAGGCCTTAAAAACCTTTCGATAAACTCCGGTGTAATGTTAGATGCATCTGAAAGAGTTTTCCCCATAAAGTTTAATAGAAAAAGCAATTTGGCCCTATTCACTTTGTTTGAGCATGATGAATCTTTCCATATGTTACCATTCATAGTGTCTAAGATATCACGATAAATCACACGATCATCGCACATTGTGATCCCGGTACTTGCTATATCATATACACTCTCGTAGGACTCAAATCCAATTGTACCGACATCTTCAGTGATAAAATTCACATAGAAAAGGCACATGATGATTTGATAATACCATATAGTCGGCAACGCTGTTGCTCCCTGCAATGTCGCCTTTAATGCTATAATGATTGTAAATAATATGTTAGAATAATAGGAATTCGTATAATTCCTTTTAGGCTTTGTGCTTGCTAATTCCTTAGTACTCAGGTTGTAACATTCTGTACAAAGATGGGATAACAATCTTGATACAACCAAAGAACTACTTTTGGAAATTGATATCTGTAAAGTACCTGCCAGTTTATTCAGATGCTTCCCGACGAACGTATTTTCCTGATCTTCATTAACCAGATATTTGGTAAATGATCGGAATAGTGAAAGGGTGGTCGTGTCCCAATAAAAAAAGGTACTACCAAAGTCATCACATGGTTCACTTATCATAGCGTAAATCAATACTAACCGATCAATGTTCCTACTTGACTTTTGTATGAATTGGTGCCATGTGGGCATGAAATATCCCCTCCTCCAATCAGAGTAGAACTTACCCACTTCTCCTGTGTCATCGAGATAGTAAGAAGTTTGCAGAGAAATGAACTCCTCTTTAGTGCTTAAAATTCCGCCAAGAATAGCCAGTTTCTGTGGTGTCCACGATTGACATCTTGCGAAGCATGAATCCCAAACAGAAAAAAACTCCGAAAGTGAAATTACAGGTTCAGATATCTCTAATTTCCAATGTAAAATTGCTTGTGACATGTCGTATAGATCTAGCAGATCCACCTTTAGCCACCCATCGCTTTCAAAAATGGCGCTCACCAATTGAACTAACTGCGATGGCGATTTTATCCTTGGTGTATAATAAATCAAATTGTTTAAGAATGGTGCGTTAACAAACGGTTTTTCATGAGCCAAAATGGTCAATAAATGGTTAATAGTGGACTGGTTCATTGCCTCGCCATATATAATCATTCCCGAGCGTGAGGGTATTCGAGAAAGTCAACTTGTTATTGTAAGTTGCTTCAGAATTTTCATATTTTGAAAAAAAGAATTATACTGAATTTACTTGCGAAGCCGAAATTGAAGTAGGGGTATCAAGTTACAACAAGTTTAGACAAGTTTAGACAAAAAGTACGGCGAAAAATATCAAAAATACGCAAGATATAAACCAATATGTCGATGGAAACGCCAACCGGCTTGATGCAATTTCCAGTTACTAAACTGTGCATGGTAAGCACAGCTGCTGTGGCCCTTGCTGCATCAGTTTCAAATTGCAAATATCTCTTTCTTGCCAAATATGATCCTTTCGTCTCACAATACCATCAATATTATCGACTGCTCATTTTCCAGCTAGGCTGCGTGAATGAAACAGATGTGGCACTAATAGTTCTTATATGGTATCAATTTAGAAATTTGGAACGGTTCATGGGATCCTATAAGTACATTAGTGTTCTATCACTAGCGTTAATTTACACCACCGTATGTTTAGCGGGTTTAAATCTACTTCTAAATACTTTACTGCCTTGGAAAATATGGAACGGCCTATGTACAGGTTGTTTACCACTGATGCTGGCAATGTTTCATTTCTACAAGGAGTATACCCCACAGATTTATGAGTTTGATGTGCTATTGACACAGCCATGGTTTAAAGGTTCCAACAAAAAGCAGCACAAATGGCAACTGAACGATCAATTTTTGGTAAATGCATTGGTGGGTATCTTATTGATTAACCAAGGACTGGTGGGTATCGTTTGTGGCTTCATCAGCTGGCTTTGTGGTGTATTTTTAGATAAAGGCCTACTCCCCGGGATGGAACGTTGGAGATTACCATTCATTAAAAGGCTTCTATCTTCGGATGGATCTGCATCTGGAAGCTCAACTTTTAATAACTCAGGTGAAAATACTACGAGTGGTCAGGACAATGCAGTTGATAATAGAGAAACAGATGCCGATGGAACAGGAGCCACGGGTGATGAGGCGCTACGTTTAGACGAAGAGAATGCAAATGACGAACCAGCACGTCCATTAGGAGTACAGTTTTTGGATACATTTAGAAGATAATCTAACAATTAAAAATACGTCTATACATTCTAAATTTTTAACTTTTCAGTACCTTTTTCAGCTTTTTGTAAGGCTTGCCTTCTTTCTACATCCCAATTATACAATCTAGCGCAGTTGACTTCCATCGTGGTAATATTTTCTCTTAAAAATTCTACGTCCTCTGTTGACAGCTTCAAATTTTCTTTACAATCCACCAGTTTTCCAGTCAATAGTTCGATTGCCTCGTCCACAGGATATTCTAACATCACGTCCGCACCAAGCCATAGCCCGACTTTCAAGTCTTTGCCTGTATCAATGATGGCATTTGTGAAAAGAGTGTCATTAAGTTGGTAACTTGTTTCCAGAGGTTCATCCTTCGATTTTAATGTGCGGCAAATCTTTAATGTGTTTTGAATATCAGGTATTCTTGTCTTCAATTGTTTTATATTATTTGCCTTCGACTCTTGCATGAACTTATACTTTGATAGACGTTCTTGAAACTTACTAAAACATAGGTCAAAATCATTTGCATCCTTTATAAAATCTTCAACATTTTCCACAAAAGGTGCCTCTGGGATACCTCTTGGATTGGTGTTCGTGGAATTGAACAAAGTATCCATGATTCGCTACGCAATTAACTCTCGAACCGGTATCGAGCTGCTCAATCTTATAAAAATGGGACAATTCACAATATAAATCGTAACCATTCTCTTTCAAAATGCGATTGAATCGGTTTAGCGCATTTTATTTTTTTTGCACGGGATCAATCTGACAAACATCATCACGTGAAAGGATAAAATCTAAAGTAAAGACTACTTCGCATGTCTGGTTAACCATTACATATATTACATATCTCATATGATTAAACTTGTTTGATACAGTGTTGCTTTCCGTGATTTCATTACTGTAGTTTAACGGCTTCGTTCTTGGTTTCGTTCAGCCGTTTTCCCCCATGCGGATAGATGCGCAGCACATGTCAGACATTCATCCATATATCGATATTGCTATAGATACAAAGTATAACCTGGTCAATTGACAAAGCCATAATCCGTCGAGTATATTATATTTGATGTCCACTGGATTAATTGAGAATGAACTAGCATTTTCAAAAGCACCCAGAGTGGGTTTACACGTCCGCAATTTAACGGTTATAGCTTCCAAAACGGAGAGTAGGTTAGTGAGATCATTCTCTCTGAATCTACCAAGTGGATCCGTAATGGCCGTAATGGGCGGTTCCGGTTCGGGGAAAACCACATTATTGAATGTGTTAGCATCCAAAATCAGTGGTGGATTACATTATGAAGGTGATATACACTACATATTGGAGGACGACTCTTCTGGTATCGCTGGTCATGATGATACAACGATGACATATCTGCCGCAACAGGACGTCCTCTCCTCAAGATTGACCTGTCGAGAGACATTGATGATAGCTGCCGATTTGAAATTAAAAGAACCAAAGGAAGAAAAAGCGAGAATTGTAGAGCAATTACTGGAAGAACTGGGACTAAGAGACTGTGCAGGCACATTAGTCGGTGATAATAAACACCGTGGTCTCTCAGGTGGTGAAAAGAGACGGTTAAGTATCGCCACCCAGTTAATAGCTAATCCATCAATCATGTTTCTTGATGAACCAACAACGGGTCTTGATGCGTACTCTGCTTACTTACTGGTAAGGACACTGAAGCGCTTGGCGCAAAATGGCGGAAGAACCTTTATAATGTCCATTCATCAACCGAGATCAGATATTCTGTTTCTATTAGATTATGTATGCATACTTTCACGAGGAAGCGTGCTCTACTGTGACGGCATGGAAAACACAATTCCTTATTTTGCTTCTCTTGGTTATACCGTTCCGGAAATGGTGAATCCTGCTGATTACTTCATTGATATCTCAAGCGTAGATGCAAGATCAGATGAGTCACATGAGGTAACCAAAAAAAGGTTAGATGAGCTAGTTCAAAGTTGGAGTAAGTATGAAGCAGAACATATTTGTTTTGATCCAATCGATGCAAATAAGGAGATTCGCGTGAGAAATATGGCTGCAAGCGTGTCTTTCTGGAATCAGGTCGTCATTCAAACGAAAAGAAATATTAAACTGAACACCAGTGATTATGTAACATTGTTTGCGACATTCGCGGAACCTACTGTCGTTGGCGCTGTTGCTGGTTGGATTTTTTACAAACCTAATACGACCTCCGTAGCGGGTACCAGGACGATAACAGCTTCTTTGTATGCATCTGTGGTGTTGCAATGCTATTTGTACTTGCTTTTCGACACTTATCGCCTCTGCGAACAGGACATCGCTCTGTATGATCGTGAACGCGCAGAGGGTACAGTTACCCCTGCATCCTTTGTTACAGCTAGGAAGTTATCGCTGTTTCTTACAGATGATTTTTTGATGATTTTAATATTTGTTACAATAAGTTACTTTATGATTGGTCTTGAGGCAAGCGCTAAAAAGTTTTTTTTACATTTTTCTGTGATATTTTTGATTCAGCTTTCATGCTCTGGTATGTCTTTGCTGTCCGTTGCTGTCTCAAGAGATTTTTCGAAGGCTTCGCTGGTAGGAAATTTAAGTTTTATGCTGCTGTCATTAGCATGTGGGTTTTTTGTGAATGCCAAAGTTATGCCCGTTTACGTTCGCTGGACTAAATACATTTCGTTTACTTGGTATGGCTTTGGTGCATTGCTGGCTAACACTTTCACTGATAAACAGTGCACATCTGATGACCTAGATTCCTGTGAAGGAAATCAACTTCTGGAAACCTTCGGCTTCCCCCGTAATTGGAGAACTGTTCCATTGGTCATTCTGTTCTGTTGGTGTGTCGGTTATTATTGTTCTGCATTGGCAATGTTTTACATCAAAAAGGTGGATATAGCCTTACAAAATAATGACCAAAAATCAACGAAATCAAACAAAGCTAAAAATAAAAATATGTCAGCAAATCATTTGGAGATTTCTACTGCTACTGAAGAAGACTTGGAGTCTAAAGTTGATCCTGTCTGTCATGTTACAGTTACACTACAGGATATCTATTTGACCGTAGACCATTTGACGTTTTCGGACAATTGGAAAGGAGGCCTATTCCATAGGAATACAAAGGAAATTTTACATTCTGTAAATGCAATATTCAAGCCATACATGATCAATGCGATTATGGGACCTTCTGGGTCCGGTAAATCATCTCTTTTGAGTCTGATTTCGGGCAGATTAAAATCGTCTTTAGTTACCAAATTTGGTAATTCGGGATCAATCATGTTTAATGGCATTCAAATCTCGGAAGAGATGTTCAAAAAAGTTTGCTCATTCGTTTCTCAAGATGACGATCATCTTTTGGGGGCATTGACCGTTAGGGAAACTTTTAAGTTTGCCGCTGCGCTGAGGTTGCATCATATGACAACTCAACAACAAAAAGTCAAGGTTGATGACTTAATCCGTGCTCTAGGCCTGACTCACTGTCAAAACAATGTTATTGGCAGTGAATATGTAAAAGGTGTTAGTGGTGGTGAAAGAAGAAGAGTGACGATGGGTATACAACTATTAAATGACTCTCCCATCCTGCTATTAGATGAGCCTACCTCTGGATTGGATAGCTTTACGTCGGCAACGATACTTGAAATTCTGGAGAACCTTTGCACTCAATATGGTAAAACCATCATCATCACTATTCATCAACCGAGGTCGGAGTTATTCAAGAAGTTTGGTAATGTGTTGCTATTGGCTAAATCCGGGAGAACAGCTTTCAACGGCCCACCAGACGAAATGGTTAAATACTTCTCAGTTATGGGTTACGTTTGCCCCGAGTTCACGAACGTGGCGGATTTTTTCCTAGATCTTATTTCTATTAATACTCAAAACCCCAAAAATGAAATAGTTTCCAGAGAAAGGGTAAACAGCATCCTTGCAAAGTGGGCTGGATACTTAGAGGATGGGAGCGCAACAGAGTCAAGTTTGAAAGAAATGAAGTTATCAGAAGAACAGTTTTTGATGGAATATGGTTCCTCCATTAGAAAGCCTTGTAACATTGCATTGGCATATGTCGTCAACGTTAAACGACAGCTTACCACCACAAGAAGAAACATAGATTCCCTTATGTCAAGGATAGCGCAAATTCCTGGGGTTGGCATTCTATATGCTTTATTTTGGGCTCCCCTAAAGAACGATTATACGGGCATAAGTAATAGGCTAGGTCTAACCCAGGAATCGACTGCCTTATATTTCATTGGCATGCTGAGCAACCTAGCATGCTACCCTCCAGAGAGGGATTACTTTTACGAAGAGTATAATGACAATGTTTACGGTATCACCCCATTTTTCCTAGCTTACATGACTTTAGAGTTGCCTTTGGCAATTCTTGCCGCTTTTTTATACGCAATCTTCACTGTGCTCGTCTGTGGTCTTCCAAGAACCGCTGGAAATTTCTTTGCAACCGCCTACTGTTCCTTCTTAATTGCAACCTGCGGTGAATCTCTAGGAATTATGACAAATACTCTCTTCGAAAGGCCTGGGTTTGTCGTAAATTGTATCTCCGTTATTCTGAGTATTGGAACCCAACTCTCTGGGCTAATGTCCCTTCAAATGTCACGGGTGCTGAAGGGCATCAACTGGTTGAATCCTTTAGGATATACCTCAATGATTCTCATTAATTTTGCGTTCCCTAGTGACCTGAAACTTACCTGTAATGATGGTGGGCGAAATCCAGACGGCTCATGCCAGTTTTCGACTGGAAAGGACGTGCTGGAAGAATATGGACTTGTCAGAAACACTCAAAAATATCTTGGCATTATCATTTGTGTGGCCATCATATATAGGCTTCTTGCTTATTTTTTATTAAAGGCAAAATTGGAATGGATCAGGTGGTAAAGTTGAAAAATTGTGGTGAAAAGAATATGTTCTCTGGTAAGGTGATGGCTAATAGTCAATCTTCCTTTATTAACGGAATTAAGGTTGAAAATTAATTCCGCCCCTGAAAACTATAAAATCGGAAAGGGTAAACTTGATAGAAATCTATATTATTATACAAAATAACTTTAAATTAACATCAAGAATATAACAAATGTCGGTTGTATCATTAGACCACAAGCTATTGAGCAGATTAGCTGCTAGAAAAGTGTCATTAGAAGAGTTGGAGACACTGGAAAAGCAGTGTGTTTTCAACACCTTTCACTACGAAGATGCCTTTGAGCTGGGTTCATTCGTCAGGAAAGCAGCTAAGAATTTGTATCCAGAAAAATCAGTCGCAATTGATGTTTCTGCGTCCAACGGCCACTGCTTGTTTCGCAGCGTCACCTATCGTGGTAGCTCTTTAGACAATGATTTTTGGATTCAAAGGAAAAGGAAGACGGCTTTGAGATTTAGTCGTTCAAGCTTTTATATGGGGAACAAAATGGCTGGGAAGACCCCAGAAGAGAAATTTTTTGTAGATTCCAAGGAGTATGCTTTTCATGGTGGTGCAATTCCCATATTTCTGGATTCTGTAGATTATCCAGTTGCTTGTCTAACTGTGAGTGGTCTGAAACAGGAGGAGGACCACTTGCTGGCTTTGACTTGTGCAAAAAATTACGCAGTGAAAAGAGCTCAGGAGGAGTTGGAATTGGACTGAATGTTTTCAAAGGTTCCAAATTTATGCAAATATTATAGAACTTATACAAATAGATGAATTCTTTTCTTGATGTTTGTCAAAGTACGTGTTCAGGCAAATTGGTAGCAAGTCACCTGTTAGAGGTGATACTTGTATCATATTGTTTGGTGAGAAAGCGTGGTAATAAGCCACTGACTCTCCATCGCCATCGGATTTTGTTCTTTGCCTCGATAAACCAAGCCATGGTTGTGCAATCTACTACCTCTTTCTGCCTATTATTATTCCTTTCGCTGCTCATGCTTCTATGTGATTGAATTTGTAGTCTCTTGATTAATTCCTGCGAAAATTGATTTTTCTGTTGGTTTCTTCCCCTTGGTCGACTGGTTGGCTGCACTTGCCATTCTTCTGTACGTGAAATTTCTACAGCACTATCCATACTACTCATTGTAGTTTCATTAGAAGAATCTCCAGAGCTTTCAAACTCGTAATTTTCAAAAATTTTAGCTGCTTCCTCATACCTTTCAGTGCATTTACCACAAACGATCTCTTTAAAATCATCAGTATCGGCAATTAGTGAACTAATTTCGTATAGAGGATTCTCACAAACTACACATTTTTTCAACTGTGAGTGCATTCGAATCTCCGAGAGATATTTATCATTATCCTGTGGTGTTTCTGGTCTGATGAGATCTCCTAACATATTTTTCACAGAGTCTGAAATACTACACGACTCGTAATCATCCGCATGAAGGGTTTGGATATCATCTCCTTGTAAATTGCCTACACCAATGTCGCAACTAAAATTTTCGTCCAGTATATGTGGCACCAAAGTTACAGATGAGCTTGGCGTTTTCGATGATTCTTGGATGGGTATTTGTCTTAATTTTAGAGGTACATGTAAATCTCCTCTTTTGCTCATCTTACTTTTTAAGTTAGAAATAGAAACCCGTTTCTTGGTAGAATGCCTGTCATTACCTTCAACATACGGAATATAATCTTCCACCAAAACTATAGGATGCTCGCCATGTTCCTCGTCAACCTCTGCTTTGAAGATATTCTGCGGAGCCCCATAGCTTATGCGTCTACGTGTCTTGTTATTATGAATGCGTATCTCATTTATTGGATTTAATTTTAATCTCTTTATGTTGGAAAAGTTCTCTGTGCTTCTGGGAGGTGGTATGGGAAGGCTGGTCAAGTTCTTTTCGTCCAATAAGTCTAGTTTGGAAGTAGACTGATACAGTTTCGAGGGAATCCTTGGTTTTGCGCCCATTAATTGAGAACGTCTTTTCCTTACATGTAGAATTTGTTGGCATTCTGAATCGTTATTTTTAGAAGGTGTACTATTGCTTTCGAATTCGAACTCCTTTCGATCAAACTGCCATTTAGATGCCGAGAATTCTTCGCTTTTGAAAAGTGGTGGACTAACAGGCTTGGTATACGGCAACTTTAATAAGCTGTCTTGTGTGTTGCTGCAAATATTGGATGTCGATGATGATGAAATTAATGACAAGGAGTTTGGATCGATAGGCTCGAGGACTCGGGACTGGGAGATATCGTCCATAGCGGCTCTTTTTCCACCTTTTTGTAGATCTCGAAAGATTATGTCCAGAAGAAACTCAGACAAGCTGTAAAAGAAGATATTGTACCGTTTTATTCGCACTGGATGACTGGATCATGAAGAGTTCGGGGTTTTTTTAGAATGTTTAAAAGGTCCCTGATTTGTTGATGTTTACATTTTTCCAAAACGGGAATCTTGCCGTTACCGAAAGTTTGATATAAAATGATTAAAGTTCTATACATAATGGTGCAGGTTCTAATGGTCCTAAAGGTTTCTAACAGTCTTTTGAACTGTTTGTAAACAATCCTTAAGTGTCGAGGCACTGATAGGGATGTAGCCAAGATTTTTTAATAATTCGCCACTTTCGCCCTTTGTAAGATTCTCGCATGCTACTGTGAGTTCCAAGGAATATTGATGGAATAAATCATCGCAAACATCCCGTAGTCGGTTTATGTTCGTTTTAATCGATTGTTTAACATTGGGATCTTTTATTCTTTTAAATGTGTCCAATGTCTTCAAGGTCGACATTTTTGTCAGATAGTCGTCAGACAATTTCCATGTCGAGTGACTTTGAGTTCCTGCATTCATTTGATCCAGTAACTGCTTCAAATGCGCACCATCGTGCTTATATAAATCGTAGAAGACCTTGAATGCCCAAACATCTGTTTTATCACATGAGCTATGCAGCGTTTCCTCTAAGCCTATTTCACCAACGATATCTTCCAGATATGTGTCTAGCTTATCGTTTGTCTGCCTTAATGGTATTAGCTCAATAATAAACTCTCTGATACATCTCAAAGCAATAGATTTCTCATTAAGGTCCAAATATTGCAGAACGTGAGGAAGTTTATCCTTACTTATATCTGAACCGAAAATTGTCCAGTCCCTGTTATCGGAAAATTCCAAACTTCCAGTGTTTTCCATTATTCTCCAATCTTCATGAGCATTTTTTAGAAGTTCTCCACGCTTATCGTTGCAGAGTCTTGCCAATTGCATTGCTTCCGTAGTCAGCATCCATTTCGTACTAGATTTTTGAAGCCTTTCTCTAAACTCTATCATACCCAAAATCTTGCTATAAGCTTTTCTCTCCAAGGCAATATGGATGAATTGTGGTAATCTAGCCATAGATGATCCATACAGTTTTTCGTTGTTATTTTGCAAATAATCATGTTGCTTTTGAGGGTATAATGTTGAGAATCTTGAATAAAGCAGAAAGGACGTTGTATCAATTTGAACATTCTTCACTTTGAGCTCCGAGTACCGTGAATAAGCCAATGGTACGCACCCAAGATGCATATACAATGCGATTATCCAAGCTTTGGTATGGTAATTGTAGGTGTCATGCGCCTGGTAATTTTCCAATAGTGTTAACGCCAGCAAAACTTTTTCCAATGATGGTTTATCGCTCGTTACCACGATACTTTTGACAATATCCAGGATAAAAACAGAACAAGTTGAATAGTCTGTCTTCGGTTTGCTTTTTAGTGATTCCTTATGCTTGTTGTACGCTTTTATGGGATCGTGTTCCAAGAGAGCTAATTCAAAAACGTTGGAATCATGTATAACATCGGCACTGCTGAATTGATATAATGCTGATTTCAAAATTTCCTTATCTAGCTTCCCCTCATAGCGAAGCAAATCAACCGGACAGCAAGGTTTATTATGAAATTTTGAGAGATAATGCAATAGAGATTCATGTGAGATGCGGCGATCAAAAAGGTAATCACTTTCTAGACGTGCCAATCTTGAATTCCGCGAATCTTCTACAAGAAGTTCTATTTGCTTGTTAATTTCTAGCTTTGTCTTATTTAGCTCTTTTCCGGAGCTTATAAGATGTACAATTAATTCAAAATCATCGATTTTTTTTAGTGCTGTACAGCAAGCTTCAAACATTGTCTTATGATCATTAGCTTGTATGTGTTGGACTAAAAAATTCTTGAGGTAAAGATCAACCGAATTACCCAGGTGTGGTATAATTTCTTGAACAATTTCTTTAGATTTTTCTGCATCATTAGGAAACAATTCTGCGCATACACTGCAGAATATATTTATTTCCTGGGTAGACCTAAATGGCTTGTTACTGCTCAAAGACCTGTAGGCTAATTGTGGCAGCAGCATCTTTTCCTTCTCACTGACTCTATAACTTTGAAATTTGAAAAGGCTTAATATCGATAAAGCATACCAGAAAAAATAATCACGAGATGACAATACATTATCGTTATTACCACTTGTTTTTGCTAGCTGCTGACTTGCTCTGGCCATTTGCTTCCAATTGGAATCTTCCAAAGCTTTCTCAAACCATTGCAATGCTACGTCGTATCCTTGATACTTGAAATTGGCTCTTTCATAAACGTGAAGGGCCTCATCGTATCTTTCGAGTTGAATGAAGAATTTATGCAACAAATTTAGTGCACGTACATCGCTCGTGATTTCTGAACCATTCAAGCCATATAAATTACCTAGGGATGACTCATAATTGAATTTTGACGGCGATTGCATATATTTGACGTATATTTCCAGTATATTCAAGTACGAGGACTTTGGGAACTGCTTTTTCAAATAAGTGATCTTTTCATTGCACTGTTTGAAATTACCCCTCTTGATAAGATTTTGAATTTCCTCATCAATCTTCTCAGACATCTGGTGCGACGCACTAGTGAATTATCCTTGATTACTAACCGATTTTGCCGCTAATCTAACTATTATCATTAGCTCTCTTGATCATATTGTGGATATTTTTCACTTTCAGGTTCGTGCGTAGTGAGTTGCGTTAGGAATGATTTGAAAAATTTTAGTTTAATATGTGATGAGATGAGATGAGCTTGAAAGCGCATCGTATATTATGAATTAGTTAAAACATTATCTTTGTGATAAGGGCATCGTGGAGAATTTGTTTACCAATCGATAAACTCATTATGTCGTCTATTTTCAAAGCATTAGCTGGTAAAGGCAAGAAATCCCAGTCAGATAAAAGACAACCTCCCAATGAAAAACAATTCATGAACAAACAACGTACGTTGTTGATCTCTAGTAGAGGTGTTAATTTCAGGCATCGCCATTTGATTCAAGATTTGAATGCTTTATTACCTCATTCCAGAAAGGAGCCTAAGCTGGATACGAAAAAGGATCTACAACAATTGAATGAAATTGCAGAACTATACAACTGTAATAATATTCTATTCTTTGAAGCTAGAAAGCATAAAGATTTATACTTATGGCTTTCTAAACCACCTAATGGACCTACAATCAAATTTTATATACAAAATTTGCATACTATGGATGAGCTGAATTTTACTGGCAATTGTTTGAAGGGCTCGCGTCCCGTATTATCCTTTGACCACAGATTTGACACCTCTCCACATTATCAGCTTATCAAGGAATTATTGGTTCATAACTTTGGTGTTCCACCAATGGCAAGAAAATCGAAGCCTTTCATTGACCACGTCATGTCATTCAGTCTGGTTGATGACAAGATCTGGGTGAGAACGTACGAAATAAATCATTCTGCTAGAAACAATCAAGAATATGAAGAAAATGCAGAGCAAGAAGAAGATATATCTTTGGTAGAAATTGGGCCAAGATTTGTAATGACCGTGATTTTAATTTTGGAGGGTTCATTTGGTGGTCCAAAAATCTATGAAAATAAGCAATACGTATCACCAAACGTTGTTAGAGCTCAAACTAAGCAGCAAGCTGCTAGTGCTGCTAAGGATAGAGCAGAGGCTGCGGTTAACAGAAAGATTAAGAAGAGAGAGAATGTGCTTGCGGCAGACCCATTGTCCAACGAAGTGCTATTTAAGAATTAAACTCAATAAAGCATGTCTGTATATGTATATTAGTAAGCAATTGCCATATAATAGAGATATCCTCCACGAATACTATATTAAAAAATTGTTAGATGTTTCGATGCTTATAATAAAATTGTACTGAAAATATTTGAGAATATAGAGAAAGTTATATGTTCCAATTCGGAAACAGCGGTCACGTTTAATGCTTTTCGGCAGCCTTGGTATGCTTAGTTATATACTCATTGATGAATTGCTCTTCTTCTTTTGAGCTAGTGTTGAAATTTACACTTTTTGGCTTTCTTGCTGAAAATGGGTTTGGTACAACCAAAAGAGCCACTAACCCGATAGTACCAAGAGCTAACTGGTGAGGAAGAACACTTTTACCTAATATTTGATATGCGGCACCCATTTTAACTAGTAGACTTTCTTTTCTTCACCTTTTGTTTGTTGTCACATCGTGAGATCCAAGAAACTAAAAGTTGTCTAGTCTCATTTAACTCTTGATGTCCTCGAAGACACTCGCGGGGAAAAAAACCGACCAATAAGATTGCATCGTTCTATTTACGTTATAAAGTGCCCGTTCTCGAAACAAGCGATATAGAAGTCGCTCTAAGTCAAAGAAACGCCATTCCTAGTCATATTCATCTCTTGATATCAGCCATGTTTCTTGTAATTTTTATTCATCAATAAAAATATTTGGTTGTCTTATGAGGCGAGTAATAGCGGTCAAAGGCATATGCTGCACAACTTACTCCATTTACGGATGAAGATAAGAAAAGAATCTACAAACTTAAATAGATTTTTCGATAGAAATGAAATGGTCGGGTCGCTTGGCACTGGCCATCTTTACAATGGGAGTCAGTCTGACAAGCGCTTTCTCCTTATTCGCAGATAAGCTGTCTTTCCCTAATCTCGAACTTCCTCAGCAGCCTAAAAACTTATTTCAAGGCATCGAACCAGCTGTTAACGATGGATTAACTGAGACCCTGTTGTCTTCTGTGGATGATAGATACTCTCTAAGATTGAAAAATGTTGATCCATCAAAGCTAGGTATCGACACCGTTAAACAATGGTCCGGATATTTGGATTATCAAACTTCCAAGCATTTCTTTTACTGGTTCTTCGAAAGCAGAAATGACCCAGCCAACGATCCCATTATTCTTTGGTTGAATGGGGGCCCCGGATGCTCTTCTTTTACTGGTTTACTCTTCGAATTAGGTCCATCCTCAATTGGTCCTGATTTGAAGCCAATCTATAACCCATACTCATGGAACTCTAATGCTTCAGTGATATTTTTGGAGCAACCCCTAGGTGTTGGATTTTCTTATGGAGATGCTAAGATTACATCCACAAAGGCTGCTGGTAAAGATGTTTATATCTTTTTGGAGCTTTTTTTTGAAGCTTTCCCACACTTAAGATCTAATTATTTCCATATTGCAGGCGAATCCTATGCGGGCCATTATATACCCCAGATTGCGCATGAAATTGTGGTCGAAAATCCAGGGCGGAATTTCAACTTGACATCCATTTTGATCGGTAATGGTATAACGGATTCCTTAATTCAAACATCGTACTATGAGCCGATGGCTTGTGGATTTGGGGGACATCCACCTGTTCTTTCAAATGACCAATGTGAAAAAATGAAAAGAGATGTTAATCGTTGCCATCAACTTAACCGGATATGCTATGCAACGGAGTCAAACCTTGCGTGTATTGCGGCTACGACTTATTGTGATTCTGTCACACTTGGACCATATCAAGAGACGGGTTTAAATGTGTATGACATCAGAGGTCCCTGTGAGGATAGTGGAGATGATGGTATGTGCTACAATGGTTTGCGTTACGTTGATGAGTACATGAACCAACCTCACGTTCAAGAGGCTTTAGGTTCCGATGTACATAATTACACAGGGTGTAGCAACGACGTTGGACTTGGTTTTGCCCTCACTGGTGATGGGTCCAAACCGTTCCATCAATATGTTGCTGAATTAGTAGATCGCGATATTCCCGTTCTGCTCTATGCTGGAGACAAAGATTACATTTGCAATTGGTTGGGTAATCATGCATGGTCCGATCAACTCGAATGGAAACACAAAGATGACTACCAATTTTTGCCACTAAAACAATGGAAGAGCACGGAAACAAGCGAGGAAATGGGTCTTGTAAAAAGTTATGGACCCTTAACCTTCTTGAGAATATATGATGCAGGTCACATGGTTCCATACGATCAACCAGAGGCGAGCTTGGAAATGGTTAATAGATGGATCTCTGGCTCTTATCATATGGGATACAAAGATTAAATATAACTACTTTATACTTTTTAATAATAATCTTGCTCTCCATTTGTGGAATGTCATGTTTGTTTTTATCGTCTCACATTATTGCAATATTCAATTAACTTATTTATGATTCATCCTATAAGCATTTAAAGAATTCTGTATTCTTGAAACAATTTCATTACACTCTTGAGGCGAAACAGCTTCAAAATAATATCTTTTGATATCGTTCTGACCTCGCTTGAAAAATAACTTAAAATATTCAGGGACCCTTTTTGATTTCTTCACCAATATGACTTGGCTTATATGTATAGACTTCGTTTTAACATTCTCGTGCCAATGCAAATGTTTCTCTGGTGGAACGATATATATGTAATCACCGTCAAGAGCTAAGGCCCTCTCATGTTTGTTCATTAGAGACATCTGCTGTCTTCTCCATACTTTGTATTTATGATATGCACCAGAAAACAAATCCTGAAAGTTATTTCCAGAGCTGCCCGCATTGGAACTACCAACATTTAGTGCCGAGCGATTAGGTGCATAGTAAGAACCGTGAAGGGATGATTTCGATGAGTTCTTAGATTTGAAAAATCCGGCAGCAGCATTAGCACTGCCACTAACATTGCTTGATTCCGAAAGCTGAGTAGTCAAACCCAATTTGTGTTTGGCTCCGAGTTTTTTTGGTTTGCTTAACGTTTTAGTTTCCTTTATTGCTTGAACTTTCTCTTCTTTATCGGGTTTCAAATAACCATGGGTTACGTCCAATGTAATTGGGGTAAGACCACTGCTTTGGATGGTAGGTAGGTTGGGTTTACGCATGTCGAACTTTGATTTTTCTAAATGCAAATCTCTGGCGTCCTTCTTTGATATAATCTGAACTTCGTTGTGCCCATCAAGTGTCAACACTGTGTCGTTTAAATTTAAAGCAACTCTTTTATCGGGCACTATTAAAAGATACTCGTTGGGATCCATGTTTTTCATTCTACAATATTTCACCAGGATGTCATTAATGGTCGAGGTGACTAGTACGTTGATTGTTGTATAGTTGAACATCCTGTTAGAACTTGGGTATAAATAAACTTTAACTTCTAGAACCTTCGAATTATGAGTCTTCTCTACTTCAGGGTCATTTCCTAAAATAGGTTTGTAATAGCTTAATTGATTAATGCCCACAATACCATCACCAGACTTAGAAGCTTCAGTTTTACTTATTATTTCGCCATTCAAGTCAAACGGCAGTGGAGTTTCTTGCTCATTTTGCTTTTCCTCAAAAGCGTCCACTTTGCACAAAACAACTTCATTGTCGGAAAGTACTTGTATCAACTTTCTTCTATCAAGCTTCCCGAAGTCATCTTCAAATGGTTCTCCGTCTTCATCAACAATCTTCAAGCAAAAATTATTTGGATTTTGAACCTCATCTAATGTTATACCATCCTTTTCAAAATCCTCGGGTTTAAATTCATTTGAAAAAAGATAAAGTATATATCCAATTGCCTCGAAAATACTGGCGGATTTTCTTACACTTGCCTTAAATGACTTTCTTTTATACTTTTTTGACGCTTGAATATAAACAGTCAGATCTGTCGCTTCATATTTTGGAACTTTATTCCCGGAGACGAATGAAAAGTAATCTAACAAATCCGCAGCATTGCCTACACTCTTTTTTTTCCTATTGAATAATGAAGATAGTTGGGAGTCGGTAGTCTTTGGCTTTGGAAAATCTGTAATTTTTTGAATCAAAGACAAGTCATCTCTTGAATTGGCTCTGCTGTGACCTGAGCTCGGCGCTAAAGATAACCTGCCTTGCTTCGTGTCATTTGGACCAATATAATGCTTCTTATTATGCTCAACTTTCATTTTACTACTATCAGCACTTGCTGAAGATAAGGGTCTTGTATGGCACCTTTGTTTCCCCCCTATGTTCGAGCTGGTGGAATATCTGCGGCTAGAATTGCTGTGTGACAACAACTGTCCAGAAGACTTTCTTTCTTTCAACTGAGGCTTTGAAGACTTTATGTTCAGAACGGCTTTATCGAAAACATTGTTTAAGGTGGAATCATCTTGGCCATGATATATTCCAAATTTATCTAAGGTCATCGGAATAGAGTGTGATACCGTATTTGGTTGCATATCTGGATCGTCCAGCATTGAATTACTATCAGTCGCTGATGTATCCTGTTTCATGAAGCCTTCAGCTCCACTGAAGTCCGAGTCTAAAAGTGACCTACCATAGGATGAAGCACTATCTGTATCATGCGTGCCTATAGAAGGAGCTCTTTCTTCTTGCGAATCTGATATAATATCATCAGCTTTGCCGGATTTGAATCCAAAGGCCTGTTTAGATGATGCACTTCTGTCATGTGCAGAGGGCACTGTGTCCAAATTCAGATTGTCTAGATCTTGTTCGTTAATATAGGACTCCATGTCAGAAATATCTTCGCCGGCTCCAGTTTTGCTATCGTTTTCTGCCCCAGCGGCTAATGTGATTAAATCATCATGAGCTCCTCCTTTTAGCAAACGATCAGATCTGGAGCTGCTATTCTTGCCACCATCCAATAGCGGAGCTCTGGGAATAATATTTTGAGGAAAGTGAGTCTTTTTTTTAGGATTATTACTCCCTATATTTGTGTTGCTATTACTATTGGTACTGGTATTGGTATTGGTACCCAAGCTATTACTACTAGTTGCTCGGTTAAACTGGGTATCTTTATCTCCGGTACCGTTTGCGTTCGTTGTTTTGCTGGTTTCCGTCTCTAGCTGGAAAAATTGCGAATGCAAATCTTCTCCATCATCATCTTCATCGTCATCTTCATCATCATCCTCTTCCAAGTTTTCGTCATAATCAAAATTCATATCAAACGCGATATGCTTTTTGCCACTATGAGAACTAAGTTTTCTTTTGCTAGCAGTTTTCCTATTGGCATCTGAACTTTCCTTTCTGCCTTTAAAGATTCTCGAAAATGGCAATCTTCTGCCGGTTTTCTTCTTATTGTCTCCTAGATCAGAGTCTGAAGTGATCAGTATTGTATTTTTACCATTTGACTTTGAAGTGTTGTTGGCTGAACCAGAGATAGGTGGCAACACGTCCACAGTTCTTTGACTTCCAACCTTGAACGTTCGACCTTTCTCTGGCATGAGAAAGCTTTCGCCATTATGACTTTGATTTTCTTCCTGAATTAGATCGTGATCTTCTACATCTGCGTCACTTTCCATATATGCCTTCTTAGCCAAAGTACGTTGATTCTTTGCTGATTTAAACCTGTTTGTAGAGAGGTAGTTTTCCATAAAATTTCTGGATATTGGCGGCGATTGAAGTTCTGGTAAAATATCTGCACCATCTGGCATAGTATATATGCTTTGTATTCGAGAATCTAATTTCTCATAATCATCTCTGTTGCCATCATCAGGGGTGTCATGTAAGGGTATATATGGCTTTATTATTCTACTCATTTGTTCTTTCTCAGGGCACTCCCAAAGAAACTGGGCCCGCAACCCATTGATATATGCGACTGTATCCATATTTAAGCAGAAGCTCGTGAGTTACTGTCTATATGGCAGCCCATTCAATCAATTTCAGCGCTAAAAGACAACAGGGGATCGACACTTATTGTCATTTCTCAACTTCCCGCGTGTCGAAAAAGAAACGTCCTGCCTCTGAAAAATCTTAAAGCTGGAAAAGATAACCCTTCTCACCTCATCTCATCTCATCTGGGGAAAGAAACGATCTGAAAGATAGTACAAATAGTCTTACAGGACAGTCTACGGATCCTACTATGGCACTCTCATCAAATTGGTTGAAACTGCAAAAGTCAAACCAGGTTAGCATTGGGAAAACGCTTAAAAAGAATAAGAAGATTAATAAAATCAACGGCGTAAGGAGTGATGCCAGTGGAAACAATGCCAGAGTTGGCAAGCCAAAGCAGAAGGGAAGTAAAATCATGGAGAAGGTATACAGTATGAATAAAGAAATTGCAAAGGCAGAGCAAGATAAGAAGGATGGGAAAACTTTTGAATTTAAGTCAGAAAAATTGATTGTTGACGAGCATCCTGCAACAGAATCAGCTGCAGGTGCGAACTCCATCGAAAACAATAAAGACAGTAAAAGGGCTCAAGATATTGGGAAATACTTGGCGATGGATTGCGAATTCGTTGGGGTGGGTCTCGAAGGAAAAGAATCCGCGCTAGCGAGACTATCCATGGTAAATTATTTCGGACATGTTATCCTAGATGTGTTTGTCAAACCACGGGAAAAAGTGACCGATTGGAGGACTTGGGTAAGTGGTATCAAGCCCGAACACATGAAGGAAGCAATTTCGTTCAAAGAGGCTCAGAATAAAACAGCTGCTCTTTTAGATGGTAGAATTTTGGTGGGCCATTCAATAAAACACGATTTAGAAGCGCTCTTGTTATCTCATCCAAAGCCAATGATTAGGGATACTTCGAGACATCTTCCGTTTAGGCAGACTTATGCTAAGGGGAAAACTCCTAGTTTGAAGAAATTGGCCAAAGAAGTGTTGAAGCAGGAAATTCAAGACGGTCAACATTCATCCGTGGAAGACGCAAGGATAACCATGTTGCTCTACAAATCAGAGAAGAAGGAGTTTGAAAAGCTACATAAAGCAACATTTGGTTTTACTAAATAGACATATGAGTTAAACAACGTGCGGTAAAATATGAATTTTGTAATTATAACTACCTAAGAAAATGAAATATACTTAATTTAAATATTAGAACTCATTTTTGATAAAATCATGGCCAACAACCTCTTTCTGCGGTAAATGAGATCAGCATGCTCTTCTAGAGTAGCGAGAGTATTGTTGGGACTTTGATTGAATATCTCAATATTCACCATACATAATAATCCTCTTTTCTTGATCTCTTCCAAACTCTTCTTGTTGTATTTCTCGAGGTCATGGAATTCAGAATACCTCACAAGCAGTTTTATGATGTCAAACGAAACAGTTACACAATCCGAATTGAGATCCAAAGTAGATATTCTTCTTAGTTCTTCTCTCACAATGACATAAAATTTAAAGACACAAATTGGCTTCTTCTCTATTAGGTAACGCATTGTAAGCGCAAATCTTAGTTTGCTGGGCTCATCCGATATCGAGCTATTGAATAATAGAGCAGCTTGATAGAGAGTGAGATTCGGACAGCATGTATTTGAGCTTAACCAGTTTGCCAAGGATTTCGGCAGCTTATTATTATCATCAAGACTTACCATGTCCTCTTCGAATCCCACCTCTTTCAACGTGCTGGCGAATTGCTCAGGTGCTTGAAACAAATACAATAAGAACATGTAGCATAAGTAGTGGGTGGATTTGGGGTGAATTTGGTGTTCGCGATAACTATTTTTGAAAAGAGTCAGCAAACAGTCGAGAGCAGCACTTTTGACAAATGGGATGGAGAGACCTCGACTGATGAATGCCAGAACGTTATGAGAAAAGTTCTCCTCATTCCATCTCCCTCCACAACATTCTTCCATTTCGAGCGATAATTCTTTGGCAAAGCCGCGAGATTTCATCAGTACTGTTGTTAGTAGGGGACCGTTAGCATTCTTTTCAAAATGAACCTTGTAAAGGCAGTTCAAACAATTGGTCAAAAAAAGTAACCCACCTTCAAAAATCACCGGATGCGGCGAATCCACGATAGCAGCAGCTAACCAAAACATTTGATTCATTAGATCGAGTGAGGGATCCAAGCCTTCCACAATTTTACTGTAAGTGAAAATATGGGCAATGATCAAAAATAACAACTCATCAGTCACACTAGGTTCCGCAATAACTTTCATAGTCTCATCAAGTAAATTTCTGCAGAGAACTTCAGAAGTAGAGGTTTTGCCGATGATACCTAGAATCATCATTGCACGAGCAGATAAGAAAGAATCATTGTTGAATACGGCATCCATTAGGTATTTTTTGTATCTTGTTTTCCATTGCGGAGACTCTGAAAGGGAGGAACATTCCATCACTAGCATAATGTTAGCCGTGAAGTGTTCTAAAGCCGCAAATTTACTGGCAAATGATGAAGCACTAAAATTTTGCAAAATACGTCCCTTATCTTGACTAAAACCAAACATGAACTTCGAACGTTGACGTGAAAACGTAGCACTCACCTCATCTAGCTTTATTTTACTGGATTCTGGAAGAGCGTCATTCACGGTTAAGGAATGGCAAACATTCATTAACAGTTCATGAAGTGAAGATCTAATTTCGTTAGGACCAACATCAATCAACAACGAAACAATAAACAATGTTTCTGGTAAATACATTTGTGCAAGCAAAGCTGATTCAAAAAACAAAGGAATGCTAGTTTTTACCAAAATTGTTAGCTCAGACCAGCTTTGCGTTGAAGCCTCCAGCCTCAAAGAAGGCAAGAACGACCTGATTATCTTCATCAATCTTGTTATGATTTGAGAAGCCACTTCAACAGTAGGCATTCCATTTAATAGACCCAAAGACCTCCTCCAGTCACGATTTTCCGAGTCTCTATCTAGAGCATGGTTTACAACCTCCTCGACAATCAGTGTAGCCAAACGTCCATCTAGAGCAAGTAGAAACCAAATTTGTTGATTATAAATTGTCGTGAAGCTCGGATCACTCACTGTCAATCTAATTAATCCACGAACAATATGTGAAATGGCTTCTGGGCCTTCTTCTTCATCCATCAAATAAACATACTTGTAAAGATTACGTACCCAGTACGAAAGACAGATTATTGTTTGAGGAACATAATTATGAGGAATAATATGGTTTTCAAGGCCTTCCAACATGTATTTCCAAACATATGCAGTAAGATCTGGGGATGACTGTGATATTGATTTCGAAATTTGACATAAAAATGGACTGCAGTCATTAGGTACATGTACTTCTGGAGATAGACGAAAATGTGCTCCAAACTCCAACCCAAAAGTGTCCTGTGTCGTCGCTAGTAAATTATATGAAACAGTTTTGATCGTATCATCCTCGTTGAATAAACCCACCAATATTACAAGGAAAAGATGACATACAGTTTTACGGCGTTCATCCGATTCTCTTTTACTGACATCAGAGGTAGAAACGGCAATCGAAGAGCTAGAGTTTCCTGGACCATATTCATCCTCTATTCTATCCACCGCATAATAAAACATTTTTACAATCTCCAAATACTTGGAGCTGCAAAAAATCAATGTCTTAGCTCCATCTAAATTGACAGTGAACTCAGATGACACTCCTGTGGTAGAAGAAACGTTGACGGATATAACGTTCCCTATTTCGTAAACATCATTAAATTTTAAGTCCACCAAGCTCTCCCACCCTTGTATCTTAAACTGCTTGCCAGTTTCATGATATACTTGAAAATATTTATTACCAATTTTCAGAGAAACTGGTGTGAACCTCTTCTTTGTTTCGTCATATAATGCGATATCATGTAAGGACACACGAACATCTTGTAAAACTTCTAAACTTTGACCGCTCAAACCTAACGACTTCACAAAATCCTGGTCGGAATAACTATTGACAAAATAATGAGGAACTTTATAGTTGAGGTATGGGTTGCCCTGTTCGAATAGTTTTCCCCATTTGATTAAAAATGTTTCGCTGATATTAAAATAATAATATCCTCGGCAGTTCATCATAGCAATGGGCGGTAGAAGACCAATGAATAATGATGTCAGTTTCGTCACATCAACCTCGTTTTCATCAAATTCCGTGCAGTCTAGAACTAGATAGTGCTTCACGGACCAGATTCTAGCGTATATTTGGAAAGTTCTGTATATTACAGTGTCTACATCAATCCTATTGCTTAAGAACTTTCCAAAGGTCAATGTAAGGATGGGAAACCCATCTGGCGACATTGATTCATGAACAAAAGATATATTTCTGCTGAGGGCTTCAACGTTCCTAAATGCGTGTCTACTCATGAATTCATACAGCTGTGGATATTTCTCCATGTTGTCTTTAATGAAAGAAGGTATCTCGTTTCTGAATTCCACCTTTGGTTGCCCTAATATGCCTAAATTCTTGTCTACCATCAGCATTGTGTCTTTCAGCATATCAAAATTATCGAATGAGGTAAAATCATCTAATATGCATTTTCTAATCTGTAGCTCGCGTAAGTAAAGATATCTGTGAAGGAAATTGAATTCAAATGGGATTGGATCAGGATCTGTATTGACTGAAATATTTATAACGCGATCAGTTCTGCAAACTTCTTTGAGAAAGTCAAAAATACGGTTGCTGCATTCCTTTAAGAATGGTGCTTGAGAATCTAAGGAGGTCCACTTCGCCAGGTTGTCGGAACCATTTGCAATACTTTGAACTACTTTGGCCAACGTAATAAACGGACGTTTACATTGAGGCTGTGAAATGTCCACGATATTTTCTGATTCCGGACTTACCAAAGCTGGGCAGAAGAATCTCAAAAAAACAAACGAGCCAGCAGCGACATAAGCATAATCGGGAAACTTTTGCTTCACTGAAGTATAAATTGTTTGGCATATTACAAACAATTCAGGGGGGAAAAAAGATACAGAACCTGTGATCGAATCTACCAATTTTGTCATATATTTCACAAACAGGGCCACCTGAATATCATTATCCGGTTGGACTTTCTCTACCTCAAAATATTCCCCCTTGTCAATTAGTTCAGACAAAACTGGATTCAGCGTGCGAACCAGGTACTCGTTACCTTTCAGTCTGGACAGCAAAGATAACGCTCTTGTTGCACAACTGTTTCTCCTCAGAATATCCATATGCCTTGAGGCTCTCCTGATTTCTTCAGCAACCAGTTCTGAGACTAGGATGTGGGAAGCATTTCTACTATCAAATGCATTGACAAATCCAGCCGCACAAGCATCAATGTCATTAGCCGGGCAAACCGACGTAGCTTTAAGAACATAATATGGATGTTTTATCATGTGCAATAATATTTCATTGCGCGCTTTCAGTTTCGGCTCATCAGAATGACTTTTTTGAGTTGAGATATTACTCACAATGTTGATGAAAACTTTCAAAAACGCCAATCTGATGTTCCTATTTTCCGAATATCCCATGGGTAAGGAATACTGCAAACCTGCATCAACATTGGCATTCGATAGGTTCGTTAAAGAAATAATGATATTTTCGTTCAGAATACTAATCTTGTGTTTTAAAGCAGCAGGGAATTTTTCCAAATCTGTGCTCTTTTCTAAACCTTTCATCAAAATATTGAAGTAGTTACCGAACACAACAGACTTTGATCTTCTTAGTTCCTCTTCAGAAACAGAAGGAGGAACCTCCACAGGAACATTTTGCGTGAGAAATGCTAAGGCTCTTGAAGATTCGATCAATGTATCGATATACAAGAAATCGGTATCACGTCTTTTCAAATCCATTTCGCGATGCGGTTTAGACAAATTTTCAATGTCATAATCTTTAACTATCGTAAGGTTGAACCAATTTGTAACCAACTTCAGCCACTTGTTTTTTAAAACAAAATGGCCGGCAATACCTAAACTTACTTCTGCCTTTTCGATTGCCCTGAACATTTTAGACATATGAATGATGGCTTTATAAAATTTTGGTGAATCATGTGGAATTTTATTCACAATTTCCACCAAGTGATCAATAAAGTTAACAACGTCCAGTGAAAATAGAAGCAGAATGTTTTCATCATCATCGCGTCTCAAAATAGTTCTTAAAATTATGATGATCTGCTCTAGCAAGACAAATAATAGATCTTGACTTGACTGTGATAGATCCACAGACCTCAAATCATCGATTCTTGACTTCAAGTTAGAGAATAGCAGCTTGAAGGCAAGAGGATGCAGTTCTGTACTTAATATATCCCTAGAATTTTCTCTAGTGAGCAGGTCAGGATTGTTCAGCCATTGACATTGTTTACTAATGAAAAAATCCATCGCGTTCTTCACATCTAATCTCAATTCCTTCAAATGTGGAGATTTTTCATCACCAGCGGCTAATAATACACCACACATAGACGCCAAAATACCTGCAAAACTTCTGAAATCCGCCAAATCTTCCTGTGACAGATTTTTGATGCGCGAGAGAATCAGCCATTTTTTGTAAATGACTTCCATCGAGTCGAAGAGGATGGAATCAGGCTGCTTCATGTATTTTAATATGTTAAGCCTTAAACGGCGTTGAAATGCAACCGATCCAGAAGCCACGTAATTATCCCGAGACATTGCCTCTGCAAATCCAAGATTCTCAGACCAAGGTAGATGCATATTCCCAATGCTTCTTTCATGAAATTTTATAGCTTGATAATATTCCACATACGCAACCTTCAAAAGCTTTTGGACACTACTTTTGTTTGAATACAAAGAAACCAATAGAGCTCTTCCAACGGTACCAGCTATTAAAGGAAATGTTGCATTCTCAGCAGGAAACAAATCTTCCAAAATATTAGATTTTTCAGAGATTTTTGCTAAATGAGATCTAACCTTGAGAAATTTCACAATTATATCCAAAACCACTTCACGCTTTTGATTGGTCAATTTGAGATCGAACAGGGCTGTAGAAAATAGAGTTACGGTATAACTGCAGAGTAGATAATAACCTGAGATAGTACTTGAGGTATGTGCTTCACCAAAACCTGGTATGTAATTGATTAATACATCCATGAATGATTGCGCAGTCTGTTGTAAATTAGTGTCCGAGTCTATGATTGCCACGAAGATTGGTTTGATGATGTTCTTGAAATCCATTGAAGCCCATTGTTCATCAATCCTCTCAACATGGGGCAAAATAAAATAATTTGTCAATCTTTTGAAAATACTAAAAATGTTTACCATGATTCTTCTCGCATCATCATATTCCTCTGAAGTTGTGCTCATTACATTTTCATTAATAGACCCGATATTGATAGGTCTAAGCATCTTTGGAAAGCCTTCATCTGATGCTCTTCTCGAACTAACTTGATTTAAAGGAGATCTTATATTTCTTACTATGGTTGAAACTGGAGGTATGCTTATCGATGGATCGAATTGAGCTCTAAGTAGTTGTGGAACTTTTTCTAGCTCCGGCGCCCCAGGAGACGATACTAGTGTACCCCTTTTCACAGCACTTGAAGTACCTGATATACGACGTGCCCTTGGGGCGATTAAATTGGCAACTTGCGCTTCAGGGGAATGTACCGGAGTGTAGATAGAGCTGGCATCCGAAGAGCTTGAGTTATTCGATAATATTGGTAGGATAGGATGACCAATATATGTTTCAGTTCCCGTTGGGCTTGATGACGATCCCGCAACTGCTGATTGACATGGTGATGTTGATGCAACAGATGATGGAGAAGAGCGAGAGCCACTTTGAAATAGGTTTCTACCGCCGAATTCTTCCAATATGGAACCATCTAAAATCGCAGCTACAATACTAGTAACTTTATCATCGTAATTTGGAAATGCTTTTAGTAAGGTATCAGGAATTGTATAAAATAGAGTCTTGAAAAATGTCATTGTTTTCCCCGCTGTACTTCTTCGTAACTCTCTTGTACTTGGTAAATGAAAAAATACTCTAAAGCCTTCGGTGTATAAACCCAATTTCTTCAAGTTTAAACTTTCCTTTATATCATCCAATGGTAAATGACTTAAAAACTCCGTTTGTTCTATTTGTATGGCAGCAGCGAAGAACTCAATCTGAGAACGGCCGTGAATCTTAGGATGAAGTACTAGACATTTTTGCAGACCTGGATTGTATTTGGCTTCCGATTCCCAATTTTTACCCACATCTAAGTTGAATGCTAATGAGGAAAATAATCTTCTAGAAAACGTTACTGATGGAAGATCAGGATCGACCAAGGCGACCGAAGCTGTTATTGTGAAAAATGTTAGCAGTGCTTTCAATGTATCTAATAACGCCACATCTGTTACAAGCATGGAGCCATTCAAGTTTCTTATCAACATAGTCAAAAATTTAATGCTTTTCTTTTTAGATAATTGTAACGTAGTTAGTCTTTTCAAGCCATGGGTAAAATGTCTGATGCTGCTTCCTTGATTTTTTTCTTTGTCTTCATTTTCAAGACTACTATCGTCAACTTTTTTGGCATCTGGGATGTTCCTAAATGATGTTAAATTTAACTCGGAAAACACTTCCACATCCAATACTACTAGTGCAGTTAGAAATCGCAGAACAGATGTATGAGATAATAATTCGGCATCATCTGCTGTGGTATAGAGATCTACAATATTTTTCATGTGCGGTACTTCTGGTTGCAAACGATCCGAGAGTGTTCTATGCTCTGAGGTCCACTTTGAAGCGGAAGAATAGTCATCTAGACTTATTGAATTGTAGCTTGAATCTAAAGTTGATGTTTTAGCTAGATTCTCATGCGTAAATTGTTGTGGAGGAGAGCTTTCAGAAGACGCGAGTACTGGTAACGCCGGTGGTGTAGATGATTTTGGAATGCTAGAAGACAATGGCGGCGAGAATGGACCTGACGTTGTAAAAGCTGCAGATGCGCTTTGCGGTTGCTGTAATGGCGAAGATGATGAAGATGCTGATTGTGGTGCAGAGCTATTATTATAGGGCGAAACTGTCGTTAATAGAGACGACACATTAAAGGTCGAATATATGTCATCAAAAAGAGAAATTACAAGCTGAGATAACGCTTTAGGAATATCTTCTTCCTTGCTAACGTTTGAACCACTTAAATCTGGGAGCGACTCATCATTGTTACCAGATGTTAAGGTAGTGATTGTATTGTTGGAATTATTACTAGGATGAGTCTTCATAGAACGAAACAACTCAGCGTACTCTTTAGGCCTTGCCATTATCCAAAATATTAGTGCTTTCGAAGCATAATATAGTAATAGACAGTGATAAATCGTCTTTTTAATGCTATTTGACAGATTTTTAACCATCTCCAGGTACCTTGTTATATTCCTTCTATTAAGATAAACGCAACCAAAAAGATCCAAATGTTGTACGATACCTAACTCAATGCTAACATGGGATTCTAACAAAGGTTTTAGAACAGAGTATTTGATAAATCTTGAAAATTCTGTCGGATTTGATGCAGCTAGAAATCGTAGAACATAATCTACAGTGAGATCAATCTTTGTTGTATAGATAGGATAATTCTTCTGCTTTAGAAAATGTTGATAAGCTGGTAAAATATTCGCGCATATGATTGACGTATTACCATATAGATGATGGGACATATCTCGTAAAATGTGCAAAGACCTCGTATTAAATTTGATTCTTGAACAGGTATCAAGAAGCCTAGAAGCAATTTCAGCTCTCAACGGCAAAGGTGATACCGAGTGGAAACAAGGTCTATGAGTTGAATAGCCAACCACAGAACCAGTAAATAATCGTTTCTGTCTTTCATAGACATCGTCTGGAGTCTCATTAACATCTGTTTTTGTAGTCGTCACCTCAGTTTGGTCCCAAAAGTATTCCATATTATCGCTTAATAGTCTTATCAAAACCAATATGGAGTGAATACCATCGTCCGATAACTTATCTGAGATAATATTGTCACCTCGGAGAATTAAATCCATCAACTCAAGCGTTTGTTCTAAAATAGGATTTATGCCTTGTGAAACCGATACATCCATGATCACCGCCCTACACATTAGGAACGACTCATCTGCCTCTACATCAGAATATGTTTGGAAAGTCGATTCTACCGGTAAAATAGGAAGTATCCTCTCGAAATACATATGCTTGATCAGGCTATTAACCATATATTGGTCATCTTGTTCCTCCATTGTTGTGCGATAACGTTAAAAAGGGGAGTATAATAAGTATTTCTGCAATGTTTTGTTTTAAGCAAACACCTTATGTAAAATCGTAGATATACCACGATATATCTGCGACGGACGCTATCTCGATTAGATGGTTATAGCTATCTAATAAAAGAATTAGACCGACACCAACCTTGAGAAACTTGATGATGGGGGTCCTCAGAAAGCTACTGTTAATAACAATCTGTATGTTATGATATCGAATCTTATTGTATAAGCACCGTTGTTTGACCTTGTTAAACTATCCGTCTTACCAAAAAAACTCCTTGTCCTTCTACCTCCAACTTCTATTTGTCTTCAATTTGCTCTTGATGGTGTTGTTGTTGTATGGGAAACGCCACCCTCTTTCTGCCTATCAGTTATTATTCTCACTTCACGTCGCTACGCTTCCCTTTCCTTTCCTTTCCCCGAGTTTGGTCACTTGGCCTCCCATTCCTGCTCTGTTTCGTCTTATCGTTGCTTTTCAAGAGAGAAAAGACCAGAAATGCCCGAAAAAGAAACGAAAACGGCGGCATAAATTTCTGTGGGGACTGTAAGCTGGCTGTCCGGTGGAACGGCATAGCTTCCGGACAGACCAACATTCTCTGGACTATTGACTGCACTGAGTTTAGCTGAGCAATATCGATCACAAGGTATTGTAGCTATCAGTTGCATTAAGGTTTAACCAGTTCGGAAGGAACTATCGGACGAATGGGCAAGTTGGCCTCTATGGTTTTACTTAAGTTTACTTGGTTGTCGCTATAGAAGTATACAAAAATTGTTCATGCGTGGACCATCGTTTATCTTCAGCTTCTTGTTAAAAGGTATGTATGGTTGTTGAGAGTGGTTTTGGTCCTTGTCGTCTTGTCGCAGCTGAAAGAGGAAGTAGCAGACTTTTTTGGCCTCATGGTAATTCTTGCAATCATAACCGAGAAGGTGCATCATCTGAGTGAAATGGGTCTTGTTCAGATACCTTGAGTTGTTTATGCATGGTAAAGGCAACACGATGAAAACGTAGGTAGAATTAGATTTTCTGAGAAAAGGTTTGAATCTTTTTAACATATTTCCTCTAAGGGTCGGTGTTGGAACAAAATTTAACACCAGTGAACAGGATATCAAGTCGAACTGCTCATTGTCATCCTTGGGAAGAGGGCGTTCCATAAAGTCTTGTCGAAGTATTCCTCGTGTATCGTTGGCGTTGTCCAAATCTATTCTTGTTACGTGGTTGAAGATACCACAGGTAGATATACAGTTTTTACAACTCAAGGATCCGATCTCTAGTGCTTTCATCTCATCTGCTTTGGTTTTGCCCAGTTCTTTCATCCATGAAACCAGCATTTTGGAAGAGTCCCCACCTCTATTATTAGACTGTCCGATGCGACTAGCTAACTGATAGTCCTTCAATCCTCCTCGGGAGAATACTTCATGCATAACGTATCCAAGTGATCTTAGAAGCTCGTCACGTGATGTGCAGCTATCCTGGACTTTCAATAACTTACTTTGCATATCAGCAGAAGAGGTTGAATGAAGTCCTTCATTATACATTTTACGAGATATATTATCCAAGTAATTGTCGATTATTTTTATATTTTGGGGTTCGTCATTGTCTACCAAGGTAATGCCCAATTTATCGCATATAATTTTTCTTTTATTGATTAAAACATGGAAATTTCTAATGATCTGGCGTGCCTTGCTTGGTTTGATATTTACTTCGCCGAGTTCCGCAATTCTTTTGCCTGTAACACTCTTTTTCTTCTTGGATTGCATTTGAAGGTAATCCTCTTGCTCTTGTTGACATATACTTTATCTTTTCTGACATAGGCTGTTTATGCTTGGCGATTTATGCTTCTGAAAAATTTTCCGCGATGAGATGCCTATCTCATTGTACAAGTTTTATACAAATGTCATCATATACATCCTAATACGAAGGCCTGACGGGAAGGTATTCGTTGAAGATGGCAAAGGACGTACTAGCTAGTAGATTAGCAAAATTAAAGAATGGAAAAACGGGTAAAAGAGTACATAATCGTCCTCGGAAGCGTAAAGCACCACCGTTGAAGAATGATAGCAGTGGGAAGAAAGACGATATTATTGTAGGCGCTTCAAACTTAAAGTGGAAATCTGTTGAAATTCCAGATACACTAGATGATTTTGGTGGATTTTATGGGCTTGAGGAAATTGATGGTGTGGATGTTAAAGTCGTGAATGGTACTGTTCAATTTGTAGCTCATGATAAATCAAAAGTGAAGTTGCCAGATCAATCCACAGATGATGAAGAGCATGAAGAATCCAAAGACCTGGTTAACTTCAAAAATTTAGACGATGTTAAAGAGGGGCAGTTTAGTGATGTTTCGTCTAATGACAGCTTACAGGAACAACAAAGCGATGATGATGACAGTGACAGCGACAAGCAAAACGAGCATGATAGTGGCAAAGACAACAAAAAAGAAGATGATAGTGGCAAAGAGATCCACGAGAAAGATGATAGTGACAAAGACATCCACAAGGAAGATGATAGCCATGAAGGCAAGCAATACGAAGATGAACTAACATCAAATGTTTTTAACACTAATCTTGATATTGAAGATGTGGGTACATCAGATTTACCTGAATGGAACAGCTTGGTTCCACTTTCATTCACGACTTTGCATGGTTTATCGAAATTGGGGTATTTTCGTCCCACTGAAATTCAAAAAATGGCTATACCGGTGGCATTGAAAGGTGAAGATATAATGGGGAAATCAGCTACAGGCTCTGGTAAGACCCTGGCATATGGTATCCCAATTTTGGAAAATTTGGTGAAGAAGAAAGATGAGAGTGCACCTATTGCATTGATCTTTACGCCGACAAGGGAATTAGCACAACAAGTTACAAATCATTTACAAAGGATAGCAGACCTGATAACAAAAAATTCGCCTTACTCTATAGTTTCATTGACTGGTGGATTATCTATTCAAAAGCAAGAGCGTTTACTGAAGTATGAAGGGAGTGCAAGAATCGTTGTCGCAACTCCTGGTAGATTTCTAGAACTTATCGAGAAAGATGAAAAACTTGTAAGCAGATTTGCCAAGATTGATACTTTGGTATTAGATGAAGCTGATAGATTATTACAAGATGGCCATTTCGATGAATTTGAGAACATTCTTAAATTTCTGGGTAATGCTCGTAAAGCTAGTAAGAAGGAGGGCTGGCAAACAATGATTTTTTCAGCAACATTTGCCATGGATTTATTTGATAAATTGGGAAACAGCTCTTGGAAAAAGTTGAAAAAAGGCCATGAGGATGAAATGGAGGTAGTTTTGGATCACCTAATGCAGAAAATTCATTTCAAATCCAAACCAGTAATCATTCAGACGAACTCGGAACAAAGGGTTAGTGCACAAGTAAAGGAATCATTAATCGAATGTGGTCCCTTGGAGCGTGATTTATATTCTTACTATTTCGTTACCATGTACCCTGGTACAACACTAATATTTTGCAATGCTATTGATTCTGTCAAGAAATTGAATGCATATTTGAACAACTTGGGTATTACCTCATTTCAAATTCATTCATCCATGACGCAAAAAAACCGTTTAAGAAGTTTGGAAAGATACCAGCAACATTCACAGAAAAATAATGTATTGGGTAAACCAACAGTACTAATAGCCAGTGATGTGGCAGCAAGAGGTTTAGATATTCCCGATATTCAACACGTTATTCATTATCATCTGCCTCGTACAGCTGACGTTTATATCCATAGATCTGGTAGAACAGGTCGTGCTGAAAATGAAGGTGTTTCGGTAATGATATGTTCTCCAGATGAGGCTTTAGGTCCATTAAGGAAACTGAGAAAAGTATTAGCAACAAAGAATGGCTTCGGTGGAGAGTTGAAAAAACGTAAAAAGTGGCAAAAAGATGTGCCTTTGCTACCAATTGATTCGGGTATTGTGAAACAATTGAGAGAACGCAGTAGACTTGCAAGTCAATTAGCTGACCATGATTTAGTCTCCTCTTCTTTAAAGAAAGATGAAGATTGGTTAAAGAAGGCCGCGGATGATTTAGGGATGGATGTAGACTCCGATGATGGAGAAAGGGATGTCACGCTGGCCAAGAACAAGAATAAGAAATTGAACAAAACTATAAGCAAGGAAGGAGTTAAAAGTATGAGGGCTGAACTAACCCAACTTCTACGCATACCATTGAGAAAAGATTTGAGAAAGAAATATCTTACAGGTGGTCTTGTCAACTTGGCTGATAATTTGGTTAAAAAAAGAGGACATGACACCATTATTGGTCATGATAAAGTAGATGCATTAAAGTTGTTGAAAGGAAAGATTAAAAAGGCAAAAAATTAAGTAATTTACCAATTTTATATTGTTATGTTTTATACAAGGTAATTAAGATGCCACTTTAGCAAATAAAGAGATTTTTCTCATAATGTACAAACTAAAAATGACGAAAACTATATCTTAATACAAATGTCGGCTTATTATTATAGCTTCATAGTGCCTAAATGAAATCATAATCAGAGCCAGCATCATCATCATAGTACTCATCATCAGATTCATCAGCTAACTGTTCGAAATTAACCTTGTAACGCAAAATAGCACCAATACCACCAAAACCAGAAACGAACTGAGCACCTTCAGAGGATTTATCAGTTATGAATTCCAAGGTGGCACCGTAGTTTTTGTAATTTTCAGCCAGCCATTCAATCAGTAGTTGTTCTTCTACGACTTCCATTTCTTGACCTGTAGCTTTGTCAATGGCGTAACTTTTATCTTCTTGCCCTGGTTGAGCAAATTTGAGGACTTCATTGTTTTCTGCATCCTTGAACACATATCTTACAGTCTCCAAGTTCTCAAAAAGAATCAGTATCTCTACAGCACCAAGATCTAGTGCCTTTAATGTGTCGTCAATACCGTAACAAAACTTACCGGTATCTTGAGAAATTTCGTCGAAGTAATTCGTCAATAGTTTCTTCTCTTGTACAAATTTAACATTGGCCAGGGTTTCTGCCGAAAGTTCAATAGCTTGATTGAAACCATTTTCACCACCATAAGAAACATCCACAATTTTGATAATCTTTGATGCCAATCTTGGATCGAACAACTCCGACTTGGCCAAATCGTTCTTGAAATCTGCGGAACCTGCCAAGATCAAACCTTTGACGTTCACCTTATCGTTTGTTATGAAATTTTGTACAGATACCTCCGCCACTTTTCTAACATAATTGTGTCTCTTTTCATCTCTTAAACGTGCAAAACGTAGGGCAGATTGACCACCTCTACCATGTTTCTTCGGCAAATCAACCGTAAATTTATGTAATACAGTTCTCGTATTTCCAGATAGTAAACCAAATAGAGAACCTTGACCATCCATGACAATGAAACCGAACTTGTCATCAGCTTCCAGTAATTCGGATAGCACTTCTGTGTGAAATTTGTTATCACATAAGTATAATGACGTATTAATAGGCTTATATGGCTCAATATCGAAGGTGACTCTTTTTTCTTTACCTTCATCCGTAATCATATCTCCACAGTACAAAACCAAACCATTTGGTGGAACTCTTGTGTACAGTTTTAGCTTTTGTTGAGTAGATGTAATGGCGGATAGCACAGATAGACGGTTGACTCTGGATTTAATGTTGGAAGCCGTACCATACTCATCGGTCAGCATCTTTTGAATCATTGCAATTTGCCCTTTAGGAGGAATGACAAGGGAAATCATAGAGGTACCATTACCTCTTGCTACTTGCAAAGATTTGATTAATTTCTTAACCTTCCAAATTTCAATGTTTTTTTCAGCTTCAGTCTCCATAGTAAATTAATGATTTTCTGATCTTCCGATACGTGCTTGTTGATGCTGCTTGCTCTAGGTCAGCATCTCAAAAGTTGTTAAAATATTCAGCTTTTCAATAAAGCTCAGAGCTGAAAAATTTTTCAACTCGCAGAGAAAAAGCAAAGAATGAGATATATATGAGTTCGCGTGACCGCGGATTGAGAAGGAGGTGTATATATATTGCAATCTTCATAACAAATCTATTCATGAACGATACGTACATCTTCTATATATAGCTCCATACCTCTGTGATACATCGGAGACCCTTGGAGAACAATTAAAAAAATTCAAACATAAACGCATAATGTATTGTATGGTAGTGCCAGCTATTCCTTTAAACATCACTTTCACTCAAAAAGTCATACTCCTCCCAGTTAGATATTTCTTGACTAGATGTAGAATGAAGGGTTTCATTATCATTTGTGACCGCGGAACTTATAACTCCATCAGATTCTTCCTTTTCAAGCAAGTGAAATTCATCGTCATTCGTACCCAATACTAAAGATTCTTGTTCATACGGCAAATCGTTGTGAGATGCCTCCAGATGCTCTAAGATGAAGTCAGATCCAGATCCGGCCACATTAGTACCTTTGTAAACCACCTTATGATTACTATCAACTAAAGCAATTTGGCTTTTAGTCGACATAGATATGTCAGAAAGGACTCCGAAATAGTTGAATTTAAGAACCTTATCATATCCTGGAAGTAATTCGTGAGGACCCATCGGTAATTCGCACGAAACATTAGATTCAGAGATTACATCAGTGTCCTTGAAAGTAGAATATACTAAACTTAATCCACCAGGGATAACTGCGCTTCCCTTGTTATGCATTTTGAAAATGAGCGCTTTATCCTTCTTTTTCATTTCAACCTCCACAAAACCTGATTGAAACTTCTTATCAACACGTTGCCTCGTATGAGATCTACCAGTAGAATTACACCAGGGTTTCGATAAAGAGATGAGCTTCTTCTTTTCATCTTCTTCCGCATGTATCAAAATTTCGCTTATCCGTTTTTCTTCATAACCATATTTTTCGGTCCACATCTTATACATTTCGTAACCATGAACGACCCTCTTGAGTTCGTCTAAATTGGGAAACATATCGAACAATTGCTTTTGCTCCTCTGGAATATCTATGATAACTTCCCTGTCGCTGGCAACCTTCGATTGAGGAGGCACCCCCCAACGCTTTTCATAACGACCGGTGCAGGTATTAAAAGGTGAATTGATTTTGATGGTATTATGGTTCTTCTTATGGACAATAGTCTCAAATCCTTTTTGTTCGCAAGTCGAACATAGATCAAAGTTATGACATGTTAAACATTTGAAACGTGCACCATGAATCTCCTTAGCATCAGCTTGCTCCGTTGGATAACAACCGTCACAGATCACGTTGGGATGAGCAACATCACTGAAATGCTGTGTTTCATCTGCACTTTCTTTCTTCTGTATCGAGATTTCCAATTTTTGAATCGATTCAATCAATTCTTTCCATTGCCCAGCAGGGATAACAACATCTTTACTGTCGTCACTATCTTTGCTGACTTCTTCTGCCACATCACTAGCATTAGCAGGGTCAGTAAGTTTATCATATATTAGGAGCACATGTGGCTTTCTGGATTCTTCTGAGGTAACGAACTTATTAGCGTCTTCCTCGCTTCCCAGTAATACATCGGTTTCCAATGCTTTCTTGCCATGACATATGCATCTTCCCATGACCAACTTCTTCTCAAATACATTATCTATTCCGAATGTGGTACTAATAAATTCCCTCAAAGTTTGTCCCTGACCACCCTCAAACACTTCACCACGAGCACCGTAGACTACACCTGCGTGATTACGACACATTTTAAAATTTTGCTTCAATATATGAATTCTATTCTTGAACGAAATATAATACTTGAAGATCAACAACACTAATAGTACTTCAAAGTTTCTCCTAATTATATATGTGTATCGCTTGGTTTCCCTATTCTCCCTTCCTTAATTTTTGCTGCGACTATCGCTTAATCCTTATCTAACACAACGGCCGAATCTTATCATCACTTCAAACGTCTCAAAAGAAGAAAAGCCTATTACACATTATAAAACGATTATTTTTATTATATATTATAAATCAGCAAGAAACTCAAATGCATTTGCCATATTACTTCTGCGCAATACGTTCAAAATCAGGAGGGTTAAACAAAAACGTAGATTTACCCTTCTCATCGTATTTTGTGAAGGCATCACTAACCTCTATATCCTTTGTTCTTGCTTCATTTATTTGCTGCTTCGACAACCCCATTTGATCTTCACAAATCCAGACTATTGGATCTTTCTCGGTCACACCAGGATCCGTATACGCGGCATCCAGATATTGTCTGTCGTAATCGATTGTGGTATTATACACATGAGGTAATCTCATTCGTACTGTTTCAAATGGATAGTTTCTACTTGGATAGAAGAAGTTAACAACTCTTTCTTTGACAGCAGAAGTACTGTTGACGTTTGGTGGGAATGAATTTGGACCTGTAACAAAAGCTTCAGGGTCAGCATATACTTTAGCAACGTCAGCATTTTCTAAAAGTGCACCATCTGCAGATGTGTGCTCTTGTGGAGGTTCATGAGGCAATCCCTCGACATCCTTGTAAGATAATTTATGGAAATTTTCATCTCCAACAAAAGTGGAGGCACGTTTGGAGGATTCAGCACCGAGAGTATTGGATTTCTTGACAACATTGCTATCCTTTCTAATACTGTCTTCTTCACCAGATGCCACACTACTTGAACGACTACTACTGCGTCTGTTGTCGCCGAAGATATTTGTTGGTTTTTCAGCATTACTGTCTGAAAACACATCACCAGTAGTTATGTGAGCCCTCTGCAATTCAGCTTCAGTAGCAGGGCGGATTACACCAGCAGTTTCATCCTTTTCATATTGTTCTTTGTAACTTTCAGCAATTTCCTTGATCTCTTTCAAACCAAGATCACGAGATGGATATGAATATCCTTCTTCACCTCTAGCGAAACGAATAGCGCTTAGAGGAACAGCATCGAATAATGGCATGAAAATTCTTTTGAAATACAAATGAGCCAATACCGTCGCAACAATCGCTACTACTTCTAAGACCAAAGGACCCCATGTCTTCGCCATAATGAACAAACCCAACAGAGAAACTTCAGCCAGATAAAGACCAACAAACACTTGGAACAAAGCACGAGGATAGTTTCTTCCTTTACTATCGAAAGAAAACCCAAAGACAAAATTGAAATTATAGGCAAATGCCAAATATAAGAAGGCAAGTGCAACCGAACTGAAAACCAAAAGTAATGGAGCAATAATCGCGTAGCAAATCCATATACAAACCAAAATTTCGATTGTTGGATAAATAACACCCCAGCTTGGTTTGGATAGGTTGTTGTAACGATTCCATTTCTGTCTTGGGGTAGAATCCAGAAATCTACCCAAGACTTTGCTTAAAATCAGGTTAATGAGTTGTACTAAGGCACCACTTGAAAGGGTTAAACCTTGAACTAAAAAGTAGGAGATGTAAAAATTTGATGCTTTAGGTAAATTATTAGCCAAAAGAGTCTGCGCAGAACGCGGCTTCTTAATGATTGCCTCCACAGTGGCAGAAGCAGATGATGCCAAAGTAATGACTAAGAAAACTTGTATCACTTGAAATGCATAATACCAAGCTTGACAATATAGTTCGGCCTCTTGCGCTGTGAAACATCCACTCAAGTTACCAGCCTTCTTAATAAAAGGAGGTACCAATGACATTAAGAAGGACAATGCTAAAGAAGGAACAATACCTGTGATAAGCCCCAGGATAACATCTGGTACCTTTTTTAACCATCTTAAAAAGAACACTTTTTCACTTAAGAAAGTAACATTGGAAATACAACCTACAACGGCTACTGGTATAGCCCAAAAGATAATCAATAGAACTAGAATGGTATTCGCAACTGATCTCATGGAGCGCCTCTTAGATTTCGTAAAATTTACACTATCCCAGTTGATATCATCTGGAGATACTCCAATTAAACGCTGACCATAAGACGAAGTTCCAAGAACCGAATCAACAGACTGATAACACCTTTGGGCTTCCAATTGACTTTCAAATTCCATGAAACAAACTGGCTGAGTATCTTTGACGCTCCAATCAGCTTGTTCTTTATGAATTTTCTCATTTAGTTCTACAATGTGATCACGGGAGTATTCGATCGTATCTACCTTTGTACCGAAAAAGGGTATTTTAAACTTGCCTAGCCTTTGAGTAGGTCTTTTCTTAAGTGGAATATAGGTTTGTAAATCATCTTCTGGTTTGTTTCCATTGTTATAAAGTTCATCTAATTTACCCTTTTTCTCAGCTTTCATTCTTATCTTGACAGATTTGTTAATGACCTTATTTAATGCACCTTCATATTTGGATGCTGTTTTCTTTCTATCCTCGATAAGTTTCCTTAAATCTGAATGATCATGAGCATATACTATCGTTGAGGCCTTGGGGAACCTTTTTTCCATTTCACCTGGTTGCGAAATCGAAGAGTTCAATTCCATTAAAATCACAGTTCTCGAAGACAAGAGACCATCGTAAAGAGGGCTTGTTTGAATAGCATGTCTAACAACAACATAATAGTACAATTCCTTGTAGATAACGTAAATTATCAACCCAAAAACAATCCATGATAAGAAAACATGGGCATAGAACCTATTCTTGTTTGTAATATTTGCAAATGACAACAACTCAAACCCTTCCAGATTGTTACCATTGGTAGCATTGACGGGAAGTAATATAGGAAACAAAATGAAGCAAGCGATAAACGACAGCGACGTCATAATCCCAACATACCTTAGAAAGAAGTATCCATCAATACTTGCATGTTGCAACAGATATGAGTGTGGTTTATACAAAAGATACGGAACCCATTCAAAATAACCAGGCGGCGCGGATTCCAACCTTTCTTCCTCAGACACAGTCTGAATATCAGGCAAAGTTCTTGGCTCATAAACTCTCCTCTGTTTTCTTCTCAAAGTTAAAAATATCAGCACGAAGACAGACGCTATAATCCCATTGAAGATCAAGGAACTCACAAATGCCGATGTTGAAGTGCTTGTTGCACTTGTACCACTTGACATTCTGGCACTATTGTGTAATAAACTATTCTATTTCCAAGGTTCAGCTACACAGTCACTTTCCGCTCACGCTGTCTAACTATTCTTGGCGTAGATCTTCTTGGAATTACAGATATACGGCTAACCTATTATAAACCTGAGAACTCCTTATATATATAAATACAAGATGTGAAAACCAAAAGCAATCTAGAGAAGTTTTGCTAAAAGCTTTTTCGCACATCTCTGCACATTCAAATAAACAAAGCTCACCTACCGTAAGTACCCCGAAGGAGGCCGTGCATATCTCTGCGGCGATACCACTCCGTGCACAAACATAGCTCAGAAGCAAACATACAAGGCGAAGCGAAGCGAAGCATTCGAAACAAATTTGTTGATAACTATGACGAGATGACTCCTCACAGTCAAGAGAACGACATTGTTCTACGGCTGTTTCCTCGCTCTCTAATAAACGAGGGTAGCAGATGTTTCTTCGAAGAACAATACCACCGAATTAAGAACATTCGTCGCACACAGAAAGGCTTAGCTGTCCCTCACGGAGTTTTCCTTGCACCGCCGGCTAGTCACCACGGATTGAGCGAGCTGGTTGTCCGGGACATTTTTTGACCCTCTGGAAAAACCCAGAAACCATTTCCACCCATTCATCCGGGATTCTTCAAATTCGACCGACCTCAACACCCACACCACTTGGATCGGGAGCAAAAACAGAAGGCACAACGGCAGCCACTAACGACCATTAGTGGCTGCCTCTTCTGAACGGTGCTGAGTAGTTCCTAGTAACCACGCCAGAACTAACTCAGCAATTATTTGAGAACACACTAAACGAGAGGTGTCTCCAAAAGAGGCAGAATAGCGGGACATGAGATGTAATAAAAGTGATAAGTAGCTTTCGCTTTCCTGTATTCTTCTATTTGAATTGCTTTTTTTGAATATACCGTGGGGCATACATGGGTCTGCACCACGTTTCTCGAGATAGATGTTGTGAGAATAGGCACATTAAACACATGAACTCAGTTTATTTGTTGATTGTATAAGCTGACGGGGGTGAATTGAAGAGAATCTGGCGAGTAAAATTCGAACACACGATACCAAAAGTAAGGTTTTTCTTGTGATTCCGGGAAGAAAATTGATAACACCACTATATGAACAAAATAAGCTGATAATATGTGTTTTCATGGGGGTTGGGCGGAACTTAAGTAATTGTTCAATGTGACAGACAAAGGATTAAAAAATCCAAAATGTATAAATAACGATGTAAGTGACAATATTAAGATTAATAAATATGTGGTTTTAATTATATTTTAGAGGTTTCTGTTATAGAAGACCAGTTCACTTGAGTAAATTACAAAAGTCAATTAACAATATAATAATGTCTGCATCCGTTCCAAAGACCCAAAAGGGTGTTATTTTCTACGAAAACAATGGTCCTCTAGAATACAAAGATATTCCAGTTCCAACCCCAAAACCTACCGAAATTTTGATTAACGTCAAATACTCCGGTGTCTGTCACACTGACTTACACGCCTGGAAGGGTGACTGGCCATTGCCAGTTAAGCTACCATTAGTTGGTGGTCACGAAGGTGCCGGTGTCGTTGTCGGTATGGGTGCTAACGTAAGAGGATGGAAAATCGGTGATCTTGCTGGTATCAAATGGTTGAACGGTTCATGTATGACTTGTGAAGAATGTGAATTGGGTCACGAATCTAACTGTCCAGAAGCTGACTTGTCCGGTTACACTCACGATGGTTCTTTCCAACAATACGCTACTGCTGATGCCGTTCAAGCTGCCAAGATCCCACAAGGTACTGATTTGGCTGAAGTTGCCCCAGTTCTATGTGCTGGTATTACCGTTTACAAGGCTTTGAAATCTGCCAACCTAAGCGCCGGTGAATGGGTTGCCATTTCTGGTGCTGCTGGTGGTCTAGGTTCTTTGGCTGTTCAATACGCTAAGGCCATGGGTCTAAGAGTTTTGGGTATTGACGGTGGTCCAGGTAAAGAAGATTTGTTCAAGTCCATTGGTGGTGAATACTTTGTTGATTTCACCAAAACCAAGGATGTCATTGCTGATGTTCTAAAGGCTACCAACGGTGGTGCTCATGGTGTTATCAACGTCTCTGTCTCTGAAGGTGCTATCAGTGCCTCCACCAAATACGCCAGAGCTAACGGTACCGTCGTTTTAGTCGGTATGCCAGCTGGTGCCATCTGTAAATCTGAAGTCTTCCACCAAGTCGTCAAATCTATTGCTATCGTCGGTTCTTACGTCGGTAACAGAGCTGACACCAGAGAAGCTTTGGATTTCTTCGCCAGAGGTTTGGTCAAATCCCCAATCAAGGTTGTTGGTTTGTCCACCCTTCCAGAAATTTATGAAAAGATGGAAAAGGGTCAAATTGTTGGTAGATACGTTGTTGACACCTCCAAATAAGCTCGTCTCATTGAATTGTGGTGTCTAACTTTGGCACATGTTCTTTGTTTCCCTTTACTCTTCGTTCACGAATGATGATAAATAATTCTATGAATATAGACTTTTTATAGTTATACTTTTTAATTATAAGACAAATGTTATGAAGTTGAATTGTGGTTTACTATATATATATATATATATATTTGGACATTATTGCAACATGTTATCATAACCTCTTAAGTACACAACCTTCAAGGTTAAGTTTAAACGTTAAAGCACACTACCCCTAAGGTTAACCATTAACTTCAATGTCATGAATGTAACACCAAGGTTGGAAAAACAGTATTCACTTGATATAGTAATACTTGTAAATACATGTTTTGATGTTGTATGTTAGTATCTCCTTCTATGAATAGCATTCTAATAGCACATTCGTTTAACAAAACAAAAAAAACATGGCTAACTCAGGCGCGTGTCATATCGAGAAAAAAATGGCATAGGTTGTAAAACTGTAGCGCTTATGAATCATGAACTTAGTCATGTCACATTCTGATTAGCATAAATGTCTCCACAGACTTACCTCGATTTCTTACTTTCTTATCCTAAAATTCGTCATTGTCAGTCAGCTTAAGCTAATAAGATGCAAAGCGCTAATAAAATTGCCTTACAGATATTCAAATTTCTGTCGTTTGGATATTTTTTTCGACAGGACTTTAGAGTGTCTGTTGCTGTCTTCTGAGACTAGTACTTTTATCTTGACAACAAGATTTCTTAGTAGGCTGGTAACCGTCTATAAATAGTCCCATCTTAGCTATAAGTTTAGCGAATTACAAACTTTTTTTTACATGAAACCTTACGTTGAACTAGGATCCCTACCAAGACATACCGGCGAAGAGGGGAAAGTGCCGCTTGGCGAGCAATGAAATTGGAATGGATAGTATCAGTTTGAAGTGTCAGTAAATATTTTATATCAAAGTTCATCAGCTTTCTCTGAATTTCTCGTATAAAGTGATTCTGCTCGAAGCTGCCAAAAATTTTCGTTGGGCTTGATCAACTTGTATATGCTATATGCATCTTGATATATTGCACAATAGGGGAATAAAAGTCGAGAGAGCAATCACAGAAAGGACTTATCTCACAGCCATGCTCATTAGGCGGTTATTTGGGGATAGCTCTCCTAATTTTGTGAGAAGCTTTTCAATTGCAGCTACAATATGTGAACAACAGCAGGGTTCAAGGTTACCAACAAGAACTATACCAAAGTTGGCCACTTTCTATTCCGCTAATCCGCATCATGAGCACCGTGTTGATAGGTTGGAAAGTTTGTTACGCAAATATGTCAAAATTTCTGTCCAATCTGCAGCTCAACTACAGCATCAGAGACCTGCATGGATATCTTTTGACGAATACGCCTTAGTTGGTGGAGGAACTCGTCTAAAACCAATCCAATACCAGAAGTTACTATATCTACTGAATAAATTGCATGGTATTGACGCACAACTGACAAACGATGAAATAAAGTCCGAGTTGGGGCAATACTATAAGAAGACTAAGATGCAAGCAGTCCATGATCAAGTCAAGACGTTGGATGAGTTTGGAAGAAGCATATCGATTGGTAGAAGAAAGACTTCTGTTGCGAAAGTTCAAGTTGTTAGGGGTACAGGTGAAATATTGGTGAATGGTCGTCAATTAAATGATTATTTCGTTAAACTAAAGGACAGAGAATCTATCTTATACCCATTGAAAGTCATTGATTCTGTGGGTAAATACAACATATTTGCAACAACATCTGGTGGTGGACCAACAGGTCAGGCTGAGGCTATAATGCATGCGATTGGTAAATCGTTGGTCGTTTTCAATCCTCTATTAAAACCAAGACTACACAAAGCTACCGTCCTAACGAGAGATTACAGACATGTTGAAAGAAAGAAACCTGGTAAGAAGAAAGCAAGAAAGATGCCAACTTGGGTCAAGAGATAATCATGTGCGTCTCCGCTATGCCAAATATATCTTAATAGATACATATATGCTTGTAAACCGTGTAAATAACAGAATTTTGAAATCTCATTTCGATGAAAGGGATTGCTGTTCCTGAAGTAGCATCTCTTGAAGGTTTGGAGTTTTTCGCAGAAGCAACATCATATCTTCCACAGTAATTGTTTCCCTGCTCGCGTGTCTCGCAAACGCCTCCAGATCTTTGCCCATCTCAACCAACTGCATGTAGCACAATTCCACCATTGCGTTGGTGAAGTTTGGTGTATAGGTTGTATCAAATGGCGTTTCTTCATTTATTTGTCTTTCTACACAGTACCATAGCTTACCTTTCAAGTGGGCTTTCAGCTTGTCTTTATCTTCCTGGTTATCGTTCATCTGGAACCACTTAACAATAGTTCAACCCTTCTTACTTCGTATTTTTTCAGCTTTCTCTTAGTTTCCTGATATACGTGCAAATCTCGCGTTCCCATATCTTTCCTAATTTGTTCCTTCGAACCTCCTTCCCTTCGCCAAGAAACTGCCCGACTTTTTTCTTCAACAAACTACTGTGTAAATTTACTTGCTGAATAATCAGCATTAGCAAGACTATACCAATTTGAAACATTTTACAAGTTGTAAGGCACTAGAGGATTCAGAACAGTAGTGGTTTAAACATTGCGGCTTCTTTTTGGATTACTTCAACGTATAATATCTCAGGCTGCCTGCCCTTGTTGTTGAAAGAAAAGGCAAATGAACGAACTTACAATTAGCTATGGCTTACTCGCACCTCAAGCACGAGCTTCACAAGACCTGCACATCCTTCCCATAACGAAGATACTGTATCCTTCAGGCCAAACGGAGTATTTTTTAACATGTAGCAGGGATGGTTCGGTGATTAAACATAAGTGTGATCCCACCGCAGAGCCAATGGAAGGGAAAAGAATGCAAGCACATAGTGACTGGGTTAGTGATATTATACAGGTGGGCCATAATAGATTCATAACCGTTAGTCATGATTTTTCTATTGTGCTGCTTACATTGCACGATGGGTTAGACAGTTGGGAAACAAAAATTATTGGCGATCATGAAGACTATATTAAGTGCATTGTACATATACCTACCAATGACAATCGGTTTTTATTTGCTACGGGCGGTTTAGACAGAAAAGTGAAGGTCTGGAGTTTAGAACCCAATGAGGCAACTTTGCTAAATGTATTTGATAACGGCCAAGTGGACGATACTGGATCCATCTACGCCATGGCTGCCGTAGCCAATAATTCAGAAGGTAAATTTGATCTTGTTGTCGGAGATTGCAACGGCGATCTGATTTTTTATTCCTGTCAAAATCGTACGGAATTCGCAAGGATTAACAATGCTCACCACACCAACATAAAAGTACTAAAAATACTCAACGATTCTACTAGGCTGGTAAGTACTTGCTCTGACGGATTTTTAAGCATATGGGATCTAAATCAGGAACATGAAATACCACAAAAACTGGCATCGTTTAATTGGGAATGCCCCATATGGCGCATATATGGGAAATATTTGAATCAGTTATATGTTGGTGATTCCAAAGGTAGAATTAATAGAGCAGACTTTTCAAGAAATGATAAAACCACTATGACGCAGATGTACGAATCTAAAACGGATAGTCATGATGTCGCTAAGCACATAAAACAGGGCGGCATTCTTGACATCATGGTATTATCAAATGAAATCTTATTATTTTCAAATTCTACAGACTCTAATTTATATCGATTAGACTTGCGAGACAATAATTTGAAGATAACTAAGGGTGGGTTTGCATTAACGAAAAGTTCTCTGTTGACGAATAGGAGACACGTTATAACTGAGAACACAAAAGGTGAAATTCAGAGGTGGGATATATTAATATGTGAGTTGTTGGATACTTTTGATCCTTCAGAAGGAACTTTTGACCAGGTGGTTTCTAAGTATACTTCTAAGGAAATATTATCCCATTGGTGCACAGTTTCTGTGAAGGTTGGCATGCTTTTTATCAAATTGAATTCAAGAATTTTGAACACAGAAGTGTATGGTTCCTCCCTAGAGAACTATAAAGTAGTTAATGACGTTGATTTGAATCCTGACGAGCGCTACAATTTGGGTAAAATTGTAGTGAACTCGCTATTCAATGAATTTCTCACATATGAGATCCAAAAGGACAAATCTTACCGGAAGAATCTTTTTTCGAGGAAAAAGGAAAATTTGTTTTCTCATAAGGATGGGATTGCGACTCAAGAAACTGTCGTCTGTTCTTCCGACAGTAAAACTAAAGAAAAGAAAAAAAAATCTGCATTTTACAGATTTGGATCAACCACTCCAACAGCTGAAAATGGAGCATCTTCTTTATCAGCGCCGAGTACTCCAGTTTTCACAGGAATGTTATCCAATATACCAATTGATGAGCAGCCATTACTGCCACCACCTACAACGTCAGTTGGCGAAAAAATATTTTCTGACGTTTCTGAGTTCGGCAATTCTACGCCGTCAAAAAGTTCTGAAGGTCGTGCATTAAGCTCAGGATCGTTGATAAGCCGCAAACTAAGACTATTAAGAACCTATTCAAGTAGTCGTACAGGTACTGGCACAACTACACCAGCGGAACCTCAAGCAATTACTTCAGACCTGGAAGATTCGTACACCGAGGATGAAAATCCTAGTGAATCAGTCGTGTGGAATCAGTCTTACCATACAGAAAATTACACATCTGAGCAGGTTGTAGATACTTTGCATGCCAAGCTAAATCCCACAGAAACGTCAGGCATAACTACTAATTTGGATAATAACAACAATGCCAAGAAGAAAACTGAAGATTACATGCTCGATTTGATAAATCAGCTACATGAAAACTACAAATTGCAATACAGTGCAAACTCTTCATCTTTGAAGCTATTAACCAGAAAATTACCGGAGACGAGGATTATCAGGGATGACTCCTCGCCAGTTATTAGGGTGAAGAGTGGCGTTCTACTAGTGGTACATTGCTGGCGAAAAGGATCATGTGGTGGAAGAGTTCTATTCTCGACATATTTGCCTGCTTCCCGCAATCTTGATGATGAGAATAGCTCGATACTTTTGGAGGGAGAAGAGGACTGCGATAACCATAGTAACGAGGAAGAAGAAAAATTGGGCAAATATGATCTTGCGGACTATGAATATGGTAACGGCATGAATAGAAGGCAAATTTTCGAGCAACTAGAACAGAATTTACCTTATTGGTTTGCGAAAGTGTTATTATGTGACACCATTAATACCAAAAAGCAACCTAAATTGAATTTTGTAATCACGCCATGGCAAGATAATGAACCTCCTCCAACTTCTCCAACGGCACAACCACAACCGCCACATCATCGACTAAAGTTCGGCAGATCTAAATCCACCGATATATTATCAGGAAGCACTGAATTACCAAAAATAGCTGACTCCAATGCTAAGCTGGTAGCGCCTGGCATGATCAAAGTCAAGAAGATTAAGGTCTACATCGTAGACCGATTCGAAACAAAAACACCTGAGATGAAGGCGAAAACGGAGCCAGGTGAATGGTTAGAACTTTTATGCAAGAATCAAGTCTTAGATAACGACATGACTTTAAGTACTGTGAGAACCTTGTACTGGAAATCTCAAGGAGATATCATTTTTGAATACAGAAGAAAAGTAGTTACTCAATCAATATCGTCTACGGGAGATGGAATAAAGGAAAGCAAATAAATTTTATAGTAATGACATCTATAAGCAACATCGAAACATATGTGGTTGACGGTTATCAAAAAGGAGGATCTCATGATCACCAAGATGGCTGTTTCAACTTTTAGTAATATAGTCGTAGAACATGATTATGCTGTCAAGGCCAAAAATTTTTTATAAGCTACCGAGGTAAAGTGAAAAATAGCCATGAGGTGCTGAGAGATTACCATCACATAGAATACTTATTTTATCAGCAAGTGGCATTCTACTCAAGCGAGCGGATTATTGAGAAGTGTTTTTTGATAAAAGCAACGCCTTTATCTGAACGTGTGCAAGCAGTAGTTCGAGTTGTATTATTATGGATCAAGAAAACGAAAGAAACATCTCCAGATTATGGAGAACATTCAAAACTGTGAAGGAGATGGTCAAGGACAGAGGGTACTTTATTGCACAAGAGGAAATTGAGTTACCTCTCGAAGATTTCAAAGCCAAGTACTGTGATTCCATGGGCAGACCACAAAGAAAGATGATGTCCTTTCAATCCAACCCAACCGAAGAAACCATAATCAAATTCCCAACTATGGGCTCTCTATGGGTGGAATTCTGTGACGAACCAACCGTCGGTGTAAAAACCATGAAAACTTTTGTCATACACATTCAAGAAAAAAATTTTCAAACAGGCATTTTTGTATATCAAAATAATATTACGCCAAGTGCCATGAAGTTGGTTCCATCAATACCTCCTGCTTCAATCGAAACTTTTCACGAGCCTTCATTAGTCGTTAACATCACGCATCATGAATTGGTTCCAAAGCATATAAAACTTAGCGAAGAAGAGAAAAAGGAACTGTTAAGAAGATACAGATTGAAGGAATCTCAGTTACCTAGAATCCAACGAGCAGACCCAGTAGCGTTGTATCTGGGACTAAAAAGGGGTGAAGTTGTCAAGATTATCAGGAACAGTGAAACCTCTGGTCGTTACGCCAGTTACAGAATTTGCATGTGATGCTTCATACGCAGTAATTCTTCAATTCTTTAATTAGGTATACTTTATACATGTACATTAACGTATTATTTGTCATTCTCATTCTCTGGATAACTTGGCAGCCATTACAGCATCCTTAGAACCTCTCCACCATTGTATATCATGTAGTTGAACGGATCGCGGTGGACTGACTTCTACCCCGGCACTTCCTAAGAACGTTGAGCCAATCGTAATGATTAGAGTATCTACCAGGTCTGGCATTATTAATAATTGGTTTATTACGTTTGCGCCCCCCTCAATCATGACTGATTTCAATTCATGATCATTGTACAATTTGCTCAAGAGAACTTTCCAATTGAAATGTGAAGATTGGTCGTAGGGGCATATCAAATATGTTACACCATCTTCTTTCAAAGTCGGCTCTTCGGGAACAACAACAATAGGAGCTTTGCCTTGACATTTTAAAAACAACTCATGCATTTTGGAACCAATAAATCTCCACTTCTGACTTCCATCAAGAATAATAGGTCTCGGTGAATGTTCAAAATAATCTGGTCCTCCATATTGGCAATTGAGTCCAGGATTGTCGGCTAGTACAGTACCGCTGCCTATTAGTATTCCATCGTGATGATATCTTAAGTAGTGTGTCATGGTCTTGGTTTCTGGATGTGAGATAATAGTTCTAAGGCCTCGTCCCCTGGAGATTCTTGCATCGATTGATTGGGCATATGTTAATGTCACAAAGGGCCTAATCGCGCTCTCATCATTGAATTGAGGTAAATAGGGCTGTAAAAGCTGAGAAATGCCTTCTTTTAGTGGTTGTAAAGACATTACACGCCGTTATGTTTCCAGTTCGGTTGGTTGAAATTGTCACTTTTCTTATCACTTTCAGCGAATCTCGCACTTAAATAAGAATTCATGCATATACATAGTAGATAATTTACCTAAAAAGTATACTCCGTATCTTCACCATGGCTGGTGGAGACGTTCAGTTCAGCGAAACGAGTGTCCTTAGCACGTTCTGGTTTGTATTGTCGTGTATGATCTTTTGCAACAAGTTTATGAGTATGACTAGCACTTGCATCATTGTTATTAGGGTTGCTAAGATGGGCCGTGTGTTGAGACTTCAATTTATTGGCTTCATATTCTTCTACTTCCAACTGTTTAGCTATCAATTTATCTCTACGAAGTTTCTTCCTCAATTCTTGCCTAGCCGACCAAGCTTGCTTTTCATTTTCAGAGTTTATAGTGTCATCATCGTTCAAGAGCATAGCACGCCTTAGGAGGTCCTCATCTGTACTGTAGTTGGCACTTACAAGTTTTAGTGCCTCTTCTCGAGCCTGTATTATTCGGTTTTCATCTTTAACCTTTTTTAAAAGAGTATTTCGTTTCTTGAATTCGGGCTCCTGTGAGTCCTTACTTATCTCATCATGAGGATTTACCCTCTTATCATTGTTCTTTCTTATCAGAAAAACTGGCCTCTGAAACCGCATTTCTGCTTCCTCCTCCTCGCTGCTACTAGTTGTACTCTCACTAGTGTCACTTTCCTCAGTTGGTTGGATTTCAGACACAATCTCATCATCACCTCTTAACAGAGTTTCTTCGCGAGCTATTTGCCCTCCAACGTTAATTTCTTCATCATTGCTGCTGTCTGACGTGGAAGTCTCTTCATGAGTTTCCTGAGGTCGTTTCCTAAAGTATCTACCTCCCATATGTTCTGTTCAGTAAGGTCCTTATGAGTTGCATTGCAACTGTAAAGCTACCCGGAAGAAATCGAGATTTTCCCATAACAAAATAACCTCTTAAGTAGATATACTAACAGTATACAAAATAAAATCCCTAAAACTAAAGAGACACACAAAAATACCTTTGAATGAACAACTACCTGCCAGCAACAAGCTTTGGCACTAGTACGTCGTGACTACCGTTTTGATCAATTTACTGAGACTTTTGAAAAACGGTTGCTCGGACAGCAGAGTTTGACCATTACCATCTTCTAAGTCATTAATCTTGCCAACGTGATTTTTAGGGTCTTTGACTCCATGTGAAGGAGATATTCCGCAATGACCTATCTTGCGATGATATTTATCACCAGTTATATTACCGATGAATGACCTATCACCAAAGCCGCCAACAAAATAGAGCTTTTCTACATTGAACTCTACCCATAAAGTGTCATGAACATGGACATGGGAGTCTTCCTTGTCTGGTAGCCAATGACGTGCATCTGGATGCCTCTTTACGAAATGAGATGCCAACTTTTCCTCATCTGCAGGATCCAAGTCCAATTTTCTCAATTTACCAAATAACGTTTCCCTAGGATTCTCCATCTCCCTATCAAAAATGCCCCAACTTTTCTTTTCAATTGTTAACGAAACTGTACCGTTTAAATGCCAATTTTTATAAGATGTGCTCATTCTACTGAGTAGCAAAATAGGATTACCATTATTGGCAAACCCGTGGACGTCAGCAGCTTGATCGGAAGATATGTAGTATTCAATCATGGAGACAGGAGTTCCATCGGGGTTGAGGGAGTTGAAATGTAAAGTTGACCCCTTATTAACTATCCGCCTTGCTACTTTAGCAGCCTGATCAACATTTTGACCATGAGCAGCTACCAAGAATGGCAGTATCTGCAATACACCTAAGACTTGTAAAATGCTTTTCAACTCAAATAACATCATATTTGTAGTCTTTTTCTTTCCGGTAAATAACAGTAAATGCGATGAGAGCAACTTAGTCAGCTTATCATTTATAGCGAGCGAGCGAGCGAGCTCGTCCCGTACATTACCTAGAACCTTAAAGTACAGAAATTAATCAACAACTATGGTCAACTTACTCACGAGCAAAGACAACGAAGCAACATGCATTTCATGAAAGCGCCATTATTATTATTACTTTCACAGTGGCTATTTTTCACGGCCTCCATAGCCAGTGGCACTTCCAATGGAAAACATGTGGATCTGGTTATGTCTGTGGACCAATATTACGATGCCGTTAATAGCAACAATTCCTATACTATGATTGAATATACAACTAGCTGGTGTCATCACTGTAAAAAATTGGGTCCTAATTTCAGAGAGTTGATGCAATCGTATGAGAATGATACGACAACCCCTCCAGTGAAGTTTCTTGAAGTGAATTGTGAAATATTTGGATCCACGATCTGCAGCGGAATGCCTGGATTTCCAAAAATTCATTTGGTTCAGCCCCGCTCTGAACCATTGGCCATTCCACAGCTTGATGTGAGCTCTTTACCCATTTGGAAAAGATTATGGACCAAAATTGTTTATATGGTGAACGATCCTAAATGGAATCTTGACTCGAAGAGAGTTATTGACTACAGCGGCGGTAGAGATGCGAAAAGCATGCGTAATTTTATCGAAACAGTCAGAGCAAAGGATAGATTATTGAGGATTGCAAAAGGAGCCTTGAACGATGAATACAATTGCGAGAAAGATTCAAATGAAGATGATATACATTTATGTCAATTGGGAAAACAGTATGTTGAAAGCACGCTTTCTAACCTTTCAGTTGACGCATTAGCCAATGAACGTTTGAGATGCGAAAATCTAATAAAAAGCAACTATAAAGATATGGATGAAAATACTGCCGAAACTATCAAGATAATCAAACTCAAGTTAGAAACTTTAAGCTTGTTTGAGAAAAAATCACTCGCATCTAGCGATCTGCATGACGAATTATGAACATAAGAAGCTATTGTAGGAAACGTATGTAGGATATCTATATAGAGTGCGAATTTCACCAAGAATCATATTTTTTTATGCATCTAACTTTTTCAGGCCATGGCAGCTTTGGTTTCTCAGGTACGATAATACCGTCTACGATATATGGAACGTTGGTAGGGGTTACACGAGCTAACCAGATCAAAGTATTCGGCTCCTTTAAAAATATTTGAACATTTGCAGCAAATTTATGGCCACCCACATGATTCACAAATGCAACCTGAACACCGCCAGGTCGAAAATCCGAATTATCTCTCGAAAGACCATGCCTTACCAAACCTTTTTCAAAAGCCTTCTTCAAATATGGTGCCACGATACCACATCTTTTATCTCTCTTGGCATGCGAACAAATTAACACATATGAATGTTCCCCAGCTTCTGTAAGATCTGTCCGTTGTTTCAATAATTTCTCCCTATTCATGTCTTTTTGTAACAACATGGGTACTAGTTCGTCTAGGGTTTGATCGACTTTATCACTAGTAAGATCTTTTATCCACAAGAAATGTGGTAAAATGAGCACATTGTTTTTCGTACCACGCATGACTTGTATATCCATAATATCCTTTGGCAGGGAGGAAACAGCACAAGATAATGTCTGGCCTTCACCCACAGCGGCATATTGTTCAGCATGATCTTGGCACCAGTTGTACACCTTGTATTGAACAGAGTTTGGGTTCTCTAAACATGCGTCGTGCTGCCAATCCGTTTGTGATGTTGGCACAACGAAATGAATTTTGGGAGCCTTCGAGGAATTGTACAGTGGTTTGTCGTGATCAATATGCAATTTTGAGAACACCTTATCACCTTCTTCCAGTTCTCCTTCGTCCTCCGCGCAATCGCCACAGCATGCAGATTCATCACAAATTTCTGCATCTTTTGAAATCTCTTCTGTAGCCCCTCGACTGACAGGGTCTTGTTTCTTCTTACCGCCAAACAACCTTAGAACGCTCATTTGTAACCAGACTGTTTTGAATTACCCAATAAGCAGAGCTGCTGCTAGCAAAAGAGAGAGTCTGGAGAGTCTGTAGACTACGATATCTTGTGCTTCTTATAGAGAAAGTATATCCCTGTGGATGTATTAATTAATGTATGTATGATCGATCGATCGTCTTTGTTCCATACAGCCTCGTTCGGTATTTCCGTCTTATCGCCGCACGGAAATAGTTTTTTAAATCCATACCTGTCACGTGATAGAAAATGATCAAGACGCCAAAGGTGGGTTACCCGACTGAAGGGCATGTGTAAATTTCGTATCTACAACAGTTTACATCACATTCAATAGATAAATAACAAATACAGTGGATAGGGATAACTAACTGCAATCCTTTGATTATAAGGATCGAGCTTAGTTTTTTTTGTATCGGGATGAACGGCTCGAATGGATTTTATGGGAACGTTTATAGTAAGAATGATGGCACAGCCTTGAATGATCAATTTTGGCCTCACTCTATGAATGAACCAACCTTGAGTTCGACAGCAATGTCTTCTGGTATAAATGCGGGCAGCAACAGCAACAACGGCTCTAATACTTTTAATTCTGGAACTGCAGGACCTGCTACGCTGGCTAATAATGTTCCGGTGGTTGGACTTCCCGGGGGAGCGGGATATTTCCCGCTGCTTTCTGATGCAAGACAGTATCCTCAAGGTCAACAACAATTTTCAACATCAGCTCCACAGTCAGCTGGTGGGAAACCTAACCAGGCTCTCCTTGGCAGTAGAAGCAATCCTTCTAGTCCGCAATATCCTGCTGGCAACGGTCACTCGAAGAAACGAGTGGCCAGAGCATGCGATCATTGCCGAAGAAGAAAGATCAAGTGTGATGCAATTAACCCACAAAGTAACAAGTGCACTAATTGCACTAAATATAATGCGGAATGCAGATTTACTAAATTACGGGATGATATTGAGAAGAAAAGAAATACTCCGGAATTTTTGGAGAAGCTAGGCTCAGCGTCTGATGATATGAACGTTCTGAATTTCGTCCCAGTTAATTCAATAGCGAGCAATCCCGCACTTAGCTCTATACCAGTCGGTCCTGCTAATAATGAAAACAACCATAATGATAGTACTTTTGCAAATGTGAATACTGGGCTTGATACACGGGATCGCACCGGTAGAAATGGAGAACTAACAAAACCTTTAAATGCAATTAATGGGAAAGTAGAAAAATTGGATAGAAAAGTTTCAATGATAGTGAACAACCTAGCAAAATTAGAATGGCTCATAGACAAAATGGTTACTGATTATGGTGATACTACAGAAAACCGTAAAGGATTACCAAAACCTAAGGCTAAAAATTACTGTACAGCCTTACTTACCTTTCAAACCATGGCTTGGGTTAAATGTAAACTGAATCCATCTGAAACCAATGAGAAATTCATGACCCCTTTGAGAGACCTACTTACAGTCTCCGTAAAGTGGTATATTATAAAAACGAAGGAGATTACAGACTTTTCATCATTAATTTCCAAAGAAGGCAGATACACTTTATATCCGCTACCGCCAAGTGGTCAAGCTAAACGTATAGTGGAGAACTTTCGTGCCTCTATTGCAATCTCATCAACACCAGGTCTGCTTGGTCTTGACTACTATTTGTCTCTTATTGACAAATACTATGAACCTGACGCTCCACCATTATCGTACGCAGAACTATTGCTACTAAATGTAAGTCTATGTTCAGGTGCTTCAAGAATGCGACTATTTATTTCCGGCGATTCTTATCGATTGAGGAAAGATAGATACAATCCTAGTAGAGAAGAATTGAAAAACATTGAAAATGACACTTTATTGAACGCAATATACTTTTACAACAAAGTGGCCATTGCAGGTGGTGGAACTGTTGAAATACAAGCTTTGCTTATTTTAAGTCTGTATTTGCAAGAGAACATAAACACGGAATTATCCTCGAGCGTTTTGGCAACAGCAATAAGATTTGCTATGGATCTTGGTTTGAATCAAGATTCTAGCTATGAAAATTTAAATCTGGAAGAAGAAATCTTGATGAGAAGTTTATGGTGGCATTGTTTCAATAGGGACAAATGGTTTGCCTTGATATTATCACGTCCTCCCATGATAAGAGATCAGGATATGGATATGCTTACCGATCAAAACTATTATGATTATATCAAAAAGCTCCTCTCTGCAAATAGATTCAAGTATGGAGAAGAAGTTGACAAAATAGCAAACTTAGAGATGGCTTTGGATTACATGGTCAACTATTGCGAATTCTTACCCACATTTCTTTCCTACTTCATTCAAAAATTAGTTAGACTAGAATCAAAGATGATCGAGTGTTGTTTCTCAACCAGAAGCATTTTAGATTATTCATTTGATGAGGTCTTGGATCGTGTACTGGTGATACGGAAAGATCTGCGCGATTGGGATGAAAACTTACACCCTTGCATGCGCTTGGATAGTTATAGGCAGTATGTTTCTTTACTCTATGTGCATCATGGAGTAGAGAACCCTGCCTTAACTTATGAAATTGCTTGCTCTCGCATTGTTGGTTGTCATTTTCGTAATCTTCATATGAAAGTGCTCCTAAGCATGTTTGCAGTATCGTTTCTCGTTGATAATCTAGATCAATTCAAGAGTTCACGTCATACGATTCCAAAAATTTACAGAATGTTTATTGATGAAGGTATTGAAAATTCCATGAAAATGTTGAAAATATTTCAAACTGTGGACTACGACAGACATATGTACAACGATATATTGTACTTGTTCCTCACAGGCGTTTTTGCGCTTTTACTGTACACTGCGCGGCATATGGATGAAGACGATAATCAAAGAATACCTTCCATAATCCAGCTATTGATAATTGATCATGCCATTCTGGTAGGTGAGAATCAAGAATGTTTGGTATCTGATAATATCAAATGGAATACATCAGTGTTTTTCTACACTTTCTTGTTGGCAAAGATTGTAGAAAATTTCAACAAGAATAGTCCCCACGCGAAAAATTATGATTTTGATTCTGAGCGATATGCTTCCATGCTGGAAAAAATACTGGTACATTCAACAAAGGTCAAGAATGATTCTATCGATCGTTTAGTAGCATGTATGGAAAAATCCCCCCTCACAGAAACTGATCTACAGGCCACTAAACATTCACAAAAGGCTGATCCTTCTCAGTTTGCACCTAGCAAATCGGTGCAATTGCTGCCGCTCTCACAGACTATGTATAGTGATATTGACGAAGAAACTATGGACTACTTAAGATCTTCCAGGCCCTTCAACCGCGTTAGGGGGGATTTGAAGACCAAATTTAGAAGAGACACATCGTTGTTTCCCACGAGTTACTCCAATTTCTCAACAGTATATGATGCATACACTTCAGGAACATTTGGACCTTCACCTGCATATGCAGAGCCAACTATACCTAAGCCACAACCTCAAAATGAAGCCGCCGATGAAGCCTTGAGTGGTATTCGAAGTTTCTTTTGCCTAGACGAATTACTTTATGATAGAGATTTTACATTTTCAAAGGCATGCAATGGACCAATATTTCAAAAATTATAATATATAATGTTTATTATTGTACTTTTATCAATTTCAATTATATACTCGGACTATTTAATAAAAAGAAATGACCTATCTTCTGTATATAACGGGCATGTTTCAATCGATCGGTTTACTTGCCCTTCCCTGTAAACCCTGGGACAATGGCGTTCCAAGGTTCGTCAATATATCTCTTTGGATCGCTACGACCAAGATCAATTAATCTATTCAAGTCTTCCTTAGACAATGGAGCAAATTCAAGATTGGAAGCGATCCTAACCGGATTCAAAGACCTTGGGATCACAACATTGCCTTGTCTAATGTGAAAAGACATTAAAATGTCATTAGTAGATACTCCGTATTTCTCGCTTAGTTCCTTAACCAATGGGAGCCTTACATTTGGAGCACCGTTTGAACCCAACGGAGAATAAGCAGTTACCAATATACCATTATCATGACAAAACTTATTTATTTCTACTTGAGGCAAACGGGGATGCGCCTCCACTTGATTGATTACTGGCTTAACATGGCGTTCTTTCAAAACCCTCTGCAAGTACTCTACAGGGAAGTTGGAAACACCAATCGCTCTCACACGATTGTCCTTAGGATCCAGGTAAATACGTTCCATTTGAGAGTAAGTTTCAATCCAATCACCTTTCTCTTCATAGTCCGGTTCACCATTTGCTTTCACTGGGTTCTTCGATAGCCCGTTGATCCCATGAGGATCTTCTTTCCTAACGTAACAAATTGGCCAGTGTTGTAGCCACAAGTCTACATAATCGATACCTAAGCTCTTCAGACTTTCATTGAGCGATCTTTCAGCGTCATCCCATAAAACAGGCCAAACTTTGGAAGTGATAAATAAATCTTCTCTCTTAACTACTCCTTCCTGAAGGAGCTCCTTGATGGCTTGCCCAATAAATGGTTCAGTACCATAGGCCCAAGCCGTATCAATGTGCCTGTAGCCTGCCTTGACAGCAGCTTTGACGGCTTGTTTGGTCTCGGCGAGACTTTCTTCCGGGTTGGCTGTACCCAAACCTAAGGCTGGAATTCTTGTGCCGTTATTTAGAAGAAAAGAGATTTCTGTACTTTTAGGATGCAATAATTTGGTCATATTTTCGAAGAGTTCGACTATTTCGGTTTCAAACTGCGATTGGTATCGTATGGAGTTTAAAACGGTAGTAGCTATCTTCTACGACCAAATTTCTCCAGGCCCTTAAATAGTTTCCCATTTCCATCAAGTAAGGGCGAGACGGCACATGTCCTTTTTTCACCGATTTTGCCCCAAACGTAATTGCGATTAAGCAACGCACCTTGTGACGTTTATCCTTAGTAAACAATACGCCCTGTCCTCAAGGTTTATCGGGTTTTGATGCCACATCTTCAACCCCTGGAAATGCATTGTTTTGTAACTGGGAAACTCCTTGTTCAAAAATAAGCATGCAGACTCCTTTTTCTCTATCACCGCAGCGGGGTTAAGGAATTACTGAGTGATTTTGGGTTTCTTGTATTCTTTAATCGATGATTGAATGCTTGTTTAACGGAAGCATTTCATGGTGGGTTAGATATGGGGAAGGTTTTGTCGTACCAATATTTAAAGTTTTGCCAGTTACCCAATATGGCTGTCAAACTTTGTTGTTAAAAAGGTTATTTGGAAGTTTATATAATGCTCGTTTCGAGCGGCAAAGACCAATCATAGCAACATCTCTGATACATATTTTAGATACTTATCATTCGTTTCTGAGGATTTTTGGGTCATGGACCGCAACAATTCTTGAATTTTCTCTTGACACGTTTCCTCTGACAGATTTTGGGGATCATCAAGGCCTTGTTCTTTTAATTCATGAACCCAATCTTTGAGTAGGATTTTCAGACGCTTACTGCCCTCGTGCAGCTCTTTCACAGATATTTTTGCTCTTTTTATATCTCTATTGTAATGTTTTAATTCTTCTAGTTCATTGGCCTTGCGCTTGGCCATTTTAACAATCTTTTCAGGAAACTGGACCACTTCGGCGACATGAATACCGAAAGATTGATCAGAAATACCAGGTTCAACTTTGTATAACAATGTAATGTCGTCACTATCGTGGTGACTTCCTTCACCTTTTTCAATGTGAGCGATTACGTGCATATTCTTGACATTTGGTAACTTATCTGCAAGAGCGGTTAGTTCGTGAAAATGCGTAGCAAATAATGCAAAGCATCCAATCTTACCAGCTATGTATTCAGCGATAGCCCAGGCAAGACCAAACCCATCGTATGTGCTGGTACCACGTCCTAGTTCATCAACGATGATTAGTGAGTTTTTAGTAGCGTTCTTCAATATAGATGCAGTTTCTAACATTTCCACCATGAATGTCGAAACACCTTTGAGTTGCGAATCGCCAGCGCCAACTCTACACAATATAGCATCTACAACAGCAATATCTGCCTCTTCGCAGGGCACGAAACAACCAATCTGAGCCATTAATGAAATGACACCTACTTGCCTAATATAGGTAGATTTCCCACCCATATTTGGTCCCGTAATAATTAAAAAATTTCCCGTATCATCTTCCAGATCAACGTCGTTGGCAATGAAAGTCACATCATCCTGCATTTCCAAAACTGGATGACGGGAGCCTATGAGACGGGTCTTTCTTTCGGAGTCAAGGCCATGAAGCGTTGGTCTGATGTATGGAATCGGAGCATACGAAGATGCATGAGCAAATGAGCATAAAACATCTAAGTTTGCCAAGACCAATGACAATTTTTCCAGTACAGGACTATAGGTTAACGTAATGCTAACAATTTCTTTCACGAGAGTGGATTGTTGTTTGTCATACTCCTTTTGCAAAACACCAGTTTCATTGGCAATCTCTTTCAATCTTTTTGTGCTAAAGTGAATACCGGCCTTCACCGTTGATAATTCAAGATAATTTTTATGTTTACGTAACTCTTTAGCATCGTTACGCGTTAATCGCATACACCAGCCATGAATATGGTGGTTTTCCAGTTTCAACTTTTTTTCAGGATCGAAACCAAGATCATCTGCCGCCTCCATATGTATTGTATTTATCTGGTCTTTTAGTGAGTCTAACTGGTCTCTAATCTTGGCTAGTTCTTCATTGAACTCTACCTTGATCATGTATTCATTGCTTTCCTCATATGCTTGTAAATCAACAGTAGTTTCCACCATCTCTTGCAAGTTTGATAATGGATCCATGTGGGTAACAAAGGGACCAAGCCACGTAACTTTTATCAAATCTCTCACTTCCGAGTTAATTTGCTCATCTTCTAAGAAGGACTCGAGGACCTGTGTAATTTCTGGGATTTTTTTACAAAATTGATAAACTTTCAGCACATCTTCCAAATTACCATTCCTGTTAAGTTTCTTCGTTATACGACGAACATCCGGAACTGCAGGTAAATATTCCGTTTGTAGCATTTGCCTCAATTCTAATTGATCTATCAAATACTCCACCAATATGTGTCTCTTTTTGATCTGCTCCACATCGGTCAGTGGCTGCTTGAGCCATTCACTTAGTAATCTCACGCCTGCATTTGTCTTACAGTTGTTAAGCAATTGAAACAATGATGAAATTTTGCTACTACTTCCGGAAGAGACATTTTGAGCGGGAACAAAGGATTGAGCTTGAGTTTGCGGAAATAAATTCAATGCTTTTATAGCGGAGGCGTCCAGCTTCACGAATTCTTGCAACGAATGCTGAACAAGTTCATACTTTCCGACTTGGTCCTGCTCGTTCAATAATTGCAGATATCCTAGAAGAGCACCGCATGCACCCAATGCTAATTTCGAGTATTGCGGTAAAGATAAAGATAGTTCGTCACCTACTAACTTTGCCAAATCTAACTCCACATCCTTATCAGAAAAATCTGCATTTTTTACCAATGTGGCAACACATCCGCAACGATCAATGACACTTGTAATTTTCTTGATTTCACTGCTAACATTCTCATTTTTGCTCAAGTCGGGAAGTAGGCACTCCCTAACACCTAGCTGGATCAGAAAACTTTCTAGATTTGAAAATACTTCATTATCTATAATATTCAACAAACCGAGCTTATAGTTGCTCGTGTCTACGAATGAGACACCTATAACACAATGTCCTTCTTGTGTATTGAACTGAAGTTTCAAACCAGCAATGACAATGGACGAATCGATCGTAATGTTCATTAAATCTTGCACCTGCTCAATATTACCGGGTGATGCACTCTTTATCAACCGCCATGACTTATCATAAATTTCCACTTTATAATTAAGATCCAATAAACATGTTTTTAGAAGGTTGCTAAAAACTTGATGGGATACTGTCACATATTTTAAGGGTTCTTCGAACTGTTTAGCTACAGTAGAATCTACCTTGCAGTCCTTGAGCACGGATTGTGTATGATAGATGTTCTCAGCTACAAAAAGAGCATCGTTTCCTACCACAGTATAGTATTCTCCCTTATCCACAACCCGTAAAGTGGTTGATGGCTTTTCTGTTAGACTAACAAACCTTTTATAAAAACCTCGCTCCTCAGACAGGTCCAAAAACTTTAGATCAGGCCTACTAGACGACATAGATATTACTGACTTGTTTCTCTACCTTTAATTTAAGGATGTAGATATTGTATTTGATCGATGAATGAAGTTTAAATATGATTTTTACCACTCGGAAGAAATGGTAACGCGTAAGATCATCACACGTCTCGCGTCGTTGAACATTTCATTGAGAACTTTAAAAACTTTAGAGGCCTATAAAAAAAAGAAGCAAATGATATGCAATATTGTATTTATTCAGCTATTTCGGAGATTTTTGTTTTATACTCGGCATTTTTCTGTTTCAGTTGAGTAATTTTTTGTTTATTTTTCTCCTGTATATTTTTTTGAGTCAAAATTTCTTTCAACAATCGATTGACATATTGTTCGTAATCATTAATATGTTTCCTTAGACCAGCCAGTTGACTACTCAAGAAATTATTTGAGCGCATGTACGACACATGTTTGGCTACAATTTGGTCTAAGAATAATTGTCTGGCGATTTCATTGTAAAATTTGACGACTTGGGATTCGCAATCTTTGAATTGTGCTTCCATAGCAGCATCACCCAAATTGCTGGCCGTTAAATATTCCGATCCATTTATCTTTTTCAAATATGAGGCGAATTGTGTCAAAGTTTCATCTGATACGATGCCTCTGTAGTAAAACATCAAATGAGACATAAATTGTAGTGATTCAGACCTATGACATTCGATCAGCTGAATCTGCATTTTGAACATTTTATTCTCTTTTCGTAAATCAAGAACTTTACGTCTTTCTCTATGGAAATTTTCTTGAATTTTCAAGTTTCCCATTTTTAACAGTTCAATCGTATTTTCGTAACGACGCAATTTATTGCCAGTCATTTCTAGATTATTTCTCATCTCTCTTTCACCGACCTCTCCTTTATTTATAGATCCTATTAAATCACTTAATCTTGTAGTTGTAATACTATGCTTTTCTTGCAGAACTTCATGATCAAACACTAAATTTTTATGTTCTGTTTGTAAGCCTTCATATCTATTTTTCAAAAGTTCATTTTCTCTAGAAATATCTTCTAACATCTTCGACTTCAAATCCATATCGTTTCTTATACTAGTGATTTGAGTTTCAGACTTTGCAATGACAAGCTTCTCATGCTCTTGCAGTTCGGTCATCTTCTTTCTATGAGTTTCAATTTCGTTGGTCAAAAGTTCCGCTTCATCCGACACTTCCTCCAAATCATTACCCAATTTCTCAATTTTCTTTGTCCTATCTTCAACTTCTTTCTTTAATGTAGTGATGAGAGCATCTTTCTTGTTTAGTTCTTTTCTCACATTCAATGTACATTCCTCGTTGAATTTCAAAGTATTCTCTATAGCCAATTTCTCCTTAATAAGTTGCTCTTGACATTCAGACTCATGTTGAGCAGATAGAAGCAATTGATTACTGACTTCAGAGATCGTCACATTGGAGACATTCTCTAGTGAGGAAAACGATTTCTTATTATCAGTAAGTAACTTGAGAGTTTTGTCAAAATTGACAAAAGCTGTTGAACTTTTGTCTAACCATGCGAAGTCATATGCTATAGAAGGCATTAGACTTTCCTTAGAAGCATCAAAAACGTACTTATATGGATTAGTAACGATATCTTCTGGTGGTGTCAAAGGAGAAATATCATTCTTTCCCTCTGCATGCTCCTCAAGCGGAGGAGAAAATACTAATCCAACCTTATCTTTGACTGTTAATGCTCTCTCTATAGAGCTTGAAGTACTGTTAGCTTCGTATGGATCAAGCTGAGGCTTGCCATATTTTGCTATATAAATGTCATTTAATTCATCAGAAGCCATATTTGACGCATTGTCGTCGTCACCACGCAAGGGAGAGAGATCCTCCAATTGAGTCGCCAATTTCAGCATATTTTTCTGACGTTTTTGTTCATGCCAAAAGATAGCATCATCTTTTACATTTAAGTTACGCAAAGTCTCGACGTCGTTATCCTCATTGTCTTTTTTCGATTCAGAAGTAGATTCTAAGTGGTTGTTTGAGTGACCATGACGAGCATTTCTCCAGGATCTCCAAAATCTGGTGTTGGTCGGAGTGTCTGGGACCTTCTCTTCTCCCTCCTCCACACTATGATCTTTGGTGACTTCTGGATCATGTTCGTTCTCGCGTTTGAAAAATGACCGCAAACTCTTTCGAAATGGCGAACTACTTCTTGACCGATGAGGGGTACCTTCTGCAATGGCAGATTCTGCTGAAGATTCAGTCTCTGCTTTAATGGGATCGGCTGAAGCAGTTCTGCTATGTCTTGAACGGAAGAACCAGCTCTTAGAAGAAGCATCATTTGATTCTGTATTCTCATCATCAGAGCTAGTAATATCATCATCATCATCCCTAACGGAATAATTCTCGAGACCTGGGACCACAGGTCGAAAAGATACACTTGATACTTCTTCAGCCTGAGCTTCAATCGTTTTGTCTGTCTGAACCGAATTATTAGAGTTAAACAATGGCATGAGTTGCGTTGATTGAATATCCACACAAATTTGGGCAGATCAGATATCTTATGAGAGAGATAATAATATTCACCACACAAGTGAATAAGTAAAATTATCTAAACGCAGGGTGATATCTTTTGCTCACTTATAATTTCTATAAGTTTCGATTTATATGCCAAATTATCAGGGTACTTGCGTCAGGAAAATCATTTTGTGTCGCCCAGCCTAGCAATGCGCGACAGATACACTTCGAGCACTTTTTTGTAGTAATAAAAAAATATTCATAACGTTAAAAAGTAGACAAGTATAAAGTTTTATATTTAGTTTCATCATGCCAATAGGTCTTCAGCAATTTTACCATCCTTTCCATACAAAAAGAATTGCAAAAAGATAATGAAGTCCATGAACAATGTACCTGAACTACCGATTAACCAGGATGCGTTTAATAATAAATATTTAGGTTCTAGAGAGATGGCCAGAACTGAAATAATGAAGGTTGTATTACCTAAGCATGCGAATAAAAAGAAAAGGAAAGATATACCTTCGCATGATTTTCTTTCGAAGTTCAATAGGATCTGTGGTACACGAGAACCTAGATACAAAATAGCACTTAGGTAGCCGAATATTTGAGCTAGCCAGTTCATTTCTAAATCTGTGCCATCATGGCTTGGGGGTGTAGGATTATTACAATAGGAAATATACCACGACAAAAATCCAGCAAATACTACACTAGATACAATTACGGTGTCGTTGAAATATCTTTTTGGCGCAACATCCTGCTCTGATTCCCTCAAAGCAGAAATTGCTTGTGATCTTCCTTCTGCATCCGCTCTTGAGGCGGAGTTTGCACGTAAAAGAGGTTGGCCCTCGTGAAAGACGTCTTGCAACACATTTTCATTCATTGGATTAGCAGGTGATAAATGCACAGGATCGACTTTTTCCTCAGTTCCATACCATAGACACTGAATCAGCAGAATAACATCAGCGACTGTATAATATGCGGCTAAAATAATCATGGTAGGTAACAAATGTTGTAACATGGCTCCCACCCAGTTGAAAACATCACCCGCTAGCCACAGTATAACGAACATTAATGATAGACCTTCAGATGACTTTCTATAAAAGTTTTCATAAATCTGAGGGACGAAAACGATAACCCAGCAGGCGATGGAAATGGAGCCTGAAATTCCACTTATGTTTTCTGCATTCAATTCGATAGGAACTAGTTGCATTTTGAGTTTACCTTCCGGATTTATACAGTTGATAAGTTTTAATCGATATTAATTAACAGAAATGTCTGAACAATACCTATGACTATCTATATTTAGTGCTATTGGCATGAACGAGTCAACGAGTCAGGTCATTCCGAAAACGCAAAGAACTTTATAAGAAAGTTTTTCCTTTTTCTTTCGACTTCGCTTTTTTCATGGGTTACCCGTCCGAAGATTCGCCTATTAAACGTCAGTGAGTGGATTAAATATTAAAGATTTCTTTTCTAAGGTAATAGAGTCTATACGTCTTTATCTTGTGATTCAGAAGTTTGTTCGATTTCTTCCTCGGAAACTTCCTCGGTTTGTTCCAGTTTTCTCTGTGGAAGCACGTATTCAAATGCCTCTTTCCAGTCATGATTGTCAAAATATTTCAGCATCAATTGGACTACATGTGTTGTAGTCAAAACTTTTCTTCCTGCTAAGTGTATGTACTCACTAATAGGTAGTCTTTTCGTTGTTATTCCCAACTCTTTAGCTTTATTGTAACACAGGAGTTTGTGCCTGTTCTTATCCACAATACCTCCAACAATATACGTCATTCCAGGATCTAACGACTCCAGTTTATCCTCCGTGTCAGCTGTTAGGTACACTAACTTTGATTTGTCCAGGTTCGGGCCCGTTATAACACCCTCCTCGGTTGGGATAAACTTGAAGTTTTTCCACTGCTCGTAATTACAACCTTTAAGCCCTTCGTCAAATCTCTCTTTTAATCTTTTATCAAAGGATGTAACAATTATATTGGCGCAATGGCCTTCGCGTCGATTACTTGAGTAAGCTCTTGTGATCTGATTAGATAAACTCACGATCTCCTTGTCGTTCATTAGATCATCAAATGCACAGTCCAGGGCAATCGTTACACCCGAGTCCTTCTGGTCAACATTGACTTTAGGTGGACGTTTCAATTCTTCCGGAATTTCCTCACCGCGATCCATATACTCTTTAAGCTTAGCACGTCTATTCTCTTTTGCTCTTCTCCGCTTTTGCTTGCGCACTTTAGCATATTCTTCCTTCAAATCTTGATACTGTTGTTTCCTCCATGTCTTTTTCCACTGTCTTTTAGACATACCTTCCGGTATTGGTGGCAATACCGTCGATCTTCTTATAATGATCTCTTCATCAGATTCGGACATTCGTGATGGGATGCTGAGGAGTGCTATCGTCAATTACAGGCAGCATCTTTATGTCTAAATGATGCATATTTTCAATATTTTTTCTTAATGTAGCCCATCGCCGGAAAATTTCAATGGACCCATACATTTCGTGATATTAGCAGCTGGGATTCCTTTGATTCAATCCATTTGGATGGGCTTTATCGAGTAAACTGACTCAAAAAGTATTGTTATAGTGTCCACCGGTAGGTTCAGCAGTTGCACTTTGCACCACTATCTTGCGAAATACTGATCCCGACAGTAGGGTACATATGTAAGCATGAAGTGTGGTTGAGACGAGCAAACAGCCAAAATGAACAGACATCAATGGATATAACCACCACAAATTTATCTATATCCATCGACAGGTTACTCAAAGTTGTTTCAGACGTTTTTACCGTAATATCGAATAGCAAGTGATTCACGTGACTAGTATTGTTATGCGAATCTCGAAGTGCAACGCGACTTTTAAAAGTCGATGAAGTGAATGAGCAAAGTGGATTTAATAAGAAGGAGACAGCGGTCCATCTTTATAACTTTGCAGTGAATCTTCCTTACTTGAAGAATGTCCAAACCTCCGTTGACTTTGCAATTGCCATGGGTAGAGAAGTATCGTCCTCATCTTTTGAAAGATATTGTTGGTAACGAGGAAACTGTGCAACGGCTGGAACAGATCGCAAAAGATGGGAATATGCCTCATATGATTATTTCTGGTTTACCAGGTATTGGTAAAACGACTTCTATTCATTGTCTTGCTCATGAATTATTGGGAGACGCATACTCACAAGCAGTATTGGAATTGAATGCATCTGATGATAGAGGTATCGATGTTGTCAGAAATCAAATCAAACATTTTGCACAAAAAAAGTGCCATTTACCACCAGGAAAACATAAGATCATCATTTTGGATGAAGCTGACTCGATGACTGCTGGGGCACAGCAAGCATTAAGAAGAACTATGGAATTATATTCAAATACTACAAGATTTGCATTTGCCTGTAATCAATCCAATAAAATCATTGAACCATTGCAAAGTAGATGTGCCATTTTACGGTATTCGAAATTATCTGATGAAGAAGTACTAAAGAGGCTCCTAGAGATTATTAAAGCTGAGGATGTTAAATATACCAACGATGGATTAGAAGCTATCATTTTCACGGCAGAGGGTGATATGAGACAAGCAATAAACAACTTACAAAGTACTGTGGCGGCTCATGGTTTGGTTAACGGAGATAACGTCTTTAGAATCGTAGACTCGCCTCATCCATTGGTGGTCAAGAAAATGTTATTGGCACCAACTTTAGAAGAATCAATTAGCCATCTGAAAAACGACCTATGGGATAAAGGATATTCCTCTGTAGATATAGTCACCACATCTTTCCGCGTTACAAAGAATCTTTATCAGATTAATGAAGCTCAGAGATTAGAAATGATAAAAGAGATCGGTATCACTCATTTGAGAATATTAGAAGGTGTGGGTACATATTTACAACTACTTAGTCTCCTAGCTAAAATCCATAAGCTCAAATAGTCATCTAAAAGTCTGTATAAGAATTTCAGGCTTTCCTTGTACCATTTTTTCATGTATCGATTTCACATGAACTATGCTAAGAAAGGAGAAAAAAGGTCGCTTAAACAATTCGGTTCATTGACAATAAAATTAAACAGGACAAATAGTGTTCCAAGGACACTCAAACAGGGGGGGTAATGGAAGTACTAAGTAATGTGCTGGGCGTGGAAAACACAAACCTTGTTGTGAAAGAAGATAGTGATACTGATATCGACTACTTAAAGGATTATCTCGCTAATTGCCACGACCAAAGATTTCAGGCAAACAATAATCTTTGGAATGAGCTGCAAAAATTGCAAGGAAAGCATGAGCAGGTTCAATCTACTTTGAAAACTGTTATTCCTCCTTTACGTGACTATATGGAGAATTTCAACAATCAGCTGTCAGAGTTCACTAGTGATTTGGGATTTATAAGAAACAAATCATCGGAATTAAAATCTTTGCTGGAATACAATTCAACCAAGTTGGCCAATGTCAGTCCTCTAGTCAATGACCTTATGATATCTCCCAATGTGATTCATGACATTGTTCATGCAAAAATCAACAGTTCATGGTTAGAAGGCATTGCATTCATAAGGGATAAGCAAGAAATATATGCAAAGTACAAGAACTCTGGCGAACTAGCTGTTCCTGAAGACTTTGAAAAATTATGTGAAGTTTTAGATTATCTAAAGGCAGTGATCCTCGAGAGATCAAGAAGATTCATAGTGAATGAAATTAAAACCCTTAGAAATCATCATCCCGTCCCATCTCAGCGCATTCAGGATAAAATGCTTCAAGTTAAAGAAATTTTTCCGTTTATCGTAGAGAGTAACTATTCGTTGGCATTGGAGTTAAGACAAGCATATTCTTACAGTATGCGCTGGTACTATAAGGCGTACTTTTCCCGGTATATAAGATCGTTAACAATATTACAGTTCAAAAATATCGATTCACAATATGCTCTGGGAAACGGTCTCTCTAACACTTCTGTAAATAGGGGAAATGGGTTTGGTCTTTCTACTTATTTGGCTGCGGGATATTCGAGGAGCACTGGAGTTGTAACAGATGAATCAATACAAGAGTATTTTCAAGTGAATAAGAGGCTTTCTTTGTTAACGCAAGAAGATAACACTGTCATGGTCTCACAAATTGCAGAAAACAACACGATGCAGAATTACATTGAAATTGGGTTCAAGAACTTAAACTTGGCCATTCTAGATAATTGCACTGTTGAATTGACTTTCTTGAAGGGCTTTTTTCAAGTAAGTGAAAATGAAGAAGAATTACGGGGTATAATCGAGCAAATTTTCCAACATACATTTGAAGAAGCACTGGAGTATACAAAGCAGCTAGTTCAATACACTTATGATATCTTCGCTGTTCTGATAAGTATACGTGTGGCTCAACAGCTACAATATGAGTCCCAAAGACGTCAAATATCTGTAATGGAGGATTATTTGAATAACCAACTTATACTGCTGTGGCCTAAATTTCAGCAATTAGTTGATTTTCAATGCGAAAGTTTACGTAAAGTACCAATTACAATCAACGTAGCTAAGCTCTTCGGTAATTCCAGTCAACGTGATCCATTGACAACTCCTCACGAGCTAACAGTCCAATTTTCAAAATTTTTGACAAGCTTTCTCACACTAGCAGTGACTCATGAAATTCAGATTGATGAGCGGTCTGAGCCACTTTACAATTCGATCATCAGAATTAGAAACGATTTCGAAACAGTGATGACTAAGTGTAGCAAAAAATCAAAATCTCCTGAAAGGCTGCTGGCTACAAATTATATGTACCTTTACAACGCCCTGCAGCAACAGCATCTGGCACTCCGAGACACAGAGTCGGATTCATTGCCCCTGATTGTCAAAGAAACTGAAGACCATTTTAAAACTTTAGTTGAAGCCTTTAGCAAAGTCACGTGAACCTCACTATAAGAACATATCATATTATTGCGAGACTCACTTTTTGTAGCATTATAAAAGCAAATAACAATTCAAATATCATACATAAGAAGGAGAGACTAAACATATTACTTTTTCTGTTGCAATTGAGATGTTGAGCTGAGCAGACACAGGAAGATATCAGAGTTGCAAGTAATAAAAGCATCACTCAGATGGAGACAAATCTGACACCATCTCAATTGGAGGTGATACGATTTCCATATAAACCAAAGAGTACCCTAAAAGTGGTAGCGGGCCCTGGGTCTGGTAAAACAATCACTCTGTTGCACAAGGTGCACCATCTCATTAGTTCTGGGCAGGTGAAACCTAATGAGATTCTTATTCTTTCGCTAACAAATAAAGCGGTCGATAACATCATCGACAAACTTCTAAGTATCTTTGAAGCTTTGAATGGGGATATAAACTATTCCGAACAGGAATTGAAAGACATCGTAACTCAAATAGGTGTGTATACTGTACATGGCTTAGCGAATCGTGTTGTGACAGAGAATGAGGGTATCATCAACATAATTGAGGAAAACGGCTGGAGAGGCCTAATAAAATTGGTTTCGCAAGATTTTTGGAAAGGTAAGAGTTCTAAATCAACAAGAATCAGGGAATTTGAGAGACTTTTCAGGGAATACAAACTCGGCAACAGTAAGAAAAATGAAGTTATGGAGAAGCTTACCGAGCTTATGCGCAGCTGTAAAGTGGTTACTAATGATGATTTGATTATTCTTGCGTCGGAGTACTTGAATATGCCCTCGCCATCTGTCAAAGACTCCAGTGAGGCAACGTTTACGGGAAACCTGAAAGATAAATATAAAATTGTTCTCATCGATGAATTTCAAGACCTATTTCCGTCCTTGTTTCCCTTACTTAACAAAGTATCATTGAATAAACAATTGATTCTCTTCGGAGATTCGAATCAGAATATTTATGAGTTTCTTGGGAGCAATAAAACTGTTCTTAAGAGCCTTGAAAAAATTCATAGCACCGATGAACTTACCATACTGCATCTTCATGACAATTTCAGATGTACACCGGAGATTATGTCGGTAGCTACAGGTATCATATATGATAAAGATACCAGCAAGAAAAAATTCACAAGTGATTTGATACTGAAGGAACCATGTGGGGTGGTGCCTCAGATCAACGAAATTGCTGATCCTGTGAATGAATTGGAATTTTTAACCGATCAAATATGTCAACTAGTATGCTCTTCAGCCAAACTTTCAGATATTGCCATTCTGACTAGAACAAATGCGCAGTTACAAATAATAGCGGATCATCTTCAAGCATATAGAATCAATTTTCAAAAACTTACCGCCCAACCTGACTGGATGACTGATGTACGAATTCAGTTTCTAATTGACCTTCTCAAGGTTGGTACGCTAGTTTACCGTGAGGATAGCTATAAGGATGGTGAAAGGAATTTAACAGGTACCCCCTGGAGGAGTGACTTCAGTATAATAGTAACTCTAAGTGCCATAAAGGGGATCGGAACCCAATCAATACAAAATCTATATATGGATTGTGGGAAGAGGAAGTTGTCTTTATGGAAATATATCTCTGAAGTGCCCAAATCAGAATGGCCGCAGCAAGTGACTGTAAAGAAAAAAATTGAAGCCTACACTGCTCACTTGAAAGGCTTAGTCGATGATGGAGCAATATTAAAAATAAGTGATCCTATGCAACTGCTCAAAGAGATCAGCAATGTTGCTCATGAACTAGATTATTCTCCATTGCAACTAAAAAGTGGAGATGAGGCGAATGAATTTAAATCACATCTTGAAGACATGTTTAAAGTAATGAAGCTATGTGCTTTTAATAAACCTGACGACCTCTCACTGGCTGAGTGGTTTCTGGAGACACACTTTGATCAAAGTACGACTCATCATCATGTAAATCCCAATTTGGAAACAGAGGGATTAGGAGCTGTTAAGTTGTCCACCATTCATTCATCAAAGGGCTTGGAGTTTCCAATTGTTTTTTTAATGGGTAGCTCCTACTCAAATTTCCCTGTAGAAGATAAACTCTTATATGTCGGCATGACTCGCGCTAGAAACTTACTATACTTGAACAATGTGAAACATCCTAAAATAAATCCGCGATCAGGCAGTCTCACACCATCTTTATTATCGAATGAGGCGTTTTGGAAATACTACAACAGGGACCTGAATAGATCAGTCTCCGCTACAAATAGCAAACGCAAATATGAGTTCTTGCAAAAAAAGTACGCCATGACTACGCTAAGCGAGAGAGGATACACTACGTGTTGCCGCAGATCAGTATTTAGATTATGTAAAAATTTGTTACGTTAATGGCCGTCCCAGAAAGTGATATACTGTTTTCTTATTTAAAAGCCTTCCGGGACGCCCTTCGCTGGTTTTTGTCTTACATCCAAATATATTCCTCCATTTGCAAATCCAAACCATTGGAAATGTGGTTTAAGGTCATCTTCTGTGCCGGTACCCACTGGATCTTGTAGTTCCTGAATGATTTTATAAGCTTCCACATCAGAATATGGTACACCGTTTTTTGGATCAAAGTATTGGCAGTCTTTATTAGTGATTAAACATTTTTTCCGTACACCGTTTGGCAAGAAAACACCACTTGGTGGGGAGGTTTTTATTTCGATTTCCAACTCCTTACTTAAACCTGTGCCTATGTTATGAATTACTTTCTTGCCGTACTCACCGAAGGCAGGAAAGTCCTCTAAGAATGACAAGTCTAGCGATAAATGTGATTTTTCCGCTAGCCCAATCACATCTTGGGACATTGACAACTTACAAATCGTCTCGACATTTGAAGATCTCTGATTGGCAGCGCTCGACCACTGAGTACCAAACAGTTCGTTACGAATATCAACATTGCACGCATCTCCAGAAAAAGTGTACAACGTTACAAAATTCTTGGAAACCAGTTGGGCTGGGCCTTCAAGTGGTGGCGCTTCTTCGTTTTCTGTCTTCTCTACCATATCAGGCATCTCGATATTTTCTTCTTCACCTTGGTCAGTTATCGGACTACCAGTTGTTAGGACCGAGGCACTTATCACCGAAGGTGTATCATTAGAATTTATTAAAGTTATCTGTGGTTGCTCGATGAAGGATACTTGCTTGGGTCTAATATCTGAATCTAACTCTTCTGAGGTCTGTTGAGCATTCTCCTCTCTTTCATTAACTGAATATTCAGAAGAGGATTTAGCGTCAATGTTGCGCTGGATGTTCACTTTTTCTACATCTTCATCCTGTTTCAGTATAGTGGATGAAGCGTCCAATTTAGGCTGTACATCTCTTGATACTTCCGAATCGCAGTTATTCAAGGATTTTAAATCCGCATCTTTTGAAAAACCGCCCTCTTTCGTTAAGCTAACCATTGAATGGAGTCCTGACTGCCCTTCAAGGTTAAGAGACTCTGAATGACCGCTGTTGCATTCCTTTTCGGCATTTAACTTACTAGACTGTACTTTTGAATCCGCAAGATCCGAATTTCCTTCAGTTATGCTATGGTCCGAAAGAGGTTTTCCCAAATGCACTTCAGATGCCTCCTCATTATCAATGATTTTGTCGATATTTTCTTTTTTTAATTCTTCGTTGGATACCTTTCCTGGATCTTGCTCAGAAGATGTAGTAACCGGACTTTCGCGGGTCCCTATTTTTCCCTCCAATGAATCTTCCTGCGTAATATTAGGAGCAACTTCTTTCTTCTCAGGTTCCTCTTTCTTTTGAGTAGATTTGGATTCCTCAACTTTAGTTGTGGATTCGGGGCTTTGTTTCCTCTGCTGTTTTCGTGGGTATTTTTTTTTTCTTTTCTCACGTTTTTTCAGTTGTTCATCCCAGTAATTTTTATCCTCAATTTCCATCAAAGGTGTGACTGTCCAAGTTGTGGCCAACCGCCGAAGTACTGTTTCTCCAGGTTTGAACTTCATCTTTTGGCGCTGTTGAAATGCAAGCCTCGATTGTTTTTTAGAAACTTCTTGCTCCTTATACTTGTTCAAACTCAACAAATTGAGTTTCTCTGTCTCCAGAGCCATTCTCATGCGGTCAGCCTGTGTTAATATTTCTTCTTTTTGAAGCTCCTTGTGTTTTTTGATCCTTTCCTGAATAATTTTACGTTTCTTTTCAGCTTGTGACAGTTTTTCATAAACTTCTAGCTTGTTAGCTACTACCGACGATCTCTTTGACGTACGCCTATTGGATATAAGTAAACTTTCTGCTTTCAGGAGTTCAGAAGCTATTTTCGTCTTCGAAAATTGACTGCCTCTATCACTTGCAGATGTTACAGGCTTCCTTCTAATTACCACTGGTGCTTTCCGCTTCATACGCCTTCTTTTATTCAATTTTTCCTGGTTTTGTAATGCATTCTCACCGTCTTCTTCACCCTGGTCTGTCGATTCATCCTCAGATTCGCTAAAAATCATATCTTCATCATTGCCTTCAAGTGCTACTTCCAACTCCTGGGTATCGTCATGCTCTGAAGAAGCATTGTTGTTCTCAAAATCCTCATCCTCTGCATCTTCTTGGAAAAGCAGATCAAGCTCATCAGCATTTAGCTGCTCAGTCTTCGATCGTACGTCTTCCAGTTCCTGTTCCAACAACCGCTTCATTTTGTTGCCTGCATTGGAACGACGTTTTCTCGTGGACATAAGGAATTCCTCCTCATGATGACCTGAGCTAGAATCACTCATTATAGTCTGATGTATTTGTATATCACTACTGTTGTTTTCAATAGTTATCTAAGCGGTTTTTAACTTTTCATGTTGAGAGCTTTCTTGACATCGGACTACTGACTAGTTGAAATAATCCGAGCCCCTTCGTACAACTAAGAAGCTGATTTCAAAAACCCAAAACTGAGGCAGGCCACTTGCAGGGGTGACTTTTGTAAAAGCGACTACATCATTTTAGACATGCTCGGTAGAATTCAAGTGTTGAGAATCAGGTTTCCATTGAAAAAAGCTGGCCCTGGGCTAATTTATCGAAGTAATAAGATTTGTTCAAGAAAAAAGAGCACATTAGCTTCACAAGACGAGATCAGTCACTTCCAGGAATTGGCTCCTTCATGGTGGGATACTAATGGACCTCAGCGTATTTTGCATCTGATGAACAATGGCAGAATGGATTTCATTCAACGCATCATGAGGCAAAGCATTAAGGTTTCGGATCCAGATACGTATATTCCTGGCTTTAACTATCGCGAGTTTTTACCGCCTCATGTTTCTAAAAATATCGACCATGAGCTGAATTTGGAGGTTGATGCACAGCTAGCAACCAAGAAACTAAACGTGTTGGATATCGGTTGCGGTGGTGGTATTCTTTCCGAAGCAGTTGCTCGATTGCCCAATGTGGAGCATGTGACTGGTATTGATTTGACTGAAGAGTGCATTGAAATAGCTCAGCTTCATGCTTCGGGTGATCCGGCACTCAAAGGAAAAGTTAACTATGAATTAAAAGCTCTCGAAGATGTAGAAGGTGTATATGATATGGTCACCTGTTTCGAGATGTTAGAACATGTAGATGTACCAAGTGAAATTTTAAGACATGCGTGGATGAAATTAAAACCTAACGGAGTGCTCTTCCTCAGTACCATTAACAGAGATCTCGTTTCATGGTTCACGACGATATTCATGGGGGAACATGTTCTGAAGATAGTTCCAACAGGTACTCATCACTTAAACAAGTACATAAAATCTGGCGAAATACTGGAGTGGTTTCAACAAAAAGAACCACATACACATCAAGTATTGGAAACGAAGGGGACTATGTATCTTCCATTGAAAGGATGGGTAGAGCATGACTGTACCGATCTTGGGAACTATTTTATGGCTTTAAAAAAACTTAGATAAATATAAAACAAAGTAATAGATATGAATTACTGAGCACTTGCTAAAGCTTTATTTGCAGATTCTTCCTGAGGCTCTTCGTCAATGAACTGGGGTACTGTCCCTGTTAAATATGTTGGCACATCAAGTCCTGATTCTTCCATTCCAGGTACCATCAGATCTCCTTCTGCCAATGCATCTAATTCTGCATCTAATTCGCTTTCGTCTATATCCTCGATATCACCATTAGCGGAATTCATTGCTAATACTTGCTGTAGTTCGTCTCCTTGCTCGATCAGATCCATCATTTCGTCCTGCATATCCTGTAGTTTATCAACATTAATCTTTCCATATTGTGCTTTCAGTGCCTTATTAGTTTGTTTCAAAGCGTTTACAGTGACCATGGTGTTCTTTAGATTATCGCTAGTCATTTGTGCCTGCGTCATTGACCAGGATTGAGAATCCAGTGAGTCGCGCATTTGCTCAAGCTTTTTCCTCTTATTCAAAAGTTTAAGAGCCTGTTGTCTTAGAGGTCTCTGACCAGCAGGTGACCTGGAAGAGTTTATTTTCTTTTGCAAACTCTGCAGTTGGAAGTTAATCTGTGATATTTGAGTGTCTAATTGTGATACCCTCTCCTGAAGTCCCTGTTGAGCCTGATTCATTGCTTTACCAGACTCCTGCAGCATCTGGTCGTGCGTCTTTCTATTTCCATATCCAAATATCCTATTCATACTTATACCAGTGCAACTGTTACTCTCTTTTGATGTCAAGACAGGTTATATGATTGCAGCTTTTTCATTTCTATTTGTAAATAAAGTGCGCTCTTCTAAATGTTGGCACGTGATATGGGAATGTCGAGCTTTCGCTGTCCAACAAGACAGTAACTTCTCAACATAGTGTCCCTCAACCAAGCTTTGGTGCCAGTTATATGGCTCTTGCAATGTTTTTTATCACATGTTACCTCAACAACACTGTTCCAGCCACTCGCCGACCTAATCGAGGCATGTTTATGGAGAGCGCATGGCAATAATGGCCATGCCATTGCTTTGCTGCTGAATTTAGGAAAAGGAACCAATGTGATATCTTCTTGCTACAATCGAAAGCAACTGATATTCCGTTAATTTGGTCAGTGCCGACAATCCGCGGTTCCGTGCGTTCTGTTTTTATCTTCAAGATCAAACTGAAGCATAATTCTGATAATACATATTATGTGTTACATTTTCTTTAGATCTGTATCTCTATATTACGCATAAAGAAAGTGAAATGCCTGAAATTTATTTATCAAGCCATACGGCCCATAGTACTAGTTAAGCTCCGGCATTACTTGCCAGCGAAAGTGTCGATCTGAAGTGCTGTTCAGGCGGTGCAAAAGATATCCATGCCTGTAGCCGCCAGTATGCTGTGTACCGGGCAGATTTATTACGTAGCATATGGAAATACTATCCCAGCTGTGGATTCAATGTGTCGCTCAATGATACCAGAATGCAGCTGAATGAAGGCAAGAGCGAATCCTTGACCTCCTTAGTATTTTGTTTTGAAATGTCAAACATTTCTTGTGATTGGTGAAGAAATCTTACGTGTACTTCTGTTCCTAGTAGCTTTGCAACCTTATAGCTCCATATTTAGATTCCTTGAAAGCTCACTCTATGAGACTGCGACAACTTTTACTTGTATCTTTGAAGTAAAGGCGGTTTCATGTAGTATTTACATCTTCTGACTCATCTGTACTGATTGCCTTGTGAAGCGACAAATAAAAATTTTAATGTCTCGAAAAGCGATTATCGTTGCACATCAAGATCTTGAAATATAAACAAAAAAAAGCATATAATCAAGAATTTTATAATTATGAGCGCTAACGACGTTGAAAAAATTACCCAACAAGTGGATAGCTTGAATACTGGTGCTCCATCAGGCTCAGCCAAGCAGGAGCAAGTTATTACACCTTGGGATGTTGAAGGTGCAGTTGACGATAAAGGTGTTGCTCAAGCTATTGATTATGAAAAGCTATTGAAACAGTTCGGTACTAGACCAATTACACAAGAGACGCTCGAAAGATTTGAGGCTGTTACAGGACAGAAGCCTCATCATTATCTACGCAAGGGCTTATTTTACAGTGAACGTGATCTTGGCAAGATTCTGGATCTTTATGAGCAAGGAAAACCTTTTTTCTTGTACACGGGAAGAGGTCCTTCAAGTGACTCGGTGCATTTAGGGCACATGGTACCTTTCCTCTTCACGAAGTGGTTGCAAGATGTATTTGATGTCCCTCTAGTTATTGAATTAACCGATGACGAAAAATTTTTATTCAAGCAAAAGCTGACCATCGAAGATGTCAAGAGATATGCAGTCGAAAACGCTAAGGATATCATTGCTGTTGGCTTTAACCCTGAGAATACCTTTATTTTCTCAGATTTAGAATATATGGGGAAGGGATTTTATGAAACAGTGGTTCGTGTTTCTCGACAAATCACGGGCTCTACAGCTAAAGCGGTTTTTGGTTTTACGGACTCCGATTGTATCGGTAAAGTTCACTTCGCATCAATTCAAATAGCATCTGCGTTCCCAAGCTCCTTCCCGGATGTTCTTGGTTTGCCCAGCAAAACACCATGTTTGATTCCATGTGCCATCGATCAAGATCCATATTTCAGAATTTGTAGAGATGTTGCCGATAAACTGAAGTACTCTAAACCTGCTTTGATTCACTCGAAATTTTTTCCAGCTTTGCAAGGTCCTACTACGAAAATGTCTGCTTCTGATGCGACCAGCTCGATCTTTATGACAGATACTCCTAAAGAAATCCAAAAGAAAATGAACAAATACGCTTTTAGTGGAGGTCAAGTTTCTGCAGAATTACATAGAAAGTTGGGTGGAAACCCAGATGTTGATATAGCGTATCAATATTTGTCTTTCTTCAAAGATGACGATGAATTATTAAAAGAGCTAGCTGAAAACTATAGAAAAGGTGTATTATTATCTGGCGAGATGAAGAAGATATGTATTGAAACACTACAAGAATTTGTAAAGAACTTTCAAGAAAGCAGAGCTAGAGTAGACGAAGCAACTTTGCATAAATTCATGAAACCACATAAACTGGTTTGGGGCCAGAAAGAGAGATTATCTCCCATAAAACCAAAAGAACCAAAGACAACTAAATAGAGTAATGATTACTACGCTGCCATAGAATTTGTATTATTTAATATGAAGCAAAAAATAATCGAAATTATCTTCGAATAGTTTTCTATACGTGTCATTCATTAAAACTACTGAAAAATAAATATACAGTTCTTGCTACTTTTTACGTTTCTCCAAGTACTGGACAAGCTGCTCGATAGTAATCAATGGAATATTGTGTTTCTTACCAAACGTTTTACAATCATCCAATCTCATCATGGACCCATCACTATCATTAACCAATTCACAGATTACTGACACGGGCGGTAAATTACTCAACCTGCTCAGGTCCACCGCAGCTTCAGTGTGGCCGCGTCTTTCTAAAACGCCGCCATCCACAGCCCTTAGTGGACAGATATGGCCGGGTTTTAGAAAATCTGTAGGTTTAGCGCCTGGCTCAGCCAATTTAGCGCATGTTAAAGCCCTATCGTGAGCAGATATACCTGTTGTGGTACCTTCAGCGACATCCACCGTAATTGTGTAAGCTGTACCATGTCTATCGTCAGCATTGGATTCGTACTTCATACCTGTCCTCAGCAAAGGTAAGTCTAACTGGTCAGCCACCTCATTTGACATTGGAGCACAAACGTAGCCTGATGAATGGCGAACTAAAAATGCGACATGTGCCGGGGTAACATTAGCAGCAGCACAAATTAAATCACCCTCATTTTCACGATTCTCATCATCCATAACAATTAAAAACTTATTTTGTTTGAAGTGCTCAATGGCATCTTCTATTGACATAAATGTAGCATCCTTAGACATGTCCTCGTAAAACTTATAAAGGTTAATTTTGACTTTTGTTGTGCAGTATCACGCCAGAAAAACTAAATAGCGAACAATTTCAAACAGATGGTAAAGTTCTTCCCTTTGTATAGTGATATTTTCAGATTTGAACTTTGACAGGACACGTCACTTTAGTATATTCGTTTCCCAAGCTTGCTTAGATACGAAGTGCGTAAATCATTCGAAGTGACAAATTTCATTTTTTTCGCTCTCATGATGACAAACAAAATCACAGCCAATCTGTAAGCGGAGTTAAGATGATGACAAAAATTTATAATCAACACTCCACGTGATAAATATGATTCGCCAACGAAATTAGTCGACAGTAGCCCAATATCAGATCTCCCATAGTCAAGTGTGGTGTGATAGTTTTGGTACCTTGAGGAAGTGCACCTTTTGACTGTCGGAACCAATCGCTATATGGAGGTGGTCATCTGCACCTAAAAAGGATTTGAAACAGGTAAACATATTACAAGATGCTTCCTCTGCCGTTATTGTAAAGCAAATTTCGGGTGACAAAGAAGAGTCCCATCTTCTTGTCATGCTCTTCGGATCGATAAAGCTGCTAACTCTCCACTCAATGATGTAAAATGTGTTCCATGTCACAACTCCACATATATGGTTATCACTTGCTAACCATTCGGAACATATCACCGGAGATCCTAGATCTATGCTTGCTAATAGATCGTTGTTGATCGTATCCCACAGACAGCAAGTCCAGTCTAATGAACTCGACATCAGCAGTCCCTGTTTGCTATGGGATAAAGCTATGACATGGCTTGAATGGAAAATTCGAGTAGTCTCTTCAGTTGGGTTCGATCTTTTCATAGTCGGCAGAAATCCATTATTCGTGCGGGATAGTTCTAACCTGCCGTTTGCCACAGAGTTTAAAAGAAGTTTATAAATTCCGCCATCTTCAGTGCCCACGTAAATGCATTCAAGATTATCTGGAGATATTGAAAGTGCTGTAATGGCTAACTCGTCATAGAGAGAAACTCTTGACAGATGCTCCATGAATAGTTTTTCACTTGAGTTTCCGATCTCATCGCTTTGATCTTCTTCATGTAAATCACGTTCTAGTAGCAGATCTGCAGCTCTTGGGGGAACTACTTTTATGTTACAAAGTGGAGCATTGCTAGACGTAGTATCTTTGTATGTCGATAAGTCTGAAGAGTTAAGCTCGTTCAAAATACCATTTGTACTTGCTGCAAGAAATCTATCATTACCAAAAGGAACGTTAATATACTCATCAGTGGCATATACGGGATGGGCATATAAATTCTTCAGGATCAAATTCCGCTCCATTTGCTTGTTTGAGCCTTCGTTTTCTACACATCTTAATTCGTATAGTATAGTTTTCCCATTTTGTGCAGTGAGCAAAATCGAAACAACTTTGGAAGGAATATGTTTCCTTAGAAATGAGGCTTTAATAAGGGTCTGTCCTCTAAATTCTATACTATCAACGAGCTGTGCAGTATCCCACTTGAAAACCTCAACATGAGACCACGTTGTGAGGTTTATGTTGTATTTATCTGAGGGAATGGATTGAAATATTGCAACCAACAATTGCTCGTGATGATCAAGCGATACGCATTGCACCTCTAAATTTGGTCGCAGTACAACAGACGATATCCAAGTATTAACGTATTCGAAGTTGGAGAAAGACCCAAGTGATGATTTCCCAAATGATCTACTGCCTGAATGCGACTCCTCTAAGGCTTCTAATATCGCAAAACTCCTAGTATGTAATGAATTCTGCTGATTATCAATCATCAATGGTGGGAGCGGAACATATGGTTCATTTTTTGATAAAGCTTCTGTTTCGTCTTCCGAACTCTCTTTCCCTTCACTGACCTCTTCCTTCTTAATCTCCTCTTTAGTAGTATCTTCCTTTAAAACCTCTTCAGAATAGTAATCGTCCGTTTGAATTGCTTTATCATACATGATCAGCTCTTCGTGGACAGGGCTAGTAGATACACATGCTTGCATATTAGCTTCAATTTCAATTTGTTCGTCCGTTTGTATTGATACTGAAACCATACTGCTGGCGGCATTTTTCTTCTCATCCGTATCTTGTTGCAGGGTCTGTAGCAGATGATCTACCAATGAGTCTCCTTGCCCATAATGCCTCCTCTCCCTAAGCTCCTTCAGCTGCTTCTTCTTTTGCTCCAGCTCTTTGAGCTTATCCATATTTACAATGCCCTATGTTGACCCTTATCCTGCGTTTTTGTTCCTCACACCTCGACACGAAGATCACTAACTGTGAAGATCAACAACAATCTTCTTCAAAACACGAACCTACTTACTATGAAAAAATGTAGTGTAAACAAATAGCCTACAACAAAGCAAGATTAGTCCAATGGATATCAACATTGATGACATTTTACTAGAGCTTGACAGAGATACCACGGCAGTGGATCAGTCAGAGTCGCATTACGGGCTGCACAGTGATGGTAACACCACCATGATGAACTCATCAATTGATCCAGGAAGATTACCGTTTGTTAAAGACAGGATAGATCAAGATATCGCACCAGAAAAGGATTACTCTCGATTGGTAGCAGTGTGGCGAAATGAGAGATGTGCTCCAGAACTACTATCGTATCCCTCTTTACTTATAAGTCGGATGTTACGGCGTGTGCAAGAACAAATGGAGAATATTGAAAATATCTCGATGGGCTTTTTTGAAGAGTCTAAGGATATAGATGAGGAGGATGCAGACGACTTTAATGCTGCTGGTTCTAATAACAAATTACCACTCCTATGCATGGAGGCAGAATTAGAAAGGGTGAAATTTGTACTTAGAAGCTATCTACGATGCCGCTTGAATAAAGTAGACAAATTTATGCTTTATCTGAAGCAATTAGAACATGAAAGTTTCAATATAATGCCATTAAATGAATTGCTCTCTAAACAGGAGCTAGAATATCATACGAGACATTTTGCTGTAATGCTGAAGCTTCTAAATAATTCCATTCTGAAGCACATGCCTCCAGAGTTGCAAGCAATAAACGATACTGAGGGTAGTGTAAGCATGGTAGATGAGCCTGAGTGGAATAAGTTTGTTTTCATACACGTTAAGGAACCATCAGAACAAGGTGTCCACGACGGACAACTTCTAGAGCAGAATGACTTCGGAAAGCCGTGCTATAGGGTTACTATTCTGGAATTGAATGAAGATGTAGAGCTCAGGATAGGTGGCATTTACGTCATGAGATATGAAGTCATCAGAGAACTATTACGTGAGGATAAAGTGGAATTAATATGAGGTTCCTTAGAAGCCTAATATAAACCTTCCTTCTCGTATGTAATTACAATCATACTTGAGAATATTTTTCAAGTATATAAATGTAATTGATTCTTTAGAACAAGACGCCTTATTCAAAGGTTTAACGTACTGATCATTGGATAGACTGAAATAAATAACGCATCCACTCATTAAATGTTTCTTACTCTGTTGAAATTTCAATGAGGAATGACCCATTGCAGCGAAAAATATATTGCAATCGGTAGATTGTAAGCGTATCAATGAGGCTGTTCTTATATGGAATTAAACAGCGTTATCTTGCCCAAAAACACTCAAACTAAAGGCACTAGAAGATTGGCATTTCTGTGATGATATAAACGATATTTCAGACGTTAGACTTCTGAATTATACAACATTTCACGTGTTTTATAAATGAAGAAGAATTCGAATACATATCTGAGAATTGTCATCTTCATATAGGCTTAATTAGGTACACAGAAGCCTCTATAAATTTTTAGCAGATCTTGAATTCATAAAGATTACAGGGTCACTGCTGTCATTTATTTCTTGTTTTTTACATTATAGGTTTTTCTAGAAGAGGCGTTACGTTTACACCTGCATCTTAGTTGTACCTACAAAAACTTATTGTTGAAGAAAGCATCGAAATAAAAGATCTTCTTCCTCTACTCGCAAAAGTGGCAACCAAAAGCCAAAATGGTATTTAATAAATTGATCTCGTTTCAATTAGATTATGCTCCTCAGTACCATCTCACTAAATATATTTCAAGTAGAACTCGGCTCCAGTTAGTCCACATTAATCACAAATCTTCACCATTAGTAAAAGGTTATTTTGCTGTGGCAACGGAATGTCCAACGGATTCAGGTGCCCCTCACACCTTGGAACATTTGATATTTATGGGCTCGCAAAAGTATCCATATAAGGGTTTGTTAGATACAGCGGGAAATCTGTGTATGTCATCCACCAATGCCTGGACGTCTACAGATCAAACGGTTTATACCTTGACTACTGCTGGGTGGCAAGGTTTCAAAAAGCTATTACCAATGTATCTGGATCACATCTTGAACCCCACCTTAACTGATGAAGCGTGTCTTACGGAAGTGTATCATGTGGATCCCGAAAGTTTGACCGATAAAGGTGTTGTCTTTAGCGAGATGGATGCAATAGAATCCCAGAGTTGGTTCGTCACTATGTTGGAAAAACAAAGACTTTTGTTTGGGAAAGGAAGTGGCTATAGGTCAGAGACTGGCGGCTTAACTTCCAATTTAAGACAAATAACCAATACAGATATCAAGGAATTCCACCAGCAAGCTTATTCGCCGGATAACCTTTGTCTTATCATAACTGGTAATGTCGCTGAGGATGAATTGCTGAAAATAGTACAAGAATGGGACAATACGCTGCCCAGTTTTCCTTCTCAAACTCGTAAGAGGCCATTTTTGGATAATGAAGCATCACAGATTCCTTCAAAACTGATCAAATCGGTTGAGTCTACAGTGGAATTTCCAGAGTTGGATGAAAGCCAAGGAGAACTGTTGCTCTCATGGATTGGTGAGCCATATCACTCTTACGAAGGTGATCTCGCTGTGTCACTCTTGTTAGATTATTTCACCGAAACTGCTTTGGCTCCATTTAGCAAGGAGTTAATTGAAATTGAAACCCCTTACGCCAACTCCGCGGATTATTGGACTGATGATTTCATGAGGACCATTGTTAATTTGGGTATACATGGTGTCCCCACAGAAAAACTTCAAGAAACTAAGGCTAAAGTTTTACAGATACTGAGCTCGCATGAGATCGATTTATCAAGAATGAAACAGGTAGTCGACAATGGTAAATGGGAATACATCTTAAGATGTGAAAAAAATGGGGATTCAGTTTTACCACAGGAGGTAATTACAGATTTCTTGTATGGCCATGAAGACGGCTCCTCACTACAAGTTACTTTGAAAGATTTGTCTCACTTTGATTCACTTTTGCAGTGGTCTCGAGAACAATGGCAGGAATTGCTGCAACGTATATTTATTGATAATCATCCGGTTATTGTTATAGGCAAACCAAGTTCAAAAATTTACAACCAATTGAAAATAGAGAAAGAAGAACTCATCAAACAAAGAGAAATTCAATATGGAGATAAGGGGAAGGCTGAGCTGCATGAACTTTTGGAAAAGGCAAAACTTCACAATGACAAACCTATCCCGGAATCACTTTTGGAACAATTTCCCGTCAATGATCCCAGCAAAAGCGTGGATTTCATCACGACAAAAAGCATTACCACCATAGAAGATTTCCAGTATAATGATGGAGTAGATAAAATAACTCGAGAAGTTCTTTCACAAAAACCAGAGGGTTTTCCATTATTTCTTCATTTGGAGCATTTTCCCTCTCAATTTGTTGAGTTGCACGCTCTTTTAAATAGTACGTCTATCAAAGATACCAGCTTGCTACCTTACTATCATGTTCTGGATGAATTATTTTTGATGCCCATGAAAGGAGAAACTGGCCAAATTATTCCTTATGAAGAAGTAGTCTCACGGCTAAAATCTGAGACTGTGGATTCCCAAATTACCTTGGGATTACAAGGCTCAGCTCCTGACTTGATTGACATTAGGATAAGATGCACGGCAGAAAACTATCCGAAGGCAGTCGAATGGATAAAGCACTGTCTCTTTGACATGATATTTGATGAAAAGCGTGTGAGCGTGCTTCTTGATAATTACTTGGATTCCATCGTGGAGCTAAAGAGAGAAGGTGATATTATGCTTGAATCTCTGACAAGCACGCATATGTATACTGAAAGATCTGTTAAAAAATCTGTTGACCCACTATATGTTGAAGGGATCATTCAGCAAATATTGGATGATATTAAAAACGGTAAATTTGAAGAGAAGATTTTGCCAAGGTTAGAAATAGTTAGAAGTCAGTTAAGAAGTAATTTTGCGAAATTTCATCTGCTGATATTGGGTGATGTTTCAAAAATTGGCCCTGATATTTATTTACCCTGGAAAACTTTGGTAATGCAGCTAGGAGATATTTCACAAGATTACAAAGTAAAAATCCCTCCTGTCCCAAGCTTGTTAGGCGCAACTTCGTCTTTGTGTAAGGACCCAAGCGAAAAAGCTTTTATTATTACCACTCCGGCATCAGAGTCATCCTACATGAATATCATTACATCTATTCCATTTAACTTGAATTATCGGGATCCAGACTACGCCGCAGTCTCTTTAGCATCAGAATATCTACAGTCTGTTGAAGGTCCGTTCTGGAAAGGAATACGTGGTGCAGGACTTGCTTATGGAGCCAATATGATCAGACTTTCAGAAGCAAACTGCTGGGGATTTAGTGTGTATCGGGGAGCTGATATTATACAATGTTACCGGGTCGCTAAAGAAATTGTGTTACAATACGCTTCGGGAGCTACTCGACTTGATACTCATTTGCTTGAAGGAGCTGTAAGCATGATTATCAATAAAATTGCTTCCGTAGAAAATAGTTACGTTGCCGCCGGTGTTGCTAAGTATACGGACAACTTTATTACCAAAAGGGGACCGAACTTCAATCAATACTACCTTACTAAATTGGCAGGAGTAACTGTCGAAGATATTCAAAGGGTTATCAAAAAATACTTTATTAATCTTTTCGACCCTGAGAAAAGTGCGGTCTTTATCAGTTGCCACCCATCAAAGTTGGAACCTATTCAAGGCTTTTTGGAAATGGAGGGTTTTAACGTAGAAGTTAAAGAACTGGAAGAAGATGAAGATGAAGATGAAGGAGATGAAGATGAAGAAGAAACTTCCGATGATAATTAGATGCGTTCTCGCTTTGTTAACGATCTACAAAATTTATTTAGTGGCTCTAATTTAGAGGTAGTTATACATATCACTGAATAAGTAGATATTATATAAGTCACACGGATGACGTGTATACTAATAAACTTGAGCGACATCTTACAAAAGTTTGCTTGCCTAGCACATTTCCATTAAGACTATTGTTTGGGCCTGAATGACTGTTCACTCCTCGCAAGTAATCTGGAATTTCCACTAGTTACAGTTTTCTTGGACGATTTTGGAGTTGTTGGGGAGGAGTGAACATCACCACTGTGCAAATCAGATATTCCTAGTCCAAGCGATTCTTGAACAATATTTGAGGGCAGCCCATTTATCAGCCTAGTCGGTAAGGGAACTGGGCTGGCATGCCTTTTCGTTATTTTTTCCTTTGAATTCACAAAGGTATCAAATAAACGGCCCGCCTTATTCGTGTTATTGGAAGTACTTGAAGATGAGCTTTGCTTCGACTCAGAAGTGGATCGTGCTGTTGTAGTGCTCCATGTTGATGTCGGAGTTTTAGGCGTTTTTGGTGCAGGTGACAAAGGTGAGCTTGCATTGGGCGCATAATCAAAAGAATGCTCTAATGTCGGACTAGCCAATCTGGCTGCCTTAAGAGCATCGTTCCTATGAGTATCTTCTCTTTTAGATTTAGATATAAGCCTCTCATGCTTCATCTTGATCCCTCTGTTTATCGTATTGAACCAATTGTCTAAACCATGCTTATTGGTTCTAATGACGAATGAATTGTATGGTGTCTGAAGCGCAAAGTATTTACACTTATTATCTGTGGAAGGAAAAAAAATTTCTTTCAACTTTGTTCCAGCTTGGCACAAATTTATGTCGTAAGCTAAATCGTAATTTATGTTGGTATTGGGAATATTTTTTGTCTTTTTCACAAAAACTAAACAGCGTCCAAAACTTGTTACCAATAACATTCTCTTTAAGTAATGGGCCGGATCAACAGGTTCGCAAATGATGTCATTTTTGTTGTTATGATGAAATAACTTTTTGAACTTGCCCGTTAAATTTCCACTTTCCTCAGAGCTTTCAGTAGATCCAGCAGATGAAGGCGCAGACATTTCTTCAAATGAATTGAGAGACAAATCTCCTCCAGGTTGCTTATAGTCTTTGGCGACATGTGCAGGATCAACTGCCATTTCCTCATAATATGAACTTTCCGGAAGAGTTGCAATATTTGTGTCGCTTCTAAAACCTGTGATGCCTCCTCCCCCTCTAGCGACCTGCGATAGAAGGGTGCCTCTAGATGTACCCACGCTCTGGGGTTCCGCTATGGAGCCATGAGCCTTGTGAACACGTTTCTCTAAAAGGTCACTATGAACAACAGCCAAATTAACTTCTCCAACTCCTATGACGCGTTCTTCAATATTTTTCAAATAATATGACCATGTAATGTCGGTTTTATTCATAGCAGGTGTCGGAAAAGTGTCACTCTCGGAAAAGCTGTGAGAAACCGATGTTGCCACAGTTACGGAAGGAAGAGCAGGTGTACTTCCTGGTTTTTTGTTAGATCCTAAAAGCCCATTACTATTATTTCCGTTACCGTGCGTTGATAATGCTATGAAAGAGCTAGTGCTTTTGGATGTCATATGCACTTTTCCCTTGTTATTGGGAGCAGCAGATGATGATACTGCTGTCGATACTGTTACCGTCGTAGATGGTGGGGGAGGAGTAGTACTTTTTTTCGTTAGGGCTGCAGAGGCAGCGGATGCTGCCCCGCTAGTACTTCTCTTGTAAACATTTCCCGATTTTCTGCTACCGACGGCTTTTCTCGCATTATCTAATATTTGAGCCGTTCTTTCATCCAATACCTTCTTGGATGATGATACGGTTGGGGTGATCGAAGGGGGAGGCAGCCTTCCTGTAAGATTACTACTGCTTTCTGTAGGAGTCGATGCTAAATTTGGAGCCGATTTTGCAAAAGACCTTGGGATTATTGGACGTTTTAGTTGATTACTGGCACCTGTGCTTAAAGCTGGTATAGGTTGCATAGATTTTGCATTGATCTTATAAGGTTGAATTTCAGGAGGATTATTATCCCAAATTGATTCATCAGAGAAGTTTTTTCCCTTAAAAAAGTGGTGCTTTTTTATTTGTGGAATCGTCAACCTTTGATCTGGCTGTTTTACTAAAATTCTTTTGACTAAATCCCTTAGTACTAATGGAAAGCCAGCAGTGAAAGCATACTGAACTTTCATAACTTTTTGAAAGGTTAAATATTCATTTGTTGCCTTAAATGGAGGTTTCCCAGCTACCATTTGATATAAAATACAACCAAATGCCCAAATATCACAACGATAGTCGACATAACTATCGTTCAATAATTCTGGCGAAACGTATTCTGCAGTACCCACAAATGATTTTGATTTGGTTAGTAAATCGAATGAGTCTGTTGTGTTTGATCTCGGATCTAGAATCTTAGCTGTACCAAAATCTGTTAATTTTACTTTCATATCCTTGTCCAATAAAATATTTTCTGGTTTTATGTCTCTATGAATGATTCCTTTAGAGTGGACGAAATGGATAGCGTCAATAATTTGTGCCCCATAGTAGCAAGCACATTCTTCACTTAATGAACCATATTTTTTCATGACGGACAGAAAATCACCATTTGGAGCAAATTCTAACAGAAAATATAAGCTTGACTCATCCTGAAATGTGAAAAACAATTTCACAATTCCTCTTGAATTATTTAGTCGTTGTAAAGCATTTTTTTCAATGTTGACATATTTCACCTTTTTTTGACGAATCAAATACTCCTTGCTCAAAACTTTTACAGCATATTTCTTTCCACTATCCTTAGACGTTGCTAGCATTACTGTCGAATACGAACCATCCCCTAAAGTATCGCCAAACTTGAAGTCTTTGATGCCTTTTTTTATGACCTGCCTGGTAGTTCTTCCTGTTTTGGGATTTGTAACTTGACGAACAATTTTTGCTGCGCCTTTCTCAGCCCATTCTTCTCTTTGTCTTTGCAATTTTGGATCTAGATCCATTTCATGTTCGTTAATGTCTGAGGTTGTATTGTCGTTATCATATGATTGCGAAGAAGAAATATTATCTGCGCTCTCTAACGTTGACTGGTCTTCGTTATCGAGGTTCCCTTCATCATCAAAATCTTCTTCTTCATTGCTTTCTTCTTCCCTTTCAGTGCTACCGCTGGATTTAGAACTGTACATCTCAATAAAATTGTGTGTATCAGTCAACGCTTTTTGAACCGGTGCTGGTTTTTTTGTATATAATTCAGCAATATTCCTATTCGAAGAACTTCTTAATGAAGAGTTAAGAGCTCCAATGTTATCTCGTAACACTTCAGCTCTTTGTAACAATTCATGTTTCTTTGCGAACTGTGAGTTTATATGACCTTCGTCCGTAGGAAGCAAAGGTCTCGAAGTATGTGAGTTGTCTCCAGCTATTGTCATTGCAAAATTGGAAGCACACTATTGAACAAATATGCAAAAGATGACTTAACAAAAAGAAAAATGAGGAAAAACGGATCCAAAAAATCTAAAATACCTATGTGATTGAAAATAAAACGGCAGTATCAGTTGTAATCCCATATATCTTGTTCTTCTTTTCTATGATATGCGTGCTAGCTGTAGAACAGTATGTTATGGCTGACGTATCAGCCGCTCTTTCGTTATAGTACCGGTTCCTTGACAAAACTTGCCAAATCTCAATGAGAGCAATATGCCTGATATTCTCTTACTAATCCTCCGATAACTGTTAGAGTTTCTTCCCTAGACAGCTTGAGTTTGTCTCGTTGTTAAAACTCTAATTACTCAGACACATTTAACCTACATAAAGCATACTTGAAGGGGGAAATAAATAATAAAAAGGGATTCCAAAAATTTCGTGAATCATGATTTCGTTTACGGTGATGATTTTGTCACGTGGATATCACGTTGTTTTGGGCAGCAATGAAGAAGAGATGGGATAGTGTTCAGGTATACAGCCATCAGTTTGCATTTGATACCATTTACATTCACTTAATGTCTTTTGAGACGGTTTAGGCTGATGAGAAATTGTGTTTCTTTCATCTTCTTGTATTCATCTTTGTTGCTTTGTGGTTGACAGCCTCTGGTGTCAGTAATACCGATGTTGCGTTTATTCGTAAAAACGTCAGACATCCATAAATTCTAGCGAGAAATGAAGCTATGTCGACTACGAGCCTTATTTTTATTTAGCCTGGGAAGCCTCTCTGTTCTTTATTCCAGAGCATGCATATATGCATATCTGTCAGCATATAGTAAAATATAATAACTAGTAAATCAATATAACAAAATTTAAAAATATCATAATAAAAGGCAAAATGGTAGTTTTCAATAACCCTTCGATAACACAAGTTAGTTTTTTCGCAAATGACGAAATGGAGCTGTCATTGACACGAGATGAACTTCAATGTCGGCGCAGAGGTTACAACGTGATAGATATTCAACATACTAGTTGCCCGAATGTTCTTTTTAAACGGTCGACTGCGGAAATCTCACTGGATACCGAAGTATTGCTGCACTTGTTGAGAATGAATGGATTATCAACCGAAGCGATGCTTCCCCTGATATCTCCCGATATATTGAAGCTAGAGGAGATTATAACAAGTGAACACCAACCAGGTAATCCTCAGGATGAAATAACAGGCACCCTAAGGGATTTCCAACTGTTTTCATCAATCTATTCTCGCTTCAAAAGGAGGATTCGTTTGCATAATCAAATAAGAAAACAAAGAAAAAAACAATCAGAGCAACAAGAGCAACAAGATGACTATAATTTCTACGAGGAACTAAATATAGAGGATGAAACTGAAGTCAAGTCCCCATTATCGGGTCCAGTGTACCATTATCCGCCCGATCAATCTGCAGTGTTAGGTCTTTCAACTCCCACAAGTGATAGAACCGTTATCCATAATGAAATCATCAACTTCTCAACGGTTGAAGATTCCCCTAACGCCAACTCTACGACGAACATACTAAGGCTGACGCAGTTTGCATAACGATAACTGGGGTGATACCCTTCAATATTCCTTCCAAACAGTCGGAAGTGTATCGTATAGAAGTCCCTCAACAATTCCTTTTTTCAACAAGAGAAAAAGAAAAAGCCGGACCTGCAAATTTGAAGATTTGATCAAGATCCATCTCTCTGAGCTACTGGTTGCTTATCTATGGTCTGTATGAGCGCTAAATACTCTGAATATTAAATATATATATATATGTATATGTATGTGTGTGTGTGTTACGATAGACAGACATACATGCCAGTTGCTGACTTAATAATTTTTCTTGTTTGACTTTCTTCAAAGGTCATTGATTCCAGGAATATAACTCAACGGAAAGTGCAGGCAGCGTCGCGAGAAATTCACCCACGTTCTAAAGCAAAAGGATTGCAAGTTGATAAACATTTCAGATTACGTTTTTCTTCTCAAGTCATCTCAAGATAATCTCGCTACATCTTCAGCTCAGCAATAGTGTTCTGGATTCTTGTTTACTCTAAGAAGATCAATCACCTCAACAGATTCAGACAAGAAGCGCGTGAATGAGCTCTACTACTACCGTCAAGCAGAGAAGAACTGCTACCACGGAATGCCATAAAGATGGGAAAGGTAAGGGTGGGAAAGTAAAGAAATTGCTATCCGACTACGACGAACTACCGGAATGGCAGCAGGATAACGATAAAATTTTGACCGGATATGTACGTGAAACCAATTCAATGCTCGGTTGTTTGAAGTCTTTATCGTATTGGAACAATGAATCAATCAACATTTACACTCATTTGATATCTGCTCTGACGTATTTTGTTTTGTTGCTATTTTTCACAGAGATTTTGTTGATTCCATCGTTTCCCTCCACAACAATGACGGATTATATCATCATCAATTTCTACTTACTGGGTGCATTCATTTGCCTGATGTGCAGTAGTTGTTTTCATTGTTTCAAACAGCATTCTGGACCCCATTCTGATGCTTGGAGTAAAGTAGATTATATGGGGATTATAGGATTAATCTCCTGCTCTCTCATCTCTTTATTGTACTATGGTTATTTTGATCACGTTTTCTACTTCAAGCTCTTCTCGGTTATCACAGTTATCCTAGCATCAGGATGTAGTGTGTTTGTTTTGAGTGACAGATTCAATACGAAGAATATGCGTCCCTTGAGAGCAAGTTTTTTCATCATGTTCGCTTTCAGTGCTCTTTTACCTATTATCACTGGGTTCTTCAAATTTGGGTTGGCGGAAGTTTTCCAAAGGGTTCAATTGAGATTTGTTGGTTGGGAGGCTCTGTTTTATTTGTCAGGTGCCATAATATACGGCTACAGAATTCCTGAAACAATAGCACCAGGGAAATTCGACTTCCTCGGTAGTTCTCACCAAATTTTCCACGTATTGGTGGTTGTTGGCTCTCTATTTCACCTAAGGGCTGTCATGGGATCTTACATGTTCATGCACTCGCATATTAACGCTCCAGCTATACTCACCTTGAAAGCGTAATTATGGGTTGTATAATATCAGGAATAAACTTAGCAAGCAAGGCCTGAAAAAAACGGAAAAGCAACGGGCTGAAAAGGAAAATAATACTAAATGATAGATATCTATATGTATATATATATCACATATACAGGATCATAAAGAATCATTTCGGAACGAAGTTTTAAAGTGGTGAAGTGGGAACGCTATCGCTCATGTGTCCGGGTAGTCCCCTCGTTAATCGCCTTGTGCTTTTGATATGGATTTTATGAAAGCATGCCTCATCTTATGAATAAACGACAAAAACTTCACATAAGCATCACGATATCGATAATAGAGATATGAGTAGCAATAAAAGAGCACTGGCTGCATATAGGCATGGTTTGAGAGCCACCCGGGTGGCGTTTGATGGCGATTTGCCTGTACTATTAGCTGCAAGGGCAAAAATGCGTCAAGGAATGGTACATCCACCAAATCCTGATTTACCAGTAGATAAACAAATTTCTCATCTAGAAGAGGTTGCTAAATTTCTAAGAAAGAATCTAGTTCAGGGAAAGAAAAGTGAAACAGAGGAAAAATATCATTTAAACATCCATAAAGACACTGAGCTTGGTGACAATGAAAGTATTCAAAAAACCAAACAAACTTTGGCAGCTCAGGGCGGAGGCTGCTGTGGCGGTGGTAAGGATTTGTATAAGTGAAATTCTGTTTATAAGAGTATTCTTTCATGTAAATACGTATATGTATATAATACCATCATCGCGATATTGGTTGTTTTTTCATAATGAAGGTTGCGTTCTTCACGTTACTTACCCTTCGCCGCAACATGTACAAACTTCATGATATGCTCAAGAATCACCAACGGTATATATGAATAGTGACGCATCAGGAAAGAGAGATGTTCAGATATCGAAATCGTTATCGTATTTGCTGAGGCATGGAGCTATAAAGGAAAATTTGCCGATTGATAATAACGGCTACATTCCAGTAGAGGTGCTATTAAAACAAAACAGATTGAAAACACACAAATGTACATTAGAAGACATCCATAGAATTGTCGAAAAAAATGATAAAAAGCGGTTTCACCTCAAGAAACAGATTAGTGAAACTGGCGATGCAGAAGAACTCATTTGTGCAACGCAAGGTCACTCGATCAAAACTATTCAACCAGACGAGGAGTTATTACAACAAGTTACTGATGTTGCACAACTTCCGGATAGATTGGTGCATGGAACCAATACTGCCAAGATTTTGCTCATACTTCAATCAGGCTCAATTAAAAAGTTGAGCAGGAATCACATTCATCTATCACCAGGTGTTCCCGGGATAGACTCACAGGTCATCAGTGGTATGAGATACTCAAGCAACATTCACGTATACTTGAAATGTACTCAAGAACTACTAAATCGAGTACAATTGTTTAAATCACTAAACAACGTTTATCTGACACCAAATGACATCGATATATGCCTCTTTGAAAAGGTGACAATCCGTCTCCCAGAAGGTAAAAAGGGAACGCCAAATAATCTTACCACCCTAATAAACGAACTTGATGAGAGGAACATACCGTATGAAGTACTTAGTTAAGTAGAGGCTTTATAGAATACACTTTATCATTATTCACGGTAACTTTTTCATATCAAGTCTCGAGGAGTTTTCCGCTATGTACATCTGATATGGCCTCTACGCATAAGCGATTACATAGGAAGTACAAAAGCACCCGTCCAAGAGCCAAACTTCCTAATGATCATTGGAAAAATAAATCGTGCTTACAGCACTGGAGTTACACAGGAATTCCTTCAGAACATTTTGGCAAGAGCTCAGGAAGCTTCTGCCAAAAAGGCTACTGCTGCTGCTAATGCAGGTGGTTCGAGATCTGGGAGAACTTATGAAAAAAGGAATATAAGAACCCCCAAAAGAGATAATGGTAATACATCGAATCGCGGTCGTCACTCTCAGCAAAGTTTCGATGCGGTGGTGACCTCAAGGGTAAAACCTACTTTCAATCATAGTATTGTTAATAAACAACCACAGTTCAAGAGAAAAGGCACAACGGGCCTGAAAACTGCTGCAGGTGAAGAAGAAGATTTGATCAATGCTTTTGATAGTTCAAAATTCTCCGATAGAAAGCAATCTAAGAAAGCTACTCCTTTGTCAAACAGGAGGAGCCCTCGGAATAAAGATGTTCCAGGCATGTCGAGAAAAATGAGAAGTAGAGATGATACGCCTCTCTCACCTCCAGTGAAGCCTCGTGTTAGCCAAGCAGCCTACGTACCACAGGAACCAACTCCATTGTCGCTTTTAAAATTCTATCCAAACCTTCCTGTTACGCCAACATCTAGAATGATTAGTTATTCGTTGAGCCTTCTGAAATCAGCTGATTTCCCCCTATACAGACACGCCAACTATGGATTCGTATCAAACTTAGGTGATCGTCCCCAAAGTGTGAGTTATACCTTGAAGTCGCCTTACTTTGGTGAGTACACACCCGCTTCTTCATTAATATTTCAAAGAGAAAAACTGTTGAAGAACCTTACGGTGCAGGCAGATCCATCAAAATTTGACGCCGCTGTGTTGGGTGAATATCCAAAGTTGAAAATTTTGACGAAGAACGACTTTGCATCCATAGCGAAGGTGGCAAAGAAAAAAGAAGAACTAGCTGCTAATGGTAATGTTGTTAGATCTAGTCTTCAAGGTAATCTTTTAAATGCCGAGAGTAAAGAGTTGGTTTACCAAGTATGTTCTGGTTTAAAACCAATTTCAGAATTGACCCAATAAGCTAACACTAATCTTTCTCCTATATTTTCAAGATGATACAACGTACATGTAAATAAATTCGAGTATCCTCTGAAAATTTTATTTATGATCTCCTTCGAGTTATCAATATATAGTTACAAATTCTTTTGCCCTTTTTCGATGAACTTCCCTGCAATTTCATTATATATATGAATTTCTCCCTTTAATAACGCCTTTTGTAGCTCTAACTCTTTGTTTTCACTATCCAAGCCCTTCACTATACAAAAGATGACATTGAAGAGAGTATTAAATGCAAACTCGACTGGAAGCTCTTTCAAAACGGAGAGTAGAATTTTTTCATCTTTTATGCAGTTCAAATTTCTTTGAATAAGTTGTGTTATCAACCCTACAGAACCTTGGATTTTTGAAAGTGCTACGTAATGCTGGAGCACCTCTAAGATGTTTTTTTGATTTAGACATTTTTCAATGCTCAAAAAATCATTGGATGCCATAAATACTTCAAAAAGCTCTTCTTTGGTCAAGTAGCTTGCAGTATCATTGTGCGGAAGGAATAAAAGAGTCAATATATGGCCTATATCGAACTCTTTAACTTGATTGATGATGGATTTCGTTAGTGTGCTATCTTCATCTTTTTCGCATATTGCCTTTATATTTCTGTACAGTTTGATGAATGTTTTGCATTCATCGTTATTTTTCAGCTTTATAATAAAAAATTCTGTAATGCTAGTTTTTGTGTAATTCATGTCCTTCGAGTACACGCTCGTAAACTCACCAAAAAGCTCCCAAAGCTTCTTTTCTTGTACTGTTTCTTGTAACTGTGCTATGTAATAATCGATAAGAAATTGCTTCTCGTTAGTATCGTCAGCTCCCAATTTTTCGATGATAAGGACCTTTACGCTGGTATTGTCGCTTAATTTGGAAATAAGTTTATGCGGATCAACTTGAGCAGATGATAAAATGTTGAGTAATTCGGTTATCAAACTTGAATCCACCTTAGATGATTCATTTATGATATACATTAGGTCATCCGTTAACTGTTCAGATGTGTAACTAGTTGAAAATTTTCCAAGATTTTGCTCAAGACACTTAAGCATTCTTCTCGTGTCTTTTCTCCTTTTCAGAATATTTAAGGAATCCTGCAACATTCCCCTTCTCTCATAAATTTTCAGCAGTAAATCGATATACCTATCTGGGCTATCCTCTATGAGCTTGATTATTTCATCAAGACTATTTTCCTCGAATAAATTGACATCGATTTGGTCATCATCCTTAAGCTGCTGCTTAAACATGTTCACATCTATTGTCTTAGTCACATTGTCAAGATCCGTTATTAGGCTTTTTATGCTTTGTTTTTTTAAGGCATCATTAATCATTTGTAGTAACCTTGTGACATGGTTACATTTATGTATTAATTTGAGTAGTTTCAACTTTTCAACAAACTTGATAAGGCCATTATTTATCCAGATCTCTCCATAAACCTGAAATCCCAAAATGTAGAATAGTAGTCGAACATCTATGAAATTCGATGCAGAGCACCACCTATTGATGATTGATTCGTCAATAGTCTTGCAGTGTAATATTATCAATAACAGCACCATAGTGGATAAATAGTTATTTTCTATCTGCTTAAACTTTGTTTGGTCTGTCTTCCTATTCTCTACCAAATAGCTCTCGATCGCATCAATTTCAGACTCCCCATGCTGAGTAAAATCCAAAACAGCAGAATTTCTAACCAACAAATAAATACCAGAATTACCATAAATGGCTAAGGAAGACTCTTCTTCGAAAATCTCATCGATATAAGCACGCTCATTGTCAATTCTTAGCTGACTGGTCCCTTTTATCAATGATACCTTTCTCAGTTTATCTGTAACTTTATCTTTTGTCTCTGTTTTCCTAAATCCGCTGAAAATCTTTGATATCCTGGCTATTCTTAGTGGAGATGATGTTGTTATTCTCTGTACTATCTTCGGTTCATAGCCTATTCTATAGATATACACCCTCTGCGGTCCAAAATTAACAATTATGTACGGGTAATCAACAACTACATTGGAAGGAAAGTTTTCTAATACAATGGTCCCATTCACTACGTCTCCATTGTGGTTAACAATTAGCGCGATCGAGCTGTCTTGGTAAGATCCTCCTCCAGTAGCTACCAGAAACTCATCCTTGCTAAACTCCGTTATTACAGGCTTAAGAGGAGCATCCGTTTCACTTATTCTAAACAAAGGTACTACACTTGAATTCCGTAGGTTCAAAAGCTCATAACTATTCAACTTAGCGACCGCCAAAATCTGACCATGAGCACACAGCTTATCACTGAGTTTAAAATCATATGTTTTTGCTAATAAAATACCGCTTAATGAAGCTTTGAACAATTTAATAGAATCCTCTTGCGTTGCATAAAATTTATACGATTTTGAATGCTCAGAATAGCCACGGATTGCCATATCTGAGATACCCTTAAATGTTGTGGTATTTGGAGCAGGAGCAAACTCCGGTAGTAAAAACAGCACCAGATTGTTGTTACAGAGTACCAGTGCTCTTTCGATATTCGGCAGAATTAATATTTTATCAATTTGATGGCTTGACTCTGGATTAAATTTGGTCTGTGATACCAGCATATAATTGCGCGGCTCGATTTCAAAATAGTGCAGAAGGTCGCCTGTCGTAGTGCCCAGGTATATATTATTATCATATGCTTCAAAGCAAACGTATTCCAGCTCATGCGGAAGATTCTGTATCAATGTATGGCACTGAAATGGACCATTTTCGACAGTTAATGTATCCAATTCCTCTTGTTTTTGTTCTACCTCTTCATTACCATGCGGCTGTAATTCCTTGGGTGTATCCTCTTGTTCGTCATCTGCCATCCTGCCGGTTGCACGTTAGCGTCTTCCTATTAAGTGCGGAGGGTTCATGAGATTTAATGAATACTTTCATCTTACTGACTTACTTATTTCCTTCTTACGAGAAAACGCGCCAAGCGAAACAGGCCAGCGCTCCTCTCCACGCAAATAAATACCCATAGGAATGTATCCTACTAACCCGTTAGGGGTTTGAAATGCATGGAGTACCAATACCTTCTACGACTTCTTCGACACCTTGCAATGGGAAATACACTCGCCATTGTCGCAATACTTGATTTCGATTTGCGGTTAAGCTTTTTGTGCACTTATTGAGAGTTAAGTTCGGGAAGAGATATATGGTGATAGTTTTGCAGAGAGGGTGCAGCCTTTTTGTGCATCTCTGAACAGAATAAATGAGTCCGTCGTCTGATTTGTTGAACGCAGCGGGGGTTGCGTCTCTTCTTATGAACTCTTAGTTGAGCAAGAGACATTTTATATGATTCTTTTCCTATTTCTGCGACGTTGGTCGTAGTCATAACTGATCTGGGATCTTAGGGTCGAATAATATGAACCCTAAGTTTGTTTTTCCTGATGATTTGTTTGGAGATGGTGGGCTCAGTAAGGAAATATTTACCTAAACCAGTTTTATACGGTTCTGAACCAAGAGGACATCAGGCAGGTTTCTTGAGGTCTCACACATATAGGTCGGATACAATCTGTTGAATTTTCCTGTTCCCCAATACATCAGTAATACGTTCCACATGCCAAAAGTGGTTCTTTTTAGCAGACTTTTTAACTACCTGAGAACTTCTTTTCCTCCGGGTGATGTCGATCACATTCACATCTTTGGGTGCTAATGGGACCATATTCCATATATATCATGCGTTTGGATGAAGTTGAAACCTAGTAATGCTCCACTCGACTCGCAAATTCAGGTTGAATTCGACTCCATCAATGCACCATTACTTACACTATTTTAATGGTAATGTGGCGGCACTGTCCTTCCAGCATCTGCGAACTTTCACCACGTTGCTGTAGGAAACTGATTAGTAGTTAACAGGGTTAATTGGAAGAAAATATACATATTGCTTAAATATTATTATTTACTTTATCAGCTTTAATAGCAGTTTAGCACCCTTGTTGTCTTCTTCTGTTGTGTCAATATTTGGAATGACGCTTTTCAAATCTTTTAAGAATTGTTTCCCTTCATCAGTACCATTCAGTGTTTCAAACAGAGCTACAACGGTAAAAGAACTGTTTGCATTATTAATCCAATCGAGTAAATTGGAAGAATCAATGATTTCGTCGTAAAATTTGGCGGCAAATTCTATACCTAACCCTTTGACCTTTTTTGCGGGTTCAACTTTCCTTTCCTTGCTATTCCATTTACCACCTTGAATCAACGCTTTCAATAGCCTTGTTGAATAGGGTCTCTGTATTGGGTGCTCCTCCTCCGAAATATCACCCTTGAAGGTAACAGCTATATTATCGATAACCTTTTGGAAATTCTCAACATCTTTTTCGCTTAATTGTTCGTATAGCTCGTCATTTAACAACACTTCAGAGATAAACTGGCAACCTAAATTTTCTTCAAGAATCTCTGCATAATGCTTTGATATACTTTTCAGAAACATTGGAGCAAACTTTTCTAGCAACTCGAGTCTTCTTTGCGAAAATGGCTTTTTTGACGTTGCCTCAGACAGTGCAATATATCTTTTCAACTCTTCCATGATATTTGGAGCAAAATATTTAGTATCCAAGCCCAACAGGATATACAACCATGGTCTTCTGGCATATTTGTCTACAATAAACTCGTTTAAATGTTCTTTTACAGAGGGTCCAAATGATTTAAACATTAGCACAGTATCATCCACACACAGTAATGCTGTAATGAATACAGCATAACCGTATTCATTCTTAATTAAGGTTTCGGTATGATTCTTCATGGTTTTGATCAAAAGTTTCCTTTCTTTAGCATTTGCATAAGCCAGTAAAGTACAAGCAACGTCTGCACCCTCCGGCGTATGAACCAATTCTGCAAATTGTTCATGCAACAAATCAATCATTTCAGCCATTTCTTTGTCGTTTGCAATTTTCACGAATTCTTTCATTGCAGCATGTAAAATTTGAAATCCAGTAGATCCTTTTTCCACGGAAGCTGTGATCGTTCCAAGCAAATTTCTAGCTATGATATTTCTTTTCTCGGTGCTGCTTTCACATACCTTTTCTATTGTCAATGCATTATGAGTATCTTTAAATACAGCATACTCAGCACCCCAAAATTCTCTGATCATTTGCTGCTTCTGATCTTGCGAAGCATAAAGAACGAACAAATCTTCGACAACATAGGCACCCTCACGATGTCTCATTAATTTTCTCAAATTTCCATGTAATTCATCTATAATGGACTGCCTTGACCTTTTAGAACCGTAATGTAACAGCTTCACCAACAAATATTTACCATAAGCAGAGGTTGCTAATACATAAAATTTCCCTTTCAAAGAGTCAACAATCTGTTCACGACGTTCTTTAGTGGAGTATTTAACCAAAGTCTGCACCACACGAGAGGCATCGTGCTTGAGAACCAAATCACTTATACAGTCTTTCGATAGATCCCAAATTTCATTGGATAGTTTCTCACGTACGAGTTTAGGGACGGGAGGATTTTTGACACGCAATTTTTCCCATAGCAATTTGATATGCTGGACTTGAGTACCAGATTTCCTTCCTATTTTTCTTTCCTTGAGCAATTTCCTTTGCTCATCATGGTTCCCAGAGCTGCCATCCTTCGCAGTTTTTCCGTCTAAATTATCTAGCTGATCATCATCATCCTCTTCGTCTTGCAATTCACCATTTTCACCTTCTGCTTCAACATCTACCTCAACTTCTTCTTCTTCCCCTGAAGATACTATGTCATCAAGCTCATCCAGATCATCATTGTCGGAGGAAGCTGAAGATAAATGCTCCATTACCTGCTCATCTTCATCGGAAGAATCTATGGAGATTCTAGCCTTCTTGGCGGGTTTTCCATTTGAGGATTTAGCATCCTTGAAAGAGCGCTTATTACCATTCTTACCATTTTTAATAGTCGGAGCCATGATAAATTGACGGAATTTTCTCTTGTAGATATGTTTAATCTACCTGCGATGCACTTTCATCAATAATTAACTGTAATAAAGGCATCTCATCGCATCTCAAAAAATTTTCAAAATACTTTTTCGCGCTAAAACATGGCAACTAAACGTGTCATAGAATACGACCATGTAATCAATACCGCTTCCTTTGATCTATACAGAATGGAATCGCAAATCGCAATACGTAATAAGTTTATGCTAGAATTTTGAATGTTATCTGCTATCTTCACTATATGGCTATCTATATTATCTTTATGCCTCTATTATCTCATGCGTAGGTTCAAACTTTAATTTATGCATCGAAGCTACCTGTTGTTTTCTCTTCTTTGCCAATACTTGTGAAGCCTTGATATTGAACCCATCTTGTAGAATAGTCTGCACTTCCTCTAATTCTAAGCCAGACAGTTCAGGATAGCAGAAGTAGCAGAAGAATGTCGATATACATGCAAGGGAAGCGAAGAATGCAAAAGTACCTGTGGGTGTGATATTCTGCAACATGGTTAAAAATGTAGAAGCAATCACTAAAGAGCCAGCCCAATTTGTTGCTGTTGCAAAAGACGTACCCACACCTCTAACGTTTTGTGGAAACAATTCAGATTGTTGCCATGGAACAGTACCAATACCAAGAGCATAAAATGCAGCAAACACAATGATGAAAACAATAATAACAATCCCCCACGATGTGAATCCTCCATGTGATACTTGCGCTTCGTTACCAACAAATTTGATACCAATGAAATGAAAAGCAATTGAACAAACTACCAATGCCATTGTCATACCTGGCAACCCTATCAATAGGATTGTTCTCCTGCCAATTTTATCGATAGCGAAGAAAGCGACAAGGGTGAAAATGAAGTTTGTACCGGAAACGATGATGGACACAGCTGAAGAATTAGTAAACCCAACAGTTTCAAAGATAGTACCTGAGAAATACATTAACGAGTTCCAACCTGTGAACTGCTGAATACCTTGCAACCCGCAACCAATGATTAGCGCTCTTAAGTTTGCTGGTTTTGTGTGTAGTTCTTTAACCATATTCCATACTTTCACAGGGACGTTTTTACCTGGAATGGAGTCATTTAATTGAACCAATTCCTGTATTTTCAGTTCAATAAGTTCATCAGAAGCGCCAGTATAACTTTTGCGCAATACATCAGCCGCCTTCTGCAAATTTCCTTTCATTACATAGTACCTTGGAGTATCAGGTAAGAAAAAGAAGAAGGTGAATTGTACGACCGTTGGGATTAAAGAAAGACCCACTAAGATTCTCCAACCATTATTAACACGATTTAGGCCGGCACCGGCACCATAAGCAATCAGCTGGCCACCAGTTAACCATAAGGAGTTTATAACGGTCAATCTACCTCTGATCATCTTAGGAGCAATTTCACTGATAAATAAAGGAGATATCAGAGAACCAATACCAACACCAAACCCCATGACTAGTCTTCCCACCGCCATTTGCCAAAAAGTATGTGCAGACACCTGCAGTATAGCACCAATTAGAAACATGACATTGGAGAACATAATACAGGCTTTTCTTCCAAATATATCGGCTGCCGGACCGGCGAATAAACTTGTTATTAAAGCACCCAAGGACGTAGCAGCAGTGACAATTTCTTTGTCACCATACGTCAATACTTTATTATCTAAATCTGTACCAATGGATATCAGTGCACTCGAAATATAACCTGTATCATAACCAAACATAAACCCGGATATTGAAGCAACAAACGTCAAAGTAAGAATGAAAGGCGATATACCTTGATTGAAGGTTATCATGACAGAGGTATCATCTTCATCGTTTACCGGTTTAATGAAGATACGATCCTTATCTTCCGGTTCTCCTTCTTCCTCTTCAAACCGTGCCACAGATGCCGAGTGGCTCAACGAGACACTTTTCCCATCCTTATTATCGTTCCCACGATGATGGATATCTTCATCATCTTTGAACATGGGTATCTCCACACTATCTGGTGAAGAGGAATTGCCCCACGGCGTTTTCATTCCTATCTATATATATATGTGTATATTTTGTTTCCGAAACCAAACGAGATAACCCAAAAATAGTGAACGAAGTATCAGCGTATGTTACTTATGAAATACACTCGCTCTGCAAAACTGCTAATTGAATATATACGATAGGTGGCGAACAGCTGGTGGTCTGTTTTTATCTATTTTTCTATTTTCCTCAAAAAAAACGGAAATTTTCTCGAAATCCAAATTCAGGCGATATGCCCAGTTTATATAGAGCGAAATGCACGAGCTCGACGAAATTCGGCGAAAGTTTTTTGCTTTATCAAATACCGAGAAAACAAAACAAATTACATGTCCAGACAAACAGCATGTGTAATTTTTATTCTTGTAGATATTTAAAAAGGGCTCAGAGATAATTGGTCAACAGACTGTTGTCTGCCAGTAATATGCTATGTAAGAGCCTTGAAGTGGTTTGATCTATTTACCGTAAATTGTAGAGAGGGCCTAGTTCAAAGAGGCCGATCTGTTCGGCGAATAGAAATTCAGAATAGGCTCTCGGCTTTTTCGGCGAAACGGATTTTTCAAAGTTCGTCATGATGTATTATTCTGCTCATGGCTTCATCTACGGCTTGCTCGATAGTGTCGAGAGTGGTCGGTACCGCAGTTGTTGCCGGCATAGTAGTTGCCATGAAAGCGATTGGCGGGGCTAAAATTTTGTTTGCACTTCCAGAGGCTTTCTTAACCAGGCCTAACGTTGTCAAAATTCCCTTGAAAAATTTGAATGTTACCCATAACGCTAGCTTAACTGGCAATTTGAAGATCCGACGCCACAACACCCAAGAAACACATATGCATAAAAACGCTAGTGCTATATAAACGTCTCTTTTCTCTTGATGTGATGATTTTTCCAGCGTTTTGACCAGCTGAGAGGTCTTGACAAATACCGTCTCGAATTGCATATATTTATCGTTCATCTTAGACAAGGAATTTGTTTGTTCCTTGAGCTCATCTAGGTTTAGGTCACTTTGCAGTACACCCGATTGCAAAACTTGATTACCTCTGATCAGGTTGGAGCTTAATATTTTCGTTTTGTTCAACAATTTATCCTTCGTAGAAACATTGCCATTTCCTTCAGCATCAGCTTTGGATACCTGCTCATCGAATGCACGATTGGTATCATCGTAATGAACAGCGTGTATTTCGATCGCTTCATCTCTCTTTAAATCGTTTTGTGCAATGATCTGTTCGTACACATTTTCAACGGTTTTTCTTAATTGTTTATTGAATTCGCAAAGCCAATTGATTGATTTAAGTATTATCTCAAGCCGCGATACTATAACTCCATTTTTTGAACCATTTACATTCTCTTCTTCATTCTGCACAATACTCAATGTATCGCATGTATCCGCCTCAGTGCTTTTCACCCATTTCACTTTTAAGCCTCGATATTCATAGTTCATACATACTATGATCGATTTTAAAAGTGATTCATACTCAATAACCATATCAGCGACCTGCAACGTCGGATGTTTCTCCTCTTCTGCGTAATTGCAAGGATTGCTCAGTTTTTCCAACTCCTTCAACATCGCATCCTGTAAAAGAGCCAATTTATCGAAATACATGAGTATCGCTTATACAGATGCCCCTGGCGCCTACGATTTCCTACCTGTATAGGTGCACCTGTTGCTCTTTGCTTTTATTACACTGCAATGCATCGTTTACTTTCAATATATCCGTGAATTTCAAAACGCACTCTTAGTCGTTAATAGTGATGTGAGCTCTTGCATAATAAGCTATAAACAAACCATTGGCGGCTACTGCAACGTTTAGAGTTTAAAGAAGCCAACAACGGCAATATCTAAGTTTCAAAGGTTGAATACAGTTAAGATGTGTGATTCTACTACAGAGAGCTCCAAGTCACTAACAACAATCAAGATTGTATCCGGAGGGAGATCTTTCCCATACATGGGAAGGAAAAGTAATTCCCTCGTGATAGAATTTCCGCCTAATTCATTTGTTCAAACAATTCGCAACGAGAGAGTGGCGAACTCTGAAATTTTTTGTTCCGTGGTATATTGTATGAACAATGTCAGATTAGACTTGAGAACTTCCAACGAATGTTTCTGTCCGTTTGAATTGTTCAAAGACTGCTACAATAAAGCCAAAATTTATGGGTCTAAGCATCATTTACAAAAATATTTCAATATTAGCAACATTTATAAACCCCTTGATGAAGATACCAATGAGTCATATGATGCCACAGCAGTGTCGTTATGTAAAACTGAAGGGGACGTTTCGTCGCCTTCTATAGAAATGTCTATTTTCCCACAAATACTTCAATTCAACAACATCAAAAGTAAACTGGATACATTGAAGCACATTGAAGCCTATAAGGATCGCTTTGAAACTATTTTGAAAAAATTTAACTCAAAACAACTGCCGCATCTCTATATCAATTGGTTGAAGCTCATCGAATCATATGTTGAGCTAGTATTTCGTGATCTGACAATTAAATGGAAGCAATGGCTTCATTCAATACGTGCAGCAGGACGGCGTCATAGCATTCGAACAGCATTACGCACATTGCTCCCCAGGATTTGCAAAAGGTTTTGGAAGCACTACTTCGTCTTCCAACACTCAACGCGGCATTCCATAGGAGATTTGAGTTCAGATATGCTCCACCGCAATTCTTCATGGACACTGCAATTTCCTAAAGAAGCCATGTCTAGAATCACATTCGGAGTGTGGCTGGACTCTACCAACGGTATATTGTTATTTGGTAACGGTGTAGTTTTCTTTAACAGTGATAACGCATTAGAGAGTTCCCATGTGGCCCCTACTTCTGGTGTATGTCTGGACCAAATATCGCCAGAAGCCGTAACTCAAAAGTTGTTGCTATTCATAAACCTTGCCATCGTTGAATGCTTTATGAATGAGATTGCGTGAAAAGCCGCACTTAGTGGATAGAAACTCATTTTTTTTTTATTTTTACCTATACGATATGATTTCAATATGGCGGTGTGCGCGTTGTCTATTTAGGCTTAAACGAAAAAGATGGCCTTCTCAAAGGGTTATTGCTTTCATATTCATTCTTTAATATTTTATGATTCATTTGAAATAATCTATCTGCATTCTCCTTTCTTTCTCATCTAATTTCGGCAAGTGCCAATAAGAGTTAACGAATTGCTAACAATGGTTTCTAAGCTCAACCCTAAGACTAATTTCTTCGAATTCGGCGGATATGGTGGTGCTTTAGCCATCTCAGTAGGCCTTCCGGTGTTCACGATCATCTTGAACCAAATGGTGAGACCTGACTACTTCATTAAGGGTTTTTTCACCAATTTTGATCTTGCTGAACTGTGGAATGGTATAAAATCATGCGATTATTACTTTACAAGATATGATCTTTGGACATATTACATTACATGGCAAGTAGTGCTTGCTACACTGGCAATCATTTTACCAGGAAAGAAAATGAGCGGTGTTGAATTAAGGGATGGTACCATGTTACCGTATAAGATTAATGGAATTGCCCTCTCTACGGCATTAGCATTAGTTCTTGCAGTCAGATGGCAATTGACGAACGGACAGTTACCAGAATTGCAATATTTATACGAAAACCACGTTGATTTATCTATCATCACTATTATTTTCGCTGTTTTCCTGTCCACGTATTGTTACATTGCCAGTTTCATTCCTTTGTTAGGTAAAAATGGTTTAGGAACAAAAGAAAAAATCTTAGCTTTAGGAGGTAATTCTGGGAATCCAATTTACGATTGGTTTATAGGGAGAGAATTGAATCCAAGATTGGGCCCACTGGACATTAAAATGTTTTGTGAATTGAGACCCGGTATGTTATTATGGTTATTAATCAATCTTTCATGTTTGCATCATCATTATTTGAAGACAGGAAAGGTCAATGATGCTTTACTCCTAGTAAATCTACTACAAGGCTTCTATATATTTGATGGAGTATTAAATGAGGAGGGTGTTTTGACTATGATGGATATTACTACCGATGGGTTTGGTTTCATGTTGGCATTTGGCGATTTGACCTTAGTCCCTTTCACGTATTCATTACAAGCGCGCTACTTAAGCGTTTCTCCAATTGATCTGGATACCTACAGAATATTTTCCATTGTCGGTATCATGGCACTGGGATTTTACATCTTCCATTCTTCCAATAAGCAAAAATCCGCATTTAGACAGGGCAAGTTGCCACACTTGAAATCAATTGAAACCAAACGTGGTACCAAATTGTTATGCGATGGATGGTGGGCTAAATCACAGCATATCAACTACTTTGGAGATTGGTTGGTCTCATTAAGTTGGTGTTTAACTACATGGTTTCAAACCCCTTTGACCTATTATTACTCATTATATTTTGCGACATTACTGTTACATCGTCAACAGAGGGACGAACATAAGTGTCGTGAAAAGTACCGCGAAAGTTGGGAAGAATATGAAGGAAAAGTACCATACAAGATTATCCCTTACGTTTATTAAAAATCAGTTTTGGTTGTTATATTCAAGCATATTTATAAGAAAAATATAGCCTACTTATATGATGAAAAATGCTAAATTTGTTGTGTTTGTAAGTTTATTAATGATTTTCTAAATCTTTTGATTGTTCTTTTATTAGAGTTGGCTGATATTCCAATAGGATGACTTTCAATTTGGGGACAAACTCGTTTCGGATCAAGTTTTCAAAAGCATCAAGATTTTGGTATTGAAATTCGAAATCAGATTCATCGTGCATGAAATCTTTAACATTTAATGATCCAGTAACCAACTCCTCTGCAGTTTCCAGCTCCAAGACTTTTAAGGCTAGGGCTAATTGTAGATCAAAGTAGCAGATAGGTTTACCTTTTCTTTGAGAAACGTTTGAGTCACCAGAAATGTTTGTCACTTCAGCCAAAACGATCTTGTGTTTCCCATCGCCGGAAACAACTTGTAGATCAGCAAGAGAAGTACTAAAATATTCTTTAGTCCATGGAAGCGTATTCTTGTCTACCCAATGCCAGTTATTCGGATTCAAAACAACCATTTGCCGTCCTTATTAGATATTCTATAAATTTGTTCGGGAATGATCAAAGTACAAATAACGATTCTGTCAAAAACTTTTGGTAAATGATATATAAGTCGAACATGCTATGCTGCTGCTTGTCCGAACAAACTTGACGGAAACTTCTCGAACTTTTTCCTTCCAGGTGATCGCTATTTGAGGTGTACTGATTTTTATCACTATCCAACGGCCGATGCTCACTTACTTGGACAAAGGGATCGAGGTTTTTACGAGCTTGACATTGGCACTGTGATATTTGACGACTGGATCCAACCAGGGGAATTTCAAGTCTTCCACTTTGGACTGGATTTGAGAAACGAACGATTCGTTCAGTTTATCATTGCACCGCAATAATAACAAACCATCAACGCATCTCAACGGTGAAAGGGCAAACGATTCTTGCAAAATGGACAATGAGCCTTTTGGCAGCTGTACCAACTTCACATTTAGATCCGACGTATAACACAGTAAAGGAATTTGTTGTAACAAGACGGAGGGAACCCCAGAATCCTTATTACAAGCAAACAAAATGACGTCTCCTTCGCCAGCCTTCGATTCCGATAGGCACGAAACAATGTCGTTATAGCTGGTCATTATATCCCATGGCCAGTCTTCAAGTGGGATATCAGCATAGTTGTTCACCTTTGACAATATTGTCGATCGCACTAGTTCCCATATAAAATGCAAATCCTCCACGTGAGGCCATAGATGGGATTCATTGGTAAATGGGTTATCCAAGATCGGTTTGTAAATCTGTCTCCTCTTGGAAACTCTTTTATCTATGGATTTAAGCGACGACATAGGCCAAGACTTCCTCAGTGTACTCAGCATATGTCCCGTTCAAATCGATGACATCTTTCCATGTTATAATGATAGTGGTGAGTGTGATTCGATTTTCTCACAATGCCACCCACACATCCTGCTTTATCACTCTGTACTAACAATCACGTGCGAAGGCTCGCTCGGATCGCGAGCTTTTTTTGGTGTGTGGGTGGTTAGAACATTCTCTCATGAAATCTGACGAAAAATGTCAGACGTAAATAAATAAACAAAAATTTGCGCGCCTACGGGCGTCCCCTTGGCGTTTGGATCTCGATCCGGATGGCTGAGGGACGTACGCAATGATTTCACGTATATTTCGTTTCATGCGGGATCAGCTAATGAATTCATTTGGATAGTATTCTATTTTTGTTTCTCTAGTATATTCGTTGTGTATCAACAAATCTCTTCAAATTCTTACTTGGTTGCTCTAGTGTTGATGAGTTCAGGCTTCCCAATAGTTGCTTCAAAGTAGATCTAATAGTATTCATATTTGGTTACTCGAAGGCAGTGAAATTTAGCTAGTGGAAGAAGAAGTTACGATACCTTCTTCAATGTTGCCTATGCTATTGCTTTGTTTACTAGCATTCAACGATCTAGTGTTAGCAGTTCAGTACACTGATGAAGGCTGTTATAGTGCGAGTGATATTGAAAATGCGGGATTGACGTCTAAAGGAACTTATGTTTATCAATCGGTATCATACTGTCAGGAACAATGTGGATCCGCAGCGGTGGTTGCACTTTATAATGGTAATGCTTGCTATTGTGGTGATTCTGTGTCGTTTTTATCGTCTTTAGAACAAACTTCAGGCAGTTGTAATGTGGACTGTGTTGGCTGGCCATATCAGACATGTGGTGGTAGTTCTTCTATGGAGGTCTACGTCAATGACGCTTATGCATCTTCTTTGAGTTCTCAAAGTGTTTCCTCCTCGACTAGTTCAAGCACAAGCTCAAGCTCAAGTACAACCTCGAGCACAACCTCGACCTCGAGTAGTTTGTCGTCATCAACCTCTTATGTTAGCAGTAGCGGCAGTTCTGCTATTGCTAGCAGCTCTGGTAGTTCTGCAACGTCTTCCTCGACAGGAGGATCAACTACTTCATCGTCAACTTCTCCATCCTCCTCGCTCTCGTCCACGTTGTCTTCATCGACAGCTACATCCTCATCGTCTTCCGATAGTAGCAGTGATATAACTTCCATTCGTTACACGACCCGTCTGGTTACCGCATCCGTCTCAACAGGTTCAGACCAGCAAGCACAGACCGTATTTGTAACAACTACTTCTGTTGTTAATCCTTCATCTTCAGATGCAAGTTCAACTTCAGGTGGGGCTAGTACCTCTACAGACTCCTCGACAGATGGGAAAAGTACATCAAACAAAAAAAGTGGCATAAGTGGTGGCGCAATTGCTGGAATTGTCGTCGGTGTGGTATGCGGTGTCTTAATTGTCGCAGCAGTCGTTCTCATAATACTATGGAGGCGTCACAAATCTAACGAAGAACCAGATTTAGAACAAACCAAACAATATCAACCGTACTCATTCGGAGATGCAGATGCAAATCCAATTATCTTGCCATCATCTAGCGCTACTTCAAACTGGCGGAGGCCATCAAGAAATGATTTGGGTTCGAATGATGCCAACTCTTCCACACACGGTGTACCGACAGGCACTATCAGCGCAAATAATAGCCTTAATAGAGGAGCAGGTGGATCAAATACCGCTTTTACCAGTGATGATACGAATGCCGTGCATTTACAAAATCATCCCTCCACAGTTTTTGAAGAACCTCCATCCATATATGAAGGAAATCAAAGATTTAGCACGGGATCACTACCTGATATGATGGAAGATAGACAACTGCGGGTCGTTAATCCCGATGATAGTATGAGTCGTTTAGACGAACATAATTATGAAGACCAAGATGAAGATAATTTCACTAGTACAGGTAGTTCAAGAGGTTCTGGAATGGACCATGAACCAAAACTTTAACCCAAATCAAAACTAATACCCTTTCACAACCATATGCAAGTTCCATCGGATTATTGTATTACTAAACTGATTTAAAAAAACTAAAAGCTAAAAGCCGGACAATAATGTTTAGGCACTCTTTTGTTCCTTCTTCGCAAATATTGAAGACTTCAATAAGGTGCCTGAGCTAAACATTCTCCGGTAAAACATGTAACATAGCAGTAGTGAGTAATATATAATGATGATATAATGATATAACCTCACAACGTGTCTCAATTGGGCAGATCTGAACAAATATCAATAAAGGATTTCGGTACTTTGTGTAAAAAAACGCTGAGCTTCTGTAAAGAACATTTATTGAAGGTAAACCATTGAATATATGATTTGAAAAGAGCTTAAAATTGTGATGACCATCATAAAAAATGAATGAAAGCGTATTGTATAAAAGTTAATAAATATTTTTTCAAGTACGGAAAAAAAATATGCTTCCAACCAGAGTTGAACTGATGATCTCCACATTACTAGTGTGGCGCCTTACCAACTTGGCCATAGAAGCAGTTATTTTCGAGAAGCAAGCACTGATAGCATCTACTATTATCCATATTTTGCGTCATGCCTTTGTGATTATCCTTCTTTACGAATTTCATCTACATCGAGTCAACCTTGGGCGTGAAGTTGAAAAAAGTTGAATTGATTAGTTGATTTGGATGTGACGAATGAGCAACCAAGGTTATCGTACCTAGAGCACAACATCTAAGGCTAGAAGGTAAACGAATGATTTTCTCTCCATTAAGGCATGCTTCCCCTAGCATAAGTGCCCAGAGTTTTCTATTCAGCCATGTCAGGAAAATGTCAATGCTTGGTGCATTAAAACCCTCAGACGGCTCGACCAAAGGCTTTAAAAGACTAGGTAGAGGTCCGTCAAGTGGGAAAGGTAAGACATCCGCTAGAGGTCAGAAGGGTCAAAAAGCTCGTGGTAAAGTGAAGTCTTGGTTTGAAGGTGGTCAGACCCCAATTTTCAAACTTTTCCCCAAAATTGGGTTCAAAAATGTTAATGCTAAACCACTAAACGAGTTGAGTCTACAAAAAATCCAATGGTTCCATGATGTTGGAAGACTATCTTTGAAGCCGAATGAGATTTTAGATATGAAGAAAATGCAAGAAATAGGTCTAGTGACAGGTTCCATAAAACATGGAGTGAAAATTTTGGGAACTGGAAAGCTTGGCTATAATTTACCCATAAAGATTGAATCTTCAAAAGCTACAGTTGAGGCAATCAATGCCATTGAAAAATCAGGTGGTGAATTTACAGCTCGTTATTTCAATCGACTAGGATTGAGGGCGCATCTATATCCAGATTGGTTTTTAGAGAAAAGAGGAAGGATTCCATTACAGGCTAGACCAACAAGAAGAAAGGATATTGAGTATTACAGTGATGAAGGTAGAAGAGGATATATGGTGAAAGACAATGATGAACTCCTGGTGAAAATTCAACAAGCCAGACAGGGCGGGGACGCCCATATAGCCAGAAGAAGTGCAAAGAAAAGCGCATTACTTCTACAACTGGAAGGTTTATCGAACGACGTGTCCGTTAACACTTCCTTGAATATAGATTCAGATATTATTACTTTGGATCAATTGCAAGAAAAGCAGCAAAACCTGAAATAAGAACATCTATAGTACAACATTTACTTTAACATAGCTTGTAAATAGGATAAAATTTGTATTCAGACTTTTTATGGTTCAACCATTCTCTCTTGAAGCACTTGCAATGCCAATCTTTTACGTCTTTCCTCTACTGGATTAACGGGCGTTTTGGCACCTCTTTGCTGGGCAACAGAATTTCCCTTGTCGATGTCATCGGTCTGGAATGATCGTAGGAGTTTCAATTTGACACAAAAAATATTATACATTAAATTGGATATCAGTCTTACAACAGGTTTAACGACATCAGGGAAAAAGTAAATCAATTGAAAGGTATCGGATGCATCGCCTACCAAATAACCATCAGCTTCGTTCAGCTTTAAAACTTGATAAAATCTCAAATAGATCCAACAGGAGAAAAAGGTAATCCAAATTGATAACAACTGTGCAAAATGGTGAAAAAAAATCAATTGCGCCACGGTCATCGTAAACATAATGAAAACTGGCAGCAGTTTGAAACGAAAATTTTTGGAGAAAAAGCCCAGTCTCTTTAGTTGAAATATTGAAGTTTCGGGGAATATTTGCTTGTATACGATTGAAAATCCAATCAGTATTGTGTAATTACCATCTAAAGGTATGTCTATTTTGACGCTTGGAATAATAAAGGATAATATCAAAGTACAAATAACCACGATGAAATTGGTTAGAGATCCAATTAGGATAGTAAATCTCAACATTTCTCTAGAACTATTCCAGTTACGCTCGATAAACGACCCACCAATAAGCAAATTCAAAATATTAACAACGATTTTCCATATCTCAACATCAACAAAGTTGGACAACACGATTGAAAATGGGTATTTAAGCACCCGATTGGGGATTAACTGTAACACTGGTGAGATAACAGAGCCAAAATTCAAGTTCGGATCTGTCGCTACCAGCCAATTGTATTCAAATCTTCTTACGAAGAAAAGAGTTGAAGTAAGGATGACATAGGCTAACGTCAAGAACTTGGTAGCCTCTGGTAAATGATTAAAACTAAAGACTGAATCGGGGATTTTAATCTCAAGGTGCTTCAACTCGTAATGCATAATAGATTTCCTACCTTGCTTATGGAAGAAGGTGCCTGGCTAGACAAGCAAGACTTTTCATTTTATGTAAATAAATATCTTCACAAACTTATACTCCAGCGGGAGGACTTGCAATGCACGCGAGCACAAGGGGGCTAAGCTAAGACCGAGCGGTGAGACATTGCGCCCCACCACTTGGCATCGAATGCTTAGAAAACAACCTGTGATACTCTTGGCTACACCAAAAGGCTCGATCGAGTCTTTACCATCATGGCAAGCAATTATTTCTTGTCGATTTTAGTCAACTGCAGTAGAATACAAAACAGCGTATAGTAACTGCTGATTGCTCGTTCAATGTTATCTTTGCAGATGTTTAGTTGGGCGGTCTTCAGCAATTGAGGTTCTATTACACTACAGATTCAGAAAACAATGACTGGCATGCCTTTTTCGTATCCGGAAGTCTTCACTATACTCCATGATATATCAACCGGATGAGCGAACTTAGAAAGATAGATTGCCAACGGCTTTCACAAAAAAGGGATAGTACCACAATATTAGGAATATAGATAGCTCATGTGTTTAATCTAATGTCAAAAAACACTCACGGTGGGGGTCGAACCCACAATCTTCTGGTTAGAAGTCAGACGCGTTGCCATTACGCCACGCGAGCATGTAATTTAGATAATTTAATTCTCGGCTTAATACATCATGCAGTGCTATGCGGTCACCCCCCCCCTCGAAGTTAACTTTTACTGTATATTGGTAATTCTCGAATTCAAGATGAGATAGATGGTAGCGTTCTTGTCCATTTGCGAAGCAATTGTTGAAAGAGATTTTCCTTAGAGGAATTGTTGAAACTATTGATGTTAGACATTGTCAGATACTTGGTGATTGTTCTATTATAGAGATAGATAAATCCTTGCTTTTCTTATAAAGTGAAGCTAAGTCATAAAGCCAAAGGCTGTCATATCTGGCAGTATCACCCGTATTTATACCTGATGAAATTGCACATATTGAGACATAATCAGCTGCTGTCAGTGAAGATTTTTCACTCTTCTGATTGCATTTCAATCTCTGATCACACCATTTATTTGATCCCATAGAATCTATAGTACCAACGAATAATGTTGCGTGATATGTTGCGTGCCCATAGATTCATTTGTGGTAAGATTCCTGATTTGTAATCGTCTCGCAAGTAGCTATCAACTGATATATTCTCACTCTTTCATATCACTTGATACTTTGTTCGGGCTTAATCTTACCTTCTTAATCTTATTATTCGCTCTATTTACTGATGGAAATGCTATTTTACAACACTTCAATTCTATAACATAATCATCATCTTCAATATCTTCAATATCTTCAATATCTTCAATAGGTCTCGCTATTCTTGCCACTACGTACCTGAAATTATGATAATTAGGAAAATTTGAGTCCCAGGCTGATGAATATGTTAGAACTGAGAACCAGTGATGTACAAACGACAGTATCTACAACGTGACAGTAATGAATAGCTATAAATAGCATGCTGGATAAGAGAATCGAGTGATGTTTACTGCGAGACGACTTCATTCAGGACCATCACCACGACCTATTCTATGCGCTTTCATCTGGTATTTGTTCTGTTCTAGTAACATCTTTTTGTACCTTATGCCATAGAAAATCAAGGATTGATCCAAGTATTCATCAATACACATACTCCACCTGCTCAATAATAATGTCTAACAACCAAAGCATCAATAATCCAATGGACGTAAAGCTCTTCCAACTATTTTTGCTGTCTGTTCTACCGCATCCGGATCCATCTCGACGCTCGCTCTTATACTGTCTTGCGCAGGTTCTAGAACTTCCCCATGGTGTTATCACTCTGGAGAGGTTTCCCCTTCTTATGTAAGCTAGATAAGCAATTCGCGGATCAGCCATGAAACTGGAAGATATATAAGAAGCACCTTCGGATACCACTAGTATTGGTCATCTCTACAAAAAAAAAACAGAGACAATTATAATCGGCACAAGTTAGTCAAATAAGCTGACGGACGCCCTTTCTATTAATTGGATGTTGTCTAGGATTGAACCATAACATTTGGTAGCATAGCTTAGAACGGCATTGCAATGGAACTAATATCACACCGAGCTACGACAGATTTTTATGAAACGGAATTCGAGGTTCTGAAACTAAATACGGTATATCGAGGAGATGCAGAACAGATTGATGAATTTTTGGCTGAACTGGAAATTCATTTGGATATCCATGGTATTACAAACAACCGAGAAAAAATTGCTGCGTTTGTAAATAACATCAGTGGTCCACCAGCATTGTGGTATGGAACGTATAGAAGGGAAGCCTTGGCCGCAAAAGATCAAAGCATGTTACATTATGATAACATTATAATATCTTTTAAAAAAACCTTTAGAGCGCCTTTTATTCCACTCATTTACGAAAAATGGACCACATTGAAGCAAACTGGAACGTTGAACGAATATACCCTTCGATTTCAGAGACTACTTAATATAATCAGCCAAGACATGCGGTTAGACCATAAGGTAATTGTGTTCCGGTACTCCGCTGGCCTTCGTAAGCCACTTAAAGGATTGGTAAGGAATAGGAAACCGAGTACGTTAATGGAAGCCATTAAATACGCAGCTGCAAATGCCGAGTTCGTGGGAAGTCCACCGGTAAGTTATCTTAATATATAGTCAGAAGGATTGCGAACCGTGGTTCGACAGGAAACCTCGAATGTATTCAAAAGGGCGATCAAGAGTTTGGGGATCATAAAAGCATTTCATTAAATATTGCTGACACTATGAGAAGCATGGAATTTGTTGCTGCAATGGTTGTTCTTTCTATTCTATTGAAGTGCCCCAATTTCCAGTCCAAAATCAAGTTCCGATAACATTACCATAGTTCCTGTGGTTAAGACACTCATTAATGAAGGATTTAACATAGTATGTTATGTGTATGTATGTATTTTTTAAAGCATAACTAATATGACTTGACATGACGTTTTTTGAATAGTACCTCTTGATTTTCATTCAATAATCTATTTATGGGCCAACAGGAGATATTATGGGAGATCCACCCACCTACTTCCTAGCCAAGTTCTTCAGATGCACGGCTTTTAGTAGTAGGCTCCTAAGATCGCCACCAAGCTTGAATAATTGCCCTTGTTGAAACAATAAAGTGGAACGGATTGTTCTTGATAATGACTTCAGCTCATGTTACGGAGCCCTGCATAGGTTATTTATTGTTCGTTGCTGAGAGGTCCGGATTGAGATCCCATATCAGATACTCAGGTATCTTGGTGACTTGCTCTCCTTGGGATAAGTTTATCCTCTCGAGCTTATTCCTGAGATAGGTGTTCCTCTCGTAAAGCCATTTGAGGTGATTCATTGTCTTCAAATATATGACAATCTCGGATCTATTTTCGTTTGCATGCAGATCAGGAATCATATTTACAAGCTCATCGTATATTGCTCTCACCGATTCACGTCTTCTCTTCTCTGAAACGACATGGTTTTTACGCACCTGGTCTTGAGAAAGCTTATTCGCTTTTTTGGCTCTTGGTTTTCTTTTCCTCTTGGTAGTTTCGACATCCCTCCCTTCCACGCTATGCACCTTCTCGGAGCTGTTACTTGTTTCTTTAGTTTCCGTAGTCATCACTCGCTCAATCTACCTTCAACAGATGGTTATAATATCATATGGTGCCTTTTCAATAATATCAAAACTTTAAGATGATGCATGTGAAAAATTATACGATGTGGAGGAGGAGAGGAAAGATGCGAAGCGAGCGAGCAAGCGTGAATGAGAAAGGAAAGATCAATTGATCACATCAACCAAATACCTATAAGGATCCTTTAGGATTATGATAATGGATAGCTGTTGTAACCAATCTCGGCTATGCAGTGTACTATCCTACTCATCAGTTGCCTTGCCGTTAGTCTGAAGTGTTCTATAAGAGATCGCTGAGTAAATAGCCGGATACTTGCATCCTTCGACAGTTTCTATATTTACGCAGATTGTCGATGTGATTTGTTTAAAGAAGGTCATTCTGAAATGCGCTAAGCAATGCATATTAACGCTCAATCACCTTGTATATTTTTGTTTTGTGTTTGAATATCTCTGTATATTTATGCTGCATAACAGAATGGCATTTTGCCGTAAGCAAAAGGTTCAATCACATATTAAACACACCTTGGTAAAAAATCCAGAAACCTTCTTGTGACTATCAGAGACTATTTGAAACAACATATCATAGCTGTGAAATGAAATGCTCGATATATTTACAATTAGGTGCGTGTTTCACTTTTTTAATGATAACTGATACAATTTAACTAAAGAGCTAACAACATTATAAGACAAACAATACATATTGGAGAACATAAAATGAAGCCTCTGTGCTTATCCCATTCCAAATTGAAATAAATAACCAATCACTGATCTTAAATGTTTTCAACCAGTCAGGCTTCAGCATACACCGCATCTCGGCGGCTAACCCTATGCACATTTACCATGCAAGGTCGGCCAAGAAAGATCACAGTAAAGTGCAATAACGACACAGTATATATGAGCGGTTAAACAACCATTATCATTACTTCTTACTTATTAAGAAAATAGATAGAAGATTTATAACTAATAGATAAAGTACCAAGTACGCTTAAATATTTAATACGACATAGTGAGCATCTGCAAACGATCAGTACTAATGGATAAGGACCGACATACGCCATATAGCCTATACCGCTCATCTAGCTTATCAAACTTGAATATAATTTTTTACTATTAATTGTATGTGGTCTAGAATGAAAGCAGAAACAACAACAATAGCTAATGGGCGGTTAGTGTAGTGGTTATCATTCAACCCTTCCAAGGTTGAGACACGGGTTCGATTCTCGTACCGCTCATTTTTTTTTGCGCTCATTTATGCGAACAGCATAAATGATACGGCCCTGATTTCATTTCAAAAATATCAAACGTGCAAGTTTCTTTTCAGTTAATATGTACATTTCTAAACACTATCCATCAATTAAGTCATCGTTTAGCCCATCATATTCGTATTCACTAGTTTGAGAAATATTTTCATCATTCAGCATAAACGCAAATAGTTCCCTTCCATCAAAGTATCTGCCATTCATTACTTTACAACATTCATATGCGTGTACTTGTTTCTTGAACACAACTTGTGCCTCTCCCAGGGTTGTATCTAGTTGAATGTCCTCCACAGGCCCTATCGCAAGGCATCCATCAAGAATATCTTGCTGGATGTCGTGCGACTCTTCTTCGTTGACTTCTTTATAAATATCGAGGATATTTGCGATTTTGATAGTTCTGCTTCTATTATCGGATACGGACTCTTCAGCATCTTCAGAGGGGCCATTTTCATTTGCTGACTCATCTTCTATAGCTCTTTTCAGCAATTTAGCGGGCTTAGTATTGCGTTCAACGTCTTGATCCTTCTCATTATCCAGTGATCTTTTTTGGGTATTCTTGAATTTTGCAACTTCCACCTTGATTTGTGACCCACAAAATTTGTAGCCATCCATCATTTCGATGGCAATTGGAACGCTCTCATGCTTTGCGTAAACAATTAGGGCATCGCCCTTGAAATGGTCATCAGAATCCTTATACAATTTGCACCTTGCATTCCCATCTTGGTCTTTTCTTATCACACCATACTTTGAGAACTCTTCTATTAGCACTTTTTCATCTATGTTTTCCTTCGGTAGATTAGATATGTATATTGCAGTTGGCTGAAAGACTTTCTCTTCGAAGCTATCTTTTTTCCTTTCTATAGCTTCAGTTTTCCTTCGCTGTAACTCCCTCTTCTTTAATTCTTTCAGCTCTCTTTTCAATTCTAATTCTTCTTTCTCCATGGCATCGCTTTACTTTACAAATTGTTGCAAACTTGAGAGGATATGAGAAAGCATGCCCTTCATCAAAGATTCTCGCTTTTCAAAAAACAATGAACAACCGCGAAGAAAATACCATTGAACCTTCTTACTAATCTTAATACGTTTTGATCTCCTCCTTAGGCTACCTAGTGGACGTAAAAATAAACAAATATGTAATTATAATACTGTATAGAAGTTAAGAAACATTGCATATATTCACATTAACCCATTGACCAAATCCGCACATAGTACAGCGTCTTCTCCTCTACCTTGGGCTTTCATTGCAATACCTTTGGAAGTCTTGATTAATTTAACTATTAGTGCTAATTTCGTGCCTTTTAAGGCACTCTTACCAAACAACTTCAGAGTGTGAGAGTTAGAATCGCTTGGAGCATATTGTGTGTTTTCTAGTGGCAGACAACTTGTATTCACAATCAGTTTATCTACTACTTCTTGTAGAGATATATTTTCTTTTATGTTGTAAACTGCCACTTCCTCGTTAGGTAATTCGTCGAATGTTGTGGTAAAGTCTCCAACAAAGGAGCTTTTTATATAATCACCAGCGTTCAAGAATATAGAATCGATATCGTACTCATCTTGGAAACCTTCGTCACCTTCAAATGGTTCACTAGTCTCCGGGTTCAATTCCCTTGTAGTAAACATTAGGTTATTCAAAAATGTTTCCATGACAATCTCTTCTGACTTTTTAAATGCAACATAACAGGCTGCTTCTCCGGAAGGCAGTAATCTATCAATAGATATGGTGAATAACTCTTCCAAATTTGAAGCGTCTGGATTTTCTGGAGTACATGTTACAGTTACATTGTCCAATGCTGTATCTTGCAAAGTATTGGAAATGCTGAATTGGAAGACAAAATTCTCATTGAATAAATGTTTAACGCAATGAACGACAAATTCAGCCTCAGGTTCAGTAAGAAAGACAGCTTTAGAGCTGTTTACCAATGGACCAAACTCCTTGATGGCATCAATAGACATTAACTCATCAGCATATTTAGTAGCCAACAAATCTTGTTGATGTTCGTTCAAACTTGGACCAGAATATGTATTCTTATCAGCTCTGATATCCTTGGAAGTGTCTTCACTAACACCTGGTGTACCTTCTAGACTACTATCCAAATTACCCTTCAAAAATTGTTCTTGTCTTCTTTTCAATTCCATCGCTTTGGTTTCATCTTCTGTGTATCTGCGTATTGTTGTTACGTCAAATGGTGTCTTGAAAGAATCCTCATTTGAAGAAATATATGTGCTTAATCTTGATTCTAAAGAAGGTAGATCGAAGGAGTATTTCGATTGAATAAAACTTTGAGCTTCTCCACTTTGTTCTTTGGTAGCAGATTCAATGAATTTCAAAGCAATTGTAGCTCTATCTCTAACTTCATCGTCTGGGTCATTTGCAATTCTTCTTAGTAAGCTAACAATTGATTCAGCGAGAGTAGAATCGTTTTTGGTTAATGCAAATTTGGATAAAGCTACTACAGCGGCTGATCTAATAATAGAATTTTCTAAGACCACTCTGTTGTAAATGTGTCTAACATAAAGAGATGGAGTTGCGGTTGATGGTCCTTCTTTACCTAATAGATGTAAAATTCTCACCAATATTTCATTGAATTCACAATCTTCGATAAAGTCACACAAATTTTCCAGCGCCAATTCCTTTGCTTGTGGGACGAAGGAGACAATGTCAATTAGGGCTTCAACAATGTTATTTTTGAATTTAAATCCACCTTCACCATTTTTCAAAACGTCAATTAGAAATTGAACAATTGATTTCCATTCATTAGGGAAATTTAAGGATAGAGTACGAACTGCATCGATGATAATGATCTTGAAATCATCCGAAACGTCATGGATAAACTTAGTAATAGTAGATATCAAAGATGAAATATTTTTTGCCGTACCTGTCTTTAGCAAAGTAGTGATGGCATAAGTAGAAACGTTTCTATTTGAGTCGTTAATCAGTGATTCCAATTCCGGATTGCAGACGACGATTTTTTCTGGAGATATCATAGAAATCCTGTTCAAGATTCTCAAAGCGGCAAATTTTGCGGTAACACGAGGAACTGTTAGCAAAGATTGCAAAGTGGTAACAGCAGCTGCAAATAATTCAGAGGAAACCAAACGGGAATTGTTAGCGGCGAAACTAGTTATTAATTTTGCTGTTTCCAATTGCACAGATTCATATTTATGAGAAAGCCAATTGTTTAACAAAGGCTGAAAATCAGTGAACAATTGTATATCTCTGCTAATCAATTCATTAACCAATTTGACCAATTCAACTTTTGCCAATTGATTCTTTAGAGTATTATTATCAGAAAATTGTCTAATCAATTTCAGCAATGCCATCTTATCATTTTTTTTCAACTGATAGAGTAAACCTAATGCATGGTATTGAGTGATATATGTTGAATTCGGATAATAATCGCCAACAATGTTCTTATGTGGGAAGGGTTTCAGATCCACAACTGCTTCTTGTGTTTCATTAGCAAATCTTTTTACTGTGGCTTCTGCAATCGGTAATAAATGGTACGAGGTACATAAAGCCGCAGAAGAGATTGAAGGATGCTTATTGACTAAAGCACTTTTCAATAGCCTTTCGGCAGAAAATGCAGTAGATTCATCCAATACTGCAGTCAACGACCTAATTGCATCTGGCTTCACCAAATCGGATCCATTTTGAACGTCCTTCATAATAGACGAAGTTGCCATCAATACATCTTCAGAAATCCCACTCAACTCTTTAATTGCCAAATAAACTGCTTGTCTCAATGAATCATTTTGGTGTTGGAACAATTTAGAAATGGAGAAAAATAATGCAGTAGCCTCATTCTCAGGAAAAGTTTCACCCTGTGCTAATAGCCTAAGTAATCGTGAAATTAATAAACGACATCTTTTGGAATTGATAGGTGATTCATTGAATTCACTCATACAATCCTGATAAATGGTCATTTTATCAGGGAGATCCCCTGATTCAGCGCTCTCAAATTTTTTATAGGTATGAGTAGACATAATTAAAAAAAAAAGAGAAAGAGATCCCAGCTATATGTTGGTTTTACCTTTAGATGAAATTAGCAATTGACAAATATACCTGTGGTTTCTTTGTTGTTGTTGAAATGCTCGAAGGGGATCGTGAGAGTAGTAGACGTGTAATTATATTTTTTTCCAACCAACGATTCTATTCCTACGTATAATGTGACAATGCATACCGGGTAATGTGCTCGAACCAACACACGACCCCATAGATTGGACCTTAGCCATATCGTGCTGATGTGTTTAATATGTTTCATTGCCTCCTTGCTATAAATGCATCATCGCTGCTTCCTTCTTTCTGCTGTATTGTATCACCCTTGTTGCAAGTAGGAAGCGCAGTTGGTGGATTTCGTCCAATGAGCTCCTACCTGAGACATCATCTTAGATTCACTTGCTAATGCTATATGCAATATCATGCTGAAACGCTTAGCTTGAAGAGTGGGATGCGGCTTATATCATGCTGGTTGTAAAACTCTAATAAGCTGTGCTTCGGCGGCTAACGAACGCGTCAGCGTTTTTCGTTATGTCAGGTAATCTATTACAATATACAAATATATACGTATATTAATGTTTTTTATCATGCTGTTTCTTCATTCAAAGTCAATAGTAGTTGAGCTAGACATCTTTTTGATCCAACATCATCTCTGAGAAACTCTGTGAATGTGTTGTCTCTCAATTTTTGGGGCAGCGCAATTTTCAGTAGTCTACGCGCTTCTAAATTATCACTTAATCTCAAATAGCATCTTATAATGTGTTTTAACAATCTTCCGGGAGGAGTATGTATGGTCAATTGATCCACCATATCTTTCAACACATTTGTTACGGCATAAAACCGTTCCATCGTGGCGCAGATATATTGCAAACCAATATCATCTAACAAAATTTTCTGGAGGATGAAAATCGCTACCGTCTTTGATAGTTCGGAAGAAGATTCCATAATTCTCAAACAAAGCGGTGTGATATCTGTTCTTAACAGGAAATTTATTACTTCTTGTGAATCATTTTTAACCAAAGCCCCAATGACGCCCAGGGAGGTTAATCTTAAATACTCAAAAGTTCTTTGTCTCGAAGTTGTGTTCAAGAAGGGAAATAGAAATAACGGAATATGCGCTTGTAAAAATAGATGCTTCGTCTCTGGATGAGACGCAACACATTGTAATAGAACCAAAGCGTTACACACGCGGTTCGACAGTTGGTTCGAAAGTAATTGTGGTTGTAGCATTGGATAGACGGATATAATTTCATTTAGCAAGGAAGTCATAACACCGAACGACGACCATAGAACTATTGCCAAATCATCGAACTGTTCACGTTTCCTACCTAGTTCCAGTAACGCTTGTTCCTTTTGGGGGCCATAAGTCAGTTGACAAATCCAATGGTAAACGTTTGGGTCATCTAAAGCATGCATATTGTGATGAGGCGGTCCACTACCACTACCACCAACTGAAGGTATCTGTGGGGGGACATCTTGTTGTGGAAACATGTTTGCTGCTGCTGCGGTCGGATTATTGTATAGAGGATTAGGAGTAGCGAACATGCTATTACCTTGCTGTGGTATTCCTATAGCAAATGCATTGGGTCTATGAAGAATCTCTTGCCCTGCCTGGCCTTTTCAGTCGGTCGGTGTTCAACCAGCTTCAAAGAAAAAAAGTTGGCCCAAAAAATCGGCGCGGTGTATGGATGTCATCCACCATCAAATTCTCGTGTGTAGAAGTAATAGACGATAGATATAGATAGAGAATAATGTTAAAATTTATTAATTATTAGTTTGGAATTATATAAGTAAGTTAAGTAAAAAAGGATTGAAATCGAAATCGAGTTGCATTGCATTGCTTTTTTATGTGTAGCTAGCTTATTGAACAAGTTGCTTCAATTTGTTGGTGAATTTCTTGAAAAAGCTAGTAGTTTCTTTCTTACCTTCGGTAGCTTCCTTCTTCACTTCAGCAGTTTTCTTTTGAGCAGTAGTGGTAGCTGGCTTGGCCTCGTTTTCAACCTTGGTAACTGGTTCCTCAACAGCAGCACCGACGTGTTCAGCTTGAAGACTGACATCCTTGTTGATGTTTTCAGCTTCTTTGTGGGCTTGTTCTTCGACGTTAGACATAGTGTATTCTTGTTGTTTGTATAGTAAACTGTGTGTATGTATATATCTTAGGAGAAACAAATAAAAAGAAAGAAACAATAAATAAACAAATCAAGAATGAAAGGTAGAGGAAACAAGAAACACAAAATACATGGTTACCACCCCTTCCTTTATATAGGTCAATCCAATAGACCCCATCTAAGGGGAAACAAACACTCAGTTTTCCTTTCACTTTGTATCCACCACGACGACAACGATGAAGAGAGAAAGGAAAAGAAAAAATACACACTAAACAAGCGTTTCAAGCAGTGAGGTGTTGCTTCTCTCCGCGATTTACTCAGAGCAAGCTGAGCTGAGCTGAGCTTAGCAGGGCAGGGCATCGCCACTTCGCCATCGGAGACAAAGTAAACAAAACATTCGCTCTTTGTGTTTCTTTCTACAAGATTCTCTTTGGGATTTGGCTTTTGGTTTCTTTTTTTTCCTCGTCGGACATCTCGGGGTTTGCACGGCTGCCCGTGCACCACGCCCTGCTGGTTTTCGGAGATTTCATGCAAATCGCGACGTTCTTGGCCTAAAAATAGCGCAAGGCAAGTGCACACAGCCCTTAGAAAGTGCCACACCACACAGAGAGTAGTGGGTGCTTTGAACAAGAATAGATAGATAGAGACCAAGTGCTTGCTACGTGTACGATGATGATATACAGAACATAAATATTATTGATTAGAGTATGCTTGGGAATCAGAAATTTGGGTATACTTAATGCTTCATAGAAAACCTGAGTACTTGTGGTTTACTGTCAGACTGGTGCACAGCGTTTCTCTCGTCATTTTCCTTTGCTTTATAAAACTTAATAGACTTATTAAATCTTAACAATAACTTGTTTTGTATATTGATTACGTGCAAGATGCTTTGTTTCTTGGGGAGTGTATCAGAAGAGGAAAGGTAGGGAGGTGTGAGTGTCTTGTTCTGTATTTATACCAAAGAAAAAATTTTTTTGCGGTTGTTTACCCGGATGTGTTTGATGAAGTAAATTTTTATTAGGGTATCTGTGGTAGGTGTTACCCGTACCACTATCTATATTCTATCTATGCATCTAAAAAAAAAAAAATGATTGTTTCACCCATTGAACCCTATATCCGTTATACCGTTGTTTGTTTTTGTTTTTGTTTTTGTTTCAGTTTCAGAATCCATGCTGCATGAGTACTTGATGGAAACCGTTTTCGAGACTGTTCCAACTGGATTGGTTGTTCACGTAGTCTTCATTTAGTGATTCTAAACTAGATGAGGTTGACAATGTGGTGTTGTAATCGTTGGATTTCCAAATATCATTCAGACTGTTATCGCTTACCAATGTAGCTGAACTTAGATCTGAGCATATGGATACATTTCTTTGGTGCTCGTAGATTTTGTAGGCATAATTATTAGGTATGTTTGCGCCAGCGCAAGATTTTTTCTGATATTGTGCATGCATTTGGATTTGCTTTTGCATTCTCCTTCTTTGTTTGGAAGTTCTATCCAAGTCTTGTACGATAGGTTCTAAGAGCATTCTTAGATCCAGTATCAAGTCGTCATTGCTGATTCTTAGATCCCAGTTGAGCAGCTGGATCAATTGTCTTTCCATCAGATTGATATCTTGAACGGTAAACAATCCGTCGGTATACTTGGCCCAGTGTTTGTTCAGTGGTGATGAATCGTTGTGGAATTTGGCGCTTAGTATCAGGCACGCCAAAAAGATTCGGTGGATTGTGGAGGGTAGCCCGGATGCATCCTTTGGTAAGATACATTTTAATTTGTTCAAATAACAAACTGTAGTCAATAGAGTAGACGTATAGACGTTTGTATGTCTCACCAATCTCGTGATGAAACTCATCAAAGATGGTAGTTTCGTCTTGGGATTCTTGTTGTTACTTGGAGACCCAGGTGGAGTTGGGTAGCTTCTGTTACTGTTACTTGGTAAAACTTTCAAAGTAGTGTTTGTTAGGAACTTGATCATATCATCAGTTACTGGTGATTTCATTAGCACTTTCAATGCCTTGTTATATTCACACATATTTTATTTCTTTGTTTCTTTGTTGCTAAATGCTTTGTCTACACAAGTATATATTTCAACAAGAACATTACAGTGGCCTCAAGAACTGTGATGCTACACTAACCTTTTATATATTATTTTATGTTGTTTGATACTTTCTTAATAATGTTGCAATGTCATACCAATTTCGCGAAATGCCATATCGAATTTTCGCGATCGCGTTGAATTGAAAATGTTCAACTCTTTCATATTAATTCAAATTTCCCTTTGAGGAATTAACTATATCCGTTTTAGGATATATATATTTTTTTCGATTTCGTGTGAATTACCCGATCGGGGATTAAATCGCCAATAAACGTCCCATGCTTGAAAAGATAGAGAGTTATTATACCCAAATAGTATTAAATTCTTTCTAATTTCATTCTAGATTTTCGCATCAGCTTCTAGCTCAAAGCTTGTCTTGATGGCTCCAATAACAGCACTGCCTTGAATTTGATCATTGCCGCCTTTGGAAATAGCATACTCAATATCACCTAATCTCGTCAATAGTTCAATTCTTGTTAATTCATTCTGTAACTCATACCCTTCCAGTATTGTAACGATTCCTTCGATTAGATCAATCAGTGCTAAGCCCTTGGCACTACGGATTTTATTCAAAGTAAGATACGCTGTGGTCCACTCATCCTTCAGTATAGAGTCCAATATTGTCTCCAAATCAGCAGGTCTTGGCGCTCCACAACATTCATATATTGTATCGTCAGTTATCTCTTCCTGTTCAGGATCATCTAGAGTGGCTTTGCTGGCCTGTAGAACATTTAATACACGTCGCATATCGCCTCTTGATAATCTCAGTAACGCGTCTTTTGCCTCTGGTGATATTTTCAATCTTTCATGGACCAAAACGTTATTAATACGACGATCGATGGCTTCCCTGGGCAGAGGTTGAAACCTAAATCTTGTACATCTACTTAATAACGCAGGTGTTAATTTATGCGCGTAATTAGCCAATATGCAAAACCTTGTGTTCTTTGTATATTTCTCAATGATACGTCTTAGAGCGTTTTGAGCTGCATTGGTCATAGCATCTGCTTCATCCAATATGATCAACTTAAAACCTTTGGAAAAAATTTGTCTTGTCGATGCAAAATCTTTGATCTGGTTCCTTACAACATCTATACCTCTGTCGTCGGAGGCGTTCAATTCAAGCACCATATTGGAATAATTCCTACCATAAATTTCACGAGCTAACGCAACAATTGTAGAAGTCTTACCCGTACCGGGTGGACCATAAAATAGCAGATGTGGTAATTTACCTTCTTCGATAAATTTGCGTATCGTAGTCACTACGGCTGTCTGTCCATATACATCGTCTAACGTGTCCGGTCTATATTTTTCAACCCATGGTAAATTATCATTGTTAATTGCATAATAGTCTTCCGGCATGCCAATTGATTGTTTTTCTTGCCACTCACCTATAGCATTATTCGATATTATATGCTAAATGATTTGTTCTGCTCATTTTCATTTTTTTTTTATATTGAAGCGGCCTTTTACACGTGAGGGTAGAAATATATATGCAATGCGATCTATCGATGATTGTGTTATAAGTTTGACCCTTCGCATCTCGGAGAAGAAAGACATAAGCACGAATACTCAGCATGTTCCTTGGATGCTGGATATTACTGTTTTCTTCCATCGTATCACTCTCTTTTGCATATGACGTGGTTGATTATTTGGGTCAACTTATAAACATACGAAATGAAACAACACGAATAGATGATGTTCACCAAGATTATCCTATTGGAATTCAATCAGCCCATGAAGCCTCAACTGGAATTATAAACTCTGATAATATATATGAATGGACACCGATAGCGACGAACATTTCGGCGGGCGGGCGTGACATTTTCATCTTTTCGGTTGATACGGAATCCTCAGGATTAGGAATAGCTCCAACCTATGAAATTTTAATATTTTTGAGTGGAAATCTCTGCAGCCAACCTTCAAATACCACTGAAAGAGCTCTCGCAATCTACTATTCTTTTAATGAGTCAGTCACGACGGACTCTAGCGCGGGACAATATGCAATTTTTCAGAATGGATACTTGCAGGCATTAGCTATCAGTCCTCTTCAAATCTCAAGTTCAAATACTACATCCAAGTATGCATACCTTTATGTGGTTGTAGAGCCGGTGAATACAACCACAGGTGGCTCGTTACCATTGGCCACTAATTCTATCGATGAGACATGGGAGTACAGACTAAGTATATCAGAAAACGACTTAGTTTATCAATGGGATACTAGATCTTGGCTAGATGTTATCGACACTGATCACAATTCGGCCCTACTGACAACTGGTAATTTAAGCGCGGATGCGAAGGAAGCTCTAAATTTTACGATTTACGATAGTTCCTTGTATGATATTTACATTTATGCATATGAAGACTCTTTTAAATTTGACATTGGCCTCAACATCTCTTTGTGCGCCATCACAAATGGTCCATATTTGGTTTCGTCCGCAGGTTCAAGTAATACTACAAATGTGTCACATTCCTTGGAAAGGACAGAGTTGGCAATTCAAAAATCACTAACAGGTCGTAGCGGCAGTGTTCAAGAACAATTTTATATCACAGGACTTAACAGCTCATCAACATATGTTGCCTACTTAACCAAAAAAATTGCTAAACAGGGTAATCTATCTGATGTTGGCGGAGTTTTATTTTCGAGAGAATACTTTTCAACAAGAGACACTAATGTTTGTTCCCTAATCTTTGGGCTCGATTTTTGTTCAGGGGTCGCCTATTCCGTACCATCTTCTTCTTTAGCACCAAATAATAAAACATTCATCGCTAATGCATATGATCAAATAGCACAATCATTGTATGGAAATTTTAGTAAGGCTTTGCAGATAATACCGTGTGATTCAGAGCTGGATGCGCGATATTCTCCAATAAGGACATGCCAAGATTGTTCAAACTCCTACCTAAACTGGCTTTGTGCCGTTTCAATCCCGAGATGCAGCAATGAAGAAACAGAATATTACGTGTACAGGCAGAAAGATGATAACAGGAATAAGTATTTGAATGAAGACATAAGGCCTATAGGAAATTACTATGAAGTCTTACCATGCATAGAGATGTGTTATGACATGGTGCGAGACTGCCCAAGTGACTTCGGATTTGCGTGCCCAGATAAGAACAGCCAAGAAAATTTACTACTCCATAGCTACAATTTTTTCGATGCAGATAACGCACTTGTTACCTGCAATTTTATAGGTAATGAGACTGATTTATTTATCAGTTTAGGTAGTACTTAAATAAGGGATAAAAACATGTATAAAATGGGTTACTCAGCTTTATATTTCATCTATCGTCCTCTTTAAACTATTTTCGTTATCCGTTCTATGTTCTACTTCCTCATCATTTGCTTGAACATTCAGGGAGTTATCATCTTCCTTTTCCTTTATCGCTTTATCGCTTTGCTCTAATGCATGTTCTTTCTCAGCTTTCGCCAACTCTTCAGTAACATTTACCTCGGAACCCTTTTCCAATACCAATCCTAGAACTCTGCTCCATACTCTTTCATCCTTTTCTATAAAATCTTCCAATTTAAAGACATTGTTCTTTTGGAGAGACCAGTCCCCTTGTTTGAGGCGTATCAATTTTACCATGTAGGCTGAACTCCTCATAGATTTGCCTATATCGCTAATGAGCGATCGCACATATGTACCAGATGATACTTCAGCCTTGAAGTGCAACAGTGGTGCACGATAAGCGTCTCCTCCTTCATCAATCTGCCCTGCTTCTTCCTTCGTCAAAAGTATTGGGCTTTCCACACGTGCTTTGTCGGAATCCCACCCCTGCGAAGTAGAATAGGTCTCCGAAAAGTACAAAGTATCACTCAATAAGCCAGCATTTAAGCGCTCAACTGTCTCGATGGCTTCTCCTGTCGATGGCCTTAGAAGCGAATAATCATGGTCCTTTGATAATGAATCTGGATATATTTTTAAATCATAGATAGTCACTTGTCTGGGTTCTATGGCACGAGGTAAGGGCTTCCCTTCTCTAGCATATTCATGTAGGGGTTTGCCATCCATTTTTAAGGCAGCATAAATTGGTGGAGTTTGTCTCAATGGACCAATAAATTTTTGCTCTACTGTCTTCAAATCTTCTATTTTCAGATGTTTTACAGAATTCTGAGATAATATCTCACCTTCAACATCGCCAGATGTTGTGGAAACTCCAAAAAGGGCTTCACTTTCGTATTCTTTGATAGTGCCTGATAAATAATTTGCTAATTTCTTTGTCCCAGCGCCAATTCCAATAACTAGAACGCCCGAAGCCAATGGATCGAGCGTGCCTCCATGTCCCATTTTTACTTTAGATACTTTGCGTAGTTTTCTTTTGCTAGCTTTCTTACCTGTTTCTTCTTGGTATTGCCTCATTCTTTCCGATGTGGCTCGTTGGATTTCTTTCGAAAAAATTTGACTGTTAGTCAACGCACGTTGTAACTTCATCATGAATTGATTAGATGTGATGCCGCTTGGTTTATCGATAGCAAATACACCGTTCATCTTGAATGGCCGTATAGCTTATTTATTCTTTTGCTTATTATAATGCACTTGGTCTTAAATTTCTGAAAAATTTTCGGCGGGAAGTGATGGTTTCGGTATTTGGAAATCCAGCTACAATACAAAGTACAATGTTAGTAGTTTAAAAAGGTGAAAGGAGAGTGGTAGAGAAAACTTGTGTACATACTGACAGATATCCCGATCTTCTAGGCGAAATAATTTTGATGCCGTTTTTTTTTAGCGTAGGTGTCTCATTGATATACAGAATATGCTCTTCGACCTTAAATAATGGGTTGTGAAAGATATATTTGCAGAGTAAATGGTATGCTCCCAAAGTAACAATCTCTAGTACATACTCCAAAATGTTCAACCACGAGAAACTCCTACAAGCCCTACGCATAAGGTCATTTATTGGGTTCACAAGGTTTTCAAATTCTTCCTGAGTCAAAAACTGTGACAAGGGACTCACAGAGGAGTAACCGAAAAGTTGTCCGTTGTCATATATACCATGTGGAACAAAATTCTTACCATCCAAATCATTCACAAGAGCTGCTGGCTCTAAACCGGGAAGGGAGGTACTAAAGCATGGATAATCAACAGTACTTTCAAACCTTCTTGGTACCCTTACAATTCTTGTTGTCTCAAACTCCTTAGAGTTCTTGGAAACGTAAACATTAGGAAAATGCGTAATACATAGACTATTTTCCTCACTATGCTCCACCAACTCGTTTGGGAGTCCTATATCTGCATAATAACTCTCTAAAAACTCATGATAATTAAAATACATTGGTCGTTGCCACACAGCTTCTTCATGATGATCTGGGAGAGCCGCATTTTTTACTTCTCCTTCAGGAATTTCGGTGGCATACTTAGAAATTGTACCACTATTCAATGTGCTTAAAGGTTTGTCTTGCAGGGTTTCACTCTCCATAATTCCCTTCAATCGTATGGAAATGGCTTTGTGTTTTTTTTATCTATCAAGCGTTAAATAATTCGAACCTGCTTTAAAAAAAGATTGAGAAGATAAAGACGTCTTTGTTCAAAAGCAAACAAAGAAAAAAAGATCCGTGAAGTTCATACGTACTGATATGTCAACTCCTGAGCATGAATTCATTTCTAGATTTTTAACTCTAGCTACTCTTTCAGAGCCAATTTTGCCAGCTGATTATAAAATTCCTCTCCAAAGGGTAACCAATCTGGGTGTTGCGTTGCCTGCATTGAAGTATAAGTACGACCCTATAAGGGCTAGAAATTCCGTTGCAAATGCTGGTCAAAATGCAAAAGCTAACAATGTTACATTAACTCTCAAGAGCATAAGAGCTCCAAAATTTTCTTTAGATCATCAATTCTCTCGGAACGACACTGTGTACCAAGTTAAGCAACAGTTAATTGATGCTGGAAAAGCTGAACAACCCGAGCAACTTAAATTGTTGTTAAAGGGCAAGGTATTGCATGATAGTGAACTTTTGTCAGACGTCGTTGCCGATACTGCTACAATCACCGTGATGTTCTCCAAATCAGTGTCAGCAGAATCTTCTTCCAATGCTAGTCCTGCAGCTGACGTACCCGTTGGAACAGATCTCAAAATTCCTTGGAAGGAAATCGAAAAGACTCTTTCTGTTAATTTAGCAACCCCGAAAGAAGTCGCCGATGCCATTGATCGGTTGAAACGAGGTTGGGATTTAGCAAAATGATATTCTTCATGCGGCACTTCCACTTATGTTGAAGACGGTTTGTTATGCTAAAAATGTACATATGTTAAATTTGATTTACTTAATCGGAAAAATGTATCAAGACACCTTACAATGTTATCCTGTCGTTAATTCATCATCCTTTCCCTTCTTCTTCCTCATTTTCCTGACCTTTTCTTTTATGCTATTATTCCAATGAACTCCACTTAAACCTTTCTTGAACCCATAAACTTCAGATGAAAGTGCGTCATTAATAAGATCACTGGCTATTTTACTATCTCTTTGACCATTTGATCCGCTAACTTCTCCTGTTGTATTTTCCAAAGAATTTTCATTATTAATACCACCGTTCTTGACATTAGGAACACCGGTATTATGATGAGAGCTCATGGAAGAATACTTATTATTGCGATCACTGCTACCAATGATCGTACTATAATTCTTGTATTTCAATCTTTGCGAGGTAACGTACTTTCGGCAACGATCTATCTCCTCTTGGTCCAATCTATTCAATGATACCCTCCTTTTGAATATAATCTTATCGAAGATTTCATTTGGATTAAGCAATTGTTTCGGAAATGTTTGAATGACCTGAAACACTTCCATTTCACTTTCGTCCTGGTTTATTTGCATATCCCTCGAATAGCTATGACTATTGGCAATAGAGTGGCGAACTGCTCTCGGAGGCCTATTTTTCAGTAGCTCTTGTTCACTTAATTTCAAAATCGCTAAAGATGCTTTGAATAAGAAGTGAGATTCCTCATAAAACAAACAATCCCAGATCCTAAGGGTGCTTTCAACAGGTAAGACGCCTACAAAGCAACTCATAAACCAGCTAGCTGTGCAGAGAGTAATCGGCGGCAATTTGTACAGAAATTCATTTTTCCCTAAAGTGGATGGTGTGTTTACAGAAGAGCCAGAGGAAAAATTACGATATGGTACAATAAACTGCCATATTTCTGGTAGATATTCCTTCACACACAACATTAAAACACCCTGGTCTATATTCACCCCTTCTAAATTCACATTATGAACGCCAGGCAAGTACCTTGAGGTAATGATAACGAGCATCCAAAAAGCTTTTTCTTCATCCATGAATAGCAAGAGTAAACCAGCAAGAAAATTCATTGATTGACAATATCCAATTTTGGGATTGTACAGAGAAAATGCAACAAGAACACGGCGCAAAGACTTGATCATCTGAGGTTCATCGCTTTGAAAAGTTTCTCTCTGAAAATGTATATTGTCTGGAAATGTTCGATTTAAATCACGTTCGATAATATCCAAATCCGGTTGTGATTTTTTTTTTCTTTTCATCGATTCTTCCATTTTGGAAAGCAGCTTGTCATATACGCCTTTATTCTTATTCAATTTTTCCTGCCCTCTAGCGAAATACCACCATGCATTACCTCTCCACTCCGCAGGGATACCTTTTCTCACGTATCGTTTCAACTTTTCACTTCTTGACGGAAACCTATTTGGTGAATCATTGTCCATGGGCAGGCCGCTCTTTTCCAGCAAGATCTTCCATTTATGCTTGCGTCTAATGCAATACTGGGAGTATTCTCCCCACCACTTATTATACTCCTCTTCGGTAATGAAGTTGTTCTGCTTCTTAAAACCATACCTATCCAGAAATTGCGCGTCTGTACTACTAGCATTTGTGGGAGAAAACGGTACTGGTGGCGACACAAATTCATCACTGTCAGCTTCCTCATCCTCATCCTCCAGGTAGTCCATCTCGTCTACTCGACGTGATTCAACTTCATCGCCATATAGATCGATCACACTGAGGTTAGCATCACCATCATTTAAAGATGAATCTTCAACCACGTTGAGCTTTCCGCAGTCTACACTCTTCTGCAAAGCGGGCTCACTCATGCTATGACCGGTATATGTTTTATCGTGAAAATTTGGCACTGAAGGAGACTTTCTTGGATACCCATTTCCCTGCTCTCTATGAGCAACATGGTCTGTGCCCACATGCATGCCATGATCCATTGACAACCTGAGTTGTTCAATGCCCATATTATATTGCAATAGCCTCACTTTTCTGGCTTCTCGAATGTTTTATTTTCTGGTCAGATTGGCTTTATTTTAGTAGTTTGTTCGACCCGAAAAGTTAATCATCGTGTACAACGAAGTGCTTCCTGATCCCGCGCCCCAAGGTTTTCTTTCATTAATGCCCTTCAAAAGTTCAATAGAGAAAATTCATCGATTAAACGTATACAAGATTAATCTATATCAAAGCATTATACATTTGAATAGCCACTCTATTCGTTCTATTGTGCTTACTTAATGCGGTATGGGCAGGTATTCTCCGTTGAGTGATGAAACAGAGGGGCACATTTATTATAGTTGCGGGCAACTAGACTTAGGCAATGGACTATTGGTGGGGGATATATTATCAGGAATAGTATCATACGTGGACGATGTGAAGTTTCAAAGCTACTGCGAAGAGGGACTCCCTGTGTATAACGCAGCCAAAATTACTGATTCTTCGTTTCATTACCCCGAAGTAGTTGAGCAGGATTGGCAGTATTATATCACAAGTGGCGATACCATGAATGGCTCATTTTCTTATGGTATATATCCGGTAGTACTTTCTTTTACTGCAAATTTTGTGATTACAGTGTTCCTAACTTTACTTACGTTCATTAATATCAAAGGCAAACAGTACAGACATGCCTCTAGACTACTGAAGATCGGATCAATAATCACATCTATTAACATAGTAATATTTGTTACCCGTGCGCTCAAAACATTAAACGAATTTCATGATAAAAATGGAGTGGCGACTACCCAGAATATTATGGCACTCTTTACTTCTGATTTAACTTTTTCCATACTGGATTTAATATCGGTATTCCTACTTCAGCTATGTCAAGTCATGATTGTGATCAGATTGTTTCCTCGTGATTTGGAAAAGAGAATTGTGTTTTTTCTGGGTGTTTCGTTAGTTCTCGTGGCAAATATTCTTTGGGCCATTCCACAGTTCGCAGATTCCATCCACGATGAAGAGCAACATTGGGAGATCTTATCTCCCTTTGTGTACCTATTCAGAATAGCCGTCGCAGCATCCTATGCTAGTACCATTATTTTCTACGGGATTCTAAAAAGGCGGTTTTGTTTTGCTTCAAGCCAGATGGCCATATTGACTGCCTTAACGGCACTTGTCGTACTTTTGCAGCCAGCGCTTTTTCTAGCTGATGTGTCGAATGTATGGCTATCTGGCGTGGGTGAATTATTCAATACGACATGTTATGTCGGTTCGACATCAATTGTATGGGAATGGCTAGAAAGGCTGGGGGTAGGTGAGCGGAAGGAGCAAGCCCAGAGTATATTGGGAAGGCCAATTTATGAAGATGAGCAGCGACATTACCATGTGGCGAAATATGCACTGCGAGTGCAGGATGCTTTGACATACGCAGAGCCTCACATTGACAATGATGACAATGGAATGAGGTTAGAAATGATATCCTCAGCATCACGCCTTCCAGGTTCAGGGACTGCTGGAAGTTTGGAAAATAGCGGTATTAATTATACACAGTCGATTAACAGCGAGGTGCTGAACGGCCATCCTTTGGAGAGAGAAAGCGTAAATCAGGTCAAATTCAAGCAGCAACAGAGTTTCAAAGAGGCTACTCAGCAAAGAATAACACAAGCTTGTGATCGCATCTTATATTACACAGACCAGGCGATCCTGAAAAGTCTGGGGACGTTAAGCCTGAGTTCTAAAAGTACCGCTAACTCAGCTAAGCGAGAAGCAATGGTAAGAAAAAGAATAGGGCTGGATAGACCTAATGAGGTCTACATTTATTCAACAAAAGATGTAGTATTTGAATCAGAAGGGGAGGATGAAGCAAGTGACGGAGTTCATGGGCCTTAGCAATTAAAACGAGGGATATGTAAAATTTAGGCATTGTTTTATTAATTATTAATTGAAGTTTATATACATGACGGGAAAAAGGCATAAGCATCTGCATCATTCAAGCAAAATAATCCCATTCTGAAAATGCTGCATCAAACGTTTTCCAGTTTAGATTGACTGGGTACCTCATATACTTTACGCCACTTCTTGTGACATTATAATCTCCATTTGTATTGAAAACATAATCCATATCAATGTTCTTACCCCAAAATATGCAACGTCTCTTATTCGGTTTTAGCCAATGAATCCTCTTAAAGCTTGCTATTGGCCCCGGATGCAATATGCAGTCGACAGATTCGCCAGTGAAGTACACAGAGGGCAAATACTCCGATAGTTCACGGACGATGTTTCTAATCTTAAGTTTTATCTTTGCTTGGAATTTTTCAGCTTGGTCCTTCCCCTCATACGATGAAAGAATTGTCGAAAGTACAGGATTTATATGTTCCATTATCTTCTTATTCAAAAACTGTCGAAATAACCGCCTTGAGGATATAGATTTATCGACGTAGATGTATAAAGGCAGAAAGTTTTCTCCAAATACTGTGTTTAAGGAAAGATTTGTTAGCTTATGAAATTCCTTGGCCAACAATCTATTCAGCTTATCGACATCTGTTTTGAAGACCCGCTGATCGCTCTTGATGAACTTATGCCTGTGAGCGTAATTCTTCATAACCCTCTCATAATTCTTCCTAGCATTTAATGCGCTTTCTTTTGAAGCCGCACTGTAGTGGTGGTTCCAAGTTTGCACTGATTTTCTGGTAGCGCTAACACTGAAAAGGTTTATCATTTCCGTTTCATCCGTAACTTTGGAGTTATGAACCTTCATTTTTATCATGTTTGTTGTTCTTCCACTTGTGTTTTTCTGCTGACTTTTCTTTTCTACTCTCACCATTTTGAAAGGTTTCAGCCTTGATACAACATTTCTAGGAACATTTTTAAATGATTCATCATTATAAACCATACCACTAATTGATGCATCCCAAGGTATTATCGGTTTACGATTCTTTCCCTTGCTATTCTGTAACGTGTCCTGCGTATCCCTCTTGAGATCCTCTATGATGTCTTGCACATTTACTTCGTCTGAACTTTTCGATTCCTCCACCACTTTGAGGTTTGCAAAAGAAGTAAAAAAATTGTCCAGGGCATTCGATCTCTTCTCTCCACGGAAAGTAGAGTTTCCCAAAAATAGAGGTCTATAACCCGCAAATAATCCTTCAGTTTGAACCTCCGGTGCTGGAATATAGTCTGTAGAGGGCACTCTTGGGACAATAAGATGCTTTTTAGAGCGGCTTTCGGCCGTGGCATAACCTTGACCACCATTTTCAGCTGTCTTGATAGTATCGCCTTTTTTGACTTCTTCGGATATATACGTATTGTCCTGCGGTACACCTTCTATAGGGAGGATTCCAAGGGAAGTTTTATTCTCATTGCTGCTCGACACTTCCTTCTTTGAACCACTTTTCTTCTCAAATTTTGCATTTCCACCGTCCTGATTACTTGAATGAAATCGCATCGCAACGACAAACGGTGGCATTTTATACCTTAATCCAACAACATCTGCGACTTTAAAGCTTGCATTTCTCATGTGCAACATAGTGAGGTAGAAAACTCGTTACACTGCGACAATAATTATAGACGTGGATACGAGTTCCAGCTTCACAGAAAATGAGTTACCAGAGGTACGCAGCTTATCCTTTCTTAAGTAAGTGAATTTGATTTTTTATGTGATGTATTTTCATTTGACAGGATGGCAAGCACTCTACAGGTATGCGGACGGAAGAAATTCGGCAAGATGGTCGTTCATTCCAAAAGGGCGCACTAAGATCATGACCAGGAAGGCATCGGTGGTAGCGCCTTATCGAGCCTGTCTCGCTATATATAGGTAGAAGACGTGGTTTTTGTATAGTCCATTATATATGAATCTTGTAGCATAAAGAAGTATGCAGATCATCTCAAACGAGGCGCGATGCTTTAAGGGCAACGGCTCGCAAGATTATATATCAAAAATTCAATTTGGAAGGATCAACCAAACATTTCAAAACAGTCTAACCAAAAGAGACGCCATTGAGTCAAAGTAAAACATCAATGACTGCTGCGACCACTGAGTTTACTGATTTTTGGAAGCAACTTTATGCAGAGCTGCACAGCCTATCTTCAGAAGCAAAAAAAAGGAGCTCCGCAATAAGACAAGCGAGTGATAAATCGATCGAAATACTAAAAACGATACATAGCTATGAGGAGCTCTCACGGCATCCTGACTTTGTTGTGCCGTTCATCATGTCTTGCTCTTCGAAAAATGCGAAGCTCACTACAATATCAATGCAATGCCTTCAGAGATTATCTGCTACGCCCTGTCTACCGAAAGATAAACTGTCAGATGTGCTTACCGCCTTCATTGACGCTACTCAATTAGCTTTGGAGATAAAACTGAAGGTCTTACAGGTACTTCCGATATTTTTTAAAAATTATGCCAAGTATATTTATGGTCCCTTGTGTGTACTGCTATTACAATGCTGTTCCAATCTGTTGCAATCGCCTAACAAGTCTCCAATGGTAGTTGGTACAGCCAGTGCCACTTTACAGCAATTAATTGATGAAATATTTGAGCGTCTCGAGTATGAGCGCAATGATGATGAAAACAGTATGAATAAGGAAGAGATATACGATGTCTTGGTAGGCAATAGCGAATCAATTAAGGTTGATGTATACCGCTTCGATGCTAATAAATTATTCGCCGACCTATGCTCCTCATTTGACGTGACAGATTTCCCGGAAAATTCTAATAGAGACGCTTTGCTCGAAGTTAAAAGCTTACCAATAAATTATGGCTTAGAAATATTGGAATCTGTACTGAAGAATAGCAAATCTCTTTTTCTGAAATATAAAGATCTACAATTTTTGTTGAGAATTAAAACTGTTCCTTATCTACTTCGGTGCATATCATCTAATAAGCACTTTTCTACTGTTCTTAGGAGTTTTCGTTGCATCAAGCTTTTAATTAAACAGGAGTATGTTTTAGTATTAGAGCTGGAATTGGAAGTAATTCTCTCATTATTGATTCATGGCGTATCCACTGACTCAGATTCACCGTTGTGGAAGAAAGTGCTCTCCTTAGAGATTTTTATGGATATTTCCCACAATTTTGCACTACTCAGTGACATTTACATTGCTTACGACAAGTTTCCCGATAGGAAACACATTCTCACTAACTTTCTTCAAGAATTGTCTCGATTACTATGCTCAGAAGATTTTGAAAACTGTCTTTGTGAATCCCACATTGTCGAAAGAATGGACATGCCGATTATTTCAAGCGATGCCTTCGCAGTGAAAACGCAGTTAATTCATATGCTTGATAAAGCCAGCGCCCCTCCTGTAAATTATACCTATGTTATTTGGCTAATACTCAGCATTTGTAACGAATGGTCTGATGGATTAAGTATTGCTGCTCTCGATGTGTCACAACTCAATAATAAAAATTCCGATGAAAATCACCTAGAAAAAATTATCGAGGTCTACGATGGCATATTCGATGGACTATTTGCAATTCACAGGAAATTTTTGTATTCCACATCCTTGGATACCCCCTTATTTCATTCATTGATACGGGCGTTCCAGAAACTGGCGCACGCTGGGGGTATTCTTTCGATGTCCGATAAGTTGAACAAATGCTTAGATTTATTCTCCATAGCTATAGTCAGCAATGTGGATACTAACAGGGAATCGGTAAGGACTGATAATCAACAGCAATCTACTGTATTGAATGCGTTGAGCGAATCACTGATAGGGACCAATTCCACAGAAGCACTACCTGAAGCCACAGCGAGAAAAGGCCTTCCTTTGAGGAATATCAACCAAAGACAAGTGAGTTTATTTAGGGCACTAATATCGCTTTCCGTCTCTTTAGGACCAACATTAGAGGCTGGTAGCTGGACTTATATATTGAGAACTTGGCAATGGATCTCATACTACATCTATGGTCCGTCTGCGGACTTCATGGAGGCCTTCTATGCTCAAGACGTTCCATCCCCTCCTATAATGACAAAAAATGAAGTAATTTCTATTGAAAATAGTATCGGAAGGCTATTTGAAAGCACGACTTCCTACTCTGACCCAGCCTTTCAAGCTCTTTTGGGTACGCTGATTACAGAATCACGAACGACATTGGCGTTAGTAGCGGACCATAACGCTGAAGAAATCGCGCCTAACAATCCTCAGATATCCGGTGAACACATTCAAGATTGTGCATATAACAAGATCTTTTTCATTACGCAAATAGGCGAGTTGGCCACGTACAATTGTAATAGATTTTTGAATGACCAAAAAAATAAAGAAAATTGGTCACTATTTATGGATTATCTGGTCCAATTAATAGGTAATAGGCAATTGCCCAATGTGGCACTACGACTTTACGCTGCAAAGACCCTAACTGCTATTATTAGAAAAGCATCCCTCGAGGTTGGAGGCGTGGAAGATCAAGAAGTTAGAAATACGCGGTTTAACACGTTGGAAAGTTTGATCATCGATTCTTTGATGAACTGCATTCATGAACTCAAAAAATTGGATTTCACTAGAGATGACATTTACAATGGGGTTATCAATGCTGAGTCTGAAATTCTTTTTCAGCTACTGTCGACCCTCAAGGATATTTTGAATGAATTTGGGGATATATTGAGCAGCAGTTGGTTCACCGTTTTTAGCATTGTTAATTCCCCTTTTCAATGGATTAGAAAGGATTTAGATCAACTTTTATCGGACGATGAAGACGATTCTTCCTTGGTTAATGGAATTCTCCAAAAGCACAAGGAAATGATACAGGTTTCCTATGATGTTTTCAAATTGATATCAGATGACTTTTTACAGGCGCTACCTCTGGAGGTGATCAAATGTGTCATTGATACCATAGTAAATTTCGTTACCCAGGACCTGAACTTAAACATATCATTTTCTTCTATTAGTCAATTTTGGTTGGTAGGTGATTATCTCAGACTTCGCAAGAATATATCTGATCTGAAAGATGCAAACGAGCTTCATAGAGAGTTTTTTGAAAATATAAAGATGGGTAAACTCGAAGAGACCATCGCATCCGGAGGCTCCGAGCCATACATGGTATACAACGGGCTGTGGCTCTACCTATTACGGAAACTTATTGAATGTTCAAAAGATAAGCGATTAGAAGTTAAAAACGGTGCTATCCAAACTTTCTTCAGAATAATCGATTCACATTCGGCGTGCTTCCCTGACTGGAATCTAATATTTTTGGAGGTAATCAAGCCGCTATTAGCCGATCAATGGAGCGGGGAAGAGTTGAATCGAAGTGCTGAATTTTGGGATCATGCTTTGCAAGGTCTCGTTAAATTGTATCCGTGTTACCTTACGAATTTCTCCCAAAACGAAGGGGCTACTGAGCAATGGATAACTTTGTTAAATTTTCTACAGAGTCTTTTAAATTCGGGATCAACAGAAATTACTTATGTCGCAGTTATAAATTACCGAAACCTTTTAAAATCCATGACCGTCATTAAGGACCTTCCGCCCCAGGTTTTGCAGAGTTGCATTGATATATGGAGTGGGTATAACGTTATTTACAGCGATGTTTCAGGATCAACCACTCTCTCTACTAAAAGTGCGTATGACTGCATACAAGAATTAATCGCTGGATTTCCGTTTTTTTATCAAATTATGATGAAATATCAAGGAGTAACCGCTCCGTTTGTGGAGAAGACGCTGAGCCTTTTCAACTCAGCAGTCAGATACCCATTACTTCCAGAGCACACGCGGGATAATACAAAACCTTCTTCACTTCAATTGGCTGTCTTGAACGGTTTGAGTACATTTGATTTGTCACAAAAAGGCGATATTGAAGTTTTGATACTCTTTCAGTTGAGTATGATGATCACTCTCCCATTTGAAACTCGTGAAAAAATAGAAAAGAAGCTGTTACCCAAATTAACGCAATCATCACGACCACGGATTCCCACCTTTGAGGCCATCAGTTATCAAGCGTTTCAAGTGCTGAATCGCAGGCTTCAATCAGTAGGTGAGAGAGAATGGTCATTTTTGGGAGAAAGGCACATGATTAAAATAATGAAAAATTTAGGTGAGGTTATAAGCCGCAAATCTCTTATTGACATCAATCCAGAAAACGATATGCCACTATGGATTTTGGCTTCTCAAACCTTTAGGGATTTATCCTTAAAAGCGTTTCAGTTTTTTCCAACGACAGACATGTCGGCTAAAATGCAAAATGACTTTTGTGAAGTATTTACAAATGTCGCGGTTTCTCCACTACATAGATTTGATGCCTTAACAGATGACAGGACAGAAGTTGCAGACGTACAAGAATACTCAAATTACCGAGACATTTTGTTACAGAAAGACATTATCGGGAATCTCACTCAGGAACAATTGAAAAAATTTGTCTCCACAGTATGGACCAGCTCATTCTTATATCAAGCAGATGAGATTGAAGATGAAATACTGAAGGGTAGCGATTCGCTACTGGATGCTGCTACAAAACTATCCACATTTCCCTTTTCTGAGATTGCTGGATCTACAACGGAAACTTCTTTACTGAGCAAATACAAATGCTCCGTAGTTTGCTTGAAGGATTTGATAAGATTTGTAAAAACTCCTGGTGAAGAATTTGAACAACTAAGAGATCTGTCTGCACCGTATTTAGTGTCCAGGATTGCTTTTGTTCTAAGACGGTATATATCCAACGAGTCTTTAATTGGGAGGGCTCCTATTCCTAAAGTTCGTAAGATTGAACTAGAAATTTTACTCCATGGTTTGCACAGTATACTGGAGTCGCTGCTTCGGAATTGTGGTTCAAAAAACAATACCGTTCTAGAAACGCTGAAGATATTGCACCCGCTGATACTAAGAACTATTCCAATATCACATAAATTGGAGGTATTACAGAAGGAGGTGCTCGAGCTCTCGCTCGGATTTACCAAATTAGTATCTAAATAATATAATTATTTAAGGTATAGTAACGTAGCCGCAGATCGATTTGCATCTTCTCTAAGATGATGACACTATTTCAACAATAGAATATTGAAGAAGTTATCGATTGTTAAAGAGAGACAAAAGGAAACTAAAGCTATATTTACCGAATATTTGAAAGGACATATTTTTTATTCATCTACAAATTTCGCAGAAAGAACAATAAATGCCGAATCGAAATAAATAATTCTCTATGTATTGAAGAAGGACTACTTCTTCCACTCCAGCAAGGTGGTCAAGTCTTCTGGATCACACGCCATGTTGAAAAAAGTGTGATGCAAAAGCTCCTCTGTCGATGCTCTATATCTCACGTCTACACAAAGGCACACGCTCAAGAACCGCTTTATCTCCAAAGAGAGCGTTTCCGGATGCTTTAGTTTTGGTGTACCATTTGTCGCTATCAAATACAATGCTTTAAGTGGATCTTCATTCAAGTACGGTGGCTCTCCTTCCAGCATTTCGATAGTCATAATACCTAAGGACCATACGTCTACTTTTTCATCATACTCACGTTGCTTAACGACTTCAGGAGCCATCCAGTAAGGAGTACCGACCATAGTTGCCCGCTTACTTCTTTTATCTGTCAACCTGGCGCAGAATCCAAAATCTGTAATCTTCACGCGTGCGCTAGTATCTAACAATACATTATCAGATTTAATGTCTCGATGAATGATGTTCTTGTCGTGCAAAAATTGCAAACCTTTGCAAGTTTCACGCACAATATACGCTATTTGAGGTTCTGTTATAGGCGAGTTATTACTGCCATTGGATGGACTATTTTCTATAATATCAGTCAAAGATCCACCTTCCATGAATTCCATTACCACCCACAGGTCGTCTTCGGTCTTTAAATAAGCTTCCAGAAAGTTAACAATATTGTTGTGACGCGAATCTTTCATTACTAAAATTTCATTTACAATTAATTCTTTACGCGGTTGCTTCGAGAGTATCATTTGTTTTATCGCCACTTTATCTTTTATGTGAGACGGCTCTTCATTGTGCTCCAGCTCTTCCTCAGCTAGACGAGGAGGCAGTTGTATGCGTTCTGCCAAATAAACCGAGCCGCTTGCACCTTGTCCTGCCTTTTCTATCATGTTGAAGTACGGGGAAGGATCGGTATTAAATGTGACGCTTTTTAACTTAGCCATAATCTCAGCATTTGACATAGCCGGCTTTGACTGCTTTCTATGCTTAGTAACTCCAATATCTTTCTTAGGTTCCACCTCTGGTTTCTTTGGTGCTTGTCTCATTGGCTTTAATACTTGTGGCTGTGGTTTCTGAACAAATTTAGCCATTTGATTAACAGTTTGGGGTTGCTTCAATGGAGTTACCGTATCAATGCCGACACCTCCGTTAGGAATCGTAGAGTTCAGCCCTTGGGATTGAGCAGCAGTACGTTGGGGATGAAGTCTTGGTGGAATAGAGTTTTCATATTGCACTCCGGTAGGAGAAGCCTTTGGAAGGCTTTGCTGAGAAGAGTTTGATGATAGCGGTGACTGTTGTCTAGCATATGGATTGTTCATATTGTGATGAGGTCTATAACCTTTCATTGGATACGCAGCATTTTGATGTGGATGTTGATGCTGTTGATGTTGTTGATTTAGCTGCTGTTGTTGCTGTTGTTGCTGTTGTTGCTGTTGTTGCTGTTGTTGCTGTTGTTGCTGTTGTTGCAGTTGCTGTTGTTGCTGTTGTTGCTGTTGTTGCTGTTGTTGCAGTTGCTGATGATGCAGTTGCTGATGATGCTGTTGAGGAGTATTGCGTTGAATATAACGCTGTCCGGAGGTTCCTGTAGGAGATGGGATTGATCTCGCCTGTTGAGTTCGCATTTGTTGTTGTTGATAGGGTGAAATGTGTTTTGGCGAGACACTCTTTGTATTTAATGGACTTATAGATGGCTTGCTTGACGCTATCGGTACTTTCATATTTGGCGGCGAAGGTGCATGCCTCTGTGGTAACAAACCAGTTGGATACACAGAGGATTTGCTATCCGTATTGCCAATGCTAGGATTTTTATAGTTATTGATGCTATTGGCTGTCCTCACCGAGTTACTGCTGTTGCTGCCAATTAAAGGTGCTGGAGGGCCGCTGTTAACGCCATTAACATTACTATTATTATTATTATTATTATTATTATTATTACTGTTGTTATTATTATTGTTATTAGCAACACCTGTTATCCCATTGTACTCTTGATAGAATTGAAGCACTTGAATCACTGCCGCTGAATCGTTATTCCAGTCTTCACCAGTAATTCTGGAATGTTTAAGTAGTTTTTCCCAATTGGAGGGCATCCCAACGAAACTACCTGTCTCAGGATCAAAGCCAACATGTACTTTGTGAGTGAAATTTGTTGGAGAAGAGACCCCACTTAATAGAGGACATTTGGCAAAAATGGCATCTAACCAACTATGCAGTTCCTGTTCCGTTTTGGGAGAAATATATATCGATCTTTTTGAGCCAGCATCTAGACCGCCTCCTGATCCCCCAGAACCCGTGGATGAGATAGAACTAGAAGATGAAGAGGTGCGTTCATTAGAGCGCACGATCTCAAAACAGTTTTGTTTCAGCTGTGTTCTGCTAACACTAACAATACTTGTTAATGGAATTTGTAAAACTGGATCTTCGGAGACCTTGTCGTTTTTGTAAAGAGCTAGATAGGAATCACTCAGCACCATGTATCTTTTTTGCCATAAGAATGATAGAAGACCATCATCTTTGTAAGAAACCCATCCCGTTCTCTTCTTGAAATGCATCGATGGTTGTGCTATGGAACGTGACCCACCGCTTCGATTGAAATCTAGCTGATTGGAAAACTTCGTAATAGGCTTTGTCTGATTATATCCTGAGACTTGACTTCTGAGCGTACTCCCAAATCCTGGGGGCCTTGGTGCGGGTCCTATATCTTGGAAATCATTATCCGAGATCTTATTTGCTGCTGCCGAGAGTGACATTCTTCGTTGCAGATTAACTTTTAGTGATTTCTATTGATCAGGTAGCAAACTTTCTTCAAGCAAATCTTCCCTTTACTATTGTACAAACCTCTTTGAATGTTGAAAGTATGATTCTGAACTTATGTCGCCTATTTCCTCACACTAGAAGTGTCCTTGACATTACATTACTTCCTCATATCGCAACAAATTTCATTTTGTTTCAAGATGATGGATATTCTTTCGAAAAGTTTCCAGATTGGGAAGTAATAAGATTCACCCGGGTAACACTCCCAAACAGGAAATTTCTGTTTCGTGTTTTCACGTGACGGAACATTCGCATCTAAAATTGATTGATGAGTGAAGTATCGACTATGGCAAGATGAATGTATACAGCAGTTCCAACATTGGGCGACATATGAAAATGTTACATGACTTTGAGACTACTTTGCACTGCTGTGAAGTTTTATACTACTGATAATTTGAACATTGGGTTGGCGACCTCATGCGCCACTCCCAAAGAATGGGTAGAAATGTTGAAGCCAGCTTCCATACCCTTGAGAATGTTTGTGGTTCGATATGATAGGTCCAGTGGACCAGGCGGTCAGCATGTAAACAAAGTTAACAGCAAATGTACGTTGATCTTGCGCGATTTCTCGAATTGTTCCTGGTTCCCTGAAGAAGTAAGAAAACAAATCAAGGAGAAAGCATTTCGCTATTACGCTCGAAGTAGTGATTCTTTAGTTATACAGTCAGATGAAACAAGGTCCAGGGAAATTAATAGGCAAATATGCTTGGAGAAATTTGTAAGTGCAGTTAAAGCTTCATGCTATTTTCCAACAGAAACAGACGATAGTACCTTGAAGAAATGGGACATGATCAAAAAAAAGTCTGATGAAGTACGAGTACGAGCAAAGAAACTCCATAGTGACAAGAAAAAACGCCGAAATAAAGTAAATTTTACATATTGATTCTAAATTGTATAATTTTCAATTGAAATTTCTTGGAATTATGTTTATTGTTTGCCGTTATTAATGTTGCTACCAGACAGTGTGTTACTTTTGCCCAACCAATAATCCCTTCTCGTCTGTGCATCGACAGTGATTTTCCGCAACTGTGCCTTATCGTCTTCATAACCATTAGTATCATTAGAGGCGCTATCCTGAGCATTTCCGTTCTGGTTGGTCTTTCCAGCATCTAAAGGATTGTAGCCATCCCCATCTTCGTCTTCATCTTCATCAGCCGTAATTCCCATGAGAGCATCAACGCTGTTCTTCTTCTCACTATCTTTCTCAAAAGATTTTTCTGCTTTCTTATCTGGTATCTTATCAGCTTTCTTTTCAGCTTTCTTTTCAACTTTTTTTTCAGCTTTCTTTTCAGCTTTCTTACTTGCTTTTTTCTCGACCTTCTCGACCTTCTTGCCCGTTGAGACCAGTGACCTCTTCTTCATGGGGGGTTGTTCAATTCGGTACATATCTTCTTCTTCTTCATTCAAGGCATCATCGCTGCTTGGATCTACAAAAACTTCTTCATGAATAATTCTACTACGCTTTTTGTGATATTTCTCATTTTCAACAATGGCCTTGTTAATTACAAGGTTTCTTTCATCATTGAAGTCTCTGGGTTTCCCACGATATTTTATTACATTCCCTAAAATACTTTTCCCTAATCTGTCCTTGAACGTGGCAACATCCAACTCAAAACATCTATTCGTCAAGAGATCGAATGCACCAGCAAAAGATTTTTTTATATCACGCAGATTGAATGAACCTCTACTGATATTATTTGCAGAGTCTCCAGGGTCCTGAATGGCAAGAGCAAACGGATTTCTACCTGGTTGTAAATCTCGCCACTCATACTTCGGGATATACGATGGATGACCATCTGTCACACTTATGCCAATGTCGTCATATCCGAAATTTTTACCATACAATTCGAAAAAATCTATAAGTAAAACTCCCAAATTATCCATGGGGTCAATCTCATCGGTAACAATACGCGGGTGTAACTGCAAAAATGAAAATACAAGACATATTATGCTAAATCCTCCCAAGCCACCCGTATGGACGTTATTCAATCTCCTTGCGTATAAAAACTGCTTCACAATCAGCACTAACTCTCGTAGGCCGGGTGTTTCGTGTAACCACTCTCTTATAAGTTTTGCAGCTTCCAAACCATTTATTCTCTCAAACGAGACATCGATGTGAATTTGAGAATGAGGCTCTACAAATTTGATGATTGGCACACGAGCTTTTGCGATAACCTCTACCTGGGTTGCCAATTTTTTTTGCTTCAAAAAACTTGCCAGAGAATAAAGACTATTTCTGTTTTCTTTATCACCCGTTTTACTGTTTACGACACAATCGATGTCTGATCCTGGTAGATAAAGATCTGTAGCATATGACCCAAAAACGTGCAAATCGGCATCTGACCAAAGTTCTTTCACAGCGGCGCGTATCTTGCTAATGGTTTTATTACGGATTTCAATCTCTTCACGGTTCGGTGATATATATGCAACAAAATCTCTAATCTCCATTGTCAGCCAATCAGCTATCTCCTTTTGCGTAGAATGATCATGATTTAAGATCCAAGGATAATCAGTATTAGTGGTTTTATTGGAGATTTGAGATATATTATTCTCGCTACCCTCTATAAGGGCGGTATTTTCTCTGACGTCGTCTTCGTCCTCGTTCCTTTCCTCACCTTCTTCCTCTTGTTGGTCATCTGAGCTATTTGAAAGTGCAATGAAGTCAGCATTTGCTTCCAGACTATTCTCAAGGGGTTTTCCACCAAGATGTGGAGGATTTTTTGAAGGATCCTCATCTTCATTTTCTGATGTGATGTCTATGACCGGAAGTGGTTTAGGACTGTCGTAATGACCGTCGTAGTCATCGTATCCATCTTCATCGTCTTCTTCATCAATGACGAGAATATCGTTGGATATGTGACTTTTCTTATTGCTGTCTGGATAATGTACTTCTGAATCGCTCGCATCAAGCTTTAAATTTTCGTATTTATTCACATGATCATCATTTTGGTTGAACACTTGGAAACTCTTCTGTGCTTTACTAAGCGATGATTTCCTCATTCTTTTTATTTTTCTACTCTTCTTGTTGTTTACGAGGGATTTGCTCTTTTTTGAGACATTATTCTTCTTACTGTAGGTATTGCTGGGTGATTTACTTCGTCCCATCAACAATCGATTGTTTCTCTATAAAAATGCTAAAAAAATCCCACGGTATGAATTAAATGACTTAATCTTAGATGCAGATAGAACCAACGTCACCTATATTACAGTAGTGCTGTTAAGTTAGTCTTCCTAATAAATTTTGTTGTTATTAACGCTTAGGCAGCTCATCTCAGAAGCTGAAAAATTGAATAAAAAAAATTCAATTACGTAAATAGTGATACAAATATCATATATTTAATATATGTGGCAGTCAAAATCCTTGATGAGATATATTTATTAAGTTATTTCTTTAATCTTTCATCGCAGGATATCTGGGATGTTGTTTCCTTGACATATCCAACCTATAGGTTGTTTAAGACCTTTTTCACGGTCGATATATCTGTAATCTTCCAATAAATTAACAATATAGTCCAGCGTATAACCACGAGCCAATCCTGTCTCGATTGCTTTGCATAACACTTTACGGCGGGAATATCGTTTGTTTACTGCTGGATCCCTTCTCCAGCCGGTTTGATATATAGTTTCCATTTCTCTGATGGACGGTTGTCCGTTAATTCCTTCCATATATTCCTTCCAAACTTCCATGACGGAATGAGGAGATTTTAAAAATTGAAAACTACCAACATAGATGCTTCTTTTCCTCTTTCGTCCTTTAGTTGTAATGTACTGTTCTTCTTTTAAGTCTGGATCCATATCATCATTTGGATCACTGACCACCGAAGGTTGAAGATCATTTTTACTAGAAGTATTACTAGTAACAGCACTTACAGGGTTCGCCGGGTCATTATAAACAGATTGTGAAACCTGACTTGTTGCAGTACGAGCTGGGTTTGCGCCGTCGTTTTGGGCTTCCGGATCCTGTAGTTGACCGAAATCTCCATAAGAAAGAAGAGAGGGCGCGAAGTGACGTTCGTCTCCCGATTGAATACTATTATTATTGGTGCCACCACCACCATTATGCTTACCTATGCTGTTTCCGCTGTTCCCGCTACCATTGTGATTGCCATTATTATCATTATACCGTTGATCATACGTCCTCGATTCCTCGTTGACCGCATTCACGTCTGCTGGTTCACCATTCGGTTTATTCGCGCCAGACGATGTATTTGTATTGGAATTCGTGGGACTAACATTACCCAATATCTCACCAAATATACTGTCTGGATCCATGGAGCGATTGTTAAATCGCGTAACGGAATGTATAGTATTATTCAATGACGCAGCCGTAGCAGATATGCCATGCAGAGCTCCAGATAGTTTTTCTCGTAGAACTTCAGAATGACGGTGTTGATCATTCAGCAGAGTGGAAATCACCGCATTCAACTCTGAGATCTGTTGCTGTTGGGAGCTAATCACCACATCGTACCGTTTAAAGTGATTATCCAGCGTGCTACTCAACATATGAACCATTCTCTCAAACATTGTTATCTGTCGCTCCAAATTAGCAACCCTTTCCTCCAACATAATCCTGTCCTGGTTCATAATACCCTTGAACGACAGACTCACTGGACGTTTTCCTCTGAGGCACCAATGCGTCCCAAAACACACAAAAAAAAAAAAAAGGCCTTTTCCTCTTTCCTGGTTACTTAACCAAATAAGCCCACGGCAGATATACTCCAATACTTTCACCCTGCAATCCAAACTTCCCTAAAAAACTCCTCTTTAATCTACTGTTTCAATGATTTCGAAAAACATATCAAAAACTCAAAGCTCGATTGAAGTCACATTCAAATATTTTTTCCTTGCACTTTGTTCCGGCTCTACTTTTTTTTTCATCTTGGACGCTTCCAGTCATCCTATGGCCCTCTACAGAAGCGAGTTTGCCCCGTGGCTGTAGCGAAGGCGGCGCCCGTGCGGCAGCGAAGAAATGGCTAAATGGGGCTACGGCTGGGGGTGTTCTCGAAAGGGAGCAAGGGGGATCAATTTACACTGCAGCTAACAGACAAAAAGTTAGTTTAATTCTTCTAAAAGACGAATGTTTGTTGATCTAGATCTTATTTCATGTCCATTGAGGTGCACAGATAGATATGCGCATTTGAATGGGATTATATAATATGTATACAATACTTGCTAAACGTGACCTTTTAGATATGCAGCATGTTTGAGACATGTAGCTTAGCTAAGCTTGTAATGGGATGGTGTGAGTAATGTACAAAATGGGTTTTCTTTGGTCATTTTACAACAGAGCAACGACTGCAGCGCCGAAAAAGGCTCCGGCTGCAATCTTTGGGATGGCAGCCCCACCTTCGTAGGAGACGACCTGCTGGGTTGAGGTACTGTTAGAGACTGCAGAGGTGGTGGTATTCAGAGAGCTGGAGGAAGATGCTCCGACGGTGGCTAAGGTAGTGGTTGTGTATGGGGTAGAGGTGGATTGCACGGTGGAAACAACGGAGGATGTTACTTGAGGGGTGGTTGTGATATCAACGTATGTTATACTATCAGCAGAAGCGACAGAAACGATGGAAGCGATGGCAGCGATAATATAAGCAGAGGTGAATTTCATTTTTTTTTAATTGGATAAGCGGTGCAAAAACGAGCGAAGGATAGTTTAGCGATATGTTGTATCTATATAGTCTTGATGGGTAGACAAAGCAGGACATGGAGTAATCTGTATAGAGAGGATAAGCTCGCCCTCTCCTTTTTATATGAATCTTATTCGGCAAGCCTTGACTGGAATGGGAGACATTGTAACCTTTCTGGGAGGCGCATTTCCTACTAGGCAAGATGTACTTTCCTGCATATAGTCGCGCTCAATACGCTGATATCAGGCATCTAGTGAAACTGCCTTTCTATGATGGACGCGAAATGTTTTCGCGTGTATATATGTGATCATATTTAACTGATTCGCTCGTCATGATGGTATCGGAATGTTTGAAAAGACGCGTCGTTGTTGAAAAACTCGTGTTTCTCTTTTTCTTCTTTCTTTTCGCGTCTATGTGTCAACTTAAGGAAAGAAAATCACCAGAAAAGCCAATCTCACTTATGTGAATTCCGTGGTTCTAGCCTCTTCACTGCGTGACTCGTTGCCAGCTCCGCCAATTCACCATACTTATTGCTAAAGCGCATTCGGGATGGCAAGAATCCAGCGTTGCCATCGACGGATTGCACGTGCTTTGTATGAACGTTTTCTCTTGCCCTCTGAAGCCTATCGAAGAAAGTGGTAGAATCGAGTTTTTTCAGCCTCTGTGGCTGATCAAATATGCCTACGTTGTTAGCAAATTCTAGATCCGATAGTTTTGCTATTCCGTTAGCGGCTTGTAAGGTAGTATCATTTTTAATCATCGCAAAGCTCTCCTTTGCATACATGCACAATTGGACCTTATACTCATCGCCAAAATATACAAGATCTTTTGTGAGATCTAGTTTGTAAAATATATCAGCATTGTCCTTCATGATAGATCTCATCAGCACTGTTAGCAAGTCGTCTCTTGTAACCTCCACCTTTTCCTTCACGCTAAGCATATTTTGAATATCCCTTAAAGAAATGCAGGTGTATACGGGGGCAATTTTTGTCCATAATTTGGCAATCTGGGCCAGGTAATATGTAGTTTCGATAAGGCTGCTCAAGAGCTTTTGCAATTCTGGGAGTTGTTGTATCGACAGGTATAGCTCTTTCAAATCCAAATTGATATAATTATGATAAACCAATCCAAGCTTCTCTACGTATGGTATGCGATTAGCTATTTTGACTTGTTCAAAATCGAATGGATTGATTTTATCCTCATCGACATTATATAATATCATACTCGAAAAGATAAATCCAGCCAGGATAAATTTTTCAAATAAGGAAGAGAATTTATGCTGTGATCCTCCTGTTTCCTCCAGGTTTTGCAGGCATCCCCAAAATTGCTCCCTCAAGTTTCGGACGTTGTCATAAAATTTTGGAACCTCTGTGTTACTATCTTCCTCTGTATCGTCAAGTAAAAGTAATATTGCTTTTGCTAAGTCCAGCTGAATCACTAGCCCCAAATGTTGAGATATTGATAAGGAATTTGCCATCAGTTGCTCCAATTTCTTAACGAATCTCATAAAAACACTTTGGGATTCAACTTCAGCTGTTTCGAAAAAATTGAAAATATGGCATTGAAGGATAAGGCTTATCTTGTCAATATAGGTAGCGTCAGTATCGATAGTAGCTTCCTCTATATCACCACAATAATCTTCGATACTTTGTAAGTCTCGCATATCTATGCTTCCCGTAGTTAGTCTATCGAACCAAATCTTTGCCATAATTTGCTTGAATTTCATATCCCATTTCAGGTGTGGTACCCATAGTGGGTCTTCCGCATCTATTAGACGTTCGAATTGGTCTACGCATTGCAATTGCATCTGCATCTTTACCATCAAAGAAGAATGGTTTACAGCTTCTATGTTAAATAAAAAGCCTCTAGTCAAATTGGGAAATAACTCATCCAACAGGCCTGATAACGATGCCTGTAAATAGTTAACATCCATTCTGTCACTATTCTCCCTCAAAAAGACGACCATATTCTCCCAGTCACACATTATTTTGCGACTCATCTCTTCCGTTATACCACTGTAATGAATTTCTGATGCCCAGGATTTTAATGTGTGATTCATAGCTTTAAAGGTCAATAGAGGTGAGTACATATGTTGATCAGCGTTAGTAACCTCTGAAAATGCGTCTCTTGCCATGATAAAATTTTGATCTTCTTCGAGCGAAATACCGGTCTCATATATTTTTTCCAAGGATTGTAGATTGTTATCTTCCTCTTTACTTTTAGAACTCACCTCGACAGTGTCGTCCTTCTCTACATCCAGCTCATCATTGTCTTCATCCTCAGTTGCTTCTTCCATCTCTATCATAGCCATGTCTTCTTCATCTGACATCATGAAATCGTCATAATTCGCATCTTCATCAGACATCTTGGTTGTATTTCCCAGTCATTTATAACTGCCAGCTGAAATATGTCTATGTAGTTTTTCAATATGCACCAGAGCTAATGAAGCTTCTTCTTGTTGTAAGCCGAGCGCCGTGTCTCACAGAGTAACGCTCCCCTATTCCGCGACCTTTTGGTATAAATGTAAAGGTGAAAAATTAAGGACATACCCATTCGCAACTACAATAGCTGAACGAGAAACTTTCACATAGAAACAATGCTATTATCTTCACAGCTCTCAACTTCTCGTAACGCCTTAGCACGTGGATTCAAAACGTATGGACCAACGCTTTTCAAAGCTGGTGCTTCAATTCCAGCCGGAATACCAGGGTTACAAGAAAATTCTCCAGGTAATGCGGTAGACCTGGCCAAAGAAGTTGCTCACGGTAAGTATATTGTAATTGGCCTTCCAGCTGCATTCTCCCCAGCGTGCTCTGCTTCTCATATACCAGGTTACATCAAGCATTTGGAAGAATTGAAGAAAAAAGGTGTCAAGCAAGTTCTAGTTACTACAGTTAATGATGCGTTTGTGACTGCAGCCTGGAGCAAAAGTCTCGGAACACCAAAGGATATCAGAATCATTGCAGATACACAAGGAGCTTTTGCTAAAGCTGGTCAACATTTATTCGATTCGAAAAAGATATTTGGTAATGATCGCTCAGTAAGATACGCCGCCATTGTACAGGATGGTAAGGTGGTTCAGGAATTCGACGAACCTGATAAGACAGGGGTCGACGTTTCCTCTGCAGAAAATGTGTTGAAACATCTATAGATCAAAATACTTACGTAATCTAAGTTGAGATTAACTATATACAGATTATGCGTTCGTAATAAACTGCTACGTTGAGCTACTCATTGAGTAATAGCCCTTGTCCAATTCCGTGGAATGTCATCTCCTTGCCTTCCTTAATTGCATGCCATTCTCTATAGCAATGCGTGCGCGAGATTCGCATAATTCGATTTTATTCCGTAAATCTAAATGGGCGACAAAATAAAATTGTTCATCTGATGAGTCAAGAAATTTTATAAAAAGTCATGAGGACTTCAAAATTGTTTCGGCTGAGGTTGGAGTATAAAAGTCAAAGATTGTTCTGTACTTGAACCTGTGGTTCTCCTCGTAAAGAGTCGATTTAGATCTATACATAGAATATTTTATTTCTAATGCTACCAGTTAATGTGATAACCAGACCTGCCAGAATATTTTTCTCGAGAAGCAGAAGCAGTCAGGCTTCGGAAGCCATGGAAATGAGGGAGGGTCCAAGTACTGACAATTACGTGAGTTCTGGTTACGCAGCAAACCATGATGTGGAGGATGCAATTTTGAAAAAGAATAATGATGAGTTAGCTGTACGGCCAAGTTTAGTGAATGTTAACTTCCGAGACATTACTAGTTATGATGAAAATGATGTACGTTTAATGGATAAGGATAAAGACTTCCCTGATGGAGGATTACAAGCATGGCTTGCTGTTTTCGGCTCATTCTTGGGGTTGATCCCGGTATTTGGCTTTATAAATTCTTTAGGCGCCATTGAATCCTATATCTCAAAGCATCAATTGGCTAACGCATCATCATCTACTATATCGTGGATCTTTTCACTATATTTGGCCATCAGTTTCCTGAGCTGCATATTTGCAGGGGGCTATTTTGACAGAAATGGCAGTAGGACCCCGATGTGTACTGGAACGTTGATGTATGTCGGAGGAATAATGTGCCTCGCTAATTGTAAAACAGTCTGGGAATTTATTCTTGCATTTTCGGTGCTATGCGGTACAGGGACTGGAATTTTGATGACTCCATTAGTCAGCGTGATAGCTACTTGGTTCTACGAAAAAAGAGCCGTCGCCACGAGTGTGGCAACTATGGGGGGATCTGTTGGAGGTATTTTCTTGCCAATAATGTTAAGGAAGTTATATCTCGAAGTTGGATTTCAATGGGCCTTGAGAATTGTAGGTTTCGTCTCTCTTGCATGCCTAGTGGTCTCCATCGTTTTTAGCCATGAAAGGGAGAAGTCCGTAGCTGTACCATTTGGATCTAAAACGGAATTAGTAAAATGGTATTTTGCGTCATCATTTAATTGGAGGTACTTTCTCGATTGGAAATTTTTGTTTGCGGCTTTGGGTTCCTCTCTAGCAGAAAGTTCACTTACCGCATCCGCCACCTACTTGGCATCTTACTCATTGACCAGAGGTAATAGCGAAGCAGTCTCTTATGCATTGATTACCACAACAAATGCTGTTGGTATCCTTGGCAGGTATATCCCAGGTTACATCTCAGATAAATATCTTGGTAGATTCAATGTGGTAATAATAACGATCTCTATGGCCGCATTATTTAACTTCATCATTTGGCTTCCATTTGGCGGTCATATTGGAGCACTGTGGGCGTATGTCTGCTTATATGGTTTCGCCACAGGTTCTATTCTATCTTTGACACCAGTTTGTATCGGGCAAATATCTAACACTGAGGACTTTGGCAAGCGCTATGCAACTACATATTTCTTACAGGCTATATTAACCATACCAGTGCTCCCCATTGGTGGTGCAATCATTGGCAAGGGATCAGTTGCAGAGTACAACAATTTCATTATATTCAACAGTGTGCTGATGGCAGCGGGCGCTACTTGTTACGCAATATCAAGATACATTTGTGTGGGAGCACGCTTCTGTAAGTTCTAGTACACGTGCTATATATCTAGCTAACTATGCATATCGAGTGGGTTTCGAAATTGACACTACTTAACATGTTTTCAATGTTCAATGCACTAAATAATATTAACGATGACTGTCATCCATCACTAGTTGATGCGATGTACGGCTTTTACTCTTTTTAGATTTTTATGGTGTAGTTAATGGGTGTTTAATTTTTGGAAAAATTAAATCAGAAAATTGACAATTTCCGAAAGCATCCTACGAAGAGGGAAAAGCTGAGGACCAATAGGTCGCGAAGGTCCATGTTATCATTGCATTGCATCCATGGAACTTTTTACAACATATGAGATATAAGACTTATTCTTCGTTATTACGATTGAATTCATATAACCGAAGAAAAATAAGCAAGTTTAAAGATGGGTATTGATCACACTTCCAAACAACACAAGAGATCCGGTCACAGAACCGCTCCAAAGTCCGACAATGTCTACTTGAAATTGTTAGTCAAGTTGTATTCTTTCTTAGCTCGTATGTCAACCACCGTTATATGATGAAATGGATAGAAGGATTCTGCTACCCTAAAGACTCCTCGATGAGTACGAACTCTCCTCTTTGAAAATATTTCGAAGGGGGAGTAAGCGTGAGAGTAGACACTTATTCAAAGGCGGGAAATGAAGAGTTGTCTATCTCTTTGCTAAGAAATTTCTGAAGGAATGTATTCGTTACACCCTTTCGGAAATGTTCTGCGAGTGCAAAGGAATAGAATTATCACTGAAAAGTGAAATATATTACCTTTGTGCGGTCTATGAGCAGAATCTTATTCTATTTCGTTTTGAAATTAGAGTATTTTACTTTGAGCCTCTTCTCGTTTCATTTACTAACAATTTTTATCCTTTTTAACTCAGGTCGTACTGATGCTCCATTCAACAAGGTTGTCTTGAAAGCTTTGTTTTTGTCCAAGGCCAACAGACCACCTGTTTCCGTGTCCAGAATCGCTAAAGCTTTGAAACAAGAAGGTTCCGCTGACAAGACCATTGTCGTTGTTGGTACCGTTACTGACGATGACAGACTTATTGAATTACCAAAGACTACTGTCGCTGCTTTGAGATTTACCTCTGCTGCTAGAGCCAGAATCATCAAAGCTGGCGGTGAAGCTATCACTTTGGATCAATTGGCTGTCAAAGCACCAAAAGGTCAAAACACTTTGATCCTAAGAGGTCCAAGAAACGCCAGAGAAGCTGTTAGACACTTCGGCTTCGGTCCTCACAAGGGTAAGGCTCCAAGAATCAAGTCCACTGGTAGAAAATTCGAAAGAGCTAGAGGTAGAAGAAGATCTAAGGGTTTCAAGGTGTAAATTAGATAACTTGCTGTCGCATTCATATCTTAAACTTGAACCTTTTTCAATCTATCTTTTACAAATATATCATCAGGTTTTACATTACTATCAATCAACATTGTATAAGCATTTATAGTAATCGAGACCAATATTTTTGATTTATAAAGCCATTCAGGCTACTGTACAATATAATAAAACAGATAACTAGTTTAATAGATTGCTTTTGAAAAGGCATCAACATGGGGGATCTTACTTATTTGCCCCTTCGTATATATACGTCTATCTAAATCAGTTCACGAACGATAAGAGAATATGTCAGAATGAATCTTAATCAATGGTGTTCATTGGATAACATCAACAAGAACCACTTACAACCTTCCGAACTGTATGTATGATGTGAATAAAATATGACGGTTTTGAGATTTGAAATAAACCCATACACTTTCGCTATCTTTACATCCGTGCATTTTTGCGTTGGAAGCCATTTAGAGATTTTTATTGGTTTTCTTAAAAAAAGCTCGGGAGTCGCCTCTCGGCAGAGTGGAAGATGCGAAATGAAATCTCTTTCCAGCAATTTCCACTGGAAGGGAAATCCTAGGCAAATGCTCCCTCCGCGCAGCACCTACCGCGACAACATTCAGTCTACCTCACAGTGAGTGGGCGGTAGCATGCAAGCCCGCGACCAATACGTACGCCTCGTAGGTGAGTATCAGATTGCAGGTAGCTAACCCAATATGCAATTTTTGAAAGGGTATTGGTGAAATATCATAATAATTAAATATTTATTATCGTATTTGTTAAGGACAAGAGAGATCAATAGGACAATATGCCAGGTGTTTCAGTTAGGTACGTATCAGTTGGAGTATTAGGAATATATGAGTTACGTGATTATGAATGAGGAGGCAACCATGAAAGAGGAATGAGAGGGACAAACAAAGTGATTGGTTCAAACATTATGAAAGTGTAAAAGCAGAGGATACCGTGGTGTAAATGTTTATATGAATCATTATGACCGACAAGATGAGAATTGGGAAATCTAAAAGTTATAGTTGACGTGTAATGATGAAAATGATAATCACAGAGAGAAATAGCGCGACCTTATGCTATGAAAACGCCAAATTATTTTAGCCGTGATATTTCAGGACGTTTCGTACTTCATGAATGATCCTTTGTTTGGCGTAGATTTTTGGGGGAGCAGAGTTGAAGAATCTGTGGTGTTTCAAGAAATACGACCACGATAGATGAAAATGATAATGTTCATTCCACGGGCGATGCCTCTAAAGGTATCTTCTTTTTCAATCATACTCATAATCAACCCCACGTTAAAGCTTTACGCAATTTACTAACATAAATTTAATATTTTTCTTATAGAGACGTTGCTGCTCAAGATTTTATCAACGCTTATGCTTCCTTTTTGCAAAGACAAGGTAAGTTGGAAGTTCCAGGTTACGTTGACATTGTAAAGACCTCTGCCGGTAATGAAATGCCTCCACAAGATTCTGAAGGTTGGTTTTACAAGCGTGCCGCTTCCGTTGCCAGACATATTTACATGAGAAAGCAAGTCGGTGTCGGCAAATTAAACAAATTGTACGGTGGTGCTAAGAGCAGAGGTGCCAGACCATCCAAGCACGTTGACGCTTCCGGTTCCATCAACAGAAAGGTCTTGCAAGCCTTGGAAAAGATCGGAGTTGTCGAGATTTCTCCAAAAGGTGGTAGAAGAATCTCTGAAAACGGTCAAAGAGATTTGGACCGTATCGCTGCTCAAACTTTGGAAGAAGACGAATAAATAATTCACTAATTCTTAGATATTTGTGTACATTTTTGTTATCTACTCTCATTTTGCAATTAATACAAAGTTCAATTTTGATTTAGGTCTTTGATCCTGGGTTCGGCTTACATGGAACGTTATTTATGGCAGTAGTACATGAAAAAAATCCCAAATTTTCGAACTTTCAGGGGCCGAGTGCATTGCGGATCTGTAGAAAGTTTGAGCTTAACAGGATTTGCTTGTAGATTTTTGTATAACGATAAGCAACTTACATGAATGAACCCCCTCCCCCCCAACGGTGAGATTATTTTGTCAGAACAATGGATTTCATGGGGGATGCAGGAATTAAGAATGCAACCGAGGTTACATGTGTACACCGCCAAACTGAAGGTCATTCAACCACTAGATTGGAAGGGAAAGATGTTCCTTTAGTTGATGCGCAAGAGGTTCACGCTGCCGTGAAAGAAAAGTCTACTATAATTCAAAGAGTTAAAAAGATACTTACTAATTATATAAGGTTCATTGGTCCTGGTTTGATGGTAAGTGTTGCGTATATTGATCCCGGTAATTATTCCACATCTGTAAGCGCCGGTGCTTCCAATCAATTCTCATTGCTGTGCATAATTTTGATTTCGAACTTCATTGCTATTTTTCTCCAATGCCTTTGCATCAAGCTGGGATCCGTCACTGGTTTGGATCTGTCTCGTGCATGCCGCATATATTTGCCGAGATGGATGAATTTAACTTTATATTTCTTTGCTGAATGTGCCATAATTGCAACCGATGTGGCTGAGGTTATCGGTACAGCAATTGCACTGAATATTCTAATTAAAGTTCCATTACCAGCCGGTGTCGCTATTACAGTAGTGGACGTTTTCGCAATTATGTTTACCTATAGGCCAGGCTCCTCATCTATAAGGTTCATCAAGATGTTCGAGTATGGTGTGGCCATATTGGTTTTTGGTGTTTGTATTTGCTTCGCAGTCGAATTAGCATACATTCCAAAAGATACATCGGTAAGAAAAGTTTTTAGAGGATTTGTTCCCTCTCACCAAATGTTGGAGCATAATGGATTATATACAGCTATCTCAATTCTCGGTGCCACTGTCATGCCCCATTCGTTATTTTTAGGATCAGGTCTTGTGCAACCCAGGTTGCTGGAATACGATATTGACAATGGCAATTATTCAATAACAGATAGTAGCTTGGAGGGTAAGAAAACTAAGGAGGAAATAATGGAACAAAAGTATTTCGACTACAAACCATCTTTGGCTGCAATCAAATATTGTACTAAATACTCTATTGCCGAACTTACGTTAACATTGTTTACCCTTGCTCTGTTCGTCAATTGTTCTATTCTAGTTGTTTCTGGTGCTACTTTATATGGCTCTGAGGAGGCGGCTGATGCTGACTTGTATTCAATTCATGACTTGCTATCTAGGACTTTAGCCCCAGCCGCTGGTACTATTTTCATGGTAGCATTGTTATTGAGTGGTCAATCCGCAGGTGTAGTGTGCACAATAGCGGGTCAGATCGTCTGTGAAGGTCACATTAATTGGACTCTGGTGCCGTGGAAAAGAAGGCTAGTGACAAGGTCGATTTCGATGATCCCATGTCTCGTTATATCTATATGCATTGGTAGAGAGGCGTTATCTGAGGCGCTAAATGCTTCACAAGTGGTTTTATCCATTTTATTGCCATTTTTGACTGCACCTTTGATCTATTTTACCTGTAAGAAATCTATTATGAAAACTGAAGTGGAGATCGAAGACGGGAATGGTGGGAACGCTGTAAATGAGTTGCATGCCGAGAATCCCAAAACCACTGAAACGATATATATGGCTAACAATTGGGCTACAACTGTTGTTGCTACTATTGTTTGGATTTTTTTGTCGTTTTTGAATATATATGCTATCGTTCAGCTAGGTATATCACATGGAAATATTAGCTAACAGATGTTATGGATTCTCGCAAATTCGGTTTTGTTTAACGAAAATTCTTGAGGTATTTCTACTTTGGAGCAATATCATTAACTAGTACTAAGAATTAAATAAAAATACATATATAAACGAAAGGGACCTCATCTACAAGTAATTCTTATCACCTATTGTAGGGATGATAACCATTGTTACGTCTATTGTACCCACCACGTCCACGGTAACCACCACCATTACCTCCACGATATCCATTTCGATTTCCACCCCGGTAATGGTAATCGCGATCACGATCACGTTGTCCATAAGAGTGAGAGCCTTGATCTGCAGAAGAAGAGGGACCTCTTGGGCCTCTTGGTAAGTTTATCTGCAGCTTATTCTCACCGCTATCACTTGATTCGCCTGAGCCTCCTACTTTAGATTCGGAACTTTCGCCACCTATCGTCTGTACGTTGCTTGTACTATTACTATTGGAGTTACCTTCTTCACCTTGATTAGGAGTTCCAGCATCAGAAGAAGAAGATCCTGGGTTTCCAGCACCAGGCATGTTATAACCTGGCATCATCATAGACATTTGCTGCATTTGCTGTTGGAACATTTGACTATAATCCATACCAGTTTGTTGCTGCATCTGTTGATAATACTCTTGCATCTTTTGGTAGTATTCTGCCATCGCTTGAGGGTTGAACATTGGATTAAATCCGCCCATCATTGGGTTTTGATACATTTGAGCCATTGGATTTGCGCCACCTGGTGGGCTTTGAGCACTTCCTTCATGACCTTGTTGCTGTTTTTGCATGTGCCTTGGTTCTGCTCTCTTGATTTCGATCTTTTTACCCTTGAAATCGATGAATTTATTTTGACAAACCCTATCTACAGCATCTGGAGAATCATAGGTGACAAAACCAAATCCCCTGGATCTACCAGTGTCTTTATCCAACATAAGTTGTGCATCTATAATAGTTCCCCATTGAGCGAAAAATTCTTCGAATTCTTTGGGCCTTACATCGGCACCAATACCACCAACAAAAATTTTACCAGTCTTATCTTGTTCCTCTCTTGGAATAGCTCTTTTTGGATCGATAACTTTACCATCAAGGATATGCTGTGTTTTAACCACTTCATCTACGCTAGTAGGTTCATCAAAAGTTAAAAACCCAAAGCCTCTGGATCTGCCAGTATTCGTATCTTTCATAATCTTCAGATCGATAACTTTACCGTACTTGCTAAAATAGTCTCTCAAAGTATCTTCGGTAGTCTCCCAATTCAACCCACCAATAAACATTTTACAAATATCTCTGGACAAATCGGCCTTAACAGGACCCATGGAGCTGCTCTGTTGAGCACCGCCCGATGACTGAGGTTGGAATTGTGACATAGTTTGTTGCAACTGCTCCCATGACATCTCTGCTGGCGCGCTTGCTTTGTCATTAGAAGTCGATGAAGAATCACCTCTATTTTCTGAGTTATCATTATTATTGTTTGAGTTAGATTTATTGTCGCTACTATTTTCATAATTATTATTATTATTACTACTATTAGGTGTAGATACTTGATTCAAATTAGATGATAATGCCTGCAATGCCGCTAGTTGATCTAAGGAAGAAGTAGTGTTACTAGTCGAAACCTTGGCCGTTGATAAGGAATTTTCCGCACCGCTATCCTTCTTGGCTTCATCCTTATTTTCTACAACGGTAGTCGTAGAAGTGGATTCGTCACCATAAATGTCGTTAAAATCTTCGTCGTCAGAGTTCATATTTTGATGATCCGATGCTTCCTATTTGAAAAAGTGATATAAAGACGTATCTGCTGCAGTATAAATATGATACCTAATAGTCACTGCTTATTTTTATATTGAACGGATACACAAGCAAAAGCCCTTTCTTTCAACTTTAATGCTTGAATTGAACTTAGCTCTCCCTTACGAGTTTTGATTTTCTATACTCTTAAGAGTTGATAAGTAGATAAATAGATAGATGAGATCTTCTATTCTTCTAGAATACAATAGTATGTAGTATTGGAGTACCTATTCTTCAGTGAGCTTCTATCAAAAAGAATTAAGTAGTCTAAAAATGAATAATGAATATATGTCTATCTCCCAAATATAAACAAATACAAAACAATGATATAATCAATTAGTAAGGTTAATGGTACAGATTTATGGAATTAATTCTTTCGTTTTAAAGTCCACCCTGTCTATTTCTCTTTCACAGTCCTATCAAATGCTTTGGCACGTGAAGCGAAAGGAAGGTCAAACTTATCGCATTCCCCAAATTTCGTTTGCTTTATATACTGTGAAATTTTCTTTCCTCTCGTTTCTCTCCGACATCTTCGCCACCCAAAAACAATCAATTTCTTTTCCCTGTTCTTTTTGTTCAGACTGTCCGGAGTAAGGTGAAAAAAGACCTGTTTACTTCGGACAATGCTGGAAATGAAAAATTCTTGTCAGGCTCATCTCGTATTAAGTTGTTCAAAGTGCTGATGAAATAGGTCACTTAGTGTAACCAGAGGTTGTTGGTCTTTAAAGGTCATATTGTTGAAATTAAGTGCCGCAGATTGTATCATTATGGGTAAAAAGTACTTGGTTTTTATGGTGCAAGTGCACGTAAATTTCAGAAAGGCTGAATTAGAATCACTTGCGGATCTTTACAAATTGACTTCCATTGATTTTGGTGTTTACGATGAAGGAAGTCCGTTTTTCATGGTTGAACTTGAAAACGATGAGCAGGCCAAGGATTGGATTAAGCGGTCAATTCTGACAAGGGCAATTTACGAGTATTGGGGCGAAGGTGAGAATTTGGATGATTTACACCGATCAATTCAATCCCAATCGTTCTATGAGCAGTACAAGACTTCTTATCGTAACGACACGTTTAAGTTTGAGTTTGAGTCGTATAGAGGAACTAGCAAGGCCAACAGAGTGAAACAAATAGAAACATTTGCATACGTCGGGTTTCAAGGTAAGATTAATATGAAATCACCGCAGCAAGTTTTTACCGTAATAGAAGAATATAAACCCATTTCCGACAATATTCCAGGTTCTGTGCCGATCAAGTTATATTTTGGTAGGTTAGTGCAAAAAAGCGACCGTCTGGCATTAGAGAAATATGATTTGAAAAAGAGGCCATACAAGGGTACAACGAGTTTCGAAGCTGAACTGTCACTTGTAAGCGCTAATATAGCGCAGGTGAAGCCTGGTATGATAATGTATGATCCATTCGCGGGAACTGGCTCGTTTTTAACTTCTGGAGGTCACTACGGAGCATTGGTAATTGGCTCAGATATTGATGGGAGAATGATCAGAGGAAAAGGTGCATCGCGAGATATCAATTCGAATTTCAAACAATATGGAGAGTGTTCAAGATTTCTAGACGTCATAACAATGGATTTCACACATAATTCCTTAAGGTCTAATTTGGTAATTGACACAATACTATGTGACCCTCCTTATGGTATTAGAGAAAGCATCAAAGTATTAGGTGCTAAGGATCCTGAACGGTTTATTGGGAAAGAGAATCTGGAAATTGATGGAGAGAAAGCATTTTTACGTCGCGATTACATTCCAACAAAGAAACCGTATGCATTAGATGCCTTATTAGACGATTTGTTACAGTATGCAACGGAAAGATTGCCTATTGGCGGTAGACTTGCATTTTGGATGCCAACTGCCAACGATGAAGATATCGAAACAATTATACCCCTGCACTCAAACCTAGAATTGAAATATAATTGCGTTCAGGAATTTAACAAATGGTCAAGGCGCCTTCTGGTTTATATTAATAGAGGTGACGATTTTAATGGTGAAACCAATTCTGGCCTGTCAAGATCTAGTGCAAATTTTAGAGAAAGATACTTTAATAACTTCAATTAGGGAAGAAGAGGGAATATGTATGCTTATCTATATAGTATATTGTTACACACAGCATGATGACGATGATGCAAGGTTATTATTATTATTTTTTGGTTTGGAGATATCAACTTTTGAAACGTTCGTTGATGAATCTTTCTTTTGAGCATTTGAACCACGGAATCTTAACGTATTATGAGCGCTTTCATTATCACTATTTGCTTCCGTAGAGGTATTTGTCGAATTGGGAGTTGTATCGAGTGAGGGTGTTTGTCCAAAGGCAGCCTGCGTATTTTCGTAGCAACCGTTTTCAACTAGATCTTTAATTATCATATTCATTGTTCTCTCTACAACGTGCGGCCATTTACAAGTGATTTCGAAATTTCCCGATATGCTAATGTTGTATTCGCGTTCCATCGACGAGATCGCGTCCAGTACTTGTTCATGAGTAACTTTTCTTTCCTTATAAAGGTCAATTTTATTTCCTATTAGATAAAATCGCACTTGTTGCAAATCTTGATCATCAAAATTATCTAGCGCTTCCTTTAACCAATGAGTACAACAGCTTTGAAAACTTTCCAAATTACAGATGTCATAAGTAAGTATAATACCATTTGAATCTTTGTACAAAATTGGGATCATTGCATTTCTATAACGTTCTTGGCCTGCCGTATCCCACATGATACATTTGAAGAATCTATTATCGATATTTATAATAGTAGTCTTTATATCTACCCCTATGGTTGATCTAGTATCCAAGACGAATTCATCTGAATCATCTGTTTCATCTTCAGGAATTTGACCGATTATTTCATCATTGCTTGAATTTTTGCCAAACATAATACCATTATATTTCTGGCCCTTGTTGAACAATTCCTCATAATCATTTAAGCTATACCTTTTCTTCATCTCTATAGTTTTTTTCCTAGATCGCGAATTATCTCTCTGTAGGTTCCCAATCTCCGGATTGTGATTGTAATTCGAACGATTTTTAACAGGAGTCGATGCTGCGCTCATGATTTTTAGTTGCGATTTAGTGGGTAGTTCATTACAATATCCGAGAATCATTGCAGTCTTACCTACTCCAGCATCACCTATCAGTAAAAGCTTGATATTCGAAGAATTATGAGATAAGGAATCTAGCGACATTTGATCCAGTCCAGTAGGTATTCTATAAAATGAGGAAGACTCCCTTGACGATGGTGCGACACCTCTGCGTTCATATTGATTGATTAAGGGACTCGATGGGTTTGATGCTGTAAAAGAATGTGTGTCCACTGGTGAAGGATATATGGGTAAAACCGGTGATAGTGGAGATGCAGGTATATGGACCGAGTATCTTTTTCTTCGGGACATTTATACTGCAGAAGAGACGATATTCGCTGGCATTTATTCATACAAGCAGTATTATCAACGTTTGCAACATTGGTCAATATCATTTTCTTTCTTTCGGATTTGTACTAACTAATACGTATTCCGGAAACGCGAAACAAGAAAGTTTCTGGTCACGTGACCCGACCAGCATCTTTGTAGTATTTTATAGATTTACCCTTCACGACGCTCAAACAGTGACTGATAGGAGTATTATATTTATTGATCACATACAAAGAGTGGCGGTGTATCTGCTCAAGCTAGTTTGTCATATTTTTGGCTTTACAAAAAATTAATGTTTTGTCGTCGTTAAGCTACTTATTTGTATACTATCATCGCAACGTTTTCCAAAGAGACGTCGGATGGGACATATTTAATTAACTTAACTTTATAATCGGAATTGGTTAAATGATCACGAACCCACTGGGCTCTTCCTTCATCGATGATGCGCCTTGCCATTTGACCCAACTTTTCCCTCTCTATAACTGGTAATTTTGTAAAATGATTATTTACATCGTCATCTTTAACGCCTGATTTTCTACCAGACGTTGCCCAAGGGCTCATCTTTTTTAACGCAGTGAAAAATGAAGTATAATCCAAATGATCATCGGATCCTTCATGACAAGCTAATAGATTATTAATGTAGTCCGAATTGATATACTGCCTTGCATCACAAACGTGCCTGCAACACATTGCAATACATAGCCCCGACAACTTTGCGTTTTGATTCAATGTTTTACTGTTTTCAATGCACCGTAAGGTTAAATCAGTAGCTACCCCACAAAGATGTTTTGAAATCGCCACATACTGTTGTTTTTCACCGTTCGATAACAAAGAATCGATTTCAAGATCCTTGATGTCAATTTTACAACGGTTCGTCAATCTTGCATTTCCAGGGAGAGTTTTACCCTTAGACAACTCAGAATAGTCATCGTTGAATTTCTTATCGAATTTCATCCTGTTAGAACCTCTATCGATTAATGTGAAATGCGGCGTCGAGTAGCCTTGCTCTTGATCACTACAACGGGACGTAATCACTTGATTTATATAACGAGATAATTCTGCTCTGCCACAACCGAACTCAATAAATGACGTATCTAACAACAAATTACTATCCATTAGATGTTGAATCAAGGAAGACTGTTGGATCGCATGTTTTGTATTCGTGATCAATTCATTGTATCTACTGCCTTCCATAAACTCGTTTGATTTCGACTCCAACGGTATTTCTGTCTGTTTATACTCATTTTCATATATGCGCCTGATCACCGGTATACTCTTCAACACGCAATCCTCATCTCCATCTTCGCCAGCTTCAGCTACACACGGTAACATGTTACAGTCCTGAACATAAAACGGCTCATGATCATTCATATGCTTGAATTTCAGTTTAGTACATTTTTTCAAATGTTTACGTAGATTAGCTTCCCAAATAGTATGGTTAGGATCCAAGGGACACGGTATACGGAGTCTCAACGATGCCGTCTCATTAACGCCGCTGCCTTGATCTCTATTAAGTAACGTGAGATGCTCTATACAATAAGACACATTTGGTTTACACGTCATACCACATTTTCTCCTCTTCTGTTCAATGTAATATGCACATCTTTCATTACTTGCAGACATTGCGGGGCGAATACCTTATACCCCATGTATACCAAAAACCTTCAATTACTACGTTATAGATCTGCATATGCATTGATGTATGCGCATCACAACTTGAAATGAAAAATTTCAACGTATCCGGGTAACAATATTGCCGCCACCTTTCTTTCCTCAAAAGGTTCTTCCTTTGGTCCCTCCTTCCCGTGGTGGCACGGACAAACAAAGGGACAAAGGGACAAAATGAAACATTTGGGTTATTCCGATTTCTTCTTGTGTCCCAATCGTTTTTCGGCGAGTATGTCATGCACAACACGGAGCGATGCCGTTTGCAGGAATTATCTCCGAAAGTGGGGTTTTTGCTTTCAATTGTCAAACAAACAACAGCGCATATTCTGGTAATCTAATCTAATCTAATCAATCAACTCAACTCAAACGATCTAATGCAAGTTGCGCGATAGCATTATTAATGCAATTGCATAGTTATTCTTTTCGAAACACAATGAATTGACGCACTTTATCTGTCGGCTTTATGAATGTGTGTCGTATACGACGGCAAACATGCCTTGTGTATGCCTGATGTTGCCGCTGTCATTCGTTTGGTGGTTTGTTTTTCTTTCTTTGTTTCCTCGGTGCCTTGCGCGGAAGAGTGATGACCAGAAACAAAACTTCGCAGAAACAAAAAAGTTGCTGATCTTCTATTTCTTGGGTTTGTGCGGCGATATTGTGGGTTTTCGTTAAAAGCGAAGCCTTCATGACTAACAATCTTTACTCCTCTTATTAGGTTTCTTTGTATTTGATGCGTGTTGGTTACGTATTCTGGTAAGATATTATTAGTATATATAGGGCCACGTAGAAGGGGAATGGTTTCTGTTGCTTGGTACTTTATTTTATTTCTTGTTTATGGGGTAAAATAGTACAATAATTGTTTTTTTGCTTAAGCCAAACACAATTATAATATTCCACGACAATACAACACAAGACTCATAATGCCTCACTCTTTGAATGAGGACACTATCAAAATTTCCATTTTAGGAGCTGGAGGAGGTATAGGGCAATCTCTGTCATTACTGTTGAAAACTCAACTACATTATCAATTGTTAAAATCGTCGAACTCGCATCAAAAACATATTCATCTATCGCTGTATGATGTTAATCAAGATGCTATAAATGGTGTTACTGCCGATCTTTCTCATATCGATACTCCTGTGACGGTATCGAATCATTCACCTGCAACTCCAGGGGGTATTAGAGAATGTTTGATAAATACAGATTTGATCTTAATTCCAGCAGGGGTTCCAAGGAAACCTGGTATGAATCGTGAAGATTTGTTCAACATTAATACTAAAATTGTTATGCAACTATCTATTTCGATTGCTCAATTTTGTGATTTATCAAAAGTTTTCATTTTGGTCATTTCAAATCCTGTTAATTCTTTAGTACCAGTTATGGTCGAAAAGCTGTATCAATACTCCGAATCAAAGAATTCTCGTGTTGAAAACAGAATCTTTGGTATCACACATTTAGATATAGTTCGTGCGTCCACATTTTTACATGAATTAACAATTAATTCAGCTATTCAATCAAGATCGAACAATATGCCTCGAGTTCCGGTAATTGGAGGTCATTCTGGTGATACTATCATGCCACTATTTTCAATGGCTGAACCTTCAAGCCCCTTATCATTGGATCAGTTAAAACTTTTGGTTAATCGTGTTCAATACGGTGGTGACGAAGTTGTTAAAGCCAAAAATGGGCTTGGTTCCGCAACTCTATCCATGGCTCATGCTGCTTATAAAGTGGTTACAAAGTTCGTGTCATTATTAGTTGATTCCACAGATCAAATTGATGGTATCTTCTATGTTTCTTTGAAAGATCATGCTGGTAATCCAATCTGTCCATCGGCTGCAAAGTTATTACCTCTAATTGATAATTGCCCATATTTTTCAGTTCCTGTTTCGATAACTAATCGTGACGGTATCGTTGCTGTTGATTATGATATCATTAACAGGATGAACTCTTATGAACGTGATCATATGTTACCTCTTTGTTTATCAAAATTACAAAATAGTATTAAGACTGGCAAACAGACGGGTTCAGCCACTTAATCTCAAAAAAAATTTATGGTTATCATTACTGTTGTTGGGTGTTTACGGAGTTTATAATTTATTCATGCTATTTAGAATCATAGATATACTTATCCATGTATTCTGTACATTATTTTTGCATATTCTTAATTGTTCTTTTATTCTTGACTTGTCTTTCGCAACTGCACGTGAATGGTGATTTCGCCCATATATAAAAGGATGAGATGACCCGATGGTCAAGGGGTCCCACCACAGCCAGTAACGTTAAAGCACTAAATCACACACACGCACACACACACAAATAACCGATGAGCGTTGAACCTCCTCCATATCAAGAATACGATAGCTTAACACATAGCAATAATCCAGCTGTGAGTGTAAATGCAAATGCTAGCAGAGCTCCCTTTGTACCCGAGGATTTCAAGTACTCTACAACCATAGTATCATGCGATTTCGAAGTTCGTCAACAATTTATGGCAAAAGTTTACTCTATTTTGTCCTCACAGCTTCTAACTACATTGTCATTTTGTTATGCTACGTCTAAATATGCCAAATTACAACTATTCATTGTGAATCACCCATTTCTGTGGATTTTGGCATCGATAACCACTCTGTTATCTTGTATTTGGTTGGCTTTATCTCCCAGAATAGAGGATTATCAGTTAGATACAACAGATCCTTTGCTAATCAATGAAACGACTAATGATACACCTTCCCGCGTCCCTTGGTATTGTTTGTCATCAAGAGGTCAATATATTTTATTAGGCATTTTTACCCTCTCTGAAAGTTACTGTCTTGGAGGCAGCATTATGTTTGAATCTAAAGAAATAGTCTTGAATGCTTTGACTGTCACCAGTGTTGTTGTGATTGGTGTATCACTAATGGCATTCTCTGGTAGATTTCAAATCGCTCTAGAATCTGCAACGTCCATCTACTACTGGTTAAATCTGGCTCTTTTATTACTAATCGGGATCGGTTTATCTGCTCTATTATTTGGCGGTATGAACTCCACCATTAGCGTAATTTATGGTTGGGTCGGCGCTGTAGTATTTTCCATTTATTTGTTTATCGACACCCAACTAATATTTAGAAAGATTTACCTCGGTGAGGAAATTAGGTGCGCTATGATGCTATATCTGGATATCATCAATTTATTTTTATCCATATTAAGAATATTATCTAGTCAAAATAACGATGACTAGATACTACATCCGGCGGGAACCTGTTGAAGTTGATTTTCTCTAAATACTGACGTTTTTTTTTTCCTACAATTTTTGGATCTTGCTAATATGCATTAACACTACTTATTAATTATATAAGACAGATAATTTCGAACTTTTACAATTAGATGTAACCAATTCTGTTGGCAATGTCCAAAGCATCGTGGTCAGCGGTCAATCTAACGTAAGCTTTCTTTGTACCATTTGGTCTAATCAAAGTGTTGACATTGGCAACATCAACTTCGTACAATTCCTTAACGGCCTTCTTGATTTGGTATTTGTTAGCTTTTAATGAAACTTGGAAAACCAAAGTGTTACCATCTTCAACCTTCTTCATAGCAGTTTCGGAAGTGATTGGTTGTTCAATGATTTTGTATGAATCCAATCTAACGGAATGTGGAACTGCTTTAGAAGCATATTTTGGAGCTCTAGCCAACTTCAAGGTCTTTGGCAATCTGAAAGTAGCAGATGTTCTGACTTTCAAAGCTTTTTTACCGTTGGTACCCTTGACAACAGCTTTCTTAGCAGCAGTAGCCTTAGCTATTTAAAAATTAAAATAAATTTTTGTTAGTAAACTTGCAACCTAAGACATCATTTAGGAATCAGTTTGATAGAATAATAGAAACAAAAAATGTCTATGAGTGTGCTCTCTCCATAGTGAAATCTTTTCACATTGTTGAAAAAATTCTATTGATATCTTCTCTTAACGCCTACTTCGAGTTTTCATTGCTATATTTTTTTGCATAGTCTTTTAGTCGATGTCATCACTACCTTCCTCATAATCATATTCCGCTGCTGGGTTTATTGGTAAGTTTCTGGCCACAAGATCCCTTTGCCATTTATCTAAACGTTTTCAGGAGCTATTTCGTCACACACCTCATTAATTATCTGAAGATACCAATCTTCATTCTGATTCCTCGTTCTCGTTCATTCTCATTTTAATAACATACCAGATGGAGCCATTTTAACTTGTGTTTGTTGTGTTTTGATTTAGTAAGTATTGAACTTCACAACCCAAATTAATAATATCAATGTTATATTGAAATTTTCAATGGTGACCATGAACCTAGACTGGTGAAGTTGCCCTACGCCGCAGTTGGTCAGACAGAGGGCACGTTAGGATCCTGCCAAACAGAGATCAGCAAAGGAAACTACCCACAACGGGCTTGCCCCAGCAGGGGGAATAGCGAGCGTAGGACCACTAACTCAACATGGGATCTCTCTGCTGGGAGAGAAAGGTTAGGCGGAGGATTTCGAGCGTACCTGCCCACTACCTCGGTTGGTGGCAAAATCAAGAACCAACGCGGAATTGTTTTGTTAAGAAAATGGACAGCCCATAAAAACCCAAACATTACATCCACGATATCAAAAACCTAAACATCACATTATTAAATACTTATGACAGTCACAAGAAAACGTATCGTCTGCTTCACTTTTCGAGTATATTTACAGGCGCTTTAAAGAATAGATACTGATATACATGAAGATATGCATAGGGACAGTCTCATAACCTTCTCGTCCTTGGAGCTCTAACACCACCAAACTTCAAAGGTGTCTTGTCACTAATTCTAATTACATTTTTTCTAATAGCAGCGCCTTCTTTACCGCTTAGTGCTGCGATAAATGCCGCTCTTCCTTTCCCAAAATCATTGAACACTATCTCTATCTCTTTATCCAGCAATCTTCTTTCTTGTATCATTTGGAATACTTTAGTTGATGTTTGAAATGCTGCTTCATATTCACCACGGGCAGCTTTACGGAAACCTAGGCAACCTGTAGATGTTGCGAACTTTACCTTTTGTGGTAGTTTTAGATAATGCAGAAAGGCTTTATTGTACGAAATATCTGGATTGTTTTTCAAATAGTTGATATCTTCTACAACAGCTGAATATGTGAAATGTGTATTATTTTTAGCAAAAAGGCAGCTCAAAATGTATTTCACCGGAATCAGATTTGCTTTGAAAGCCCCTTTTCTCACTCCATTAGTACCTCGATCGGAACTGGATATGGAAGGGTTGATAACATTGGATATCTTTCCATCGCTATTGTCGCCGCTTATTGATTGAGTAATACTTGAGAATGACAGTGCGGAAGGACTGCTCTCAGTACGGGCACCATCTGCGGCAGTTACGGGCGCACCAGTAGACTTGTACCTTACGAGTCCTGATATAACACCTTTATTTACACCGCTAACTGTTTTGAACATTGTAGCAATTGGCACCTTATTCTTTATATGCATATATCTACTTGTGCTCTTAAAGCCTGATAAACTTGATTATTCCTGGGGGGAATTGCAAAATCATGAAGAAATTCAATATCGTGGTTCACGATCAACGTAAATAATGATGTATGGAGTATTCGGAGAAAGAGACAATTGAAGCGACACAACGCCACCCTGAAAGTAGGAGCCTTGATAACTGATAAACAAAGGGAAACAACAAACAGACATCCATTTCCATAAAGTTTTGGCTTCAACTCGAGCTACTGTGCTGTGAAGATCCATTTTTTTATTATTTGATAGGCATTGTGCTAAGAGATAGAAACGTCAAAAGTCAATTGAGGGCTCTTGAACGTACCGAGAAAAATTGAGAAGGAGGGGGTATAATATAATTTAACAGTACAGTATAGTTCAGCACTTCGTTAGTATATTTTCATTGTTCTGTATTAGAATAATATCATATATTTACGTAACTCCCTCTTGCTTCTGTGGAAAAGAAATAACCTGTTGTGCACTTCTTTCATTTTGAGATAATATGTCCAGTGGTAGTTTAGGCAATTCCAAATGCGAAGAATTTGTCGCAGATGACGTTACATCTAATAGATCAAACAACACGAGACGAATGTTGATCAAAGAATACAGGAAGATTGGTCATGGTGCATTCGGAACCGTAGTTCAAGCATATATTACTCCAGATAAGGAAAAATGGTATGGACCTTTTGCCATCAAGAAGGTTCCGGCACAAACCGAGTACAAATCTAGAGAATTACAAATTTTGAGAATAACCGATCACCCAAATGTTGTCAAGCTAGAGTATTTTTTTACCCATATATCTCCGCAGGATGGTAAAGTTTATCAACATCTGGCTATGGAATGTTTACCAGAAACTTTACAGATTGAAATAAGTCGTTACTCTTCAAACAAGTTAGAATTACCTCTAAAGCATGTAAAACTCTACAGTTATCAGATCGGTCGTGGTATGTTATACTTACATGCATTTGGTATATGTCATCGTGATATCAAACCTTCCAATATTTTAGTAGATCCTACCACAGGTGTATTAAAAATTTGTGATTTTGGATCAGCTAAGAAATTGGAACAAAGCCAACCATCAATCAGTTACATATGTTCCAGGTTTTACAGAGCACCTGAATTAATTGTTGGTTGTACTCAATATACAACGCAAATCGACATATGGGGTCTAGGATGTGTGATAGGTGAAATGCTGATAGGAAAAGCTGTTTTTCAAGGACAAGAGCCTTTATTGCAATTACGTGAGATCGCCAAATTATTAGGTCCCCCAGATAAAAAATTCATTTTTTTCTCAAATCCTGGTTACGATGGTCCGCTATTTTCCAAGCCGTTGTTCTCAGGTTCCCCACAGTCACGCTTTGAAAAACATTTCAGTCATGCAGGTCCAGACGGAATTGATTTACTAATGAAAGTCCTTGTTTATGAACCTCAATTGAGATTATCTCCAAGACGTATCATGGCTCACCCATTCTTTGACGATCTGAAAAAAGAAGAGTATTTCTTCCCAAGAGGACAAACTCAGCCTGTGCACCTGCCTGATCTGTTCGATTTTAGTGAATTCGAATTGCAAGTACTGGGAGAATTTGCGGAGAAGATAAAACCACCATCGGATTCGGAAACAGAGATAGAGAGTGAAACCTGATAACTTCTTTGTTGCCAATATACTGGCAGGATATCTTTAACATCATGATAATGTAATCTATATTAAGAGAGCGAGTGTTCTGCTCTTGAGTTTCCACTGTGACTGCTGATTTACTATTGACTTCAACTTTTTGTTTCGGTTCGCAATGAATACCGCCGAATCTATCTTTGTACTTTTTTTTATTTCAATCTTAGAAATTATCGATAGATATATTCCTAGTCGCCTTTTTTGCATAAATCTGACGATAAACGTTCACAATCACTAGTTGACTCTTAGGAGTTTTTTTAAATTAAATCATTTTGCATATATACATATATGTATCATAGCGTCAAGGAATAAGAATATTCATCTTCCATGTTTTGTGCAATCCACAGGACAATACAACTAAATAAAACGCAGAAATTACCCAAAACGTTATTAACTCCCATACCTACGGTTGGATATGTGTTGTAATCTTTAACTAGAAACTTGATTATAAGCACCACAATTGATCCAGATAGCCCGCCTGCTAATAGTGCGAATCCAAAAAACAAAACAACACGAGCCTGCCAGGCCATTGCTGAATCTAAATCACCGCCACCAAAGGAAGTTATTCCACTACCGGAGGATAGTGCGCCTTGCAACAGCCTATTTTTTTCAATAGAGTTCACAATCAGAGTACCAAGTGTGCTACATATGAATGGAATCCAGTCTATAAATGTCACATGAACATCCGATGCATTTGCGTGTTTTGAATATATCACAGCATCTAGAAACAACCAAAATCCCAATGCATAAAGAATACCTGACAGGTAAACAGCAACTTTCCTAACGCCCGCAGAAGTTGGAAATTTGAATGGAAAACGAAATAGTCCGTTGTTATGATCGGAGTCCATCTTAATACTTTCCAAAACTTAGTCTTTTGACGATAAATAGACTTTATTTACCCGATTATTTTGGGTATTGATGGAAAGGAGTTTCATTTGTTAGGTAGGTTAAGCCTCCCTTTCTTGTCATTTTCTCGCACATCAACACACCCATACCGCCAATCAAGAAAATTTTTGAGAATATCAGATGAATAGAAAAACCACATACTCATCTCATCTCCTCTCAATCTTTGCGATCTTCCATCCTTTTAACTGTGAAAGCAATCAATTAGCCCTGTGATAATGCCCAGAAAGAAGTCTAATACCAAAAAGGCAAGGGAGGCCGTCAAGAAAGAGGCAAGAAACGCCACCTCAACAGAACAAAAAAATGACAATCTATCAGCTCTACCGAAAAATGGAGATGACATAACCCAGGTCATAGCGAATGAGGAATCCGATATTGGAACAGAATCCTCAACTAGTGAAGAAGAAGATGACTACGGTGAACTAATTACTGAGGAAGTAGAGGATGGAATTAATCAAGTTTTGACTGCTATTAGAAATTATGATACCGATAAACTACTAAATCCTGATGTTAGGTTCTTTGAAGATCCTGAAAAAGCTGCAGCGAAAATTAGCAGAACTGAAAAGCACAAACCTATCTACCTGAAAGATTATCATAGAATGAATATAATGTCGGGAAATACTTTCAAAGACGACGAAGATGAAGTTGAAGAACCGGAGAATACTGTGGATGGAAAACAATCTTATGCCGCTCAGCAAAAAGAAGAACGTTCTCAACTACTACAGGAAATCAAAAGTGCATTCGATGAAGAAGCAGAAGAGGAAGAGGAAGATGATGAAAATGATGGATTTTTGACTAAGAAGGAACCATCAAAAAGGACAGTAAGTCCGAAACTAACATTACCAGATCCTGAAGAAAACGAAGAAAAGTTTCTTCAAGAGTTTGTCATTAATCAAGCGTGGATCCCACAAAAGGGTGATAAAGTAATCTCTTTAGATCATGATGCTGCCATGGAAGAGGACGATGAGGAATTTGAGGATGCTGTTGAACAATTTGAAAATGCTTATAACTTCCGTTATGAAGATCCCAATGCAGCGGATATTGTGTCTTATGCACGTACTCAAGCTACATTAAGAAGATCAGAAAACACTTCTCGTAGAAGAAAGAGAGAGGATGGAAAACTAAAGAAGCAACACGACAAGACTGAAAACGAAAAGTCGATTCAGAAAAAAAAGAAGGAGAAGGTCCATAAGTTAACAGATGTTTTAGAACAGCTGAAGACAGAGTATGGTGCCGATATAGATAAATCCATGGTTAACAAAATTACAGATACATTGCTTAACAGTGATTACAAGGATAATGAATGGGATCAGGTTGTTAGCGAGTTATTTAATGACGACTTCTATAAACAGAAAGGCAAGCCTACTTGGGATGACGATGATGAGGTAATGGCCGACTTTTATGAAGAGCAAAAACAGCAGGAAAATACTGAGGGCACTGACGAAGAACCTTCAATGGAATCGTCAGCAAATAAGTCCAGAAAGGAAAAGTTACAGGAGAAGCGGTTAAAGAAAAAAGAAAAACATGATCTTCAAGACTTAGTAGAAAATGCTGTAGATCAAAACAAACTAGCTATCATTGATGAGGTGGAAAAGGAAACAGATGAGCGAAAATCGAGGGCACTTACTAAAGAAGACCAAGAGTTGAAATTTCGTTACCGTGAAGTTTCTCCTGAAAGTTATGGTTTATCCACAAGGGAAATTTTTGCTGCCGATGATTCACAACTGAACGAATTTATTGGGTTGAAAAAGTTCGCACCATACAGGTCAAAAGAACAAAGAATGAGAGACAAAAGGAAAGTAACAAAGTCCAGAAGATTGAGAGATTGGAGAAAAGAAGTGTTTCATAGTGAAAACGGGTTACCGAAAGATGCAGAACTTGATGGTGATGAAATTGCGCTTCCTGTAGCAAGAAATGCTCAAAGGAAAAAAGTACACAAGAAAAGGAAACATAATTCTTCATCGTAGAGGTTAGTCTTGAAGTCAGTATCATTGTTAAAGTAGATTTAGATTACATTAAATACGTAATTTCAAGAGTATAGTACAAAACTTTATATGTGAATTAGTATACAAAATGGTTGCTTTTCGTTGTTTAAATTGATCAAATTTCTGAATTAGTAAACTAATCATAACGACTGTATTTGCTAGGCAAACTAGCTGTAGAACGATTTGAAGAGAATACAGGCGGGGTCCGATAGTTTTGCATTGCCGGAAACCCAAGGTTTGACTGCTTGTTGTTATTGTTATTGTTGTTATTATTGTTATTGCTACGGGAGCCTTTAGGGAGAAAGCTTGAAATAACCGACTTACCACCACTTTCCGCTGCTTCATTCAAAGTTGTTGGGGGATCTATCCTTTTAATCCAAAAGGAAGCAGCAAACCAAGCTGAAAAAGCTAATAAGACCATAACACCAAGGATACCATAGAACCATGCGGGATTACCCTGTTCACCAGGGACAGTAACGTTCATACCAAACAAACCAGGAATGATATTTAATGGAACTAACATCGTACCCAGCATAGTGACTTTACCTAACATTTCAGTGACCTTGTTATTGGAATTAAATGATTCAACTTGCAGTTGAGCTAAATAATTGGTATGGGACCTTGAGAAAATCTTCTCATAAGCCAATAAATTTTGAAACATGGTTAATAAATGATCCTGAATATCACCCAGATATAAAGCAATATCACCTCTTGGTTGTGAGGTTTGTTGAACTTGCGATATTTTTGGGTTAGATCCGGTTAGTCTGTCCTGTTCATCACCAGCCTGTAAGTTAGCAATGTTAATATTCGAAGTTAATGCCGGACCAATCCCATTAACTTCATCTTGGCATCTTTTCGCAAACATCTTGATGACATCGGCTTTACCACTCAACAATCTCATCAGTGTCATTGTCTTACGTCTACTCTCACCAATTCTTTGTAACATACGAGAGAAATCCAAGTCGCGGGCCATGAACACAGAATCTTCAATGGCGTCAGCTTCATATTCAAGGGATAGAATAACTGGAGCAAAACTATCGGTAATGTCATCGATTAAGGCATAACATAACCAATCAGAACTTACATTGACGTAATCGCGTAACTGTCTCACACGTCTTCTTACATTGGCACAATGAGAGATTGGACCAAAATGAAAAGTCAGAACACCTGATCTGAACACGACGATATAGACGTTGATTGGTTCTAAAAAATCTTCAGATTCATTATCACTTTCAAACGTATGAAAACAAACAAAATAATAGGATTTGAAAAGTTCGACTTTTTCACGAGTTTCTTGCATTCTAATATCTTCTGCCGTTAAAGGATGAATACCAAAAGTTTTTGCGATACATCTCATTTCATCATCGGTTGGACAAGAGCAATCTAACCACCATGTTGGTTCACCATCTCTAAATAACTCTGAGAAATGTTGACCTGGCTTTACCAGGGAAGGAATATCAGTCGCATGAACAGTTTCTTCCGATTCTGAAGAAAAGAATGAGAATCTATCAGGAACAATAAAATTTGGATCGTAGTATTGATAAGCGTCCTGATCTTCCTGCTGTTGTTGTGGCTGCTGTTGTTGCTGCTGTTTTTCATATTTTTGTTCATCATCTTCAACTTCATCTTGCTCGACTTTATTATTACCAAACGAAATACTTTGAGCCTGCTTGAAATATGCTCCACCAGGCGGAGTCACTGCATCGTTAAATTGTTTTGGAGTATACTTAAGCGCAGCAGATGAAACGGAGGTTGATGTTGAACTTGAACTACCGCCATTTTTGAAAACAGGGGGTGTTTCTTGGTCCTGGTCCTGGTCCTGCTGCTGTTGCTGCTGTAACATCGATAAATAGTAATTCTTTTGTTCCGTCGAGACTTGCGCAAACTCTTCCAGTTCATCGAAATCAATACCATTAACTCTTTCGTGAAACTGAGGAGGCATAGGGAAACAGACATCTTCTTCAGTTTCTTGGGATTCTCTTGATGCTTGAGAATCATCACTATCAAAGGAAGGTCTACGTTGCTGTTGTTTCCCAGATGCATTGAGATGAGAAACCGTCTTTGATGGAACGATTTTTGGATTTATAGTGGTAGAAGATGCCAATGAACTCGATCTCGACCTTTGCGTATTTGCAGCACCAGTTGTATTCATAGCATTGTTAGGCGAGCTTGTATTGTTTGTGCCACTAATATTACCAGCGACGCTGCTTCTATGCTTGCTTTTGGTTGCGTTATTATTCGTGCTTGCAACAGGGGGAGGTCCGCTAATGCTGCTTCTCAGATGATGAGCATTTTCAGAAACTGATTGAGTTCTAGAACCACGCCTCGAAAACGGTGGCAGAGAAATAGGTGTCCTATTAGCTGAACTAAGATGCTTTTGAACGTTATCAGAGTCATTAAACAATAGCTTCTGATGTGGGATCGAATGAGCGAGCCTTGAAGGTCTTGCATTCGAAGTGGTGCAGGTTCTAGCCCTATAAGCACGAGGAGGGTTGCTAAGAGGTCCACCTGGCGCTTCTTCCTGAGAAAATTCAACCCTAGCAGGACTGTAGTTGCTACTGGGACCCGCCGAGTTGATTGGTACAGAAACGGGATGTTGTCTATGATCATAAAGCTCATTATGATCCTCAGTGTTCATCGAAACCATAGAGTTTACTAACGAGGTAGTGGGAGACAAATCAGATGCAGCACTCTTGGTGGAAACACCATCATCAGACATCTTATTGTATAGGGGAAGCTATAATCTTTTCTTGTTTGAAGCGTGGTTATAATAGCCGATATCTTTTTAACGTGATACGCACTTTAACATTAGTGAATGAAAGAAAACAAAAGTAGAAAGTTTGCTGTAAAGTTTCTATTGCTTCGTCGTCTTTCCTTCTTTCTTTTGTGATGTTCGAGAGGCTTCTCAAGGGGGAAACCTGGCTTTGGAAGAAGATACTACTATTGGCACTTTTATAATATGATCTGAAACTTCAAAGTACCGGTATATATCATAATATAGAGATATAAACTGAATAATGTTTCTTTCCCAAATTGTTTTGAATCTAAATATATTTATGTGAGAATGTGTGAGGTTTACTTTACGATTCGGGGAGTAATGAGCCTTGGAACCAAGAAAATTTTTAAATTTGTGCCAAGAAGAGACATTTCTGATAATTCAAACGGCACGTGCCTCGCAGAAAAAGAAATAAACATTTCCCAATTCGGAGATAATCGAAAGAGCCGTGCGACTCGTCGCTCGGTACGGCTGAGACGTACGTAGTGACCGCTTAGACAGTGGATTACCCTACTCTTCTGATATTGAATTGAATAATATTTAGTGAATAAATACGGTGATGCCCAGATATATGCAGTTTGTTGGTGGCATTGACTTGCTACACTTTGCCGTTGTGCATATCGTGAATGGCCGATGTTGTGGGGACTGTGCTGTTACCATTGGTAGTGGCAGTGGTCGTCACGCGTGGTGAGGGGCTGAACAGGTTGTGAACATAGTCGCCCATATTAAAATTGGGTGTCTTTAGAAGGTGCGTAGACCCTGAAGTTGTGCGTAATTCTCGTGAGGGAGTACTTGGGATATGGGTCAGAAATCCATTGGATGTGGCGCTGCTGGGGTTATCATGTAAATTGGTATGCCTCCTTTTTTGTGGTGATGGGGATGTAGCCATGTATAGCGATGGTGAATCCATCAAGACTTCTGAGTATGATGCAGAGGCGGAAGTTGGCAAATGGTGATGATTGACCACATGCATGGGAACTTTAAAGGTACTTTGGGGCGATGACATGCTGGGTTTCATATGTGAAAATCTTATAGCATCTTCATCTTCGTGCCGGCTTCCATGTGACATGTAAGCCGTTGGCGATGTTGAAGTTCTTGGGGTAGTGGGAACTCTGGATAATCCAATGGGATTACTGCTTCTAGATGCTCTATTGCTCGATGAAGTGTATGGACTTGTTGCCAAATACATCAGTAAATCTGCCCCCACCTCATTCTCATTGTCATCTTTTCTATGGAAATGTGCGTTATTGCCATCCGCGCTACGTTTAGGTGTGGTGACCATCGCCATATTTTTGGCATAGAAATTATTATGGGTATTCTCTTGATCGTTTACGCTCGATATTATAACTGGCGGTACGTTGTGACTTTTGACACGTCTCGGTGTTGTGGGAACCTCATTGGGCTGTTTCTTCTCTTCATTCTCGTCATCTCGTATTGATGAAGAAGATGATGCAGGCGGTGCAGGTGGAGGTGTACTAAGTATTTTATACGATTTTACGGGTGATTCATTTCCTTGATTCTCTTTAGTTTCGTGCCCCGCCCACGTCTTTACTGGGGAAACCTTACGCATAGCCTCTTCAATTTCAGAATCGGCAGGGTTGGCCGCTGGCAATTTTTTCCTACGAATTTTGACCTCGTTGAATATTGCTCCCTTTCCACTTCCACTAACGCTGGGAGTGGGAACTTTACTTAAATTTAGCTTCAATTGACGTGTCATTTGAGCCAGCTCTGCCCTTTTTAAAATTCTGTTTGCAATCTCTTGCTCCTTCGACAATTGACCATCTTCTTGATTTTCCTCTTCGATAGCCATCTTATCTCCACTAGTTTTCTTGTTTATTTCCTCTGTCTTCTTTACGTGTCGTATCTTGATTTTACATTAAACATTTATAAATATTTTTTAGCATGCGAATTCGCACTCCCGAAAAGAATGTTTCGATATTTTAATTTGCCGCAATGGGTAATACCTTCCTGAACGACCAAAGACTACTCAAGAGACTCGAAAGCAAGGTTTGAAGTTTTGCAATTACGATGTTACGACCTCTGTGTTTTAGAAACGCTAAATTATCGGTAAGGCTTCTGCCTTTATTAAACATCACAAGCCTAAGATCGTCTATATTGCATCGTTGCACATTTGCCACTTCACACACGCTATATAAGAGCGACAACAGTGCTAGCAAAAGTGCTAAAGATGGCTCCAATGTAGCATCATTGAAACTAGATAAACCTCTCTTAATGATTGCATTCACTTGTAAGAAATGTAACACAAGATCGTCCCATACCATGTCGAAGCAAGCCTACAAAAGTGGTACAGTCTTAATTACATGTCCATCATGCCATAATAGACATTTGATCGCCGATCACTTGAAAATATTTAGAGATGAAAATATCACGATTGAAGATATCTTAAAGGCTAAAGGAGAGTCGGTCTCTACTAATACCGGCGACTTAGTATTTGAAGATATTCCGAAGAGTTTGCAAAGTGTTATTGGTCATCATGCAAGCGATGCGCCTGAGCATCTGAAGAAGGAACCAGATAACGAAAACTCAGTCCATACCTTACCACATCCAGATACAGACGGTACATACGAAAAGAAGTAAGTTTCATTAGTATTTATCAGAATTTATGCGGTGCTACCACAAACATGCGTATTCACACATCTTAAGCAGCCCACTTGTTCATACATAGCCACGCGTAATTTCACTCAATATCTAAATCATATATATATATGCAGTTCTCAAGGTGAATTCATCAATGTTTTATTTTTCGAGCAGCCACGGTATATGATGCGGCGCAATTGACTCATAATTGACAAGTAAAACTTGAAGTAGAAAGAGAAAAACAGATATCGTATTGTAGATATCACTGAAAACAAAATACAATCGCTACCATTGCAACAGTTCTAGAAATAGTATGAAACGATTACAACTATTTGGAACAAAATACTTCCTACTGAATTCGAAAGACGCCGACTGCAAAAAGAACAACGATCAATTACCCAATGACAGGGAATCTGGACCTGACAACACCCCTTTCACAGATAAAGAGCAAACTCGCTGCAAACTACATCTTTTGAAACTTCCACCGAAAATTTTATCTCAAATTCTTGAATCTCTGGATACATCGACTCTCCTTTCTCTGTGTGAAGTAAATGCCCAATTATATGAGATAATATCAAATCAATTTCTTTATCCTAACGTTGTCTTGGATAACAAGCTGTCGTTGTTGAAGTTTAACGCTTTGATACATTCTGGATTTCACACTGCTAATGCCTTGTTGCAGAGAAATTATGATCAAACACTATCTCAAAATGCCAGGTTTCTAGTCAGATCCATTGAGTTCAAGAATCCACAATGCCAAGATTCATTGCTTAAGTACAGCAAGTACTATCGTAATGTAGGTCAAACATCCGTTATTGGGGGATCATATGCATTCAATGGAGGGGGAACGTCATCTTATACATCTGGCGGTAAAAAGCTTTCTTCTTCAATGAGCAGAACGCAATCAAATGACGAGGCATCAAAGGCTTCTTATAGTGCTTCTTCACATCATGGTCTGGGGGACTTGGGCCATGCTGCAGCCTACTGCTATAAAGCTTTGTCGAAATTGGAAAGCAAGTACAGTCAGTACACGTACATTGAGCTGATGTTGGATATTATGGACTACCTACCGAATTTATCGCATGTCATTCTCAGTAAGGTCGAACCTGGATTCAAAATTCCGTTGTGGTACTCTTCATTCAACGATGGATCGCGAGAATTTTTCAAAAAGATTATCAACGGCCAACAGTCACTTAATTACAACGATTTGCGGACATTTGAAATCTCCCAGCAATTTGTGTCTGATTACGAGAAAAAATTTTACTCTCTACCCAGAGTTAGAATCTTGGAGATACGAGGTTCCCTAGATAAAAGAAACAAGCATCAAGTTCATTTAAGACCCAATTTACTTTGTTGCTTTGGGATCATCAATGAACTCATTTTACAAGATGTACTCATTGATCCAGAATCTCTAGATACACCTTTCGAATTTATTCCATTACACCTAAGACTGGATGCTTCAGGGGTATATGATTTACATTCTTCAGTTCATCTTTTGACTTTAAAATCGTGTCGCATAGTACCAGGTAATGGTATACTTAAACTATTTCATCAGTACTTCAAATGCGTCAGAAATTTGGAGCTTTTAGCTTTGACAAGCAAATATGACATGTTGCTATGCAGTTGCTTTCCGTCACTTACAGATCTTACAATTGATTGTAATAGTCATTGTTTTGTCAGCGAGCACCTAGTGAGTGATAACTATTACTACAATGAGGATTATTCATCCAACGACTATGCAATTGATAGCGATGATGATCAGGCGTCCATCTCGGAGACTTTACTGGACCGCCCGATTGATAATAGTTTACAAGCCCCGCCGCCAACAACTCCGGTAGTCCTATCACTAGATTTAAAATATCTCACGGCGGCTTCAGACAATAATCAAGGTCAGACCAAAAAAAAAAAAATGGCATTAATCACAAAATCTCAAGGGGCATTTTTCAAACATTTGAGAATTCCTGAATTTCATTATTTGTACCACTATTTTAAAGAGCTCTGGGATAGGCTACCACGCAAAAATATCAATATAAGCGTTGTTAATATTCCCTTCACTAACGTGTTTCCATTATCACCATCGCTTTATTGCGAGAAAATATTAAAATCTCTAGACGATGACCAACAAACGTTGATACCAAACTCAAATAACAATTTCACCAACACAGATGAAGAAGAAGAAGAAGATAGGAACTATTACTGGGACAGCATAGTAAGATCCTGCTTAATAGATAATGCCCAAAACTTACGCTGTCAGGAACAATATAGTGATATATCTCCCGCGGACGTATTCAACGAACTGGACTCCGATATGTTTAATAATTATAAAAATTCGAAATATTTTCAAGATATACCAAATGTTAATCTATGGTGCTTTCTTAAGTCGTTATCAAAATTTAAATCTGTAAAGATTCATATGTTAAGGAAATGGCTATTCTGCACCCCCAGGACTAGATACGATTGGGAGCTGTTGCTCAAACCAGTGCTCAATGTTAATGTGCCTATTGAAGTACGAGACAAGGACGGGTTTGTAATATATTCATATGGCTCCAAGAAATTATCAAGCAGAGTGAGGTGACTAAAGTACGTTAATTACGGTGATATATTGAGAGTGTCATTGCCAAACTAAATAATGAAATGATATATTATATTAATGATAACAAAAAATGCGATAGAATCATAAGAAATACGCTCTAAAGTTGCACCACTATTCTTATCATGATCCTTATCATGCTCTTTATTATGATCCTCATCATCATCATGCCTTTCTTCATTTTCCTCTGGTTCATCGAAATTTTTAACTACCTTTATCTTTTTCGAGCCTTCCCATGGAGTCCCATCCACATCCAATATTTCGTATGTAGTGGTCATTTCTTCTGTATCTAAAATAACGTATTTTCCTTTGTTTACTTCCACACCTTTGCTGATCATTGATTTTGCTAGGCCCCTGGTAACCTTGTTATTGATATTCAAATTTTCGTATTTATCCTTACAAATTGGGAAATGATTACTCTGACGGTATAACGCGGGATCCTCGGCGAATGCCCTTTCTACATCCTCCTCCGATGGAATTTCTGCACTATTGTAGTGCTTTTTTAAACTGTCGAAGTCCCTTAGCATCTGCGCATTTCCATCAGAATCTAAATGAACCAAACCATAGTTATTTGATTCTTGCGAAAATTCGTAGACCAACCCTCCACTGAATGTAGTATACATCTCTTTAGAAAAAAGGGCGTCAATTTCGTCAAAAGTTCTTGGTAAAACTCTGTTACAGCCAAACTCTGAAAAGAAAACTGGTTTAGAGTAGTTTTTGTAAGCCTGAATTAGCTTGTCGTATCCTGAACTTTCCATTGTCTGTTGCCCACACCATTGATAGGAATTAACTCCATAAAAATCGACGCTATAATCATCAGAAGATTCTTCAGAGCATTCTAAATAGCTCGAAAGAGGCACCCTATAATTTAAATCATCTGCTGCTGAATATCCAATAGGTATCGGCCTTGAGAAATGTTTCTTAATGTATGTTTTCATATCGCCCACTAACGCTTTAATGTATGGCGGAGATACCTGGGCTGATCTTCTATCATTAACAATCTCATTTCCAGCGAAAAAGCAAAGAGTATTGTTATATGGTGAAAAATGCTCCAAAACCTTGAAAATGTGCTCCAAATAGTCCGGATTATATGTTGTCCATGGTTCATATCTGTTCAAATGTTGATTTTGTAACGGCGAGTTCACGTCGAGAATCACATATATGCCTGCAAGTGCCAACATAGACATACATTTGTCATGATCGAGGTCGGGATTAATAGAATATATTCTGATTGTGTTTATACCCAATTCTTGAAACAGCACAATATCACGGGCACATACTTCTGGATCTGACAACGGGTCCTTTTCATGCGTTACTGCCGAAGATCCGCCAGGCTGATAATCAACACCCTTAATATAAAATGGTTCTCCCCCAATTGTGCTATAAAATTGTTTTCCTTTAATTTCAATTGGATCTATAAAACCATTGACTAATATACCAAGATGTGAAACTATGAATACCAAAAGAGTTAATGAAAACGTAAATTTCTCAATAGATAAAACCATTACCGCTCGAATAATGACTCAACTTTGATAGTATCTTAGCAAAAAGAACTTAAGTGGAAGGTATTTGCGGTTCCAATTGGTTTGTCACGACGATATATTTGTATTTATATTATTATTTTTATTTTTTAATTTCTTCATTTCTGTGTCAGCTCTGCCGAATTGGGAAATGCACCGAAAAAGGGAAGAATTCATCAAACTTACGAATGCGATGATCAAAATTTATAAAGATATATGTCATTATAAGGCAAAGAAATGATTGTCATCAAAAGTCGGGTATATAAACCCTTGTTCTGTCAGTGTCGTACAACAGTCTCTTGCTGTTGTTTCATCAATATTTAAGGATTGCGAGATTAGAGGAATCGGAACAGCAAAAGAATTGGCATCTTTTCCTTCACACTGTCCCCTACAGAAGGCCAATATTTTTTGCAAAGGACTTCCATTATCGTTGGAATCCGTATCTTTGACAAAAAGAGACTGACCTCCGTTATCTTCTTGTTGCTTCTGTTGATCTTGAATTGGATCTTGCAATTTTCCTGCTGCAATCGCATGACATTTGATAACTTCCAAATGATGCGTGATCACATCATTGAATGATTCAACAGGTTTAATAACAGCATACTGAACTTTTTTGCTACCACCAAATTCTTTCAGCGCCCCATATACTTTTACATATACACCAATTTGAAATTGCTGAGCTATTTGTGAGCTAGTATCCTTGTGTGTATTATCATCTTGACTTGAGGCCATATCACTCGCTTCTTCACTCCACTTTCTGACTTCTATCTGCCCAGTACCATCCTCAATTGTGAGATGTATGTTGGCTGTTTTATCAGTTATGTTTCTCACTACACCGACAAAGCAAACATGATGAAGTTCTTGGTCGTGAATAACAAAAGGACCATCTTGAACCTGCTGTTGTGACTCTATTATTTGCTTTATGGTGACTGGAGTAAGAGTGGTAGTACGACCGGAGGCACTGTTGGAATCACCAGAAGTTGGCCTTGCATCTGCATTCTCAAATCCACCACCACCGCCGCCCCCGGCTGACGAGTATTCGTTATAGGGCTGATATGCTATTTCAACAAAGTAAGAAAGCTAAGTTAGTAGGAGTACAATAACTACAGATGAAAGCATAGAATATATTTGGTGCACATACTTGCCATTATCAGACTTGGTTGATTTGGATTGTTGGGTGGCGTTCTTACAAACAGAGGCTGTGGAACATCAACCATCCTTACGCGAATACATCTTATAACAAAACGCGTTATGAGTTTTACTCGGAAAATTAGAGAGAGCTCTCGTGTGGCATGATCTGGAAAAATTTTAGCTCATAATGCCCATCTCATCTCATTACAAGCAGACGACATATTACAACGTTTATATAAGGATAGTTCAACCTGTAGGGGAGATCTTCCAAGCGTTTATACAAATCTTACGAAATGGATATTGTGCTGCAAAGTCATGTACTTCTAGCATCAAATCCTGAATTGCTGGAAGAGAATGATTTCAAAGATTGCAATCCGAGAGAGATAAAGTTCGCAAAGCACATTCTGAGTGGAGATCCTAACCTAGTAGTGGAGGAAGTTTTCGCCAAAATTGACGGCCAATTAAAATTACCTAATGACATTGATGACATAGGACTTGTCATTGCTCTAAGAGGATTTCTGGGCGAACATTTCCAAACTGAAGATGGAAGCGGCACTCTACTACTTGCCGTTGCACTTTTGCAAACGTTCATCCAAAACAACTTTACTGGTCCTTTGGCACCTGTGACTTTGTACAACGTTTTATTCCCAGGCGAGGACTTTACTGCCATCAATAAATTGCTTGTTAAATCATTGACATCTGGTGGTCAACTCGCTTATGACCTGACTGACAATCCTTTGTACCTTATATTGTCCTTGCTATTATTCGAAAAATTAACAAATGAGCGCAGCACGTTTGACAATAGCTTAGATAACGAAAGCTCGCTGCCAAATATATCAGCAACAACTGGGGGCTCACTGGCGATAGCCCATTGGTGGCGTGCAAGAGCATTGTTGACTCATTTGTCCCTTCTACCTGAACCAAGTGGTTGTCAACCAGCGATTGCGTCATCGATTCTAAGTTCCATTGATTTGGCACATGCAATTACGAACGATTTTCCGGAGAATGTGTCAAAAGATGTGAAGATTGGCATTCATACCATATTTTATTTGGAGAATGTGAAATGTTCTTTAGCTATAAAAACTGAACATTTATGCCTCCAGTCATTGATGGAAGTCAAAAAGCTAACAAAATTTGAATTTGTATTAACAGGCGCTCGTGCGAAGAGAACAAAATTCCAACAAAAGGCTCATACTGGATTGATCATCCTGGCAAAATCATTTAGTGACCCAAGCACACAACATCTCCACTACAACTCTCCGGAAAGCTTTGCACTGGGATCTGAAGTATTATTAGAAAAGCCATATTTTGAAAGTATTGCGTCAGAGCCGCTAGATGAGCAAATAATCAAAAAACAAAAACTGGATGAGAGTGGACAGACATTGAACCATAGTATTTTACCAACAGCCGTGCGCCAAGAAAACATTCCCAAAGTGTTGCAAGCTCTTGATCCAAATGAGCAACCACAGCTTACAGACTATGATGATATTCAATTATTACTACGACTGTATGTAATCAGACAGACTACTCCCGCAAAAGATCCGCTCGTGGAAGAGGAGTTGAGTGCTATCATATCTAGGGTGGTCTACCAGGCGGGGCCGAACAACTGGGCTATATATTCCCGCGCATTATGGGAGAGATCTCTTGTAGAGACAACAAAGGCCAAAACGATAGAACGTGGTTTGCTCCAAATGCAATCACTAGTTGAAGAACTGGATTTAAAAATCCAAACAAAACTAATTCCCCAAAGTGACGCTAAGCCAACTTCCAGATTGAAATACGCTCATCAACTGCCATTTATTCCACGTTGGGAGTTGGATGCAACATTAGCTGAGAAGTACATGTCCCTAGGTGTCCTAAGGTCAGCCGTAGAGATTTATGAAAGGTTACAAATGTCTTGCGAGACTGCCTTATGTTACGCTGCTGTTGGTGATGAAGCTCAAGCTAAACGTGTTCTTCAAAAAAGAATAAACGACAATCCAAAAGACGCTAGAGCAATATCGATCCTTGGAGATATTATGCAAGATCCTCAATTATGGAATAAAAGTTGGGAAATCGGAAAATACGTAAATGCCAAGAACTCATTGGGCAGGTACTATTATAATCCACCATCAAATTCTGGATTGACCAGAGATTACGATATGACATTAATGCATTTGAATGATTCATTAAGACAATACTCTCTAAATTTTGAAACATGGTATTTCTATGCTTGTGTAGGACTAGAATGCGGGAGAATAGCATTGGCAGCCGAAGGGTTTTCGAGGTGTGTATCCCTTGATGAAACGCATGCAATGGCATGGTCCAATTTGAGTGCCGCTTACGTACAACTCGGCAAATTGAAAGAAGCATTGAGCTGCTTAAGGAAGGCCGTGTCGTCAGACGCTCAAAAAAATTGGAGAATATGGGAGAATTATATGATTGTTTCCGTGAAATTAAATGAGTGGAATGATGTATTGCTTGCATGTAAACACTTGGTTAATGTTAAAAGGGAAAGAGTAGGCGAAGGCTCGATTGATCTTCCCGTAGTTGAGAAACTGGTAGAATTACTTGTCGCCACAGAGTATGATGCAAATAATCCTGAAACATTAACACATTATCAAAAGTCATGCATCGACTTTATTTGTAACGTACTTCCAACTGTTATAACTACGAATGCTAGGTGTTGGAGATTGGTAGCTAGGGTTGAGCTATGGAGAAAAAGGCCATGGGCTGCATTGGATTGTAACGAAAAGGCATACCGTGCAATTTCCCACAATACTGATATAGATATTGACGAGAAAGTCTGGGACGAGACTGTATGTGCGTGTGAAGATCTGGTAGCGGCATATGAATCCTTGGGAGAACTGGAAGGCAAGCACGGATCAAGTTCTCTGGTTTGCAAAGATTGGAAATACAGGTCTCGCGCTACCATCAAGGGTCTGATGGGTAAAGGTAAAAGTCGATGGGAAGATTCTGATGGTTGGGAAAGACTATCAGAGTTAAAAAAGCAACTATGATATAAATATGTACTTTTGTATATAAATTCGCCTAATCCAATGACTCATGATGTTGATCATCACCTTCCTCAGTGCCGCTGTAAGGCTTATTAGTATCAGCAGATTCATAATGATCCTCGTCATGTGGCATGCTATATTTTGGTTCCAAATGCGATTTTTGTGCCAATTCGGCAGAAATCAAGTCTAGCCTATAAATAACTTCTTGTTGAAATGCTTCCTGCGTATGCTGATAGTGTTTAAACTCAGAATATAGCCTTTCCAACGTTAATGCGTTTTGGGGAAGTTCCGCGGGGGGTAATGACATAGGTGAAGATATGTTGTGTGACGATGGCCTAAGAAAGGAATAGTGATTTGAGATTACGCTCAACAAATTCGTGAGTAATTGAGTATTAAGGCGTTCGTCTAAAGGCGTTTTTTTCTGCGATGGCGAGCCAGAAGTTTCTGCATCTGCGCCTGAAGTACTTAAACTCGGTGTGCCATACGATGCTGTTGGTATTGATGGTTGAGATGCCGATGAGGTCGTAGAAACACGTGAGTCTCTGCGAGATTGGCTGTGAGGGTATCCAATTGTGATTGAATCTAATGGTGGTGGTTGTTGCTGCATATCACCATGAAATTCCCTGCTGTCGGACGATTCTAGAATTTTTGAACTACCATACGTGATATGTTCTTCAAGCGATAATTTCCTCTCTTGTCGTATTTTAGTCGGAGGCGATGAGGCGCCGTTCGCCTGCTGTGGTTTTCTATGCTGCGAATGACTCCTGCCGGAAATCTGATTCGACTCTCGCATTAATTTTTCCAACAGTTCTATATTTCCTGCATGAATTGTTTCCTCCTGTCCCTCATATGCTTCTGTTAGTTTTTCAAACTTTTTTTTTAGAGTACGTATTTGACGATACCTACTACCTGTAGTCCTATTATACTCGTCCAGAACTTGTGACCATGTATGCAGACGGTAAGCATATGGTTTCAAATGAGGTTTGTATCGATCCATCAGTCTCAGAAGTAAATTGTCGTCTTTACTCAAAATTCTTTCCTCCATTGTCACGAATCGTGCTCGACCAAACTCCCAGTACCTCGAATATCTATAATCACCTATCGCGAACCTTACTCAATGGAAAAAGAAGGGATGGATTGAAACTTGCATTAATTGACTATATTGCCAGTAGTACTGACCAAGGCATCGAAAAGAACACGAATCTTATTTATATGTCTTAGTCTTTCAATACCAATCACTTTCAAGTCTTCGCAAAGCTTTATTATGGTGGTCATCGAACGCTAATTTTACAATAAACAATATCAATGACCATTTTCAGCGCAGAATTGGGTGTAGTGCGATCCGCTTGCATCATCGCCTCGAAGAAAAATGCGTTTCTGAAATTTTTTTTGCACACTCGTGGAACGTGACAGGGTGATGTTACCCGGATATGAAATTCGCAAATCGTTTGGTCGAATATCAACTATTAAAGCTATCCACCAAGGAACAAATGTTGCTTGATATATCTTAACATTAGAGGTTTTGGAAAGGCATTTTCGTGTTAGCTACTGGAATGTCTTGTTTGATCAAAGGACTGTCACGAAGATTGCAATTGTCTGTAACACAAGCACGATCTGCATTTATCAATCCGCGCAGCAGCATTATACAAGCTCAACCCGGCTGTTCATTGAAATTTTACTCGATAGATTCGATTGCAGAGCAATATCAGCAGAGGTTATTAGAGCGTGCAAAAGAGAAAGGTTTTGAGTCGGTTCAGGCACTGCTGGAAGATTCAAAGGAGGATATTCAAAAGAAGAAAAAGAACTTCAATAAGATCGATCCGTTAAAAGAGCTAGAAGATTACGAACAGCGTATGAAAATGTCAACAAACCTATCCGGTCTAACCAAAGGTAAAGGACCGATCGATCCGAACCAATCGGGGGCCCCTTTCAAAACTCTTAACTCTTTTCTTGATTGTGAAAAGATCAAAGAGCTTTCCAAACAGGAAGTTGAATTTTTGTGGAGAGCCAAATGGCTCAAGAAAGAAAATGTGTTGTGTGCTGTGGTTCCAGTAAATGTTTTCGACAAATTGATGCTTACTGCAAAGAGTAATCCCGTTTTCGTTTTACCATTGCCCAGAGAAATTCCGGTTGAAGCAAATGGAGAAAATAAGGACCAGGGAATCGAGCTGCATTATATCCAATGGCAATTTATCGGACCACATACCACGCACTGCATAATAACGTCGCTAGCTGAGTATAAGTTGCATAAGGAATATGCCAAGCCACACACAGTTTTCCAATTCCATTCCGAAATGGCTAATGATAAGAAAGTCATATTCATGAATGGCACTGTCGAGCCTGGTACCAACGTCTCTGTACAAGATGCTCAGCTTCTATTATTGAATGTGCAGCGTTTTTATGGTGCTATGGGGGAAGAAACTCCTATAGCCAAACAAAGAGTACAATTACTTCGGGATTTTACGACGGGGTCACCAAATTTCAATGTTGATCTTCTAATATCTTTAGCTCAATCCATGGAAAATTAATCGGCTCGCAACCGTTAGAATCCAGGTACATATACGTTATTCAAATTCATAATCGTGCACGAGCACCTAAATAGTTACAATATCTTGCACATATTTTAGTTTGACATTGTCAATGTAAAAAAAATTTTTTTTTTTTCATCTACAAGCCATGAACTTTATCTGATGATGTACTACTGTACGCATATATTCTAAAGGAAGATGGAATACTACCTACGTACGGAAAATACCAGTACTAAGTTATCCTTCACAAATTGCACTTGAAAATGCAAACTGCGACCTCAAGCCCCCCTACCGAAGTTTTGTTTCTGGGTCCAGAAGGAACCTATTCTCATCAGGCTGCTCTGCAACAATTTGGCGATAACTCAGGAGTGAATTATCTGCCTGCAGATTCCATTGCTCAATGTTTCGAGAGATTAGAGAATGAAAAAGCAATTACTTACTCGGTGGTTCCACTAGAGAATTCGACGAACGGGCAGGTCGTATTTTCTTACGATTTACTGCGAGACCAAATGATGAGAAGCCAGAGCAAGATCATCGACAGTAGTCGTGTCTATCCAACTTTGGAAGTAATCGGTGAGCAATACGTCACGATAACACATTGTCTAATTTCTGCAACAATACTTCCTTTAGATGCTCTTCCCAGGTACAAAAAGATTAGACTATACTCACACCCACAGGTATGGGGACAAGTGAGCACATATCTTGATAAACTACTGAAAAGGTGTCCAGAAACAGTTTTTGAGAAAGTTGACACCAGCTCAACGTCACAAGCTGTCTTAGAGGCTATAAAAGCAAATAGTCTTGTAAGGGGAGAATCCATCCTGAATTTAGCAATAGGAAGCGAAGTTGCAGCCAAATTATGTAAAGTCCCAATCCTGGACCATGGAATTAATGATAGATCAGGGAACACAACAAGGTTTTTGGTTTTCAAAAGAAGGAATGATATTGGGAGGGCTTCTGCAAATGATCAAAAAAAAGTGAGCCTAATAACATTCACCATCAAACAAGATGATCCGGGTGCATTAGTGGATATATTGACAGTTCTAAAGGAGTACAAAGTAAGCATGTGTTCCATCAACTCAAGACCATTTAATAATGGATCAAACGATAGAAAATGGCAGTACGTCTTTTTCATTGAGTATTATCACGATGAAGACAGGACAAACTGGGATGCATTTTATGAAAACTTTGGATCCTTATGCCTAGAATGGTGTCTATGGGGGACTTTCCCAAGAAATCAAAAGTATTATGAGTAGAAACAACAAAAAATAAACTGGTTCTATTTATTGTAAGAAATTTTATGTACATAATGATATCAAAGGAGATCAAGAAATTATTCCATGTGTAATCTATTCCTCTATATGTATAGCCGCTTTTCCTAATGGAAATCATAACGACGCCATAAACCCTTTATCCTATACCTATCTGCCACACCTAGCCAGTTGCCATGGTTGATTATCGAGAGGACATGCATCTCTTGTCTTGATCCATTTGTTTATGCAATGTAAATGGAATGCGTGATTACATGTACCCCATGCAGCTACACATTCGTTATCAGTATCCGTCATCGCCATGGGCTGACATTCAATACATGGTTCCATGATATGATTTCTGCAAATTGCACAGTTATCGACGGCTATATCCCATGACCAAAACGCCACTGCAGTCCATTTTTTTATTTCGAATTTCTTTGGGCTCGTTTTCTTTGACTGTAGGCTTTCTACAGCACCACTTCCCACCTCTTCAGAATCTACTTCCATATTTTCTATCTCACTCATTATACTATCGTAACACACAGACGTCCCAACGATCTCTTTTCGTTGTCACTCCCAGATCTCTCTATATATATAGAGTTTGTCATTGATGCGCCTAAGAATACAACCTTCAAGGCTCGTGAACGATGACATACAAACATCGCAGAAGCATAACCCCGGATGTCGATGTCGCAGGTTCACTCGGTTTCTTTTAACACAGCGTTTTGAATATATAACCTCAGGTAACTATAAGGTTCCAATATAACCATTCCAGGATGTCTAATGATGACACTAATGACATTAGTTCTTTGTACCCACCTCCACCACCGTACATAAAGTTTTTTACGAAGGAAAACTTAGAGAAGCTACCTGCATACAAGAAGCAGATAGAGGATGAACTGAAAACAACCGGTGATGTTAGTAATGGGGAAAAAGAAGAAGAAATTACCTGTGCGTTAGACTTTATGATACCACCACCAATGCCCAAATCATCTAAGTACAGAGCATTCGGTAGTGTATGGCAAGTAAAAGATGAATTGCCCGATTTAGAGACATTGGGATTAACGCAATTGTACAAAAAAGCAAATCAATATGACACAAACAATTATCAATACAAGCTACAAGAGCTTCGTAAGCTGCTCAAATCCCTACTGCTCAACTACTTAGAACTGGTAGGAATACTAGGAATAAACCCTGAGCTGTATGAAAAAAAGGTTGAAAACATAAGAACGATTTTAGTGAATATACATCATCTGCTGAACGAGTACAGACCACATCAATCCAGGGAGTCATTGATAATGCTTCTAGAAGAACAAGTAGAGTACAAAAAGAAGGAAATTAGACACATTAATCAGGTATGCACGCAAATACGAGAACGGTTGGCCAACATCGAGGATAAAAAGTAATAGCTCGGCTATATAGGAAGTAACTAAATACAAGGTATCCCTCTCTACCTTACTACTCATCGGCGTATCACTTTATCACGGGACTTCAGTCACGTGATGAACTCTACGCGAATCTTCGACCAGATTAGGAAATATTTTTACTTTTTTCTCATTTTTCCGACGGAACAACCACATGGTGGTGCAACTTTTTGGAGACTGCATACATACAAGCGGAGGGGCATATGTACATGGCACTTCCATCGTATGACGAAAAGAAAATTTACACAACGGCATTTGATAAGCAAGTGTGAACTTCGAATCTTGAGAACCTTTTCTCGTGTTAAGCGTTTAGTTCTTATGAGTATATATTTTTTGTAATCTTTTAGTAAGTGTATCTTATGATCTCAAGCTGCAACTATTAGCAGTTTCCCGTGCACGGTTCACAAATGGATTCTCCAAGTTTTACTTCACAAGATGGGTCATTGCCCTCGAATCCCACGTCCACAAACTCCTTATTTTCTCTAGACAAAAGAGTGTACTCTAATCTTTTACTGAACAAGTCAAGCTATTACTACCAAAACAATGAGATTGATGAAGAAGAAAAAGAAGAACCTGTGGCTTTACCTCACGGATTATTGCTCAATAACGTAGTGAATGACGGTTTAGGAAACTTATCAAGGACAAATTCGCCGTCTCACCTTACCTTCAATTCTACCTTAGACCATCGCAGAAGAGCGTCGACAAGTGGGAAAGCTACAAAATTTGTATTTGTATTGGTCGGGTTACCTGCAGTCGGTAAATCTACGATATCTGCCCATTTGATTCAATTTTTACAGAGCAACCCATCCACGCACTCATTACGTTGCTCCGTATTCAATGCAGGTAAAGTTAGAAGAAACATGAGTTATAAGGACTTGGGGATGCTAACGATGCAATTAGCTAATAATTCATCAGATGATCTGTTTAGTCCAAAAAATATTGAGAAAAAAGAGCGCTACGCAAGAATAACTTTGGATAAGCTGTTAAAGGAATTGGATTCTGATATATGTGATGTCGGGATATTTGATGCTACAAATTCTAGAGTTGAAAGAAGAAGGTTTGTCTTTGAGGAAATTTGTGCTTATAACCGAAGACCGCAATCTAATTTTTGCGTTACACCTATAGTCCTACAAATTCTATGTGGTGATCAGAATTTTATCAGGTATAATGTTCACAACAAAACTTTTAATGAGGATTATTTTGATAAGCCTTATGAATACGCAGTGGTAGATTTTGCCAAGCGATTAAGGAATTACTACTCACAATTCACACCTTTCTCTAGTGATGAATTTGATCAAGTCACTGAAATGGTTTCCGCGCGAGGATTGAATAACGGTATTTTTTCCTACAACTTGATCAATACAGGTTTGGTGCCATCGAAACATCTAAGCAATAGTCACTTTCCTGTAAATTGTTCGAAACAGGTGTCTGATATGATAAATCTCGTCGAAAATTTTGTTGAACATTACGCGAGAATGTTTGGTTACACGTATATTGAACGTGTCAAGGAATTTTTCAACGATAATGCTAAAAGCTCAAACCAAGGCAATGAACAGTGGAAAAATTCTGGTTGTAGGAACTACCTATCCACGCTAGGTGAGATCCTCGATGAAGATTACTTTATTAAGCTAGAAGAGCTTTTGGAGAATAATAAAGGTAAGCAATAGAGCTGGACTTTTAATATGAAATTTTAATGATTAACGAAAATTATTTTCTGTGATGTGCTGATAACTCAAACATCTTCAACATGAAATAAAAGGGATATAGATATATAGATATAAACTAGTTTATAAAAACTTACACTACGCTGCCTGGAGGCCAAGTAAATTAATGTTCGATTTCGATCACAGTCCGCGCTATATACTTAAGCCTGGCAAACTTGATACTTTAGGACCAGTGTAATCTATTCCTGGCAAAACAGGCCCGTTACTTGAAGACGTCACTGGCAGGCCGTAGCTTTCTGACGCAGCACCTGAAGGAGGTGCAGCACCATTTTCACTTTTCTCTCTTACAGCATTGATACCATTATTAATTCCAAAAAACCAAGCGTTAACTTTTTTGTTATTATAAGTTGGGTCATCGAAAGCGTTGGGATCCACTGGCCTGGCTCTGGTCCAAAATCTTATTGTCCTATCCTTGGAAGCACTGGCCAAAATGTGGCCTACAGGATTATACGACAAGGATGTGATGCACTTATCATGCGCATATGGAATTGTTTGAGTAGGGCCAGTAGAATCCTGTGCAAGATCAAAATATTTTAACGAACCATCATAGCACGCTGCTGTGAACATGGACTCATTAATTGGATGCCACAGAAGAGTCATATAATCTACTTCATCTCTAACAACCATTAGTTCTTTCATACTGTGTCGTATATCAAATACCCTGCATGATTTATCTTTAGATATAGCTACCAACAAATTGCCCTTAGTAGGTTGGAATCTTGTCTTGAGGACCGTGTGTTTAAATTTTAAAATTGTAGAAATGCATTGACCCACTCTAGGGTCCCATAATTTCACCAGATTATCTTTGGAGGCTGAAGCTATCAAACCCATTTGCGGATGCCAATCACAACTTTTAACATCCCAATGATGTCCCGATAAAACCCTTTCCTCTTTACCGTTGCTGAAATTCCAAATTTTCAAAATTTTATCATCGGAACAAGTGACAAATTTGGAATCGTTGTTGCTAAATGCTATATCTCGGACACATTCGGTATGTGCCTGATCTAGTTCTTTAACCATATTGAAATTCGGCTGCCATACCTTGATAGTACCATCCGAATCACCACTAATCATCCAATCACCAGCATGAGAATACTCCATTGTAGTGACGGCTGTATCATGCGCTTGCATGATACTCTCGAAGTTAAAAGATGAACCATTCCAGAGAGAAAATTCACCGCTATATGTAGCCACTACCAATCTTCTGCCTTCTGGAGTCCATTTGATAGCGGGTATAACATGCTTGACTTTATTCGAACTGAGGTGTGTGAATTTATTTGGAACATTAATCACTCGATCTTTTAACCGATACGCGGATGGAGGCATTATATCTGAGGTGTAACTTGTTTCAGGTTCTATTGTCGGTAGTGGCAAACCGTGCCTCTTGTAGTAGTAAAACTTCTCAAACGGTGAGCTCATATCTACAGTGCGCCTTTGCGTGAGGTAGCGCTTCTGCGATTGATCTTGCTGATTACTAGCATCCATTTTAAGAGCCAATTGATGGTGTTTTATCAACTTTATGAACCACCTTTCTCATATATTCTATGTACAAATGTATAAGATATACGAAAGCTTGTAACTCCATGAGAGGAAAGCAGTTTTCTTGGATGTTTCTATCGGGTCACGTGATATTTATGAATACAAATAGTAACTTGCTAGCAATACATCTACATTCAGTTTCCTCTATATAATATGCTTTTATATATCATAGAAATTCATCATATCCTTTAATGTATCTTGGATACAAGCGCCATATGACGTTAAATCCGGCGACCATGATCCAACACAGCATAGGAAACCAGTTTATCCCAGTGAAGTGGAGAATAACGCCTACCAAATATGGTAACATGGCATTTCCACAGCCACCCAGGGCAATTGCTACCCCCATTCCACCAACATGCAAATTCTTTGGCAGTACTTGCAGGGCTACGATACTTGCATTGGGAAATAATGGTCCAATGAATATTCCACAAAGAAAAACAACGAAAAAGACTAGCCCAATATACCACATATTATCTGTGTTGAACAGACCCACTAATACAAAAATAGTGTAGAAGAGCAATGCAAGCAATCCGTACATATGGCTTGCGCGGTATTCATTAGTGAAAAGACGCTTGGTCACAAATCCCAATCCCAATCTGCCCACCGTGAGACCTGTCCAAAATGATGAGGTCACATAGGACATTGTAATCGTGTTATCTGACTTTGTAGAAAGGAGATATGTAAATAACCAGGAGCCCGTAGAGACTTCCGCACCTAAGTAAATGGACAAGTACATTGCATACAGGAGGACTGCAGGCTTTTTCAGCAAACTGATAAATCCAGTACTTTTTGGATTGCTATTCTCTTCAACTTCTCGATCCCCATCGGTATCACTTTGATCCTCATGCACATTGCACAAATAATCATACTTTGCCGCTGTCTCAAATCTGAAAGCCGGAAGAAGGAGCATGAAACCAAATATAGAACATCCCAGTGGAATGTAAAAAAATGAAGGCCACCGATCCCATTTAACAAAATATGAAATTATTGGTGGAGTAATCATGGATGCTGCTCCATACAAACCATGCAATATTCCCATCCATTCGTTCTTATGATTTACTAAATTCCCTATTAGAACGTTACCTGTGGAGTCTAAAATGCCAATGCTGAGTCCTATGGGGAGATAACATGCGACATAGAGGAAAAATGAGGGTGGTTTGAGTGCCAAGAGACCAAAAAATATAATAGATAGGACAGCCGCTAGACTCATAGCACCTCTCATCCCGAATTTGATATGCAAAGTTTCATTCAATAAGCACGCCATACTATATCCTAAGACTTGGACGAGAAAGATGTTCGAGACAGTGACTTTTGATATTCCGTAATGTTCTGTTAATATAGGTATAAGAGACCCCGTAGTCTGATCATTCAAACCGAACATTAGAAACATTATTAAACATGCAGCTATCTGCATCTTCACAATCCCAACTCGTTGATAATCTAGGGGATAAACTTTTATATTATGGCCCTGCCACTCGATATTTTCGATTATGCGACCTTCCCCTGACTCATTTAAACTCTCTTGTGAAATGCTCTTGTCAGCTGTATCTTCCTCAAGGAGATGAACCATCTCAATAGCCTGTTGGCCTTTACTTTCTTGCCGATATGACCCCATTACTAACGCTTATTTTATTATTCTGCTACTCTTGCTACCGGCGTTAATTTCATTACAGATCTTGAAATCTATTACTGGGGAAAATATGAAAATATGACGTTTCCCCGAAAAATATAAAAAAATTTGAAAAAAAGAAACAACGAAACGTCTGTGCAAAAATTTTTTAACGTACTTCATCAAGTTCATATGAGCAAAGAAGTTTAATAAGCTTTACTGTGAAAAAGTGCAGAACAGCAATGCCTCATTTTCGGGTGGCACCTGAAGGGACTTCTCCTTGAAAGATAGAAAAAAAAAATACTTGGAACAAGTACGCTAAATATGAAAAACTTCAAGTGTAATTAGACGAAGGTAGTAAAAAATATTTATTTGCTTGCTTTCGATGAGAAATTGTATCCTATTTTTTGTCTAATATGGGCACTACAAAATTGCAGGTCTTGTCCAATATTTTGTGAAAACTTCAATTTTATAGTATGCGCCGCAAAACCTAACACAAAGTACAAAAAGAGAAAGATAAAAAGACATTCTTGAATGTTTGATAAATAACTTAAAACTCCAAACAGAATAAAAAATAATATTGCCATTAGCAATCCTTATTCATGAGTTCTATTGACCATAAACATAATTTGGAAGATCACTCAAAGTCTGATGAAAATTACAGTTTTTTAGAAAAGACCAGTAGCCCATCAAGAATATCAATCAAATATGTTGGATCCCGTGCTAACCAAAGGTGTGGAATCACATTGGTTTGGCCAATATTTCTTTGCCTTGCGATATCCTTCGGCGGGTTCATTTTTGGCTGGGATGTTGGCACCATCGGAGGAATTTCAAATATGAGAAGCTTTCAAAATAATTTTGGGACTTTACTTGACCCAGTAACAAATGAAAGGTATCTTCCTGACATCTTGATTGGATTAATGATATCCATATTCAATATAGGTTGTGCCGTGGGTGGTCTAACTTTAGCCAAGTTAGGCGACTTCAGGGGCAGGAAGTTTGGAATTTATTTCACCCTATTCGTTTATTGCATTGGTTTGATAATTCAATTAGCAAAGGATCAAAAATGGTATCAATTCTTAATCGGTAGAATCTTTACCGGACTGGCTGTTGGTTCTACTGCTGTGTTGGTTCCAATGTTTATTTCAGAAAGTGCACCACTGAGAATTCGTGGAGCTATGGTTGTTTTTTATCAGCTAATGGTAACACTAGGCATTCTTATTGGAAACGTTATAAACTATGCATGCAAAAGAATGACAGGTGAAGCCACCAATAATGTTTCATGGCAATTCCCAATTTTCTTGGGATTTGTGTGGACATTAATAATTATTGTGGGGCTAATGTTCACTCCTGAGTCAGCACAATATCTGATAATCAAACAAAATGCAATTGAAGAAGCCAAGAGATCTTTTTCAAAAATGAACGGAGTATCCGAGACGGACAGAGCAACTATTGAGTACATTGAAGAAACCATAAAAGGACAAGCATTGAGGGGCAACCAAGAGAACAGACAAGGACTATTTGAATTTATCACAGGTAAGCCACAATATGGTATTCGATTGCTCACTGGCATCCTCGTGATGAGTTTTCAACAATTGTCAGGAGTAAATTACTTCTTTTATTACGGAACTACAATATTCAAAAGAGCAAATATGGATCCATACGTAACTTCCATCATCTTATCATCAGTGAATTTTATGGCTACCTTCGGCGGAATATATATGGTCGAATCTCTCGGGAGAAAGGCTTCTTTACTACTTGGGTCCATTGGTATGTTTTTTTGTATGATGATATATACCAGCGTCGGAGGATTTGCACTGAGTTCCAACGCCTCAGGGTTTGTCATGATTGCTGCCACCTGTGTGTACATAGTTTTCTTCGCTACGACATTAGGACCTGTCACATTTGTTCTCGTCTCCGAGCTATTTCCTATGAGAACAAAGGCTACATCAATGGCCATTTGCTCATCCTTTAATTGGATGTTCAATTTTTTGATCTCATTTCTTACCCCGGTCATTACTTCGAGAATTGGCTTCTTATACGGCTACGTTTTTGCAGCATGTTTATTACTTTCTACAATATTTGTTTGGCTCATGGTTCCTGAAACTGCCAAGAAGACAGAAGCAGATATAGATAATTATTATTGGAAAATAAAAGAGGATTTGCATACAAAATAATAGCTCTTTATCTTCTACAGCAAAGATAATATATAATAAAAACAAAGCCTGAATTCCTTCAGGTGAAAATCTCTACATAATTATAATAAATTTGTTCATTTTAAAATTTCCATACTAATCGAATGCGAAGCACTATTGCATCTACACTATTAAATTTGAAGTAAAGTGGGATCACGTGATTTTTACTATCATGAGCGCGGTCCTTGATAGGAATATGCTAAATGAGGTACACATACATAACGTATAAATGCATACAAGAGACATCTGCGATAATCATGAACAACCAATCGCTTCCCAGGAGTCAAACTTCTTCTTCTTTTGGACGGAATGATCTGAAACCTATCTCATTCAATAGATCGTCTTTTCGTACTCACCACTATTCTAACAGCCAACATATTCAATCGATAGGAAGTTCACCGCGGACCAAATCATCACCAAGGTACTCATTCAGCAACGTTAGCTCCTCAAATGATCCTAGCTATAAGGATTCATATCGTGACGTGAACCCGGTAGATCAACACGCTGTCCATAGAAGTAGAAAACTACCTGATATACCGAAGTCTTCGGGGCTTCTTTACAGTACTAAAACGAGGAAAGAACTCTCGAGTATTGATAAAGTTAATGATCCAAGCAGCAATGGACTAATATGTGCTGGAAAAACGCATTTAGGTTACTACAGGTTCTCCGAACAAGACCATACAATTAGTTGCATCCATGATTTCATGTCCGTAGGCAATAGCCAAGGGAATACGTTTTCACCTAACATAGGTAAGAGAGGAAGGCAAAGTAAACTTAGCACCATTGCCGACGTGAAGACTGGGTTTCATAATCATAAAAACTATGTCGCTATTTGTGGTAATTCGACTGCGATATCAATTTACGATATCAATAAGACGTCAACCTTGGATAACCCTGTGGTGACTACCTTATCTGAGCACACAAGATCCATTAATAGTTTTGATTTCAATACTGTTCAAACGAATCTAATAATCAGTGGAGGTCAAGACGGCTGCATCAAAATATGGGATCTCCGATCAACGAGCAAAAAAACTACCAATAGATGCGACGTCAATATTAATACAGCATCGGATTCCATCAGAGATGTCAAATGGATGCCCATCCAGAATTTTGCACATATGGGTCACCAGGTGGATATGAAGAATGCCAATAATGCGGGGTTTAAATTTGCTTCAATACATGATTCCGGATTACTTTTAAAGTTTGATTTGCGTCAACCACATCAAGTGGAAAAGAGGATAAATGCACACACAGGTCCTGGGCTGTGTATGAATTGGCATCCTCACCAGGATTATATTGCCACTGGCGGTAGGGATGGTAAATGCTGCTTATGGTACGTAGGTGATAAATCTCAGTATGACAACAGTACAAACTATTTTGGTTCAAGCTCGATCAATATGCCACATTTGGCAAGCCCCAGCGCTTCAACAAATCTATTAGCTCTTCCGGAAGTTACCATTAACACTGGGTTTCCCGTAACGAAGCTTAAGTTTTGTCCATCATATGACAAAAACGTGCTAAACTCTTTACTAGCTCTCTCATCCATGACGGACGAAGCAGGGGTTAGCATTTACTCCTTAGCTAGAAAATATATTCCTAAACATGAGTTATTAACATTTGCTCCATCTCTAGGCTTGGTGTGGTGGGATGAAAAACTAATTTTTAATATTGATAAGGAAGATCGTATAAATGGGTGGAACACTGATGAAGAACCCACGATGCTTGAAAATCTCCCGAAATGCGTTACTAGCTGGAGAGATATCGAAGGTAATGGATTGCTTTTTGTAGACCAAAAAAGTGGTGGATATGAGGTGCTACCAGATCATGGAATAGTTTCCGATGATACCAAAAAAGGATACAATCACAGAATCAGCATGTCTTCTCTAAACACGAGTACTCTTGGGGGCAATTCAGGTTTAATGGGAAGCATAAAAAAGGGAATTAGTCATACTACCTTGTCATCACTTTCGGCGGAACGACCTTCTTTTTCAAAGTCGGGAGCTTCATATAGTGGCAAAAGTTTTGGAACCGCTTCTGTAGGAATGTCACACAATAATTCAACAACTTCTTCGAGCCCATTTACTTCACAGAACGAAACTCTAGAAAACAAAATGTGGGAATCACCCATGATGATTACACTGGACTTGCCGTACATTTTAAATAATATGAGAATTTCTCATATGCCTTCCGGTATGGGTATGTCGACGTCTCCAGAGGTAGCCTCAATCAAAGAGTCTCCAGTAAAGGTTTTCAAGTTTCTGGCAAGAGAGTTGGAATTTTCGTATACTCATGAAAAAAAAGCTATTGAAACGAAGAACATAAACCAACAGCCTAATGCAAACGACGAAGAAATAAAGGAAGATCTTATGGAACGCTTTGGTTTATCCGAAAATACCACTTGGACTGCACTGATCAATAAAAAAAGTGATAACGACGTTGGAAGAGCCCGCGAAACGTCCAACAAGAATTCAAGAAACTCTGATGCGTGCGATCATGGAGTTTTGAGTAAAGATAGTCCTGACGAGAAAAGCAATGAACCTAAACTTGAGAAAAAGAAGAGTGCATTGACAGAAAGCATAAACGAGCTAACTTTAGGAATCCCACAAAAGATAGATTTGTTGCTGGAATTAATTCCTATTTGCAGTCACAATGCGTCCGTTTATTCATACATTGACGATTTGCCGAATTTCAAGATTTGGTTAGTAATCAGGGACTCCCTACTTTGGGATTTGAAAAGGATTAGCACCGAATCCTTAGGATTAGGACTCGATGATCAAGATGTGTTGAAAGAGCATGGACAGGTGGAGGACATAAGAAATGTATCTGCGGTCGCAGCAGAAATAAACGAACTTGCCAACTCGGGCTGTGCAAGCTATGCGACGAGCGGTATAAATTCTTTTATTGAAGAAGCACCCCAAGCGCTGCGTGCTGACTCTGAAGATTCCATAAAGAACCAATCAAACTTAGGTGCCATATCTAACTTGAAGCAGCAATTGATGGGGGAAGAAGCGAAGATAAATTATGAGAGGGGAAATGTTCATGATGAAGACGTGAATAAAGGTCTAAAGGACTGGAACAAATATGCTGTCACGTCGGGTGTAGAAAAGCAGATTGACTCCAATGATGCAGAGAGCGCTATCATTGAAGATGATGAGGAAGTTGTATTTGATCAACAAGCAGTTGGAACCTCTGGAACTAACAGCATCCCAATTTTACGTAAAAGACAACAAAGGCCATCATTCATAGATACATTTATGACAGATATGAGATCCCCTAGTGGAGGTACTATAGAAAACGACTTGCTTTCGAGAAACAAAAGGTCTCATTCATTTGGTCAAAGCAGTCCGGTAAGCAAGATAACTTCTTTCCAAGCTGGGTCTAATGGATCTTCGCCATTGGCTAATTTGAAAAAATTATCCAGTGATCAGAGTCCTTCCCCACTCATTGTAAGATCCCCTGCGAAAAATAATGAAACTCTCTCATTTGAACGCATCATTTCGATGGAATCGCCAAACCAATTTTCTCATGTTTTGAAGGCAGGCAAAGCAGATAGGGTTAAGCATACTTTGCCACCATGGAGCACCGAGAAGTTACTGAGGCAAATTTACCGGCAATCTGTAGAGTTGGGTAATATTTTGCTTGCTGTAAATATCTTACTTCTTTTTCAAAACATTTACCATGTTACTACAACTGAAGTAGTGAAGAATTCTCTGGCCCAGTTTACATCTATATTGCATCAATATGAACTGTTTGAAATATCAGCTGCTATATTCAAATATTGCCCTTGGGAAGACATAATGAATACTGAAGGTGGACAATCCGTCATTCAATTATTTTGCGAAAAGTGTGGGAAGTTAATAACGAATGACATCTCAAAGGAGAAATTCACATTGGAAGCTCAAAGGGTTTGTAACAACCGCCCGCTAGAAAACTTTGGTTACTGGTATTGCGATTCTTGCAAAAAACCAAATAGTCTATGTGTGGTATGCGAACGGCCAATGAAGACTCTCGCTATGGCTTTGCTTGATTGTGGCCACGAGGCTCATTTTGAATGTTTCACAGATTGGTTTCTCGACGAGGGTATGACGGAGTGCCCAGGAGGTTGCTTAAACGAAATTAATTTATGAAATCAGAAAGAAGCTCTTAGTAATATGTACGTTAATGTGATTCAATACTAAATAAGGCCATACTCCTCCAAGAAATCTCGCACAATGGCCCAATACCCTTCTTGTATTATTGTATCATTGTGAGATCCCAAAGGAAATTCAAAAACCTTCTTATCGTTACTAGGGCATACCTCAAACAATTGTTTCATATGCGCTGGTGGCACAATTTCATCTTTAAGTCCACGTAAAAATAAAAATGGGACAGTTGGATCGCATTTCAGAATTTCCTCTTCAGAATTCCATACCTCATGACACATGCTGGAAAAATATTTCAAAGCAGGAAACACGTAAGGTATGACTTTCGGTATGCTCAAGAATGTATTTTCTAAGATTACTCCGTCGCAGAGGTGTGGATATGTCGCTGCGATATAAATGGCATTAGCCCCCCCTAAAGACCGGCCATACAGCACCAGCTTCTTTGTCTTGTGAAATGGATCTGTACTCAGATGTGAGATCACACGATCAGCATCCAGCTTTAAACCAGCCTCAGTTGGAGATCCCTCCGAATGACCATATCCCCTATAGGAATAAATGAAAACACTCATTCCCAACTGACGGTAGAATATATCTGCGATCGAAATGAAGTAACCAATATTTCCTGCATTTGGACAAAGAATAAGAGCCGTAGATGAGGAATTGCTGCTCGTATTTTGTATATCATAAGCCTCTATCTTAATGTTATCTCTAGTCGTAAGGGTTATCCGATGATAAGGTAGGTCATAACTATCCGGTGTATCAACATAATTTCGTGCTCCTTGTGCCCATGAAGGATATATTAGCCTATTCTGTAACATATATAGAGCAGTAAACGAAATTGAACCTACTGCAGCCAGACCTTCAACAAACATTTTCATAAATCTCCAGAACATTGGTTGACTATATCGCCTTGACAAGTTTTGAGAATGGCGTTTTGATACAGAAGTCAGTAATTGAAACGAGGAAGGCTTGACGACGACCCCAGAATCTGCAATTACCTTTTTACAAGACCATCGTTCCTCACAGTAAGATTGATTTGCTCACCATTGTATCCATTAATCGGTAACATCAGTACATTCCAGATTTCCGAGACGACAAAAGCTATCACGCGGGTCACATGACACAAAGCTGGGTAACCGCAAACATAAGAAAAAATTTTCCAGCTTGGATGTGATTATCACGATTGATATCAGTTCTCAGAATTTCAATTTGTACAATCGGTAAATTTCAAGAATTATAGAACAGATAGAAACCAAATAAAGCTTAAGGAGCTTGTGTTATTTGAAGTTGTACAGCCATAACCACGAAGTGCCTGAAAAGAAATGTCTGTTGAAGAAGTAGCTCAAAAGTTTGAAGAGACCGTTTCTGTAAATGATGATGCACCAAAGACTGTGCTCTCAGACAATGAATTTGATGTTAAACACCCTTTGAACACAAGATGGACCCTATGGTATACCAAGCCAGCAGTTGACCAATCAGAGTCCTGGTCAGATCTACTGCGTCCTGTCACTTCGTTTGACACCGTAGAGGAATTCTGGGCAATCATTCAAAATATTCCAGAACCTCATGAACTACCATTGAAGTCCGATTACCATGCCTTCCGTAATGATATTAGACCGGAATGGGAAGATGAAGCTAACGCTAAAGGTGGTAAGTGGTCCTACCAAGTTAGAGCCAAACGTGCGGATATCGATGAATTATGGCTAAGAACTTTACTTGCTGTTATCGGTGAAACTATCGACGAGGATGATTCTCAAATTAATGGTGTTGTTTTGAACGTCAGAAAAGGTGGTTACAAATTTGCATTGTGGACAAAATCAGAGGACAAAGACCCCTTATGCAATATTGGTGCAAGATTTAAACAAGTATTAAAGCTAGGTGATGAAGACCATATTGAATTTTTCCCACATTCCGCAGCCAATGCCAAGCATCATCAACCATCCATAACTTTGTAAGATAGTAAAGATTATCACCACATACCTGAATCGTCTAGGTGAGCGCTTATAATTGTATGTACATGTAGGTTATTAATTTGTGTTTTTTTTTTGCTACCTCGCAAATATTTAAACAAAACAAATATGCATTGTCTAAATCGAAACAAAACGAAATATATATCTATATATCTATATATATAATTCATTAACATGCTAACGAAATACGTTTATTGTATCCCAATTATCAATTACACCTTGAAAGTAAAAGCCCAAGGCTGTGATAACGTAGAGAAGAATCAACATCGAACCCTTGAAATAGTTCGACTTCCCTTCTGCATATAAATAGGTGAACATAAAGACGCTCGCCATTGAAGCGACAAGATCCCATTTAGGAAAAACTAGGGCGAACATTTGATCTCTGATGCTGATTGCGGAACGTTCCATATTCCATGTGTACAAAATTGAATATAGCACTAAGGCAGGGACCTGCAACAGACATACCTGCAATGCATATGCACTACCAATTTCCATCGATAATGCGACGTTTCCATGCATAGCAAATGAAATAGCATTCAAAAACTCGGTCGTATTCGGAACCAGAGCAAATATTGTAAGCCCAAGAAATTTAGGATCCAAAGAAGGTATACCCTCCAAAACAGCATCTACACATGAAACCAGGATTTCGGCAATAACAGCATACATTAAGGTAGCAATCAATAGAATCAATGTGGATTTATTTCTTGACCAGTTAGGTGCTTCATGGCTGCCCTCATCATGATTTGGTTGTTGTGCAGCTTCCGAGTTTTGCTCAAGGACGCGACTACCAGAAATGTCTTTTGCCTGTTCGCTGATTGGCAAGTGCCAAATCATAACCGCATGTGTTCTAAGAGTGAACCACAAGCCAATAATATAGGCTAAGAACAACACTACTGCACATGATATTGAAATGGGCTCTATGATGTGCGTGTACATCTTGGTGAACTTAAGGGGCGGCCTGGAAAAGTAGCACTTACTAGAGGTTACTGCTTTCGTGACACTTGTAAAGCTAATCGATAGTTTTTCTCCACCATCGCATTCTATCAAATAAGCACCATATATTTCATATAGTATTGTAGGTACAAACATGACGATCATAGAAAAAATAAGCATCGTAGAAGATACACCAGCACTAGCGGGATTATATCGTTGAGTTTTTCTGTTTAGAGCCCCACCACACATGGATAGCCCTGGCAGTAATAAAACTGCACCGAGGATAGAACCAATCATAGAACCCTCAACTAGTAAACCTTTCCCTTGTTGCAAAGCGACACAATATAAAAATATTTCCACCACAGTAGAAAAAAATGCGTTGATTACCGCACCTAGCCCCATTGAAGTTTGTGCTGAAATTGAAGCCACGGCCTGCCCGATGTAGAACGCTAAAGGAACAATTGATGCTAGGCACAGTGTGAATATAGTAGTATCGTGGCTTATCCAGCTAGTAAGACCCCAATATTTCTTTAAGAAATAGAAATCAAATATTGTGAAGAATACAAGGGACATCATGTTGACGACAATAACGTTAGTACCATCCACAGTAAATTTATAATAATGCCAGCCAGCACAACGAAATGTGCATAATAAAATGTTCTTACTGTTCTTACTTTTAATGATAGATTCATCTTGACCGCTTGAATTTTTGATATATTTGAAACCTAATGCCAAAGGATGTCTTCTACAGTGATACATTAGATTCCAAAGAATATTACTCATAGGGATTGTAAAAACTGCCAACCAAGTAACTAAAGATAGTAGAAAAACGATTGGCTGCAAAAATAGGTGGAAGCACAAATAAAATACCAATCTACCCCATGTCCATTTACCTCTACCAAAATATCTGCGTTGAGCTGCAGCACCTGTTGATAATCGATGCTGTTGGTTTCCATCGCTTGCAGGATGACTAGATGATGTAGTGGAAACGCCTTCAAGGGATGGTTGTTCATGCTGATGCGTCATATGCTGCCTAATGGATCCATAAGAGGGATGCTGTAAGCCATTATTATTTACCAGCGATTCATCACTTTGAGCTTGAGATTGATGGAAAAATAATCGATTACTATACGACGTAACCCAATCATAGAATTGTTGAGCACTAATTCCTTCATCCTTATCTTCTTGTAAATAATGCTCATCTGGGGTCAAATAAACCACTTTACCAAAGGGCCATAGTAAATATTCAGCCAATTTGAAAAGTAGAAAAGCATAATCCTTGGAAGAACGTGTAAATAATCCCAATACATAAACTGCTGCGCCTGTCGTATTGAACAAAACGAATAAGAACAACCCACATGTAATAGCCCACAGGATATTAAATACATGGACAGGCCAAGTAATTTTCTTCAAATGTGTTTCGTGGATATCTTCTGCGGCCACCTTTTGTACTGATCTTTGCTTTTTATATAAAGCAGGTTTCCAAATCCTAATACCGAATGGATGTGTTTCATTAATGGCATCTTGCCTTTCTCTAAGAGTATATGACTCTAGAGAAGAAGCTACGGAATTCTGGTCACCCGTGTTTGCATTTCCATTTTGTTCAACGTCTCGATCTTCTATGACCAAATCATGACCAGTACCGCCAGGATGATCATGAATCACAAACCTGCTTGGATCCTCATCGTATGATTCAGAGTTCTCATCTGGTCTACTAGGAGATAGAATTGCCAATTTTGAAGGATGATGGTGTCCAATTTCCTCTTTCTTCAATCTCGGAACACTACCTTTACTTGGTTGCCCCGGGAAGGATTTGGAGGGAGACAAATCAGGAGTGGATGATGCCGGTCCTCCACCTAAATGATTCTTCGATTTACTACCATTAAGAGCATATTTCAAACCATCATGGAGACCTTCCAGATATCGTATATCATGTTCAATCTCATCGGGGTCATCATCGACACTAAAAACTCGATACACGTGATCAGGGGCACCACCACCACCACCACCACCACCACCACCATCACTTGCTGCAGTACCGTTAGAATGCAGCGAATGCAGCGGATTTTCCTTGGGCATCGTTACGTACAATCTTTCGTCCTTTTGCTAATTTCGGCTTGGACAAAAACCTTCCAAAGCTGTCGAAGATGAAGATACTCTTTTACCTTTTATCAGAAACTATCTGGCTGTTAGAAAATCACCTTCTTCGCGTATGACATTCACCTTCTTTGGAGGTTTCATAGGCATCGCACATGCACCATTTTGTTACTTTATCCATTAGAAAGGGGCGGAAGAGAGCGAGTTTTTCAGTGAAATGAATCCCTCCCTATCAGAGCCGAGAAAAACAACAACAAAGAGAGGACCCATCCACCCATGTCACTGCGCACGAAACACGTGAGCGGTTTCTTTTTCGTGTTTCACTCCGCGGGGTTACCCGGCCACGCTGCGGATCTCGTCAGAACTGACAGAAAAAAAGAATTTCTTCCGAAACAATTCGAAATCTGGTAATATTAATAACCCACATACATGCTTGGGGGGAAGGGGGAAGAAGGCGCACGAGAGAAAGCGTATGAAGGAAAGTTCGCACAGGACCAAGATCAAATGCAAAATAAAAGCTTCACAAAAAAAAAATTTCAATTTGATATACACCTTTTGGAAGGATAAGACAGTAACAAAGAAATAGTTTCTGGACAGTTTGATGATATAATGCTGGTATATATATCTGTTGTTTGGTTTTTATTTTTACGTTTGACTTCAGGTGTGTTGACAACGTCCTTCGTTGTGACAACTAACATAAATGGTGCTGTTGTTACGCAGGCTTCCGTATATGAAGCTGCGACCGCCGTTACTACTGTTATCACTACTACCAATGACCTTGGTATTTCTGTGACGTTGACGGAAACCACGACGCCAACTTCAGCGGTAGCTGCGACAACTGCTACGACCGGTACTGCAACTGGTGTCACAACCGGTACCACGACTGGTGTCACAACCGGTACAGCTACCACGACTGGTGTAACAACAGGCACTGCAACAACGGCTACATCTGCTACCACAACTGGTGTAACAACAGGCACCGCGGTAACAACTACACCAGCTACCACAACCGGAAAGAGCTTAATAACGAGTGTCATTACCTCTACAGACGCATTAGGTGCTACCCATCTTTCTACAGAGACTATAACGGCTAGCAGCTCAGTAACTTCATCTTTGAGCTCGTCTTCATCTATCACATCAGCTACTACCGTCAATACCGACGATAATACAAGACCTGATCCTTCTACTGATTACACACAGCCACCAAGTACCCCGGTCACCACTCTTTCTATCCAGTCCTTCGTAACTATCACCGAAGGTACCACTGCCACTTACACAACTGAAATGGCGGCTACTTCAATGTGGGTTACCGTCGTCCGTCAAGGTAACACTATTGTTATGAAGACGACTTTTGCTCAAAGGTTCGCTTCGCTTTACACTTCTGTCGCTGTACCATCATCTGGATCAGTAGGGTTAGGCACAATTTCAGGTACAGTAGGTGTTGCCAGAACAAGTTTGGAAGTGACCATAAAAGATGGAAGTGGTCCTATACTTCAATCTACTTATGGATATTCTTTTCTTGCGTCGCTTTTCGCATTTTTCATGTGGTTCCTATAAGAACATCTTTGGGGACAAATCGGGTTTATGGAAGATAATAAAAAACATTCCTATACTAGTGGAAGACATTGATGCTTAGTTACTGATATATTAAATACGTCCTTAGATACATAGGCTAGTTGACATTTTAAATTAACAAAAACACAATGGAAAAAAAGTCTTTTGATTTTCAAGCATACACATCTTCAACTGCTTTTTCGAAGATATCTAGGCCTTGCTCAATGACATCATCTTCGATTGTAAGGGCAGGAACAAACCTAGCAGTACTTTTGCCAGCCGTGATAACCAGCAGACCTAATTCTCTAGCTCTTTCAATCACCTTTGTCGGTGGCTCGGCAAATTCAGCTCCAATAATCAAACCTTTGCCCCTAATATCTTTGATTTGGTTAGGGAATCTATTTTGTAATTGGCGCAAACGAGATTCAAAAATCTTACCCTTATGCTGAACTTGTTCCAAAAACTTTTCATTACAAATGACGTCAAGAACATAATTACTAACCGCACATCCTAGTGGATTACCGCCATAAGTGGTTCCATGATCACCAACTTTCAAGACATTGTTGACCTTTTCATTAACAATTGTAGCTGCTATCGGAAATCCATTACCAAGAGCTTTAGCCGTTGTTGTAATATCTGGGTGAGCCTCCTTTGGTAAATGAGCATGAGCCCACAGCTTACCAGACCGACCCAAACCACACTGAATTTCATCGTAGATGACTATAATATCGTTATCTTCACAAATTTTTCTCAATTCAACTAAGGTGTTAGAGGGAATAGGAAAAATGCCACCTTCACCTTGGATAGGTTCCACTATTAAACCAGCGATCTCATCTTTTTTTGATGTGATGAAATCATTCAATTTGGACAATTTATCATTGACGTTCAAAAATGAAACGTGAGGAATCAATTCTCCGAACGGTGTTCTGTATTTCGGATTTGACGTTACAGACAGAGCACCCATGGTGCGGCCATGGAACGAATTTTCAAATGCAATTATACCTTGTTTTTTTGCATTTTTCAAAATACCGTACTTTTTTGCAAATTTTAATGCAGCTTCGTTTGCTTCTGTTCCTGAATTACACAAAAATACCTTCGAAGCATCATGCTGACCCCCAAATTCTTTCGTCTTCTCAATTATTTTCGCACTTAGGTCGAGACACTCAGAATTGTAATATAAATTAGAAGAATGAATTAATTTGCTACCTTGCTTATACAATATTTCTGCTACTTTAGGATTAGCATGACCTAATGCGGTTACCGCAATACCTGCCGTGAAATCGATATATTCTTTACCGTTTATATCATCAAATAGTTTAGCATTGGAACCTCTTGTTATACATATATCCTGTGGCCTGGCATACGTAGTGACCTGATAGGCTTTCTCATCAAATATACCTGCCAATTTCCTAGTACTGGTACACGATAGATATCTCTTGAACATTTCTCTGTATATTCAGTGTATTATGATCTTGATCGCAGTCAGCTGCACTTAAGAGTCAAACTTCAAACAGAGTCCCAAAGAAATCGCCGTTCTTATAAATTTTTGACCTAAAATTTTTTCAAAATTTTCAGCTGCTGTGAAGAAAGCCGCCAGCCGAGTGCCGTCCATAGAGATGACTCATGCATGATATGAAGTTGTAAGCCAGTTTGGCTTGAGATGCATGCGAGGGTCTAGCAATATTAATAGCATCTTATTGTCCAGATGGCTTGCATACACAGACTACCTTACTTTATGGTTCACATATTTTAGCTACTAGACTCTTTCATCCTGAATTTGCATAGTTTTGTTGTATTTCCGGATTGCATCAATTTCTCGACAGATGTTGCCAGGCAAATCACCTTCATAATGCCGAGTCAAATCTTGTCATCTTGTGATATATTTGTCGCCGCATATTGACCATCCCATTCAAAGGCGCTAGAACTAGATACTCTCAGGTGGATTCTTGTAGGATCAGTTGATAGCACAGTACGTGGCTGTACTGCAGTCTGGAAAAAGTGATAGGCGGCTAGCGCGTTTATTATTCATGCAGAATCAGTAATTACTCGAAGTGAACTATAAATGCATTTTAAACGGTAACGTTTGTAATTGAACGAGCTCAAGTAGTGACATAGCCACATTCAGCCACCGATCATTAAAAATCTTAATGTGTCATGAGCTGGATGCGCTTGGCGTGAATACTATAGTAGGACTACTCAATGCTAAGTTGAATGAGCGAATTTCAATACGACCGAAATTAAAATACCAGATAACACCGGTCTTCATAGCGTTCTAAATGTATTAATACGGGCGGATGATGCTTTAACTTGACAGGCAGATGGTAGGTTTGAATCGAAAGAGCAAGGTGATGTGGAAATAGGCTGTATTGCCTGCGACGGCATACGATGGGAGTTGGTACCTAAAATCTCTTGACATTTACAACTTGACCTGATATCAAATCCGTAGGCAAAACATGCGTGATAATATACATACATAAAACACATACACACATAAATGTCTAAAATCTCCTAAAATCAAACAGTTTTCTCCAGTCTGAGCTGATAAATTTTGAGATATTCGCTACTCATTCTTGGTTCCAGGAAAGGTACTTGGGATCAGCAATCTTTCTTCCCGAAATTAACCAGAATCCTAAAAGCACTACGGCAAAAGCAGCGCAAATACAACCACCAATCAAGTACACCGTACCGAGGAAGAAGTTTCTACTGCCGATACTTGACCCGTGAGTGATGTATACGGCCTTCTTACCACTGAAATCATTTACTGGCCAGTGTAAGCCAATATCGATTTGATACTCACCCGCAGGGAGACTGTCATTAGAATTGCGACGAATTAACTTGGCGAATTTATGGAGTGCTGCTGGCCTCATCCAGTTTTGAAACTCTTCCCATTCATGAATATTAGGTACATTGGTCTCATTGTAGCCATCAGGATATGTACGTTCCCAGTAAGGAGGCGGTGCAATCTCAGTATAGTTATACTTGGTTTTTTTGTATCGCTGTTTATCTGTATTCCAATTGATACCTTCATTGGATAAAGAGTAATTGCTGCTGGAATCTTGAATATTAACTAGTTGGTCGGGAAAAGTATCGTTAAACATGGAGTTCGCAATTAATCCACATGGATAATATATCTTGTTCTCACTGTTACGCGCTAGTACTTTACAATTGATACCTGCAGTATCATGTATATCGCTATATGAAGCCCTTTTACCTCTTATTTGATCCTCGCTGAATGATAAAACGTAACGTCTATGATTAGCGGCGAAATTTTCAAGCAAATAGTTAACGTATACATTACTTGGCAAGTCCTGTGCAGTAGTGAATCTTATCTGACAAGTACCACTTTCTTCGGCATCGTCGTTCGGATCGGCGACATATCTCCACTGGGGAGCCACGTTAAAGGTCTTATTCTTACTGAATATCGTAATGTAATCGTCGGAAGACATATCTTCCCAAACATCACCTGTTGGTGCCGCAGATGTACAATTTTGGTAATATATAGTTATTTCACTGACCTTGGATGAGGCCGCCAGCAGGCATCCACCAACAATAACAAATACTGCTGCAACAAGCAAGTACAATGGCAACACCGCCTTGGGCGTCAATACAGGATTCCAAGCTGCAATATGTTGCTGTGTAAAGTCATCTTCCTTCGGTCTTCTGCTTTTCACCTTTTTAGGAAGATCCTCATCATCTTCAAATTCGGAAGCATCCAGGTCTTCATCTTCCTGCGCCGAAACATCTTTATTTTCATGTTCTTTTTTCCAAAATACACCAACCTGACCCAAATCAAAGGCAACCATGACGTTAAGTTAAAACCGTTTTGTTTAGAGATTGATGCTGCTGTGTACTCGTAGTTTGCTTTGTTTGATACTGTTTATTATACATACGTTTCGTTATTTTCAATATTCCACTCGTTTTCGAAGACCGCGACGGGAAACCAAAAGAGAAGACCTCACGTGCATGGTATGTTATGCTTAACATATAAAATTATATAACTAATAAATGATCCCTTTAGTCGAAAGTACAGCCATCATATAGCTTAGCTATACGCTATCAATTACTAATATGTTGTGAGTAGAATATAAAATAGGCACACCTAAGATTACTTAATGAATCCTGCGGTCCCACTTAAATGTGTAGAAAACAATTAAGCTTTTATCTTGAAGCCTTGATTCCAAATAGATCCAAAACCATAGCAGGTGGCGCCTCCACCAGTGATCAAAAGGTCGGAATTTGGAAGACGCTGTATCTCAAACCCGACTAAAGATAATGGATGTTCTTGCCAAATATTTTGCGGTATTTTAATGCTTCTGATGTAATCTGTTTTCGTATTTACAATTATAATGCTTGTCGTATCACCAAAAAGAATTTCTGGACTAGTACCACCAGCAACTAAGACCTCCTCCTCGTTAATGAATATCACTTTGGCGCCGTATCTTTGAAGAAGAGGATTAGAGATTTTCTTCACTATAGTAATTTCGCCTTCAAGATAAGTGAAGACATAGAGACTGTTTGAAATAACATTTCCATCGATAGAACCACCAACTATTACTCCAACATGAGAAACAATGTTGTAATCCGTTGCGGGCGACACTAGGGGTACGTTTATCTCAAAATTAACAGCCGAACATTCTTCAAATCTCTGCTTGCTCAGATCGAATAACAAAAATGGCTTGCCGTTAGATTTCCCTCCACAAACCAATATTTTATCATCGTCCAAAATACATGAACTGTGTCTGTACCTTGGTTCAGGCAAATCGGGGCCTCGTTTCCACTGCAAAAAATCGATATCAAAGAACCAAGTGTCTACAAGACCTTCGTTAGGTCCCTTTCTTCCACCAATCAGAGCAAACGTTCTCTTATGTCTCAAAATTGTGCAAGTATGACACATTCTTGCAGGTGGAGCATTCATAGTCTTCAATATTTCATGCTCTCCATTCATTGAATCGATGGATATCGTCTCATTTATCCTACTTGGATTACTTCCCCCAGTATAGATAAGCAGACTAGCATTGTGGGAAGCACCAATTACTGATGATCCAAATTTCCTAACTATCGAAGGGCTGACTTTCTCAAATTGCACACTTGCATATTCTAAGGGAGGTGTCAAAATAGGCTCAGTGAATTTATAGCTATTCTCAAACTTAAAATCTGGGTAATTTACTGCGTGGCAAATTATATAGTGGTGACAGAAAAGTTGGAACTCCTCTAGTTCATCAAAAGGCTCTATAGCTTCAATCCGTGACTTCATTTCAGAACTTACAGATTGCCATAGTTGGGACATGTCGCCCGCATTGACATAAGGGAACCCTAATTTATTGAACCTTTTTTCCTGTGATTCGATTGTATGATACTCCAACACAGACTGTAAAGGTGAGCTGTTCTTTCGAAAATGTTTTAGCATCTGTCTAGAAAATGGTTCGTTTTCACCCTCTGGAATGATCTGTTCCAACATGAGAAAGTGCACATTCATGAGAGCAGAGCATGACAAAATAATATTGTCTGCACATTCAGGTTTCATATAAGCCAATGAGACTTCTGAAATGAACACCTTTATAGTCTTAGAGCTTCTTAAATCAAATGTTGTCAGCAGCTGCTCGAATGAGTCGGGATGGTTCAGGTTACATGAAGCTGCTATGTACTTACGGGATGCATACTGAGCATGGGAAGAGGAAATCACAGTTTCTTCTGGTCCCAAAATATTTGTAAGCTCATCGCTGTTCTTTATGATTTTGACTTTTTCAGCTATCAAATCTGGATAATCAATATCCAGAAAGGAAAAGCGTTCATGATATTTGAAACTCTCCGAATTTTGTTTATCAAGTAGTTGAAAAGGCAGAGGATCGAAGCCGCAACCTAAGTTAATTACAATGACATTTCCAACTGTGCCCTCGGCAATAGAATCCAGTCTGGATCTTATCGCATGTAGCCTTAACCAGTAGCCTCTGTTAATGCAAGGCGAACGTTTTGGAGATTTCTTCACGAAAAACTTGAAGTACTCATTAAAAGGCTTACTTGGATCAACATTTTTATTGATATCCAGGTGTGGCACGTATAAAAGCTCTACAGATCTCTTGGAGGCAATAGAAGAATTGTTTGTGCCCTGAATTGCCAAGTCGGCATATTTCTTACGTCTTTGCTGTTTCTCTAATTGCCTTTGTTGCTTAGCTGTCAATTCTCCATTCATTTTTGCAATATTCATGATTTCGTTCGGCAGTGCAGAGCTACATTTAATAGTCCCAGGAAGTATTCATTGATAATTGCCAAAGTACATCTCATCTCATCGATTTTCAACTTTCGGAAAAGTTAGAGCATATCACGTGACTAAGGGATGTGCAGTACAATGCCATTTACACCGCTCATTTCTTAACTAGTCGCACCCAGCAGACGTGAGTCAAACCCATTAAGAGTGAACACCACTCTTTCCAAGCCTTGACGTGTTTTCTTACCATTTGACGCGCTTCCTTATAGATAATGCTATAGACGGGTAGAAGCGGCATAGGAAAATTACATGTAGCATATACATAACAAAAAGTTGAAAGATAATAACGGTCAACCTCCATATGGAAACTATTACATATGATGAGGGAGGTGAATCCTCTCAAATAAACTTTATCAAACAGTCGCTGTCTGTAGATACGCCAAAACAGAGAAAGACCACGAAGTTTATATTAAGTAAATACACGATTTATGAGACCAAAGAACGAATGTACATTGTTGGTAGCAACAAGCGAGAAACAATGTTTCGAATATTAGAAATAGATCTGAGCGTACCTCAGGATAAACTCAGTGTACTCGAGGATAATGTGTTCTTTACTAGAAGTGAGATTATGAATGTTTTAGCGGGGTTAGAAGAGGCCAGTGAGGAAGGTCTAAACAAAAAACTTACAGGATATGGATTGTTAGGGTTCATCAGATTTACAGGCTGCTATTATTTAATAGTCGTGACCAAGTGTAGTCAAGTTGCAGTACTCGCTGGTCACTCTATCTTCCATATTGATGGAACGGAATTGGTGCCTATTTCTAATAATTATCGAAAACCTGACAAATACTCTGTGGAAACCCGCTTGATGTCAACTTTTCAAAGTTTGGACTTAACCAAGACTTTTTATTTCAGTAATACATATGATATCACGAACACATTGCAAACTAATTTACTTCGAGAAAAATTAAAAGCTGTTGATAGGAGTGATATTTTGATCCCAAATGGCATCTCCGATTATAATGAAATGTTTATGTGGAACAATAATCTATTACAGCCTATTTTAACTTGCATTGATACTGTGTATGATTGGTTTCAGCCTATTATTCATGGTTTCATTGATCAAGTTAATGTATCTGTTTTAGGAAAAAGTATATACATTACGTTAATTGCTCGCCGATCTCATCAATTTGCAGGTGCCAGATTTCTTAAGAGAGGTGTTAATAAACAAGGGTTTGTGGCTAATGAGGTGGAAACGGAACAGATTGTTGCTGATATGATTTTAACTTCTTTCCACCGACCGGGAAACGGCTATTACGATAGCGACAGATATACCTCTTTCGTGCAGCATAGAGGATCTATTCCTTTATATTGGACCCAAGAAGCGTCAAATCTGACAGCAAAACCACCAATACAAATAAATGCTGTTGATCCGTACTTCAGCTCTGCCGCCCTTCATTTTGACATGCTTTTCCAAAGATACGGGAATGTTCAAGTGCTAAATTTAATAAAAACAAAGGAAAAAACACCCAGAGAAACAAAACTATTAAGAGAATTTGAACAGTGCATTACCTATTTGAACCAGTTTCTGCCAGAGGATAAGAAAATAAATTACATTTCTTGGGACATGAGTCGAGCATCAAAGCAAGATGGCCAAGGAGTTATTGAGTTTTTGGAAACTTATGCAGCTGCTTCTGTCGGTAGAACTGGGATATTTCATAATGCAAGCACTTTTAAAACAACAAAGATCCAGGAAGGAATATGTAGAAGTAATTGCATTGATTGTTTAGATCGAACAAACGCGGCCCAATTTGTAGTGGGGAAAAGAGCCCTGGGAGTGCAGCTGAAAGAGTTAGGAATAATAGAGGACAGCTATCTAGAGTATGATTCTGACATCGTTAATATTTTAACGGAATTATTTCACGATTTGGGCGACACAATTGCTCTGCAATACGGTGGTTCGCATTTGGTGAATACTATGGAAACCTATAGAAAAATCAATCAGTGGAGATCACATTCAAGAGATATGATCGAGAGTATAAAGCGATTTTATAGTAACTCCTTTGTGGATGCGCAAAGACAAGATGCTATTAATATATTCCTTGGTCATTACGTTTGGAAGAAGGGTTATCCAGCTTTATGGGAAATGAATACTGATTTCTATTTGCATAATGAGTATGTTACACATGGCTCTAAAAGGAGTTATACCCATTGGTGGAACAAATACCATATTATAAGCACCTCGCATCTTTTGAAAGAACAGATAATTGATCAAAAGAACGACTTGACCTTAAGAGAGATTTTGCGTAATGTTCGCGGTTATCCAGGTGCGTTCGATAATTACTGGAACGAGTACTATTTGCCGAGATCTTTAACTTGGATGCAAGATCTTTTCGCCTACAATATGAACTCTACAAGACGATATCATACAATGCGCGAAAGTAGGAAAGACCTTTCACCATTTGCTTCACGTAGGCAGAGTTGGTTAAATAACAAGCTTAGAGCTATAGCAGTGAATAATGATCGCGATAAAGCAATCGAAATTAAACCTATTATGAAAGAATATCCATTGCTGGGTGAGGATGAACTCTACCTGGCCAGCTCTCACTTGAAATTAGTACTTCGCATTGGCTCCGACTTTCGAAAAAGGCTCAACTCTTCCTTTGATGATAAGTTTCCAGTGTTTCTAGAAGATTGGATTACTAGCGATAGTGAGACTGCAGTTATAAACGATGGTGATTCTGAAAAAGAACAGGAACAACCAGATATTGACAGCGGAGATTCCAAAACTGCACAACCAGACTTGGTCACATATAAAGATTATTATGGAAGTCTAGACGTTGATGTGGATTATTACAAGAATATTTTCGAACTTGATGACTACAAACCTTTGGAAGATCACCGTATAGAGAGCGATACTAATAATCCATCCGTGCCGTCTACTGATTTGAAGATTTATCATAATGTTGCTTATGAAACCAATAAAGATTTTATATTTGTTTAAATAATTAAGGTACACGGATTGAAAAAGGCTTAGTTGTCTTCCATGGCATCTACTATGCTTTTAAAATGGTTTTTGACTGTCGATCTATAGTCACTGACTGCTTTGGTCTGGCAATCGATTATCGACCTATAACAGGCTATTGTATTCTTCACGTCTTCACATTTTAACCATATCTTACCATTTACTCCAATGGCGGTTTCAAATTTAGTATACTTTGCCAACATTGGCAATAGAGGAAACTTATTATCGAATAGCAAATGGCGTGCAAATCCCAAAGTTATTTCTCCCACCATTCCTCCATCGAGAAGACCAAATCCGGAATCTCGTCCAGTTACAGAATCGATACATTCAATTTCAGCTTCCAGCTCTCTCTCAGCCGCACTGACTCTAGCATATACTAAGTCCCCAACCTTGAGTGTTGGCTTATTTTTTTTTGACGCATTTGGGAAGGCCATGTATGATAATGTCACAGAGGATGAAAAACTAGACAGCGATACTTTATAGCTATCTGAAAATTGACCTATAATAATCCCAATAACAAGGTCTCCCACAGCAGGTATATACCTCTTTGAGTCATATTCGATATATAGTGTTTGGCCTTTCTTTGTATCGCAGACTACCTCTACACCCGCATTTACTGGAGCTATCTCTTGCGTCACAGGTTCACAGTACAAGCCAGGACCTAATGATATTGAGCAACTGTTGTCAATTAGGAGTTTATCACCTGGGAAAACAAGGGAAGGCATGAGCGATCTGTGGTTTGCTGTCTCTAAGCATTAGCTAAAATCTATTTTCATTTTTCCTAGTTATTCTTGATCATGTTTAATTTTCTACTTTTGATCCGTTAAACGTGACGTCAAGTCAGTAGCTCTTGAGAAATGTAAAAGACCACAAAATGAGTTAACTTCAAATTTAGCGAAAGGATCATTTGACATACTTGACATGGGATATTTTTCACCAGCAAAAACTTTTCCGAGGTGTGTGGTAATACTTTTGTATTCTTGGACTGCGTATGTCTCAATAACCAGGGTTGATTCACTTCCTCAGATCTTCACAGGAAGTCTGATTATAGGCGTCCTTACAATTGGTCTGTACACATATATCAAGCTCATCGTGACACGACCTGGTAGTCCACATGACTTCCCAGAGCTGACAGTTCATAACTTAGATGCAGCTGAAAATGGAACTGAGCTTCCCCCAGAGTTTTTGTCGAAAAGGTCTGTTACCGCTAAGCGAGATGGCAGATTTCGAGTGTGCCGAACCTGCCAAGTGTGGAAACCGGATAGATGCCACCATTGTTCTGCATGTAATTGTTGTGTTTTAAAAATGGATCATCACTGCCCTTGGATTCCAGACTGCGTTGGATTCAAAAACCAGAAATACTTCATTCAATTTCTTTTGTTTTCGACTTTTTATGCACTTATCGTGTTTACGGTGACCACAACTCAGCTTTTCTTTTGGTTCCATGATGGTGAATTTGAAAGGGAATTGATAGATTTGGTTTTACTTTCTGTCTGGCTTTTATCCTTTGCGGTTTCCATAGCAATGCTATGCTTTACAACTTTCAGCATATACCAACTGACTAAAAACCAGACTACAATAGAAATGCATATTTTACGGCGCTATAGAGAGGAACTAGAGATACTCAATGGGTCTTACCAATCTCAAAATACATCGAATGAAAACGTTTTCTCCTTGGGATCCCCACTAAACAACTGGGAAGATGTAATGGGAACAACCTGGGTGGAATGGTGCCTTCCAGTTCCAACCTCAAAGTCCATTAAAAGCAGACATACATTCAACGAGAAGGGCCTTTTCTTTGAGTTCAGAGGCGAAGTAAATGATCAATTATTAGAAAATTTGAGTTTGCAAGATAGATTGTTAAGGAGGCTTACACCACGCTCATCAATAGAATACTCATGATAGGCCTGTTAAAAACTCCAAATATGAATTTTGAAAAGATTACATACATTAACGTTTTATCATCATTTTATCATACTCCTTATATACATACAGTCATTATACCTTTTAATGAAAAACCCAATATTCATGTTGAAAGAAAATTTTCATCTGCTCATACATATAGCAAGATGAATCCAACAAAAAGCTCTACGACCCCAAATGAAGTACGATCTGCGCCAGCCTGGTAAGTGGATATTGCTAAGAATGAACTTGAATTGGTTCCGAAAATAGTTTGAGTTCGCAAAGATGACAGGCTAGATGTTATCGGAAACACGGAAGTGGTCACTGAGGATTGCATAGGTTTTGAGAGAATTATTTCACGACTTGTAGTGTCTGCGTAGTTGCCACTAGAGGTGACAGGGTAATAACTAGTGTATGATGCACTCTCTTCATTGGTAGTTGCAGAAACAACGCTATATGTCTCGCTGAGCTCAAGCGATGGTTTAGGGCTTGTAATGGAGAGATAACCACTTGATGTTTTCTCAGGCGTATTCGCAAACAGACTGGTATATAGATTGACTTGGCCATTTTCCGTTGTTGTGATTACGGTGTATGTCTGGGAAGAGTTTGAAGCGGATAAGGTAACGAAAGAGTTGCTTTCGCAACTAACACCGCTACTCACCGGATACCAGCTAGTAGATGTAGTTTGTTGATCACTTATCGTCTTAGTAATGACAGAATATGTCTCGTATGATTGTGGAATAGCCTGACTTGATTCAACCGCTTCCAAATTATCTTTGGAAATTGGGTACCAACTAGTGTATGAAGTAAGCTGCCCATCTTCGGTCTGCGTGATTTCAGAGTATGTCGAGTAAATTTGGTCAGATGTTTTAGTGGTATTCATAGGAGGTGATGACGAAGGAAAGTCAGATGTTGTATTTGCTAATAAGATAGCAGTTGAAGATGGGTACGCTGTTCCTGTTATATTTCCAGTTGATGTCGAGAGATTTCCTTTTGCAGCATCTGTAGAAATTGCATACCAGCTAGTATAAGTGGTGAAACTGCCACTTACTGTTTCAGAAATAACTGAGTAAGTCAGGTACTCATTTAGGAAATTGCTATGATTAGTTGTGGTTGGCAATAGCGTAGTAAAAGTATTTGTGCTACTCGGAATGTTTGAACTAGTTACCTTCGTAGAATTTTGATTGGCGGAAGAAGAACTAGGTATGGAAGAGTAGATTGCTGCTGAAGATGCAAGATAACTATCAGAAGATTGTGTTACGACCGTCTTACTGAACGAGGACCCAGACGCTGAAAGTGATGTAGTATTGGAGGAAGTGCTTATCAAAGAAGATGAATCTAGCGTTGATATAGGTAACCATGTCCCAATTTCAGTGACAACACCAGAATCAGTTGTTTGTTGAGTAGAGTAGGTCTGGTAAACTTCAGTTGTTGAGGTGTTATAATAAAGAGCACTTGACGATAATGAACTAGTAATCGATGCACCAGCACTAGCACTATCATCTTCAATTTCTATGTTGGTTTCTCCACCAGAATAAAGATTGAAGCTTATACTCAATGTGTTGTCTCTTTTAGATAATTGCGAGGTATTGGAATCGTTATATTGTAAAGTGACAACATTACTAATCGAATCTTCGAGTAACGTCTGCGAAAAATAATTGATGCGAACATATTTACCGCCATCAATATTAGTATCAAACAATACTTTAATAGAAGAGGAATCAGATTCATCGGTTAGAGCGGTGAATGGAATGCTCTTGATTGGCTGGTTAAAGGCATCCACAGTTAAAACAATCTCGTATGTGGTTGAATTGATGCCAAAGCTATACACACTAGGTGCCAAAGGTTCAGAAATTAGATATACGGGCTCGCTTAATAATGAGATTGGAAGGTCGGCGGTAAACCACGCCGTGCTGTTCTCCGTATATATCCCCCCATTTGCTGTTATTGTAGACAAGCTCTTCGCAACAAAATTCAATGAGCTTACAAATGCTGGTCCTGTAGATACGTCGAATATGTAGTTTACCGTTGTTGGTTCTGTAATTGCTTGCTTTGCTGTTGCGCTCAGCTTTGCTAGGAAGTTAAAGGTAGTCGTTGTATTTCCCATCGGTGTCTCCCCAAACGAAACAGCTAAAATATTAGAACCATTATTGGAAATTGAACCTATACTATTAGAGTTATATTCTAATTGAAAAGTGCCATTTGGTATTGATTCAAAATCCTCGGGAACTGTTAAATACACATCATTTGAGCTTCCGCTTGGAATATAAATTTCAGCTTCAATCAAAAACCAGTGGTTGAGATCTGTGCAGTTATCCGTACTGGTGAAAGAGTCAGAGATTTGAACGTCAAGGAAGAAGGCATTGCTGTCAGACAAGCTTGCTGCAGTAACTAGCCTAACAACAACTGTCAATGCAAAGCAAATCCGTATAAGAGAATCTGAAAACATTCCCTTTCTTTCGTTGGGAATCTTCTGTAAAAATGATTATTTATGGTTAATTTACTTTTGGGTGTTGCCTTTCTGTCAGATATCAATAAAAGGAACACTCATATTTATAGTTGAAGGAAATTATAAATTGTTTGATATTGGCATCCATAACGATTTGATCCGATCGGATCAGAACTTATAAAATGGCTGGCAGCAGGCAACAATTCAATATTCTAACTTACCAGATCATTTATGTGGAGGCGCAGAGATCAAAAATGTAGCGTACCTTTTCAAAAATACGTCAACTGGAATCAAACTGCTTGATTTTCGTTATATGAAGTTAATTCCTCTTATTTTCCTAATACGCTCGGCATGAAACTATAGGAAACGGCTGAACCCAGCCTTCTCCGAAAAAGGAAATTCCCAGCGCTGGCTTTTAAAAATATCATATTGCCTACTTAGCAAAGACTAAACACTTTATAGCTAAGCAAAATTGAATATGAGCTAATAAGTATTTTGTTACGGGGTGATGAATTATTATACAGACTTATGACTGAGCTCTTTTTCCTTTAGCAATATTTTCACCGCATAATTGATAGAGATGTGCTTTGAAATAATTTAATTTTTGCTTCGGCAATTATTATCTATATCCGTTTCCTTAACTGATTCGCGAACTTCCACAGTTGCGTAACAGAAAAGAAAGATTTCTAAAGATGGTACTGCCGATAATAATAGGGTTTGGTGTAACGGTTATAGCCCTGACAACAAGATCCGGTCTACGAGCATGGGAGCTATATAAATTACTTTCTCCCCTGGCTATCGCTAGGATGAATAATATCAAGATTATAGAACCGATACACTCCGTACATGAACGTCTATATCAAAGCAGTCAGCTAAATCCGGGACTTAAAGCAAGATTGGAGCAATATCAAGGAGGGTTTTATCATAATATGACAGAGTCAGAGGCTTTGATGATACTCGACATATCGCCTCAAAATATTCAACAATTAGATGAAACTATGCTGAAAAGAAAACACAGAAATGCGATGCTCCAGAATCATCCAGATAAAGGAGGAAGTCCTTATTTGGCTATGAAAGTGAATGAAGCAAGAGAGGTGCTTAGCCAGAGTATCATGTTACGGAAGAGATGACGATAATGTTTTGTAGAATAAAGATATAACTATATATGAGCATTAGTGCTGTTAAATGTGAATACATTCTTAGATAAAGCCGTGCACCCTATACTGAACATTACTCTGATTTCCGACTATACAAAAAGAGCTATATGATTCGGTGAATAGTTAAGGCTTCACACACATATTCTCGCATCACACATATGACTAATGATGAAGGTAAATGTTCAATTCGATCATTCCTTACTATGTAATCCATGTGAGGTATCAGAAAATTTATTCGATGGCTGGGAAAACACAAAATCTTTACGATACGCTAAAATACAATTGCCTTCATATGAGAGGTCTGCATCAAATGCGCTTTTAGTGGATTGTGTGCGAAATGGAAGCTTACCATCAAATACAGTTAAGCTTGCTGCAAAGATCTTTGATGTTCCTTCTTGGGGACCTGCAGTGAGCTCTTGTTTTTTTGAGATTTTAAAGCAATCACCTCCAATACTCGAGAGCTTAATTCTATTATTGAATGACCAATTATACGATAAGCTTATGCAGTTGCCACAACCTCAACAAAGATTAAAATTCTTAAATATAAAATATGGATTGCGTCACTTATGCACCGTCGTTAAGGATGGATACGTCGTGGCGCCTAATTGGTGTATGGTAACCAATTGTTCACCACACGGTCAAGGAATAATTGATTTCCAGAAAACTCAAATTGTCTTTTATAAAGATAGCAGAAATCTCTTGAAAGCAGCTAAGTCTTATGCTAATCCGATGGAGGGACTAACTTTATGTCAGGCCAATTACTTGAACGTCAGTTTGGAATGTCTCAAATGTCCTGTACACCCGGATCTGATCACTCCCTCAATCTCACCAATCGATGATGATTCAATTTTTGCATTTGCTGACTTTCAGACTCTACTTAGTTTGGGAATTACTAGTGGAACTTTTGTCAAGATATCAGATGGTTCTACATCAAGAGTAGTAAGACTCTTTACTTTAGTTAGTCCCAATAACTTTAAAAGCTTCACGATATATACGCATCCTCGGGTAATCGCGAAATTTCCAAATAGCAATAGGCTAACGGTTTCCAAATATCTCAGAAAGGAGTCAGATATACCAATAGCTTCGTCCGTGTCAATAGCAAGAGTCGGTAGTTGGAATCAAGGACAGAAATTGTTTCAAAATATTGTTCTTCACAATCTGAAACTTTTTTTCACATCTAAACGAAGACTGCTCCATCAAGGTGATTTGATACCCATTTCTTTCGATTCCAATTTGGCAATTATGTACACAGAAGACCTAAAGTACGCGTTGCTAGATACAAGAGATGATTCACTTGTGTGGTTTTACGTTGAAAATGTCAATTTCGATGAAATCGATGAAAATAATGAACCTGAATTTATTATAGATCCTACGAAGACTAGACTTATTACGGCTAATATTATACTCCAACGTCCTCTGAAGGTCTCTAGGTGTGATTATATCTCCTATTATGACCTCGATTCCGTGTTTGATTATGACTTCAAAAAATTCTCATACGCCAAAAAATTGGTTGACATCCTAACTTCGTTTTTGACTTGCTCTAATAAAGGCATCTCGATGAGCACGACAATATTACTTCACTCACCAGGCGGAAATACAGGTAAAACGAACTTGGTGAGGTTTGCAGCGCTAAAATTGGGCTTCTATTTATTGGAGATAGACTGTATGTCTCTCCCTACTAATCTGGGGTCATTAGAGTCTACGACAAAAATTATAGGCTACTTAAGGGGCAAAGTAGAAAACGTTTTGCCTCATGCAAGGCCGGCAATTGTTTATTTAGCCCATTTAGATGCTGTTTTATCAAAAGGAGATCAGAACCAGGACCCTGAAGCCTCGAAGGTGGCGAGAACAATGGATATTGAAATGGGAAAGTTACTTGAAGAATTCACCTCCGAATATGAGGAAACTGTTTTTATTGGCTCTGTCTGCGACGTCGATGGGATTTCTCCGAACGTTAGAAGCCACGTTAAATTCGAAATAAACATTCCAGTTCCCAATGAAACTCAGAGGAATGCCATATTTCAGTGGTACTTATCACCATATCAGTTGCATCGGGACTTATCTTGCGACGATCGGTCTTTTGTTCTTGGGCACGATGTTTCCTTTTCCAAGCTTGCGCTTCAATCCGCTGGCTTAACCCCGCTTGATATCAAAACCATCATTCAAACCGCCAAGGCCCATAGTGTTCGTGGTGATCTGAAAAAAGGACATATTGCTCTCTATGAAGGCGAACCACTTCTCATCACCATGGAGAACTTGACTTATGCTATTAGCAAGGCAAGAGATGAATTTTCAGTTTCAATAGGTGCGCCTAAAATCCCAAATGTTACATGGAAAGATATTGGCGGCATGGATTTGGTCAAGGGAGATATAATGGACACCATAGATATGCCATTAAAGCATCCCGAGCTATTTACTTCAGGTATGAAGAAAAGGAGCGGCATCTTGTTCTATGGGCCTCCGGGGACGGGCAAGACATTAATGGCCAAAGCAATTGCCTCCAACTTCTCATTGAATTTCTTCAGTGTTAAAGGACCAGAGCTTTTAAATATGTATATTGGTGAATCAGAAGCTAACGTACGTCGTGTTTTTCAAAAAGCCAGGGATGCAAAGCCTTGTGTAATTTTTTTCGATGAATTGGACTCAGTGGCTCCAAAGAGAGGCAATCAGGGCGATTCTGGTGGTGTCATGGATCGTATTGTGTCACAACTCTTGGCGGAATTAGACGGGATGGGAGCGGAAGGTGATGGTGTATTTGTTATCGGGGCAACTAATAGGCCTGATTTACTCGATGAGGCACTACTGAGACCTGGAAGATTTGATAAACTTTTGTACTTGGGTATATCGGATACCAATGAAAAACAAGTCAACATTCTTCAGGCCTTGACAAGAAAGTTCGTCATCTCTAAAGATGTTGACCTTATAAAATTGGCAGAGCAATGTCCTTTCAATTATACTGGTGCTGACTTTTACGCCTTGTGTTCGGATGCGATGTTAAATGCGATGACTAGATTAGCTGAAGAAATTGATGCTAAAGTCAAGAAATATAATAAATCAAATCAAATGGATCTTTCGGTGAGGCATTGGTTTGATCGAGTGTGCACAGATGAAGATACTGAAGTGGTTGTGAACATGACAGATTTTTTGAAATCACAACAGGAGCTGTCGCCCAGTGTCTCGAAAGAGGAACTCCGCCATTATCTTAAGGTCAAAGCGAACTTCGAAAACAGCTGAGGATCCAGCAGCGGTTTATACTATTATCGTTCGATTTAAGCAAAGAATTTTTTCGATTTTAATTTTCTTCAAGACAACTGGAACCTTTGAACCATTTCACGAATGGGGCGATCGAAAGAAATTCATTTTCAATATCTACGAATATGCATGTTGTTTCAGCCGCCAGAGTCAGCAAGTGCGTGCAAGTGCGTGCAAGTAGCCCGTTTGCTACTAGCAACTTCGCCATAACAGATTTTTGAACGACGGCGTTCTCACTTGAAATATTCAAGCTTTTAGAAAGTTTGGGGTCATAGTTTTACCGCAACAATAAACCAAAAGAAAAACGTAGTGCAGCCTCGTCCTGACGCAATCCTGCAAGGTACATTGATTTTGATAATCACGCAGTGCAAGGATAAAAAATGCCCACTTGTGCATGCCTCAAACAAAGGGGGTGATTGAGTGTTAAGCGAACATTTTATTATGCTGGTCATCCCATCTCATGTGCAACAGAGCCTTTTAGGGTCTCATATCCACCCACATATTAGTCTGATGCCATCTTATGGCAATGTCAATAAACTTCAAATTTTTTCCTTTACTCTCAATACATGTCTTCAGTGCTCTCTAGATGCCTAATTAGGTTTGGAATATAGTATGTATGGAGGGCCTCTTGGTTCTTGTGGATTTGCCATGCTGCTTAAAAATTTTTGATGAAATATTATGAATAAATTTGTAATCAACTCACTACCGCCTTTGCGAAGTGCGTTGTCTACTGGTCAAATAAATATTGAGCATTCCCTTCAATGATTGCCTCAACCAGGTCAGGCAGCAAAGAGTGAACATTTGTTAATAGAACAACTAGTTCATAGATCTTGCTCGACCCAAATGGTATAATACTTTAAAATGTTGGTCAACATTTGACAGCAACTCTCTAGTGAATAAAGTTGATATGTATTTAATGAACTAAACGATGCGTTTCTCGAAAGTCTTGTCGCATTTTCTAGGTAGGTAAAAACGTGAGGAAGAACTCTGATTGGGATCATATATAAGCCCTCTTTATCGCAAATATGTTGAGCAACGGCGCCGCAAGCCAGTTCATATACAGCAGTGCTCTCCGCAAACTGTTTTGAATGGTTTTATGGATGGAAAGCTGAGATTGACCCGATATAATTATTCATAGGGAAATTTTCAATGAGGATAGAGGAAGAGTTTGTGAGTAATAATAGTAGATAATTGTGCAGATGGGGGGAAGGTAAAGAGTACAGGACCAAATAACATAATCGTACATAGTTATATTGAAGTCGCGGCGGACAATTCGAAATAAAATAAAAAGACATGAAAGGGAACTACAATGTAAAAAAAGCATACAACTAAAAGGCATACCTAATTGACCGAAGTTTGGTAACCTGTACATATTTATCAGGTAAGCGGCTAATTGCAGATTTGTATCCGTTGGAAGAGCTGTAGCAATGGTTTATGAAGCCAAACCTTTCGATCCAATAACGGTAAAGCCTAATGAGAAGAGGAGAGTGGCCTATTTCTACGATGCTGATGTGGGAAATTACGCTTACGGTGCTGGTCATCCCATGAAACCCTCTCGAATAAGAATGGCACACTCGTTGATCATGAATTATGGTCTGTATAAAAAAATGGAGATCTACAGAGCAAAACCAGCAACAAAACAGGAAATGTGTCAATTTCATACGGACGAATACATTGATTTTTTGTCTCGAGTCACACCAGACAATTTAGAACTGTTCAAAAAAGAGAGCGTCAAGTTCAATGTTGGTGATGACTGTCCCGTATTTGATGGTCTTTATGAATACTGCAGCATATCCGGAGGTGGATCTATGGAGGGAGCAGCCCGATTAAACAGAGGAAAATGTGACGTGGCTATCAATTATGCAGGTGGCCTGCATCATGCTAAAAAAGCTGAAGCCTCTGGATTTTGCTATTTAAATGACATAGTTTTGGGTATTATTGAATTGCTAAGATATCATCCAAGAGTTTTGTACATTGATATTGATGTTCATCATGGAGATGGGGTTGAAGAGGCGTTTTACACAACAGACCGTGTAATGACATGTTCATTTCACAAGTACGGTGAGTTCTTTCCTGGTACAGGAGAATTGAGAGATACGGGTGTGGGGAAAGGGAAGTACTATGCAGTTAATGTTCCTTTGAGAGATGGGATTGATGACGCAACTTTTCGAAATCTTTTCGAACCAGTGATAGGTAAAATCATGGAATGGTATCAACCAGCTGCTGTGGTACTTCAGTGTGGTGGTGATTCCCTTTCAGGCGACCGACTCGGCTGCTTCAACCTATCTATGCGTGGACATGCAAATTGTGTTAACTATGTGAAATCTTTTGGTATTCCTATGATGGTTGTTGGTGGTGGTGGTTACACTATGAGAAACGTTGCAAGAACATGGTGCTTTGAAACTGGCCTCCTTAACAACGTTGTGTTGGACTCTGAATTGCCATATAACGAGTACTACGAGTATTACGGACCAGACTATAAATTGGATGTGAGACCTTCGAATATGTTTAATGTCAACACTCCTGAATATTTAGAAAAAATACTTTCATCGATATTCGAAAATTTGGAGAATACAAAGTACGCTCCTAGTGTTCAACTAAATGATGTGCCAAATGATCCCGAAGATTTAGGTGATGTAGAGGAGGACACAGCGGAAGCGATAGATACAAAAGGTGGTACGCAATATTCAAGGGATCAACTTCTGGAACAAGATAATGAATTCTACTGATTATAATGCAAGTTTGCATAATATAGGTAATTACAAAAGAAATGTCTGTACTATATAAATACCTGCAAGTTATTTTGTAGTAATTTGTTGTAGTTTATTTGTCATAATCCGGGTAATATTATTCTTATACTTTTATGAAAGAGTCGCTTACGACATTCTAGAGAACACTATGAGTTGGCGTTTCCTATTACTTGTTTGCCATATTTTGAAAAGTAGTAACAAATTTTGGATTAGATTTCAAGTAAAAACAAAATGGCAGTGAAAGGTTTAGGTCAACCGGATAAAAAGTATGATGGTTCCCAGGTAAGAGTTGGTATTATCCATGCTCGTTGGAACCGCGTTATCATCGACGCTCTCGTCAAAGGTGCCATTGAAAGATTGACCTCCTTAGGTGTTCGTGAAGAGAACATTGTGGTTGAAACAGTTCCAGGTTCATTTGAGCTTCCTTGGGGCTCGAAAAGACTGGTTGACCGTGAATCCAGTGATAATAAGCCTTTAGACGTAATTATACCTATTGGAGTACTTATCAAGGGTAGTACTATGCATTTCGAATATATTTCAGACTCTACCACTCAGACTTTAATGAATTTACAAGATAAAGTTAAAATTCCTGTCATTTTTGGTTTATTGACATGTATAACTGAAGAGCAAGCGTTAGCAAGAGCTGGAATTGATGAAGGAAAAACAATGCACAACCATGGTGAAGATTGGGGAGCAGCGGCTGTGGAAATGGCTATTAAGTTTGGCCCTAGGGCATTCTAGTATTACTTAAATTTGTTGTATATCATATTTGTAATTAGAGCAGAAATCCAGTGCCATTTTTGGCCCATTTTTTGTTCATCTGTCTCAAAGCGTCTCTTCTTTTTCGTTTCATTTCCTTGCTCCATGCACCCCTGTGTTCCCAAAATTCTTCCTCCCAATTATCCGAAAAGTCAGTTGTTCTTGCAGGTTTCACATGGCTTATTTGGGTTTGACCAACCAGAAATGGAGAATTGGAGTGTGGAAAGAATAGATGAAATTTATCTTTTTTCTTTCCATGAGATACCGGAGCAGAATATTGAGACGCTTCTTTATGTGTAAATGGTTTTTCTACTTGCAGATCTCTTTCATGATCGATATCCTCGTCGGATTCCGCAATTAGTTTGAATTCAGCCTGGTCACTAGAGTGTACAGGGTTGAATAAACTCCTCAAAGTGTCAGTATTACCAACGTCATCTCCTTTCTCTTTATGAGAAGCGTCAACTTCCGATCCCGTACCAAATGTGGGTATAAATTCTTCTTCTGCTTCCTCAATTTCGTTAGTTGGTTCTGCTCTTTGAACGAGTTCGTTTTTTACATCAACAGGTTCATCAGCTTCAATTGCAGGATGCACAATTTGCTCCACATGTGCAGTTTCAATAACTTCCTCAAGTGTGGGCTTTCTTTCATTTTCTTCATGTTCTTCATTCAATGCGCGTCCAGAAGAGCCATAATCTTCGTTTTCTTCTATTTCGTCAAACTCTAAAGGCTTATCGAAATCAAAATCCTTCAGTACTTGAGTTAGAACATCATTAACTTTTTCCTTTTCTTCTTCTGACATATTTTCTAGGTCATCATCCGAGTGCTCCTCCATGCTTACCGATATTGAATGTTTTTCTTGGCTCGTCCAACCGTAATTCAATCTATCAACAACATGGTCATAACCATTTCGCCACTGGTGATTTGTAAACCTACTTACCAAATCTTTCAAATCCTTATTTCTCTCATACCCCCAAAGCTTGGTCTTATAACATTTATAGACCTTAAGAGATCCATTAACGTTTATCCTGAAAGTAACATTCCGGAGCTGGGCCTTCGATCGTGGCGTTTTTCTGACTCTTCCGGGTATAATTTCCCTTTGATCTCTCCAGTTCATCTTTATGTTTTCTATTTTCTTAAAATATTCCCAGTCTTTTTTTTTGATGGCTTGTTGTTTCATAACACTCTCTTTCACATCCAACTTGTTTCTCTTTTCCCACACCACTTTCCAATCATCTTTGGCCAAGTTAACCTTTAGTTCGTTTCCCTTGAACTTAACGTTGTTGAAACTATTCCTTAACTTGTGATAGCAGGATTCATTGTCAAAATTCATGTTGATGTATGCGAAAGTACCGTGTTTTTCGAAGTCTGGAGTGTGGCACTCTCCAAATTTAATGAAGCGAACATATAATTCTTGAAAACAGCTTTCAGCATCATGAACAACATTACCTACGTATATACGCTTCCTTGTCGTACTCATGATAAACAGCTGACCGCTTATTTTGTAGTGGAGCGATCTTCAACCTACCTCTCATGAGTTTTACTTAGCTCATCGCTTTTCTTCACAGAGTAAACTCAAAATTTTTCTCTGCCTATCTGTTACCCGACTGAACCTGAATTTTCATTCGCGGAAAGTTACACTTGTTAACGTCGAGCAAGATTTCATACATGATTAATATTTACTTAATAAAAACAAGAGTGGTGAAGCACATAATATGGAGGGAATCAATAGCACTGGCTATCCTAGTATGGAATGGCCTAATTCATTAGACATTCCATTGAGAGCATCTGAAGAAGTGGTGAGCATTGATTTAGAGAACGATTTACCAGATGATCCCTCAGATTTAAAAACTTTGTTAGTCGAAGAGGGATCCGACAAAGAGCACTGGCTAACGATAGCGATAGCCTATTGTAACCATGGAAAAACTAAGGAAGGTGTGAGGTTAATTGAAATGGCTTTAGAAAGTTTCGAAAATGTTGAAAGGGCTTCATTGCACACTTTTCTTAGCTGGGCTCACCTCAAAATTGCCAAAGAGAACTCTATAAGCATGGAAATCAGAGAACACGCACTTACTCAGGCGGAAGTTCATCTAAAAAATGCTATTGGTTTCGACCCAACCTGGATTGGCAATATGTTAGCAACGATTGACTTGTACTACCAGAGAGGTCATTACGATAGGGCCTTAGAGACTTGCGATCTCTTTGTGAAAAGCATCTACGCAGAAGACCGTAGAAATGGTAGGGCCTCTAAACCGAACGCCTTGTTCCTGTTGTTGAGAGCTAAACTCTTGTATCAAAAGAAGAATTATACAGCTAGTTTGCGGTCCTTTCAAGAATTGTTAGTGATAAATCCATTGATGCAACCAGATCCACGTATTGGTATTGGAATGTGCTTTTGGCAACTAAAAGATTACAAAATTGCTATCGCATCATGGAAAAGAGCATTAAGTTTGAATTCAGAGAACAAGAATGCTGCTATTTTAGTTCTACTAGGAGATTATCATAATTCCTTAACAACCTCTGAAAACGATTTGAGTTTTCAAGAAAACTATTCCAAAGTTCTGGAGGACCTCAACAACTTATACAGTAATGACAGGCATAATCCTGTTCTGTTGACACTGCTACAAAGTTATTACTACTTCAAAGGAGATTATCAGAAGGTGTTAAATATTTACGAAACGAAGATCAAGAAAGTGTCTTCTGTAATATCGAGCAGTGTTTTATCTGAATCCGTGTTTTGGAGCGGGAGAGCATACTATGCTTTACAAGATTATCGCAAGGCTTTTATCATGTTTCAGCAATGTTTGAAACAGAATGAAGATAACTTGCTGGCTAAGTTTGGATTTGGTCAAACCCAAATGAAAAATAAATTAGTTGAGGAAAGTATTCTAACATTTGAAAACTTGTACAAAAACTACGAAAGCATTCAAGAGTTAAATTACATATTAGGATTGTTATACGCGGAAAAATGCTTGAATTCTCAGAATTCAAAGCAGCTTCCAAGGAATGAATTTGCGAAACTAACTGAGAAAGCAATTCAGTATTTAAACAAGTACGTGAAATTGACCACATCAAAGAAAAATCAAATTGTAGTTCCAAGAGCGTATCTGGTTATTTCACAGTTATACGAAATACAAAATAACTACAAACTAGCATTAGAATTTTTGTCAAAGGCAATGGAGCAATTCGAGGAAGTCCAGAAGGATTCGGTTCCTTTAGAGATTTTAAACAACCTTGGCTGCTTTAACTTCATCAATGGGGAGCTGGAGGCTGCGCGTGTTTTTTTTGAAAGCGCTAACCAAAGAAACGATGAAAAGTCTAATATCACTCTCGAATACAACATAGCTAGAACATTTGAATCGATCGATATGGTTGAATCACAACCATTATATGATAAAATACTTTCTGATCACCCAAGTTATATATACGCAAGAATAAGGAGTTTATTTTCAAGATACATGCACGAAAAAAGTATAGATTTAGCCCTTGAAAATGATGTGAATATGTTGCTTGATCAAAATAAAGCTGACCTAGAAGTCCGCTCATTTTACAGCTGGTTTTTGAAAAAAAATAAAGGCGACTCGAAATCAAATGAAAACTTGGAAAGTGCACATAACAAAGAAACTTTGGTAAAATATGATTCTCATGATTTGTATGCCCTCATCTCTTTGGGTAATCTGTATTGTATGATAGGCAGAACCGATAAAAATTCCCAAAAACCGAAAGATAAAGAAAACTCCAAACAATCATTTTTGAAGGCCGTTCAATTATTCCAAAAAGTTTTACAACTGGATCCATTCAATATATTCGCTGCGCAAGGAATAGCGATAGTTTTTGCTGAAGGTAAAAGAATGGGTCCTGCACTAGAAATTTTGAGAAAAGTAAGAGATTCCTTAGATAACGAAGACGTTCATGTTAATACAGCACACTGTCTGTTAGAAATGCATGAGTTTGCCAAGGCAATAGAAAGTTATGAATTTACTTTGAAACGATTTGGAAACGCGCAAAATAAACCGAAGCTATTGAATTTGCTTGGTAAAGCGTGGTATTCAAGAGGTGTAAGGGAGAGATCTTTAGAGTTTTTTCAAAAAGCACTCATGAATGCCGAAATGGCGCTAGATATGGAAAAAATGAACTCTTTGCTTGATAAAAATTTTCTGGCAAGTTTGAACTATAATGTTGCGCTGTTGCACTTCCAAATAGCAGAAACCTTGAGAAGATCTAATCCAAAGGAGCGTAGGCTGGTTGATATTCAGGACGCCATGAGTGGGCTCAAGGTCGGGTTAACGATTCTGAAGGAACTGAAGGATTTGAAAGAATTCCTCATTATTCCAAAAGAGGAGTTGGAACAACGTATTCAACTCGGAGAAACAACGATGCAAAGTGCTTTGGAACGGAGCGTGAAAGAGCAGGAGCAATATGAGACCGAAAAGAACGAAAAGTTGGAAGAGGGACGTAAATTACTGGAAGAAAACGAGCTACAAGAACAGGAAAGATTAAAGAAGGAAGAGGAATTATCTAAAATAAAGTTGGAGAAGCAAAAAGAAGAATATAGAAAATTACAAGAGGAGGCGCAAAAATCAATAAAAGAACGTGAAAATATGCTAACTTTAGAGGATGAAAAAGATGATATGAGTGATAATGCCTACGAGAATACTGAAGATGTGGAAGGTAAAAAGAACAAAAAAAAGAGAAAGAGTACTCGTAAGGGAACACCGGGCGAGAAGAAAAGAAGAAAAAAGAACGAAGCTAAAGAGGAAGTGCAATCAGAAGAAGTTCCTCATGAAAAGGATGAGGAGGATGAAGATGAAGATGCCGCAATACATGGCGGTGGCCGAAGAGGTAGAAAATCTACACTATCCAAGGAATTCATTGAGGACAGTGATGCTGATGATGACGATGATGATGATGAAGAAGCAGGGGAGGATAAGCATTCAGAAGATAAAGAAGACTTGTTTTGAACTGCTTTTTCCTTTCACCTATTATTATATGTTCCTATGTAAGTATGTGAGTGTATTTATGCTTGTATATTATAATGCATATATGTACTATCTATCTGTCATTTTTGTACCATCCACCTTTTGGTTTCTTTGTAAGAGTCATGAGCCTGTTTGTAGACCTTTTTCTCAAATTCATCCATGGTTAACAGGAAAGTTGAGCCAACGTTGGTGGATTCGGAAGAGCGATGCTGTGAACCCATTGCCATTATCGTCATATTCACACTACTTGCGTGGCTGTTAATCTCCAAAGATCTTTCCAACAACATGTCGCTGAAGACCGCAGTCAATTCCTTATCGCCAAAAAGGGTTAGCCATTTAACTACGAGAGAATAGAAATGTGAGTTTATAGAGTTCAGATCTAACGTACTAGCGCCTGCTTTTATCGCATTTATTACTTTGGTCGAAAATATGTCTGGTCCCAACAACTCGACAAACGGTGCTGCATCTTCGGTTTCATTTCCCGTTTCACCTTCCTCAGTCTCTCCGCCAACTATAGCCAGAATTCTTGCTAACCATAATGGCAAGTCGAGTTTAGAATTCTTCTCGATCGGTCTTCCCGGGTTGCCTTCCAAATAGCCTAAACCAGGCATATAGTATTGAAATTTACAAGGAAAATTAACGCTATCAGCCAATACATCATCTATATCATAGTATCCCATATTTTGAGGCCCTGTAACCTCTGAAACCAACTATCTCTTCGTATGTCACTGAATTATTAGAACTCGAGATTCATTCATATGAATTGCTTATGCTGATGGATGCGTGTTTACCTTTTGTCGAGCACATACTTCTGTACGACAGTAACGCGTTCTTCTCCTTCGGACCGAACATTGCATATATCACTTCTTTTTCCCGGGCATTGTTGCAATGTCTGGGGTGTACGGATGTGCTCTTTCAAAGTGACATCGGATAATGGTATAAAAAGCGACAACATCAGAATTGGAGATGGGTTAATTACAAGGGCTGACCATCGAATTCATATCAACTTGATTTCGATACTGTTGTATATATTAGGAGAAACCCTTTGTGCAAATCGACAACAGGAAGCAGATCAGTCTAGCAAGAAATTCCGCGATGGTTTGTGACACAGTTGTTTATCATCCGTCAGTTACCAGACTTATCAAGTTTTTGGACTCTACCGGTGGTAGGGAAAAAGCATTACGTTTGTTGCAATACCTATGTCGTTTCTTGGCTGTTCAGCAATCTTCTGTTCTTGCAAAACAATTGCAATCACAATTTACGTTTGTAAGAAAGATTTTAAGATTTCTAAAACCATTGAATCATTTGCAAGCTGCGTCGAAGTTTTATGATAATAAATTATCTGGTGACAGCTTGGTCCGTTATTGTAATATCGCAAAAAATCTAGCCTATGCCGGTTATTTGACTTTGGATCAAGTTAATCTACTGCGCATTTTGAAGGTTGTACCAGTGACACCTTTAACGGGTAAGCAAATTCCTCGTTGGACAAATTGGTGTTGGTTTTTCGGTCTATTAAGTGGATTGGTGTTGGATTTACGCAAGTTTCAATTATCTCAAACGCGTATTATCGCTCTGATTTCCGAGGAAAATTCGGCTGAGCCTGATGAAAAGAAACTACTGAGTCAAGCTTATCAAGAAAGATACTCCTCCACAAGAAGATTGTTGTGGGATGCTGCAGACACATTTATTGTTCTGAACAATTTGAACTACCTACACAATGAAGACGGATACATTGCTTTGGCTGGTGTTGCTACTTCTTTGTTAGGTTTACAGGATCTATGGAAAGCTGCCTCATAGCCATCTTATCTACAAGCTGTTTTGTATACAAACTAAATTTAAACTAAACTAATATTATATATTTCATCTTATTATCGCATCTTACGAACATCTGAATTTCATCAAGTCCGTCTGTTGATCAGCCAGCTATTTCTACACTAATTTACATTAGGGATAAGTACAATCACCTCGAGCTCCAGACAAGCTTGAAAAAGCATATATAGCTAGAAATTATGAACAGTCCCCTATCGGGTAACAACAATAGCGGTGGTAGTCACAGCTTTGGTATTCCAGTCAATGCGGCAAACATGAACCCTCCGGGAGGGCCTGTAAATGTGCAAAGATCTCTGAATACCCAACAAGCACAGCAAATACAGCAGCAGCAACAACAGAGGCAAAGAATGCTGCTTCAACAAAGGGCATTGCAACAGCAGAAACATCAACAAGCTTTACAAAACTATGAATCTCAATTCTATCAATTATTAATGACATTAAATAAAAAACCAAAGAGAATTTACAACTTCGTTGAAGATACTGATTTAACTTTAAAGAAATATGAGCAATATAGACCCAGCTTTGAGTTTCACATCTATGAAAACAATTATAAAATCTGCGCCCCAGCAAATACACGATTACAGCAGCAACAAAAAGCTCCGGAATTAACAAGCGATGGATTAATCCTAAGCAAGAATAACGCAATATTAAAAGAGTTTCTTGAGTATGTTGCACGTGGAAAAATACCGGAGTCGATTATGGAAGTACTTCGGGACAGTAACATTCAATTTTACGAGGGTAATCTTATTTTGCAAGTTTACGACCATACGAACACCGTTGACGTGGCTCCTAAAGAGCAAAAAGTACAATCGTCGAAATCGCTGGATACAAGTTCCTCTCTTTCATCTGCAGGCTTCGCTTCCCAACAAAAACCTACTGATACGTCTTCTCCTGCACATCAGCAAGAAGGGGACATGAAGGAAGATCACGCTTCGCCATCGAATAGCAGAGGTTCGAAGAAAATGGGATCTGCCACTTTTAAGCGACCTCGAGTTTATCGTACTTTATTAAAACCCAACGACTTGACTCATTATTATGACATGATGTCATATGCAGACCATACCAGGTTTTCAGATAGTATATATCAACAGTTGGAATCGGAAATTCTATCTTTAACAAAACGTAATTTGAAACTTGATGTTCCACTAAATCCATATGAACATAAAGACAAACTAGAAAAAGAGCTTTTTGCTGTTCCTCAGTGGAATGACAATGCGAGGTCGGTGGTTCATACTCATCGCTTAGAATCTAAAACGCCAGGTACGAAAGGTGCTGTCGGACACATCGAAGAACATGAAGAGCTGCCTCAACACAGCTCTAACTACGAACAAATGATGCTTATTATGAGCGAACGAACCACAACTTCTACCAACTCAACTTTTGCAGCCTCCTTAGCAAAAAATGCCAGTCAAATGGGCACAACCAATATGTTGAAGTCAGGAAGTGTGAGGAATGCATCCACATCTGTCGGTGGAACTACGGGTAATCGTAGTAATTCTACCAATAGTAATCAGGTTGCAATTGCTGCGGCCGCTGCGGCTGCGGCTGCAGGTTTAACTGCCGGTAATGAAAATAATCAATTTAGTAGACTAAAATTCATTGAGCAATGGAGGGTGAACAAAGAGAAAAGGAAGCAACAGGCGCTTAATAACAATATTGCCCCAAATTCATTCAACACAAGGATATCCATGGCAACGCCTCTTACGCCCCAACAGCAACAACAAGCATCAGACCAGCCTACAGAGAGCCAAGATGATCAAACAGAGCAGCAACAGCAGCAGAAAACCAATATTAAACGTTCAAATACTGATAAACCTAAACCAAAAAGGCCGCGTAAGACTAAAAAGACGGTTGCCAATGGGGAAGTACTCGCAAAGAAGAGGCGCACAACCAAAAAGAAACAAACTGAAAGTGTAACTCCTACTGGAGCTAGCGAGACATATTAGCCTAATAGTTCATATAAAAAAAGGGCTATCAATCATATAGATTATCTAATTTATGCAAATGAATCCTTAGGATCATTCTCTAGCAGATACTTTATTAGTTCATAGATATTTGTCCTGTCCGCAACTGTATGAATCCAAATACCATACACTTCGTGCTTTAAGTTCTTTATTATTACCAATTCGTCCTTGGCTTCTACTCCCATACATTCCAACGGGTTTTGTAAATCTTCAGAGGCTTCAAAAACCTTCCTCTTGTTAATAACGCTATTAGGTACAATTCCCATGGAGAAATTATCAGGATTGATCCTGTTCAAAATAATCAACCCGTAATTATAGATATCAGGTCCTGTTAAAGCAGCTCCATAAGTAGAAACATCAATGTTCTGACTTGCCATTGTTGTTACACTCTGTTCATTATTATCAAATGTGGGCAGCTGATCTTGTTTATTTGAGACATCTCTCAGATATACGGCAAGTACGCCTTGGTATTCTAGCTTGCTCCATTCGTCTTTACTGAAATCCCATTTGTATATGGAAGCGTGAGGTGTGTGGAATAGAAGTTGTTTGATTTTGGGGTCGTATCGTCCGATCACATTAAAATTAAGTGCCTTTCGGTAGAACTCCATCGTCATTGCCGATGTTGCGCCATTTTCATTTGTCATATTTGGATGAAAGCCTTGTGTGCTCTCTGATGCTTAACTTGTTCAATTCATGGACTTGTTTGAATTACCTTTTTCTCAATTTTCGGCATTTCTCTTGAGTCCGTGCGTAAAACGTTCGTTTCGTTGCAGAGGGCGATATATATTACTGTGTGCGTGATATCTACAAAACGTACATACCTAATCTCTGATTGAACCTAATGAGTTATTACAACGAGACGCCCCTATTAGAATGCTGCTTAAATAGCAAAAGGGCTTCTAAGCCTCGTTTTTTCCTAAAATACGAATGCCTTCAGCCAAGTGGAAGTTTCAAGTCCAGGGGGATAGGACATTATATTGATTGTGCAGTAAAAGAGGAAGCGAAAAATGGTAGCTCAAAAATTCATGTTTTTAGCTCCTCTGGCGGTAATGCAGGCCTCGCTGCCGCTACTGCAGCATGTGCCTTGAACCTCGATTGTACAGTTGTAGTTCCGATATCAACGAAGTACCATATGGTAAAAAAAATTGAGAATATCGGTGGCAGAGTGATTATTCATGGAGAACATTGGGGATTGGCGGATTTGTACTTAAGGGAAAAGGTTATGAGCAATGTACCTGCTAATGTGAAGGCATTGTACGTTCATCCTTTTGATAGTCCAAAAATTTGGGAAGGTCACTCCATAATGGTTGACGAAATTGTCGAACAATTGAGTAATCAAGGACACAGTATTCAAGACGTGAGAGGCATCGTGTGCAGTGTAGGTGGTGGTGGTTTATATAGTGGGATAGTTTCGGGCCTCGAACGTCATCGCTTAGCTGACAAGATTCCCATAATCGCAGTAGAAACTTCTGGAGCTGATGTGTTACATAAGTCGATAAAGGCAGGTAATCCAGTTATTTTGGATAAAATTACTAGTATTGCTTCGTCGTTGGGATCACCATACATTTGCCAAAATTCTTTTGAAAAAGCTATAATGTACGACTCCAGGTCACTTCTTGTGGATGACTCGGCGGCAGTATCTGCATGTACCGCATTCTTGAATGACACGAATATCCTCGTTGAACCCGCATGCGCAGCCTCTGTCTCTGTGTGCTACCAACCAGATATCTTGGAAAATATTTTGGGTGTCACACTCAACAAGCAAGATATTATTATTGTAATTGTATGTGGGGGGTCGAGTATCACAATAGAAGATTTGATACAGCTTCAAAAACATAATGACGCAAAATGATGACTAGCTCCCTTATTATTATCATAGTCTTTTACGTAAAGCCTCCACACTTGGACGCAGCTTGTTAGAACACTCATGAGGTGTCAGCCAATCAGGCTGCTACCAATGCTGTTTTATAATCGGCATGATGATGTAATTTTTATAAAGGTTTTTAGACGCACTTCTTCTTTACAGTGTTACGAAGGTCATATTGAGGTAGCATCTGGAAAGTGTGTATTTGGAATGCCAACTATGTAGAATAATGCTTGACTTCGCTGTCCTCCTTGTGATGTTGTTGTCCTCCTAATGCGTTTCGTCTCGAGCTTATCTCCTGAATTCATCTTTATTTCCGGTGAATCGGAAGTCCCCCGCCCCTCGAATGATCCGCATATTGTTCCCTGATATTAAAGTTGGATATTGTGCGCCGTGAAAATCTCGAAACTTATAAAAAAGGACCTTTTAAATTCTAAAACTTTATCCGGAATTCTCATGCGAGTTGCATATTAAAGAATTGCGTAAAAGAAAAGCAGATTTAGTTATAACTATAGATCACTGATAAAATGGCTCCAGTTTTGAATGTTGGTATAGTCGGAACGGGTATTTTCGCTAGAGATAGACATCTCCCATCCTATAAGGAGATGTCAGATAATTTTAAGGTTGTGGCCGCATTCAATAGAACCAGAAGCAAGGCGTTAGATTTTGCGAAGGTTGCAGGCATTCCAGAGAATAAGGTTTATGATAACCTTGAAGAAATATTGAAAGACGAGAATGTCTCCTATATTGATGCTCTGGTGCCTGCGCAATTCAATGTTGCAACTGCAGAAAAGGCGATTGCTGCCGGAAAGCCAATATTATTGGAGAAACCAATTGCCGCAAACATGAAACAAGCCAGAGAGTTGGTGAAACTTGCAGATTCTACAGATCTGCCAATTGGTATCGCTGAGAATTGGTTATTTTTGGGTGCAATTGAGGTTGCAAAAAAGCACTTGGCTCGTATTGGACCAGTCGTGGCTTTCACGCACAACTCTACAGGTCCATTTGTTACAAAAAACAAGTATCTATCCACCACTTGGAGGCAGCATCCTGAACATATTGGAGGGTTTTTATCCGATGGTGGGGTTCATCAATTAGCCCTAGTTACCGCTTTGGTTGGCGAAATTGATTCTGTTTCTGCACTCACAAAACAGGTACGCAAGGAATCTGGTACGGATGATATTGTGTTCTCGACCGTTAAACTGATTGAAAATGGCGTTATCGGGACATTCACGTATGGTTCGGCTTTTGGTGCCACCGATAAATCGGTCTACTTGAAGATCTATGGTGAGGCAGGTTCGATTGTTGTTGAGCTTTCTGACAAAAGCAAGCCTGTCGTCAAGGTTTTGGTCGGTGATTCTGCGGAAACTGCCGGTAAAGAAGAAGTGTATCCAATTGAAAACGATGAAACTTTTGGGGTGAATCCTGAATTTTTAAGTTTTCATGAAGCTGTTGCCAAAAAGGATAAAAAATTGTATAAGGGTACACCAAGAGTAGCATTTCACCATTTAGCTTGTGTAGCTGCATTCTTGGAGTCATCGTCCAAGAACGGTGATCATGTTAAAGTCGAAAGGGCTTAAATGATTTTTAGCCATATATACATATATATATATATATATATATATAACTTTGTGCTCACCTTTCCAATAACATGGGAGGTTAAATGTTGACTAGAAAGTTTGAATGTAAATTTTGAATTTTTCCGTGAAAAAAAGGTTTTTTTAAGTTGATTCACTATTTAAGTAAAGAAGTAAAGGACACACCAATGGGTTATACTCTGCATCTTTACATGTTTTCAGCGAGTTAAAAAATAGCTTTAGATGACTTCTCTATACGCTGCTAATGCTTCTTCTCTGCTATGCTTAATATCAACGATAGGAGACCTATAGCCATCTATCTTTTTATTAATGCTATGGACTGCTGAACAACTGCTCAATTCAGGAACCCATTTTTTAATAAAATTTCCGTCAAGATCGTATCTTTTACTTTGTAATTCCATGTTGAAGATGCGAAAGTATGGTTGTGAATCAATACCAGTGCTAGAACAAAAGCCCCAACCTCCCACATTAGAGGCTAAATCAAAATCTATCAAATGCTTACGAAACCATCTTTCACCCCATCGCCAATCCAGCAGTAAATTTTTTGAGAGAAAGGAGGCCACAATCATTCTAGCTCTGTTATTTATATAACCAGTGTTAAGAAGTTTTCTCATGATTGCATCAACGATTGGTACGCCGGTGTTGCCCAAACACCAGCTCTTAAAGGTATTTTCATCATTATTCCATTTGAGTTTTGTAAACTCGAATTGGAACGGCAAATCCATCGATATATAAGGCCAGTTGCAAAGGGCATGTTTATAAAAATCTCTCCATGCAATTTCTCTGATAAATTCTTGCACAGGGGTATTAGTTTTCAAATCTTTACAGATGAGTCCACCGGTACTCACTTTTTCTGCTTCATGGACAATAACCCGAGTACTAATGATCCCCGAAGATATGTAACAGCTTAGATGCGAGGAGCCCTCCGATAATAGAAAGTCTTTATCATTGTACGCATTCACCTTATCTTTCAAGAAAGTTGCCAATAACTCATTTGCAGCGCTTTCGTTTGCTTCTGGCACCTCCAAAGAAATCTGTGGAATATATGAAGTGAACTCGGGCTTTAAATGGTAATTGAAACGCGCAGGCTCGAAATCTTCATTGTAAGCTTCATTTTCCGCAATATTTGAGATGAAGGTATTATTTTTCCACGCATCGCTGATCGCTATCTCGTTTGCCCATTTTTTGTACCATGGTGTGAATATTTTATACTGCGAACCTTTTCCAGACGTCAAACTGCCTGGATCTATCACGCAAGCATCGTGATAAACTTGAAAATTGAAGGAGGAATCAACACTCCTGAAAATCTTGATGTCGCGATAGATTTCATCGGCTTCATATTCTGCATTTGCGGTTACGAAAGTAGGGGTTGAGCCCCCTGCAAGCTTTTCACACTCTTTCTTGAACCATGATACAAATGAAGTTGTATTAGAAAGCGAGGGCAACTCAGGTTCAAATTGAAGGATGTGCAGCGGAACTGAAATTTTGGAGAGTCTTTCTTGCAGCGATTTCAAACCTTTGAGCATGAACTGCAATTTCCAACCACTATCCAAGTGGGCCCTCCAGTCATGCTCATTAATAACAAAGACAGTTAACAGCCGAACTGTCGGATCCTCATTCTTCATTTTCTTGAATTTTCTAACAATCTCATATAGCGCCTTGTTGTCGGTCACTCTTAAATCGCTTCTGAACCAATGAATGAAGACCTTGAAGCCATCAAGGCTGTTTTGATTACTTCTATGGTTATTTAAGATGTTTATGGGCTTTGGTCTCGAATTGTTATTGTATTTATTAGCTTCACCGCAATTTATAGGATTAGGGTAGTACACTTTATTCAGTGCTAAATATTGCTCGAAGTTGTCATTGATTTTCAATTTTTTACGAGCAATTTCAGCAGTACCAAATGAATTTCTCTTCATCTCCGTTAATTAAGGGAGTAAGCTGTTTTTTAGATTCTTTGATATGCTTATTAAATATCGAACACACATGTACTATATATCCCATTACTTCCTCGTCTGATATTGTTCCCGTGCGGTCGCAGGTTCCTGCATGCCAGAGAGCTCCCTGACACCCGACGTGGAAGATGACCGACCGTAAGAGGTGACTGAAGGCGCTTGACTTGGTAATGTAAGTCTTACATATTTCTTACACCGTACAGATCTTTAAAGTCCAAATCCGGAGACTCGCTGACCTTTACAATCGAACAGCAGACCGATTGAATACTCATGTTTCAAGTCGTTGGAGCCCGTATTTTGGTTTATTTTTATTTGCGTTAAACAAGATTGCCTATCAGTTTACAATACTGTAAGCCGTTAGAACATCCAGCGACGTTTGCAAATCCAAATACTTCTTCTTGTGAAGCTGCTGTCGCAGAAAACATTTTTATGCTACTAGAAAATGCAGTTACAACTGAAACCCACCATCGGGTTGCAGTCTTCGCGCTCAAAAAATTGGATCAGAGGACTTCTGCCATGAAAATGACCTATAGGAGGTTTCTACCTTCGATTTTTACCGTGTAATTTGCAAGAATAGGGTGACAAACAGAAAGATGGCAGTAATTATTAGACCAGTTGAAAAGAAAGATAAAGGTCGCTGGATTGAATTGTGGGCCGGGGACGAAGGCTACCTGGCATTTCGCAACTCCAGGAGTGAAGTTTCTCCGGAGACCACGGAAGTTACTTTTGCCAGATTTTTAGACCCTAATGAACCTATGTACTGTGCAGTTGCTGAAGACTCTTCTAACGGTAACGTGATCGGTTTCGCAAATTACCTAACGCATAGGAACACGCAGACTATCAGCGATGCGCTTTACTTGAATGACTTATTCGTTGACTCCAATTGTAGATTGAAGGGGGTGGGTCGTCAGTTAATCGAATATATCTACTCTGAAGCCGATAAGTTTAAGTGCGAGAAATGTTACTGGGCAACTCAATTTGAGAATCATAGAGCCCAGCTGTTGTACACAAAAGTAGGGGTCAAAAGCGGTTTTTTGCTTTACCGTAGACCTTAAAGGTGATGTGGGGTTTACCCAGGTGACGCTTTGAAAAGTTTATTTTTTACGTAATTCGTATCGCATCATATTGGGTTCTGCCTATTTTCAGTCCTATTTGTAACGGTTTGAACAAAACTGAGTATTCATAAATGTAACTTTCGGGACCAAGTGTCTGTAGCAATCAGAGCGCTAAAGCAGTTTGTAATCTTTGAGGATTTGACTACATTTTGCCGATATCTGACAGTCCTAGCATGGTCTGTTTCAGCCACCATGTATCCTTATAACTCCATGATGGTTTAAATCAGATGATTGCAAATCGTGTTTCCCCGTTATATTATACTGTTACCGTTGTTGAATCTAATGGAGAAGCAATTCTGTTGCTTAAATTAATTCTAGGTCTTGGAGTAAAATTTTAGATTAACTGCAGAGCGCATAAATACAAATGGAAACTTGTTGCATCGGAATCACACACCAGAGTTAGTGGGCGTTGTGTTCTGATAAGACTAAGATGTTGAGACTATGACGAATGTTTTCTAACGTTTTCTTGGGCAATAATAATGAGAAAAGTTATCGAGTTTTTATGAACGGCAAGTATTGTGAGAAAAGCTCAAGTTCATATAGGCTACACAATGGCTGTAGATGCAGTAGAACAGACATCGTACATCTCCAATGTCATAGCAGATGTGTAAATCATCGATTCAAAGAAGAAAAGGAACTGTTAGAGGTACTATAAGGGCCCATTAAAAAACCTCTAGCATGATAATGTAAACAGCCACCATTCCACTTCTCATTTCGGAAGTCCATGCTAATCATAAAACACTTCCAAGAAGAATGATCCACTTAGAATGCTGTGTGCTTTAGAAGGCAGACGGATAAGTTCAGGGGAAACTCAAGCCAGAAGAAGATTTTGCATAAGATGTTTCGTAGGCAAAGCCAAACCTATATAACGGATGTCCTTGGTAGACTAATATTCTAGAGTTTAACGATTTGCATATACGAGGACGCCGCTGGGCTCGCCAGGGCCATTGGTATTTGGCTACTTACGGATTATGAAATGGCCGTGAACGTAGATTCCTGAGCATCAACTGTAACTTCCTGCGCGGTGCTTTTAGATTCCTGGGTACCAACAACTACTTCGTTGACAGCGCTTTTAGATTCCAGGGTAGCAGAAAAATCTCTCTCGAGATGTACGAGCAGGATGCGTCTCCGAGCGAGCAGAGCAGTGAACTCGACTCTACGTTGATAATCTGCCCAATTATGCGCTTGTATCAAAACAATCATAAAAAATGCTTCAATAATCATCGTCGGAGTATTGCAGAGTAATTGACCCATCGTAGTCCAATGAAGGCCACAAGCTGCGCAGATAAGCCCCACAATTATCAATATAGAACACAAAACACTCCACTGGCTAGAGCAGATAAAGTTGATCCATACAGATATTCTATAATCTACGGATCTTTTTTTGAGGGCTGGTGCTTTGCCATTGTATTTTTCCGGGCATTCAATCCCTAATAACTCAAAGAGCTCTAACTCCTCTTCGGCGACTATTTCATAATTTTCTTCTTCATGATTGACAATACGGTAATATACCTGCCTAATCACAAATCCATCCAGAAAACCAATAAGACCCGTATATGTACCAATGATAAGCCACCAATTGTCATTCCAATGCATTAAATGACCCACAGCTATCCATACACCTATTGCTATAACAGCGATCGCAACACCGGCACCAGTCCCTATGATGTCTGCATAAAAATCAATAATCTTCTCGAAGAAAGACCGTTTCTTCGCTGGAATTGTTACAACGGGGTTTGCTGTATTTTTATCCTCGCAAGCAATTCGCACTTTAGATTCAATTTGACTATCTGCATCAAATATGTCTACAACAAATTTGGAAATGTATTTATTGTGTCTTGCTCTAATATTTTGCAGGAAAATCGTGCATACAAGAAGAACTACAGCGGTGGCACTGTTAATGTATAGTTGCCATGTGCTGCTGAATTTCTGTAGACGGGGATTACTACCAGTAGTCTCCCCGGTGTAAGGTGGATCATTACCAGCATTCGTTGGAATCACCCCGCAAACTATCCAGATAATTATTCCGAGCCAAAAAATGATCATAGATGGCAAGGAACCAATTATGAAACTAGCAAAAGAAGACACTTTATCATACCAGACTTCTACCGGCAAATCAGGCGTTATATCAAGATCGTCAATCTGCATATCCATCATTCTAGCATCGTCTTTCTTCACGGATTCTTCTATTTTTTTTTCTGACAGTTTTTTTTGAAGTAACTTTTTGTAATTGGCAATACGAGACCTCAACACCCCACAGATGACAGTTTGCTCATGTGCGCTGATCAATTGCTGTCTCATCAGAAGGGTATCCCACGCATAACATTGAATTGACTGTCCATCTTGCATAACAACCTGCCAGTTGTCTGGTGCACGGTACACTATTCCAATAACAGCCCAAATAATAATAATAATCCACATCAAAAAAAATATGAACTGTGAACCTGCAATAGCGACTAGTTTATCAAGTGCTCTATCCGTTTTTCCTTTACTAAGTCCAGTAAAACCGCGACTAGTCTCAATGGCTCCATTTCTGTCAACGTGGACTGTGCCAAGATTTTCGGTGCTCTCATCACTACTGGATACGATAGAAGTACTCTCTTCAAAGGAGCATTTTGGATTTGGATCACAGGCGGTATCCTCATACACGCATATTGGAGCACGTTGATGAATGTCCGGTCTCGAGCCTGGGTTACCAAAATATCTAGCTATTCTTCCCATTTCTGTTTCTTACTCTACATGATTAACAGTACTAACCTTGTCAAATATGATGTGCATTCCTTTTATATGATATCTTAGACAACTGCATAACAAAGCTGGGTGCATTTTGGATTATTCAATCTCATCAATTAATTCAAGTAGATTATATGTTGTTCAATCAATTTTAATTTCGTACAGAAAATTTCCTTTGTTTGCCTTTTACAACTTATTCAGTACCTACAGGTCGCGACCGACCTCATTGGTTTCTTCGTGGAAAAAATTTCATCTCGTTCCTTCAGGTCTCTCAGCTCCATTGGTGGCAGTTTGTAATGACAGAATACGATCAGGGAGGAAGCACTTTTACAATGGGCTGACTCCCAGAATTAATTACTCCGACACCGTACAATTATCTTTGTACGGCAGGGTCTTACTGGGAGATCTTTTATTTTCTCCTTGGCAACGGAATCTTACCCTTCTGCATACTTCAGGAAAACTTTTTCCATCACGCGCTGTCATCTCAACAGACAGAAAGCTCATAATTGTTCTCCCATACCGCGTGACAACGCAAACAGAAATTTGGTTGCATCTGCCAATTTGCTCGCCTACCTACGAGGAAGAGTTTGATTGCTCATATACGAGTGAGGGGCTAAGACCCTCATAGCCCAGCCTATTATTCTGGTCTATTTGCTAGATAACTAAATCCTTACCTACCTCGGAATCCTCTTGAAGAATGCTTCCTGTCTAGACAGATAAGTATGGACAGCTTTAATCGCTACGAAATCTCAGTGCCCTCAGGTTTCAAGGGATAGGGGCCATTGTCATGTCACAAAGCGCACCAGAACTTGTCATTGAATGCTCAGCAGATTAATTGATGCAGGCCCGATTTTCACACTGCTCCTGTTGAGCTCTCAGTTGAGCTAGATGAAACGGTACTTTTTGTGATCAAAGCATTTTTTCTATATTTACCACGTTCTGCTTGAATTAGAAACTGGTGGACAAATTAGAAGTCAGTTGATAATACTTCTTTAGTAAATTGGATGACCGCGACAATGCCACTTAAATTCAAGACCGCTAGTCTTGAAGCTTGGGCTAGGTCGTTTAGCGAGGATAGGTATAAGCATAATAAACTTATTCAATCTATTCCATAAAAGTATTTGAATGCAGGAGGGGTATTCTGCGTATGTTGAAGGTGGGATTCAATCTTCTTCTTGAAATGCACCTCTATCATATACATACTTTAAAAATGTTGCAGCGTTGTCCTACGAGGTACTGCTTAGTTGTCATGCTGTGTCGGATGACAATGGTGAACGATTCGTTACACCCTTCAATACTTGTTCAGTTTTAAAGATGTATTCTAATAGCAGCAGTTGTTTTCCAGCTTCCGCCAAACGGGAAAGATACCGTAACTTCGAAAAACACATATAAATGACAAACGGAAGTTTCTTGTCCCCACCACCACTATTATTAGTATCTACTATTAACTGTTACCTTAAAACGTTTGCATATTGCGATTCTACATAAAGAATTATAGAGTGTTTTCTTATAGTTTGCAGAAAAAAAATTGTTAGAATTACAGAGTTCAAATCACAAATACCATAATAATGATATTGTTGCCCTGAACCTATACAATTCGATCCAAAAAAGCCACTGCATCGCTCATTTATACAATAGTCTGAAGAATACTCAATCGTACTTCCGCCTCAGTATTTTGTTGGCTTTGTCTAATTTAAATTTTTTGCAAAGGACCCACTCTAATAGGCTATATGGAAGTAGTAGCATCAACCATGACATTAATGACGCATGTGTACCCCTATAAACGTCAACGGGATCCCTTTCACTCATTATATCATTTACCAACTTTCTGGCGTACAAATCAGCAGACATTGGATTAATGCTCTTCGGCATCTGTTGTATACAATCAAAAGATTCGATACCTTCCTTAAAGTTAAATAAGGAAGACTGAGGTAAAAGTTCCTTACTTTTAATGGGAGTGTCAACGGCCCCCGTGAGAGCATTGATTACTCGGACATTGAAGGGCTTCATTTCCAAATGTAAAACACGGGCATATTGATGAATTGCTGCTTTGCTGGCAGAGTATGTACTGGAGAACGGAGCAATGGATTCACCAGCAAGCGAGCCAGTAAAAACAATCGTACCATGAGCATTTATCAAAAGCTGGGATAGTTCGCGAGTCATGTTAATATGACCGAAAACATTTACTTTAAAAATTTTTTCCAGCATCTCATTACTAGTATCTAACGCAGGTAGGATTACAGATTGTCCCGCATTGTTATACAATAAGTCCAATTTAGAATGAGGTAAGTCGGATGCTAGCTTTCTTTTTAATCCTTGAATTTCAGACTCCTGTGTGATATCCAATTGATATGGTATGATAATATCGGAGGAAAATTGTTCCACTAAAGGTTCAATCGAGGCTGTTCTTCTTGCACAAGCATATACCTTGTAACCTTTATTAGCGAGTTCTTTCGTGACGGCATACCCAATACCTGATGAGGCTCCCGTAACAACAGCAACTTTTTGTGCTTTGATCGATGATTGGTTCATTTTAATTGTATTCTAGTTCCTATGGTTTGAGCATTTCATTGCTTTTCACTCCTAATACACATTCTAGCGCCTTTTATAAGTTTTTTCCTACCCTGATGTAATCTCCCCCTATTTTACACTTTTTCCAGTGGATGGAAATAAGAAAAGGAAAAGCTTCTAATAAATGAAATTAAGGAGCCAGAACTAACCATTGTTGTTAATGCTATATGATGGTAAAGCTTTGCTCAAGGTTATATTGTTACGCCCCAAATTATTAGGAGGCGCTGTGAACCGGGTGGGGTTCTCAGCACCACTGGAGACATCCTGTGTTCTTGTCGACCCAGACTGACAATTCTTATATTTGCTGTTCTCGAACAAAAACATAGGTTGGCTCTTTGTCTAAAAGTCCCGACGACGATCGTTAATTCGAAAAGGATACGTTTGTTCCATAGCAATTATTTTGACGTTTTTTGTTGTTCTGTAATTTTTGCTCAAGGACCTTTTGAGGGATGTTTTGTTCTAAGAATAACATTGACTTCTGGTACGGTAGAAAGGGATCTGCATAGAACCTTCATGAAAAAGGTTTTTCGCTTTTTCTATCCTTGACAATGCATAGTCTTTGGCTAAATCGCTAACTACATCATTCGCTAAAATGATAATTTATTCGTCCTGAAAGTGAACAATAAAATTATCTCTTACATGTGTGTATACGATAATGCTATATATACAGGCCACGATTGTTGGCTGCGATAGATATCATTTTTGTTCACAAGGTTTATAGTTGAAAGCACTGAGCCCTCTTGGGCAATTTTCGTCTCGAAGGTGAACATATGGTCGGATGCTTAATAATGAAAACTATGGAAGCTAAATCTCGTCTTTGCAGTGTATTAAGAACGGCTGTCGGAACTATATCCATACACCACTGATTTTTATCAACAACCTGTGTATTATTTCATCACAAGAAAACAGCACTTTTTTTGGTCAATCATTATTTAAACTGCTTGGGGCTCCCGTAAATTTGATTGGTTGGCGTTGATCAAATTCAGATGAATGGATGCTAAATTCGCTCCGATATTTATGGATAAAGTCGATACCTTACCAATGTTCGAGTTCATTTGGAAATTTAGGTTGGTCCAACTAGTTCTTTTGAGATGACGCCATTTTTCACAAGTTTGAAATTTTAGTAAGGTGACGTTACTCGCTGAGGTACTGCGTAGTTGGCGATTCGGCTCAACAAAAGCAAGTCTTTGAATATAAATTAATCATTCTTTTAGTTTGAAAACATTGCTTCATGGCAGCTCAGGTGAGCGAGTGGGTGCTATCAATCGAGAAAGCTGAAGTCAGTTCTTCACAGCGTTCGAAATATATAGATCGTAATATTGAGCCGAAATGTTCGCCTGACACGGCTCAGTCGCGCTAATTTGGACACACAGCTACCAGTAGGTTGGTATTTCTCGTTTGGAGATGGGACGAAGTGTATTCGAATGTCCGAGAAACATCTGTGTACGTGTGCCTCATCCACTACGCTCCCAACAGGCATGAAAAATTCGACACCCCACGATATGAGAATATTGTATGTTTATATATCATTGCTAATAATGTGGGCGGAAGAGAATTGAGGCAAGCAGTGATGTACTGAAGTTTTCAAAAGACATACTCGCATTTCGCTTTCTAATGGTGTGATGTGAACATCATATCGAAGCAGAATTCAGTAAGCGCTGAAGCATTTCCATGGTGGGAGCTGTTCAATGGGCTTTGAAATGAATCACAGGCTAACTTCACACTACCGTTGAATTTCGCCGCACCCATAATTCAACTCAAGAGAGCTCAAGTTAGCAAAGATTATGCAATCCTTTGCGCCTGTAGGATCAAATGCTTACTCCGGCCACTTTCGCCGAATTATTGCTAAACATGTTGAAATGCACGGCGCGCCCGAAAAAAGGGCTTTTTCCACCTAACACAAGGAAGAGGTTACACGAAAAAGGGAGTCTGCGGTGCATTAAGAGGGTGACCGGTGGCAGAATCCCACTTGTCCAGAAATGGTACCTCAAATTGAGAAAATTATTCCCTCTGCGCAATCAATTAGCGAAACTGTTGAAAACATGTGCTATGAGTTTTCAACTTGGCAAGTGTTGGTACACTGCTATTAATAGCTACGGATTTTTTTCGATTATCGTATCGCGTGGCATTCCAATACTAAGTTGCGTATCTTTTAGCAGGAGATGAGGCCCGCATAATGGCCAATTCGGGCCTCTTGATGCCAGATATGAGGAATGCGGGGGAGCGGGCAAAAATGTTAATCATTCTTTCAGCAAAAACGTTAAGCTCGAAGAATATAAGATGAAGGAAAATTAAATCAGCTTGATCAATTGGCAGCTGTAAAAAGAGCAAGAATGACATTCCAAAGTTTCATTAAGGGTCCATTAGAAGACAAAAAGGTGCCACAAGCGCCCCCAATAGAGCAATACGCTAATGCTAATAGCTTGCTTGATTTATTTTCGCAAAAGAATAAGTTAGTTGCCGTCACAGGTGCTGCAGGTGCGATAGGTGGTGCCATTTGCGAAGGATTCGCGTCTGCCGGGGCAGATCTGTGTCTTGTGGACTTCAAATTTGATCCAGAATTTGCGCAGCAACTCGCGAAGAAATACGGAATAGTGGCTAGGGCATACCAAGTTGACATTACAAAAGCAGAGGATATGAAGAGATGCATCGACGCGATTTTGAACGATTTCTCTGACCGCCACATTAACACTTTCATTGCAAACGCGGGGGTAGCATGGACAGCCGGTAGTATATTAAACGAGTCAGCTACTCCTGAGAACTGGAGAAGGGTCATGGACGTCAACGTGCAAGGCACGTATCATTGTAGTAAATACATTGCAGAGGTATTCAAGTTGCAAGGCCACGGCAATCTAATCTTGACTGCATCAATGTCGAGTTACATTTCGAACGTGCCTAACTATCAAACCTGCTATAACGCTTCTAAAGCTGCGGTCAGACATATGGCCAAAGGATTTGCAGTGGAATTTGCTCATTTGACAGAACCCGCAGGTAAAATTCGGTGCAATTCTGTTTCGCCTGGCTATACAGATACCATTCTGAGCTCTTTCGTGCCAGTGGAGCAACGTGCTCAGTGGTGGGGGCTAACTCCGATTGGTCGTGAGGCGTTGCCTCAGGAGCTGGTCGGGGCATACTTGTATTTAGCCTCTGGTGCTGCCAGCTTCACGAATGGTACATTACACAGATCCATCCCAGGGTCAAGATCTTTATTGTTGTTGCTTTTACTTTTACATCTACATATATTCCAAAATTTTCAGTGTTCATTTAGCCATGATTGAACTGCGCTACAATATAAACTCGATTACAGTGTAATTCAATGAGTTGGCTCATGTCATGATGAGCAAATTGAAGGACGAAATAGATTAAATAAGATGATAAGAAATTTTTTTTCTATAATATTATACTCGTAAAATAAAGAATATTTAAAATATGCAAAATCGGTAACATCACCTCGGTAACATTGACCCACTTTTGGTAAAATGCCATTTAATTTTCTGAAAGAAATCATTTTTTTCCCCCTCGCCATCGTTTGGTGTCTGATCATTAGTTTCCAAAGAGACCGTATTTGTTAATCTGGGGTTTCTAAGGAAAAGCGCTGCGATTAATAATGGGATACAGAAACATAATCCAACTGTGCACAAAATTTTTTGAACATATCTATATGCTTCGACCAAACCTACTCTTGACGGTGTTCCCCAGGCATTGTCGAGAATGAATATTGTCGGTGATCCATAAGCCTTCGCGGCAAGACTTGCGTCCATTGTTTTATAAACTTCCTTCGGCAGTACTTTAGTCCAAATAGCACCACTTACCGAAGAGCCAACAGCAGAACCAATGGAATAGATAGATAAGTATAACGCCGTGATCACAGCCATCCTGGCATGCGTTTTAGTAGCAGCTTGCACGGATGCCTGAGTAGTATACGTGAAGAAGCCAGAACCGAAGCCTAATAGGCATAACGAGCCAATAACTCCTGAAGTAGAGCCTGAGTTTCCACAAAAATAAATCAACAAACCAAAAGCAAGAAACCAACAACAGATACCAAAGACTATGAAAGGTTTTGTTCTTCTTGCCTTGACTATGACAAAACCTAATAGGACCCCAGTGATAACACATACGAATGAATATAATGAGGTGATTCTCGATGCAGATAGAACCGATTCATCAAAAGCAACCAGTAAAACGGTAAACATATAATCCCCTTGCAAATACCAAATGAAATTGATGAAGAATGCTATAGCTAAGGCGGCTAGAATACCGCGATCTTGGATCAGATCCCACGAAACTAAAGGATGTTTGGCAATTTTCGCTTCCCACAAAAGAAACACTGGCAATGCCACTACCCAACCGACGACCTCGGGAACGATAATATGTACAGCACCCCATTGACTATTGATACCACCAGCAAGTGCTAAGGGAATCAAAATACAACCGAAAACTGTACAAACCAAGATCACACCCATGAGATCTAATCTCCAAAAAAAGATATCAATTAGAAACTCACGCCAGGTTAAATCTTCATACAGTTTGAATTCATTTTGTAATCTATCGCGAGCATTCTTCATTGCCAGATATCTCATATGCAGTAAGCATAAACCTAAGGGAATACAAGCCAAAGGCAAGATAAATGCCCACATACCAATTCCCCAAGCCCATCTTTCACCAACTGCTTCTGTGATGAAACCACTAATCCAAATGTTAATAACGAAGGGCAATGCAGGAACAAACGACGCCAACAATCTCCAGTTTAAATCCGAAAAATCCATCGCGATAATCTCCAACAGCAACTGTATACCAGTTACGCCCACTTGGTAAATGCAAGCGCCTGCAGAGAATCGAGAAATGTCTTTTGCCTGACTTTGTATAATCGTGCCTACTACGTAGAACAGTATAGCAAAAATTAATAAGGTGATCCTGCCAAAAATATCCGAGGCTCTAGCATACGCTAACTGACCACCAGCACCGATTACCATCTTTACGCAATTGACCGCTTTTAAGAGGTCGCGGTTTTTATATTTCGAAGCAGCCTGGTATTGAAAAGTGAAACGGACCAAGTTATCCAAACCATATGCATAAGCTGCCAAAAAGATTGAGAAAAAAAACATTATCTTGTAAACAGTATGATCATACTGCTGCCTGTAAATTTCAACATTTACCACACCCGAACCTTTGATCTTCAATTTTCTACTTCCAACACCTTCGCTTTCATGCGCATAGGCCTCTGGAACGCTCCAAATGGATGAATCAATATTTTCAGCGCATGCAGATTTTTTCGTACCCGACAGAACACTTTCTGACATGCCCGACAATATTTTTCGACATCTGATAATTATTTTGTGAACCTCCTCGATTGTCGAACTTTTAAATAGCAAGAGTAACTTTCGATCTCTCACAGCATTCTTCAACTCGGTGTTTTATATTCAAATGCGCCTTTTAAAATTTGTCCAGCCAGTACCATGGCTTAGTTGTTCCTAGGAAAATCAAGAAGAATGAACAATCATTGCTTCGAAAGGAATAATTTCAACAAGTTCTAATCGCAATTTTTTTATATCTCTAAACTGTACTCGAAGATTGCCTTCGTGTCCAAAAAAAGGCCTGGCAAAGATCGAAGGCGCGCCTACAAAACAAAAGCAACTTGAAAAAAAGTATCTTCACCCACTCATCTCACGGAAAGCCTCGTGCACAAAGGTGCGTCATTGAGTTTATTTTTTTGTGACGTAGCAATACGCGCGTGGGATTTCTGCCATGCATCGGATTAATTGCGGCTTGAAAGCACGTGTGATTTCTCCGCCTACATACATGCATATTCGGTAAATTTTTAATGCACTATTTTTAACGAGTGGGAAGGGGCCAGGGCCCAGCGTCACTACAACGCGGCCCGAACTCTCAGTTCAGCAAGATTTAAAGCCAATTTTGTGATATAGGCAACAGTTTTGATAGCTTACAGATGCACGACCCAAATTGCAATGGTCGACACCTGTACGTTCAATATTGCATACATATTTCATGGCGAAGTTCTCATTGAACCACACTGATATTGCCATTCATTTTGGCTCTAAGGATAAATGATAAAAATATTAAGTAACTTTTTGTTGTGCATACTAACATGCTATATATTTATTGATTTTTTCTCGGTGGTACAAATCTCGAAAGAATTTGACACCAATGGATAACTGGAGTACTATTCAAATGCTCAAACTCTTAATTGAGATATTTGAGAGTTTCATAACTCCTTTTGTGTCTTCTTAAAAGTAGTTGAACTGCAAGGAGAATTCTCGGCCTGGGCGAAATTTAAACACTATTCAAGGTCCGAATTATCGCTTCACTTGATTTTTATACTCGCATTGAGTGTGAATTTATTTCAGTAATTCTTTCAACAGGCAGTCAGCTTCGCATTGTTTATTCCCATGAGTCTTTGAGTTCTGTTGATCCTTCATGTATAATACTTTGAATTTTCGCCATTCAACAATTGCAGTAGTTCATATCACCGGTACTGCAGGCATCTTCAGTTGATCCAAGCAATTCAATAGACTGCAAACACGTATTGCAATCGACAATATCCATGCAATACGCACCACATTCCTTATTAGCCCTTAAACTTGCTTGCTGTAAGCAGGCAGACTCCAAAGCGGGATCCCCGTTACATAATGAACTCAGTTCTACAGACTTAGCAGGGACGCAACCATTAAAATCTCCAGTGTTACATTGCGCATTTTCGCTACCATAGCTTGGGGGAGAGCATGCGGTAAAACCAGTAGATGCCATCAAAAGTGCACTTATAATGAGTGTTGTCGGTAGCATTTGTGTATATCTCAGTATTAGCCGGCGATCGACGTCAATTTACATGACAGCAGATTGATAAGTACTAATGACCGCTTCTTTATATGTGCATTTATGCGACGTAGTTTGTATAACACTTGATACGAATTCTACTGTTCCTTGTAAGACCGATTTTTTCGATTCTACGCCTCTTTCTTCGGCCAGAGCGCGATGAGATTTAAAATTGAAATAGCAATAACGCTCTCACTTCACCACAGCAATAAGACCCACTTTCAATCAGATTAACTTTTTCTCGGGAAATTTCAGCCATAAATTGCTCCTTCAAAGACAGTTTGATCAAAATGTAACAAAATTATGCTTCATTCTCCGTCAAAAATTTTTAGTAACCCAAGTATTCCACTTTCAGGTTGAATCTCCTCTGCAATTTTTGACAGGAGATGCATTTTTTTCGGGTATGACACAAAGGCCATTATTTGGCAATATCTACAATAGATTTCCTAATATCCTAATCTATTTTGGCATTTCTAATGTCTCTTCGATTTCATAAAATATGGCACGCAAGAATTGGTCTCCTTCATTATTCAAGAAGTCCCATATTGAGGAGTCTACGCTATTGTATCCATTTTTCACTTCATCGAATGAATGGTCCATATTGTCTGCGGGCGATGAGTTACTCGACACAGAAGAAGGCAACGCAAAAGAAACACCATCTGTCAAGCCAAGATTTCCTCCACGTTCTTGCGAATCGCGAGCGCATTGTCCAATGCTGAGGGATTCTGGGAGATACGATTTTTTGATATTGGCAATTCCTGGAGCAAATTTTGGACTGCAGTTTTGCATAATTTCCCCATCCACATCAGCATTAGAATCAATTTCAGTTTCATTACCGTTTTCATCTTCTAATTTGGACAATATAGACTTTGAAATTTGTTCGAAAGAATTACGAAATGCTTTGGCACCTTCCCATCTTTCCGCCAAGACGTATAGTATATTGGAGCATGCAGATATCGTATCGTAGATAATACTTTTTCTTTTCCATTGAAGTATCATTAATGAGCAATCAAGCCATATGCAGTAGAGAAATGATACTCCTGCGATGAAGACGCAATGAAGGGCTAACCATGTGTAGCTGAGCTTTTGTATCGAGTGTAGCTCTTTGTAATTGAGGCATATAGCCGATGCAGACTTTGTGAAGATTTTAAACCATTCTATTGCTGATGCAGATGTTCCGCTCTTCATTTCAGACACTTCCAGTACTACAGGGCGTAAAAGTAACAAAACAGAGTTATGGTATGAAATTGTGCACCAGTTATCGGTCTCCCAGGTACATTTTGCATCATGCCTAACTGGAAACGTAGATTTCCAGCTATTCAATTCAAGCATTATTTGGTGTCTAGTGATATTCACCTCATCTTTGTCCTCACTAAAATGTCTAGGACCATAAACAAACAAACATATACTGGACTGTATTTTTCTAAGTTTAAAAACATGATTTGCGACCACATATTCTTGTGAATCAGGAAGGGGGACATCAATGTCAACGTCAGATATTCCAAATGGGCGCCCAAGCACAAGTCCGTTGATCCTCTCCAGGCTATAGGCAGACCAGAACACACGCGATCTAAGGTCCTGGCCATCATGATCTATTTCTCTATGCCTACTCCTCATATTGGTGTAGCTCGGTGATCTATGTAAGCCCAAAGCTACTGAAGTCCTAATGGCAAGTCCTGTAGTTTGCCAAATAGAGCTTCCACATGGCATCTTTTGAGAAAAAATACCCAAAATGAGATACACCTGAACGGACCGTATGCTAGTATCTTCTATGACTGAGGTGATATGCTCGAAGGCTTTGTTGTAATATGCTCTTGCATGAATAGTAGATGGCGTTCTAGAAATACCTTCCATGAGTTGACTTCCAATAGCAAATATCATGTAGATAAAAAATAAAGGAATGTCTTCATCAGTATTTGTGTTAATAACTTTATCGAAACATTGCAATACCCAAGACCAATCGAGAAATGGATACTGGCATTGAACACCTTGATGATAGGCCTTCAGCAGCTTTATCCCGATCTCCTCGGATGGTTTAAGATGTTCCAACCCTAAAAACTGGTCCTGATGTTCATCTGTATCGCTACTTCCTGAACTAACTACTTTCACTCCACCTACATTATATTTCTTCTGCTTTTGGCGATAATAATGTATTGAATGTGTTATTACCTTTGCAATTGAATATGCACTGCTAGCACCTAGGTATCGGGGCTCTGCAGCGGCAGCTAAAGTTATGTAACCCACATCACGGGCAAGATCTTTGTTTCCAGGCTCATCCATTACTTCATATTCGCTTTGGCTTTCTAACTTATTAAAAGAGCCTCCATTTGGGAGTTCATTATGATCGAGGCCACTCTCCCTTGCCTGCTCTTTTTTACTTAGGGTGCTTTCTAGATGAAAGACTTTGTTTTCTAGCGTCTCAACATAGTTTCTTGGTATTTCTTTTTCCGAAGCAAGATCAACCATGGTGCAAACTACGTTAGCCGATTTGCATGCTGAGCAAGTAGGGTATTTACCATCACATTTCTTTCTGCGCCTTTTGCAGAAGCAACATGCTCCTGTCTGGTATTTTTTACCGCTCTTGTTGATTTTTCCGACTTTATCACAGATAGCGGTAGATGCTTTTACCATTCCTTTCTTTGGTATCTTATCGTCTATTTTGGGTCCCAATCTTTTTAATAGTTCTTATTATCTTTTTATTCCGGTATTACGTGATGGAATATTTGTCGTTTGAACTATCATATTCCGCAACAACTTTATAACCAGAATGAACACGAGAAGGAACTTTTGTAACTTACGACTTGGTGTCGGTTTTTCTATATAAGGCTGTGCCACGCGTAATTGACCGAAAAGCTTATCGGGAAGTGATAAAAATTCCGCCAAGACGATAAGATAAGCGTATTTCAAGATGAAGATTTTGAAAATACCATACATACCATGATACTTGATAGACTTTCTTGGGTATATAAGGTACCATAAACGCAAGAGCATATTTAATGTAGCTGTTAGCTGAAACTATAAACTAGAACTATAAGCTACAATGTCTAAGTATTTAGATAAAGAAGTTCTTCCTCCTTTAGGTGCTCTATGCTTGGATTACACTGATGATATACACAGGCCGCCAGGAGATCCTCTCAATCAGGATTCTTTCGATTTTCCATTAATACATGAGGTAATTTCTAATGGTACCCTTTGGAAAATTGTTAATTCTGAAGAGTATTCGGAAGAATTTGTGGAATCTATTGCAGATGCGTGTAGGAGACTTGCTGACCGAGGTGCAATTGGCGTGATTACCTCTTGTGGTTTTCTAGCCCAAATCCAAAGAAGAATTGCGAAGATAATTCCTATTCCAATTGTAACTAGTAGCTTACTTCAAATACCTCTACTTTTAACAATAAGATCTGAAAATGAACATATCGGGGTCATTACTTTTGATAGCGAAACATTAGGAGAAGCCCATTTCTCTGGTATTGGGATTAACAAAGAAATGCAGAAAAGAATTACAGTTATAGGTTGTCCTGCCTCAGGCCCTTTGAGAGGGATAATACAGCGAGGAGATTCTTACATTCATGAGGAGTTAAAAAATGAACTAATTGACAGGGCAAAGACCCTTATGATAGAGGATCCTTTGGTATCCGCAATTGTTTTGGAATGCACTCAAATGCCTCCCTATTCGAAAGCGATATCCTCTGTTACTGGACTTCCTGTATACGATGTGACAACAATGATCGACTGGTTTTACACAGGTCTGAAACCTAAATCTGTTGCAAAAGATTTACACGAAAAGGATGGAATGCGGAAAAGGCTCAGAAGTGAGAAAGAGCTGATTACATAACTATATAGTTTAACCCACAATCTAACGATGGTGTTTTTTATACATTCAACCACAAATCTTCGAACAGAAGGAAGATAAGAAGTTAGAAAGAGCTGATTATATAACTACATAGTTTAACACTCTAACGATGGTGTATACATTCAACCACAAATCTTCGAACAGGATGAAGGTAAAGTCAGGTAATGAATGATTGATCTGCTTTCAAGTATTATATACATAAGGCCGTTTCTTATTTAAATTAAACATGTTATTCTCCTAATTGACTTTCTTCCCGTGCTTAGTTATCAAGCTCCTCTTAATTTTTGACCAAATATTATAAGGCATATAATGCAAGAACTTCCTATAATTAAGACAATAGCAGATATGGTAGATGTCCATCCAATCCCGATGTTGCGAATGGATGTAAGGCATGTCCCTGAGGCGAGCGCAGATGCCAAAAACCTAACGAAATAATTACTTCCAACGGCTGAACCCCCTACCTTAGAGTTCATGGAATCGACGCAATAACTATTTATGGTAGGAAATGTGGCAGTTTGGCAAAAGCCGTTCACGGCCATAAATATTATAGGCACTGCATACCCACCCTTTTCAAAGTACAAACACCATCCATATATCAAAATGCTTGCCGGACTGAATATTCCAAATGGAATTAAAGTCATGCGCAATCGATCTTCTGCAATCCTACATCCGTTACGTTCTAAAATGCTGCGCTTTACTTGATAATCTGATAAACTGCCCCCAATAAAAGAGCCTACTAAGTAACCAATTCCAGGTGCGAGGTAAAATAGACCACCATATATAGGCAGAGTGAGATTAAATCTAGGATCAACAACATAACGGATAGGCGTTAGTAAGCAGTACATGTTGTACATAAGCGCTGAGGAAGAGATACCAGCAAGTAAGAGTGTCGGGTGTTTCAGCGATGTAACACAACCCAAAACTTTAAAAGGAATAAATATAAACCTTTTAGCTTTTTTCGGATCATCGATCACTTTATCCTGATTGTTATAGTCCCTCAATGCCTTTTGATACGTAGTATCTTCCAACGTTTCGGGTAGAAAAAAGAACGCGATAATAAGCACAAGTCCCCCTAGGCCTGTAAGTACGTAGAATATCACCCTCCAACTTGTATAGGTCACAATGATTCCTCCTATAGTGGGCCCAAGAGGAGGACCAATTTGGCTGCCTGCTATATTCCATCCCATCGCAGAGCCGCGCTTGGTAGGAGGATATATGTCACCAATTATTTGAGCTCCGACAGAAAAAAAGGCAGTCCCAAAGAAAGCTGTCGTAGCTCTAAACACAAAGAACATTGCCAGATTTTGAGAAAATGCTACTAATAAGGATGAAACGACATAGAAAAAAATGCATATTAAGAAGGCAGTTCTTCGCCCATAAACATCGCTAAAGGATGCCCATATCGACGAGAGCGCCATACAGACATTATAGATGGCGTTAGAGGCATTAATAACGGATCCCGTGGTGTGGAAAGTATCAGCAATAATGCTGACAGCAGGAAGAAATGCCATGCCGGCCATAGGCGTCAAAAAGCATGCAGCTGAACAAAGTGCTACTATAGCCTTCTTCCTGCCACTACTGAAATGTTCATCATCCTTATCAACGGGGAGGGTTCTAACTTCGCTTTCTGTCGTTTTGTCGCTGAGCATGCTTGGCAAACTTGGGCTCGTGTTTGCGGCCAGGCGAAGGTAGAATTGCAAATATTGATTTTATTTAGGCATTATTAAATTTAGAGCATGGTTTCGGTCTTCTGCTAGTCATCCAATCATCTTTTATAAGGACTTATCTTCATATTTATTTTCTGCCCAACTTTTTTTGCAGGGCGGAAAATTCCGTCCTTTCCCATTTCTGACCGAGTCGGAACATTGAACTATTTGATAAGGAAGGATGAATACATGACTTCACTGAGGTTTGTTGAGGCGCGGTGGTTCAATTGATTACTAAATTTTACTCTGATCATTGATTCAAGGAACTAAATGAAACTATTTAAAGGTGGGTATCTCTATCTCATCTTTCTATCAGAACAATTAGAGGAGTAAAATCAAACCTAATGTCTTCTGATTGTAAACCTAACGTCTTACTAATTGGAGCTGGTGGTGTGGGTACCATTGTCGCTTATGGAATTGACACAGTTGGAAAATCTAACTTGTCTATTGTTGTCAGAAGGGATTATGGGAAGGTTAAGCAAGATGGTTACACGATCGAATCTGTTGACTATGGTTCAGTCAATGGATGGAAGCCCAAAGAAATTTACGCTAATATAGAAGTTGCTGCTGCCTCAGCGACCTGCTACGATTATGTTGTCGTATGTACAAAAAATCTTGCTGATATTACTAAAATGGAGGATCTCGTTGAGCCTGTTATTACACCTGAGGTAACCGCCATTGTTTTAATGCAAAACGGGTTTGATCTCGGAAGACCATTTTTTGCAAAATATCCCAAGAACGTCGTTATTTCTGGCGTGTCCCATATTGGCTCGCACAATCATAACGGCTCAATAGTTCAAACGCAGAAAGATAAATCTTTGATCAGTTATTTTGTGAATCCCAACTTAGGCAAAGACACCCAAGAAGCCAAGACTAAAGAGTTCATCTCGCTATATTCAAATGATAAAAATAACTGTACATATTTCCCGGATGCCAAATGGTACAGATATCGTAAGTTGGTTTACAATGCCACACTAAACACAGTTTGCGCGCTTACAGGTGTGGACACTGGAAGATTGGAACTTTCTGGTGGTCTAGAATCTGTGTCAATTCCTGCCATGCGCGAAGTCATTGCGATTGCGAAAGCAGATGGCGTAGAGTTACCTAGCGACGTCATCAATTGTGTTGTTCACTCTGATGATGGAGACTGGTTTGAGCCTTCTATGAGGATCGACGTTAAAAAAGGAAACCCTCTCGAACTCGAAGTAATTTTAGGCAATTTGTTACGAGTAGCCAAGGAACTTAATGTCGAAGCCCCAATATTAACTGTGCTATACAACTTGTTAAAAATCATTCAGTTCCGCTTGATGGAATCTAAGAGCATGTTCACTTTACCAGAACAACGTCCTATTAATGCTAAAGTCTATGAATGAACGCTGTCTTTTCTTATTGAAACTCTAGTTTATATACGTTACATCGAATGCTATTCATTGACTACTTTTTTTGCCTTTGCGTACGCGTTACATTCTGCATAAAGCTTTACTTTTGCAGAAATCTACTGAAGCTAAGAAAGAACAACAAATAACAAACATCTTTTATACAATAAAGCTGCGTAAAAGTTATCAATACTACTTTGAATGGTGCTTGAGCTAATACCTCAAAGTTTCGATAAATATAAAAGTATATGGCAAGACAAACATCTGCTATACAATGAAGCGGCGTAAAAGTTATCAATAATACTTCGGACGGTGCTTGAGCTAAGACACTAAAGTTTCGACACCTCTCTAACAACAAAATCCAACTCTGTTGACATCTGCTGGTATTTCAAGGCACGCGGATCTTCAAGACCTTTATTAATTGAATTCAACTTATTTCTCTTTCTTTCCCAAGAAAATATCTCTTCTAGCATTTCATTTTTTTTGTTTTTTAGAATTATGTCTACAATCACGTCCCCAATTGCTCCAAACATCATGAATGCATGACCTGAATCACCAGCAACCACAAAGAGTGAACTATGCTCGTGGTATGGTGAATAAGAGATAAGGAAATCGTTATCCTCTGAATCTGAATACCAACACAGTCTTGTCTTGTCAATTTTGCTGACTTCCGGAATATGCTCTTTTATAAATTGCTTAATGAGTTTCAAACCAAATAGAGGTACATTTTTTTCTGGAAGATCCGAATGGGCTGTCCTTAGCTTCGAATTAATGCCTCGATACGGATTGGTCCACTTTAAACCACGGTAACCAATCTTTAAGTAACCATTTCTGATTGGGAAACCGTAAAGCCCACCCATGGCACCATCTCTCACCTTGTAAGTCCAAGTTGGAAAGTTGTTTTCATTGTACTTTTCGAGTGCCTTCTGATTTGTAATTTTCATCAACGCCACTGTGCCTCCCGTGGCTTCTAATTTTTCAGCCGCTTCAGGTACCACTTCCACAGTCCACGGTCCACAAGCGGTTACGACAAGCTTCGAGTAATGACATATGCCGTCCTTAGTCTTTAAGCCAATACATTTTTTTTTTTCGGAAGTGGTAATTTCAATTAGTTTATCAAGTTCACCCGAGAATTCTCCGAAATGAGTGATGAAAGCAGACTTATATTCTGACTGGCACAAATGTAATACCCATCTACAACATTTATCTGCAATAATCATACCACCAGTCGTGTCCAACACACCTTGGTGATGCTTACCACGACTTCTCATTTCAAAAGGATCGACAGAAGATTCGTGAAGCCCAACTAATTTAGCCCGTTCGGCAGCATCCTTGTCCGATACGCAAATAGCCTGTGTAGAGCTCATGTTCGCCATTGTTTGCTTCTCGAACAATGGAAGCTCATCGAGGTTTGTAAGATGAATATTACCCGTATTCAAATAGATCGGATCTCCGCCCTCGAAGTTTGTTTCCTTTATTTTAGCGTTCCACTTCAAAAAGACCTCTCTACTGGCCAAAGACATTTTTTGATAGTGAATCTGTTCGCCGTACGCAGCCCTAAATATTTTGTTCATATCAGACGAAGGGCTATCGCAACCTTGAAAGTAGTCGTAACCCAGTGCATGGTAGTCCCTTTTGTCGAAAATATGCACATTGGTATAACCTCGCTGCAATAATGATAAAGCCGTGGAAAGACCACAGACGCCCGCACCCACAATTAAAATTGAGTCGTTCTTGCTTAAAACTTTTGTCATTGGTCGGGTGATAAATTAAATTGCAATACCTGCTCTGCGCCTTGTTCTCGAGAACAGAAAACCTTCGAGATTATATTCTATATATACTGTAGGCATGAAAAAAACTAACACCACCGTACAATAGATTTGGTCCAAGACAAAACATCTTGATCAGGCGTGGAAACGGATCTGATATGGAAGTGAATATTCCGCCCAGGAGAAATTCATGCGAAGTGTTGACGGAATAAAAACATACTCAGCCCTATTGGCCTCCCCATATCATATCAACTTTCGCATCCTCAGTTCTGCTGGCTCGCACATCTCAAAGATTGGTTTACTTGCTAATCCGTGAATGGTGATCATAATCGCCCGTCAGTAGTCTAAGGAAGCAATTCTGCACATTACTTTTTTGTTATCTATATTTTTCACTTTGTTTTCTTATCTACAACTTTTTCGCAATAGAGTTAGTTAGTGAGTGACTTGGCAAGCCCCGCCAGAGTGATCATGCCGCACAACAGGGAAAATGTTAAATTTTCCGAAATCTTCTTGTCTTCGAATGATATAGGAATTTTCCGCTGTCAAGTTCTGAACATTAAATATTTCTTTTATCATCGACCCCATCGTGAACAAAAACTATTTTCATCGAATTAAATGCGTTACTTAGATAACTAATAGTCCTGATAATCAGGTTTCAAAATGCAATTGGTATATAATGAAGCAGTGTTCGAACTATAAGACTGTAGGTCACCTAACGGAAGAAGTCACATCAAGTAAGATAACAAAAATTCACAACTACTCTACAAGAATGCCTTCTACGGTATCGGACGAAATAAAAACGACAACTGACATTGACCTGACCCAAGAAAAGAGTCCTGTCTTGTTCAGTGTGCGCTCTTTAGAAGGTGACCTCATTGAAATTGATGAGAAGAATGCAGATCAAGCGCTGAACTACGCTTTGGAATTGGATAACTTTGAGATAGACCCTGCCTATGAACGAAAACTAGTTACGAAGATCGACTGGTTTATATTACCAATTGTGGTTGGTTTGATGTCAGTATCTTTGATGGATAAGACAACAAATAGTTACGCATCTATTATGGGGTTAACAAGTGACCTAAAGTTGACTGGGCAAGAATACTCCTGGGTTGGTAGTTCATTTTACTTCGGCTACCTTATCTTCCAATTTCCTGCAAATCTTCTACTTCAAAGGTTTCCGCTTTCCAAGACATTGGGAATTGCTGTTTTATTGTGGGGTATTGTATTGATGTGTCATGCAGCATGCCAATCAGCTGCTCCTTTATTGGTATGTCGTGTTCTTTTAGGTGTTTTAGAAGGCTTTATGAATCCAGCATATGTTTTGCTTACCTCACAGTGGTATAAGAAGAGCGAACAATTCATGAGATCTTGCATCTGGGTTGGCTTCCAAGGGTTTGGTACGATACTTGGAGCTGGTATTGCGTATGGTCTTGCCACCCACGGGCATTATGCAATGGCTTCATGGAGACTACTCTACATCATTACAGGTGCTATCACCATCTTCCTGGGAATCGTGTCTTTGTTACACGTTCCTGACATTCCCGTCAAAGCTTGGTTTTTGAATGAGAGGGAGAAACAATATTGTGTTGAAAGAATTAAGGGCAATCAACAGGGTTTCGGAGCTCGTGTTTTCAAAAAGCATCAACTCATTGAGGCGTTTAAGGATTACAGGACCTTGATATTTTTTGTCTATGGTCTGGTGTACGCTATTCCTAATGGTGGGTTCACCAACTTCGGGTCAATTTTGCTACATCAAGACTTCGGTTTTTCTACGACAAATGCTCTATTGATGAATATGCCTGGTGGAGGTATTGATATCGTGATTCCGTTTATTGTTGCATACTTTGCAAAGTGGTTTTTCAAAGGAGAGCGTTTGATCGTCTCTTTTATTGTAAACTCTCTGGTTATCGTTGGTATGTGCTTGCTAAATTTTACTGATCACAAAGGTTCGAAACTGGCTGGATATCTTTCTTTTTACATGGCGACGGCTGTCTTATCATGTATGTTTTCGTGTATTTCCTCTAATACGGCGGGCCACACTAAGAAGATTACTGTGAATACAGTATTCCTAGTGGGATATGCCACAGGAAATATAATAGGACCGCAAACCTTTCGTAGCAAGCAAGCACCAGGATATGTTGGGGCTAAGATTGCCATGTTGATTTCTTTCTGTGTCGCTGATTTGTGCATTGCATCAATGTACTTTTTGAACAAATGGGACAACAAACTAAAGGACAGGAAGAGAGAAGCTCTAGGTTCTAAGTACGTTGTACCCGAGGAACTTGCTTTTACAGACTTGACTGATAGAGAAAATCCCGAATTTAGGTATTCTCTGTAATTTCCTTTTCTACCGAATGAGCTAAAATCCGAGTTCCTGGCTGAACTCCGTTAAGGATTTTAAATATTGTTTATAAAAAATATTTTTCAAATATATTCTTCTTCTACCAAACGTTAAAATTCTTTTGATTTTCAATCATACTTAGAATATTCAATTAATTCTATTTATTTTTGAAATAAAATATTGAATATGTTAATAAGCAACGGTGGATCTTTATAGTTGACATAAAAATTTGCACATATCCTAGAAGTAGTTATTGTAGTTGCAAACATCTGAGCATCTGTCCTTAACCTTACAGGCTTTACCATTTACAGAAATACACATCCGTATGGCTTGATGCACAACTTATGGTGACAAAAGTGGATATTTCCATATAAGAAGCTACACTAAGGGTTGATACGATTATATCAAGCTGGCGAGCATGTTACTCTTGAATTATTGGAATACTTTAAAAAATGCTTGACTCCATTTTCGGAGACTGTATCACTTTTATATGCTTGCCTCAACGTTTCAGTATTTCCCTATCTCCCCCAGTGTTATTCTTGTGATCCTTGAGATATCTATGATTTTTTGCTCCAACAAAGGGAATTTTGAAGACCTTTGCTACCTCAAGAACAGCTTTCGCTTGCAGAAAGCTGGAGAAGTATTGTCACTTTTAAATCCGAGTTTCCCAGGGACGAAGGCCATCTACAAAGTTATATGATGATAGTATAGTCGAACATGTTACTAATGTTGTTTCAAGGAGAGAAATTTACAAAAAGATCGGTTTCTCAGAGGATGCTAAGATGGACAATATATTAATTAAAAGGGATGAGATTACTGACTCTGCATGATGGTAGTTAATATTTATATGTTACAGTAGTGCAGTTGACTGAGTAAAGGGAGCTTATAAAGAAGTGTATGTAATCTTGAGGCAAACGCGAAATTGCGCGGCGGAGGCCTGTGTTTAGATGGTGCCTGCCCAGGCGATAAGAAGTATTCATGGGACAATAATGGAATTGCGTCTGAAGATATAGCATATGGGTCACGAAGAGAATTTTCGTCTAGCTGTGTGGGTGCGGAAAATGCATGGAAGAAGATTTGTATGGCATGTTTAGGATTTCAAGATACGTTGCATGGATGTGAGGTATATATATACGTACCACTGCTCAGAAACCAAGATGATTGTGCAAATATTTGTAACTTAACTTCGCCACCTCACATCTATCATATGGTATAGTATTTGTTGACTGCTTCTGATTCTTAATGAGCTGAACAACTATACAGAGCAAAGAAGTCATTCGTCTCATGCCCTGGAACCTTACTGTCACAGAGGATATACCTCTTTGTAGGCAAAACTAAAAACAACTTCACATCTATCAAAATACGGAGAAGTCATGCCAACACACTACATCCAAGGAAAGGTAAAATTTAATATTCAAGTTTTAATACTAACAATACTTTTTTTTTTATTCTATCACGTAGTTCTTCAGAATCGTGGACGGAAGCCGAACGTGATATCTAACAAATGTTCTCATGGGGAAACAAAGATCTCTTAAAGTCATAGAACATCGATAGAATTAACATGTTCCTTTTCAAATCACAGCAGAAAAGTAAATTCTGTTGTGTCCTGAAGTAACGAAATCTAATTCAAACGCCAATCACAATGCTGCTCCCAAGCATAGGCAG